>VBSM01002608.1:103639678-103701546 GCA_008086735.1 Cheirogaleus medius | reverse complement strand
TAATATTAATAGTAATAAGGAAAATGCAGTTTCAAGTCATGGTGAGATCACTTTTTATATTGTATTGACAAAAATTAGGAAGTCTGATAACCGCAAGGGTTGATAAGGACAGGATATGGCTCCACAAGATCCATGCTGCTCGTAAGGGTATAAAATTATACAAACGCTTGGAAAAATAATTTAGCACCATCAAGTAAAGTTGAACATTGGCACACTTCACAGCACAGCAATTCCACTCCTAAGTTACCTATGCCCTAGAAGAGTGTTTTTCAAACAACAGATTGCAAATTACTAACGGTCCATAAAATCAGTTTAAAGTACTGAGATTAGTATTCTTAAAAAAAAATCTAAAAATATCAGAGAGCATCACTAGTACTAACAAATAGGGCAAGTGAGCATTGTTTCAGGCAGAGCTTGTTCCAGCTGTGTCGGAGGCGGGGGTACTATCGAAGTCTGGGCATCCGTGATGATGGAAAATGTATTTCTTGCTCTAAGTAATGTTACCTGAATTTGAAAGCCCTGTACAAACTCTTGCACACGTTTCTCAGAAAACATGTACAAGATTTTTCACAGTATTTTTGTGCAAAATATCAAAAAACCAGACACAACCCAAATGTGCACTGATATTGGAGATTAGAATGGTTAAGGAAATTGTGACATATACACGGGATGGAATATTATGAAACATTGTGAAGAGCAGGTCTTCAGCTACACATAACAATTTGGATGAATCTTAATATTGAGTGAAAACAGAAAGTTACAGAATACCACATACATTATGCTTTATTTATAAAGCTGAGAGACAGTACTAAAAGATCAATAGAAACAACCAAAAGCATGGATCCTGAAGCCGGACTGTCTGGGTTCAAACCCCAGCTCTGCCAATCACTAGCCATGGAACCTTGAGCAAAATGCTTAACCTCTGTGCCTCAGTTCCTCATATGTGAAATGGAAATTAGAACCTACCTTATGGGGTTTTCAGGGTTAAAACCTGTGAAGTGCTTGGAACAGTGAACAAGTAATAAGAAAAAACTCAAGTACAAGGAAGAGAAGTAGCAATGTCTTAATTCTTAAGTTTGGTAGTGGGTTATGGTATTTGAGCATTAATTTTACATATTCATGGATTTTTTTTGTATATATCAAATATTTAAAATTTCAAGCAAGAGTGAGTTATGCTATGTCTAGGTCCTATAAACTCAGGCTCAGTGATAAGACCCTGAAGGAAGGTGACGGTGGAGGCCTGAGCAATACATACCTGGTTCTCAGCTTGTCACTCACAGACTCAGCCCAGTTTTGGAGCAGTCCAGAGAGTGGTTTTTCTTCATAGTGTTTGGTGCACTGGGTCAGCAGTTCCCGCCCCACAACCTGTGCAAAGAGTTTATCACTCATCAGCCATGTCTCAGCAATGTAAAAAATGCCATAGTGTCGTCAAATACTGCAGCCAGATCAGGTCTATTTTCCACTAGCAAACTCCTTGGAAGGACTCGAATACAAGACCCCATCCTTGTAGGGGCAAATGTGGGGCATTTATCACACCACCCTCAATCCCTCCCCATGGCAACTTTACTAACTACTTTCAGCTCTCTCTCTCTCTCCTTGCCTGTATCAGACTTTAACACGGTTCCGGGAACCAACTATTTTAGTTGACACTTCAGATGAAATCTGCTTGCCTTCCATGGACCAGATGGCTGGTCCGTTCTCTTTTTTGCCTCTGGCATTCTCTGGTCAAGTAGGCCTTTGGGAAATAGTATTAAAATGCACAAATAAAACAATCTCTATCAATCTCCTCCCTCAGCAGCTCTAAAGTTATAATTTGGGCCTAAAATCCTGCATACTTTTTCAGGTTTGTTCAAAGAAGATGTCCATGGCTAGCCCGCTGCAGGGAAAGGCTCAGGTGACAGCAACAACTGCCAGATGTGTGAGCGAGGCCCCCTTGGACCAGCCTGTCCCCTCCAGGGCCCCATGTGCTGCTGCCAGGGCATGAGTGAGCCCAGGCAAGACCAGCTGAAGAACCACACTGTGTGAGCCCAGCTCAAGCTGCAGACCTGCAGAATCATGAGCTAACAAATTGCTGTCTCAAGGCACTAAGTTTTGGGGCGGTTTGTTACAAATCAACAAATAGCTGATTCATTCTCTTTCAACTATCAATTCAGAATATTTCTTCTTTGCTTCATATGCATGCATGTTTTACATGAATCATATAAAAGATTATATATTAATATGATTTCAATCAACAGTATATCACACATGACATTTTTGGTTTGTATTGCTGTATAGGATTCTATTTGTGTGCTTAATGGCTGTATAATTTTCTTTCCTTTGATCAGTCGTAGCTAACTACACATTTCCATTTGGCTGGACATTTAGGTTGTTTCCAATTTTACACTGTCATAATAACCTTGATGTCAATATAGTCAGACAAATAGCATCATCCTTTCCTGGATTATTACCTGAGAATAAATCCCCATGAGCTTGCTTGATACAGAGGTTCTTAAAGAGGGCCACCCCACCTATGAGACGAATGCTGAAAACCTATCCAGGCATTTTTGCCTGGGGGAGCTTTATTGGCATTGGTGGGTAGAGCCAGCCGTGCAATGCTTGGGGCAGTCTCAACCAATGGAGAACTGCACCATGCCCAGTGTCAAATGGCCATGCAGTCAAACGCACGCAGGCCATTGAGTGCCCAGAGCCCAACTCAGTTCCACCAAAGCTTTCAGGTTCTCCCAGTCCCAAGTCCTTGGAAGGATTAAACTTCCCTGCCTCTTTGAAGTTAGAGGTACAGGTTAGGCCAGTGCACGAGTGTCTCAGCCATCCTCTCCTTTCCCATTTCCATGGCAACCTGCAATGTTCCTGGTTGTGAGACGTCCATAAGCCTGGGCCCCAGTCAGCATTCGAGGTTGCCATGGTAATTCTGTGTATAGATGCATGCATGGTTATGTCTTGCTGTGTTTGTGTTTACTTTATTATAAATTACTTTCCTTTGGTTTCCTTGAAGTATTGTCTTGAATTCTTGAAATTATGTCTCTAGATAGGTTATGAGATCCATGATTTTATTTCTGGATAGTAAAGGCAGCATTACAAAATATTTATTGTCAAAAAGAGGGCATTAGGTCCAGTGGGATTGAAAATCATTGTATTACGGGTCAGAGAACATGAACATTTTTAAGACTGCTGCTACACAAAGTAAGTGTGAAAATCAAACACTGCCTGGATTGGGGGAAATGAACTAACATCAACTAGAATTAAAATCAAAATGGTATAGCATTCAAGTTGTTTAAGTAACACAACACTAGGATTAACATTAACATTTTTTGTTTTTGCTAACCAATTAAATTTCTGATGGCTCTAACTCTATCTCTTTCTTGCTATAAAAGCAACATCATTCCAAGTATTAACAAATTGCTTTTTCTGATTCCTGCCCCTACATAGCTTTCCCTTACTTTATTTCTCTTCATAGCATTTATTGCTACCTGGTCATTGCAGAGCACAACAACTTGTTTCCTGGCTTATTAACTTTCTGCAGCCTGGAATAGGAGTGCCTGGAGGTCAGAGTGTGTTCATCCTTGTACCATCAGGCATGTAGGACACAGAGTTGGGAGCTGAGTGAGTGAATGAATAAATAAATTCCTTTCCTGTTCTCAGTATCTTATGCAATATGTTCAATTCCTTGATAATCTCTTTTAACTTCTGTCACTACTTCCGCCTTTTCTATTTAAACAACTTAAATTGGGAAAATGAACTCACTCTAACTAGAATTAAAATTAGAATGATATAATCATCAAGTTCAGGTGCTAAACTTAAGAGAAAAGGGAGATAAATTGGGTCTTGGCTAATATCACAAGAGCAGATTACTCATTTCAGATCTTTTCTCCTTTTCTAGGTCATGAGACAAGGAAACGTGATTTTAAAAATGAGTTTATTTTCTGCTGTTGATGCCCCATTGGTGAAAGATTAAGTGATTGAAGCTATCAGCTACCGTGGGATTTGGGCATCACTGTCTCTAGATTCAGTGCTTTATTTGATAAATTACCAGGGGGAGGTAAAGATAGATCGGTCACCTCCTAGACTGGGCATGCAATGAAGATGTGCCTGTTTCATCTCATGGATGTGTTCCTGAATATATTATAATATACTGTGTAGTGTATGTGTGTATACATATATACATTTTTAAATCTCTATTTTAAAATAATTATAGACTCACAGAAGTTGCAAAATTAAAACGGCACAGAGAAGTTCTCTCCAGACATCACCCAAATTCCCCCAAAAGTGATCTCTCACATAACAATAGTGATTATCAAAACCAGGAAATTCAATAAAATTTTTATGCATTAAATGTTTTAGTTTTTGTAGAGATTTTATTATTTAAAGTGGACCTAGGAGTAGATCATTTTATAAAGTGAAACATTATTTTTTGCAATACAAGTGATTACATCCTTATCTAAGCCTAGTGTTTTATTTATACCAGATTTTCTTAAGACAACTTGTGATATTATTTCTTTCTAGGTGATTTTGGGTGGCATTTCTGTGCCTCTTTATATATCTTGTTTCTACATGTGAATACTCTTTATTTTCTTATACACCTGTTCGGGAGCCCCTTTCTTAACAGAACTGAATAGTCAGAACAACCATGTTCTTTTTTTAAAAAAAGATCCCATCTGCAGTAGGAATCAAGTTAATCTACAGCCAACATTTGGAAACTATGAGTCTCAGCAATTGTACAGAATGATGACATCATAAACATGCACTTATAATGAATATCATATCCATCACGCAGCACTGATTATGTAACACCAATAAAAGTTATTTTTTAGGTCAAATCGCTTTTCAAGGCATCTACGAAGCCACCAGCATTTCTACACACTAAGTATTTTCACTGATTTATGCTAGGTACAGTGAGACTTGGATTAAAAAGTCTAACAAGTGGGGTTTGCTGCCAAGGCAGAAACACTTAGAGCCAATTAGAATAGAAAAATACAATTCCTAAGGAAAAACCACCAGATATCCATCCTGGATCCAGGCAGTGGGGCTGCACTTGGGTTTGTACCACGTAGGGTAATGGATCAGTTCAAAGTGGCAATATTTATGGCACTGGGTCCCAAATCATGCTCCAACAGCCCCAGGCAGGACTAGCTACATTATTTGGGGCCCAGTGCAAAATGAAAATGTAGGGCCCCTTGTTCAAAAATTAATAAGAATTTTAAGATGGTGAGAACAGAGCATTAAACCAAGCATGAGCCCTTCTGAGTGTGGGGCCTGTACCACTGCGCAGGTCTCACCCCGTGAAGCTGGCCCTGGCCCTAGGGGTTCCGACAGGATTGCCAGGTAAAATAAAGGACACCCAGTGAATATGTGGACATCCATACTTGCATACTTACACTAAAACACTATTTGCTGTTTACCTGAAATACAAATGCAACTGGGTGCCCTATGTGTTTATTTGCTCCATCTGGCAAGCTAGATTCCTGAGGGACAGCTCAGGGGTCACCCAGGGGTGCAAGGATGAAGAAAAGGCCAAGCGGACATGATTCTCCACCAAGCATTTTAACGTTTCACCTCTTTTAGATGCTGGACATCCTGTCTAGGCAGGATTCCTGTAAGGAGAATCTATAAAAATTCCTTGGCTAGATGAAATGAAAGAGAAGGAGAGGAGGGAGGCTGGAGGATGGGAGGGGAGGGGAGAGAAGTGAAGGAGAGGGGGACGGGAAGGGTTGGATGGATGGAAGACAGCACAGGAGAGGAGAGGAAGGACTACTTTAAATTAACACATAAACCAACATGTAAGATGCTCTGGGTAATTGCTGGGCCTTAAAAAAGGATTTGAACTTTAAGAAGGATGGATGGATGTGAAGCAGTGATTTAGGCCTGGCAAAAATTCATGCACAATTCAGTTGAACTTAAGAGTGGTTAGTTTTGTTGTTGTTGTTGTTTTTAGTTAAATCTGAACCAAATTTAACTTTTCTTTTTAGTGTCTCTTCCCAGTTAGAAAATAAAGTGGTTCTCTCCTTCATTCTGCCCACATTTATGGAGCATTTATTATGTGTAAGGCACCTACTGTTTACATTGAGGGTGGGGGGGCTAAAAAGATGACTAAGATCCGTCTGTCCCGCAGGAGCTTCTGGGCCCGACAGAGACGAGCATTTGCACACACGGCTGTGTGGCCCGTGATGAACACGACAGTCTCAGAAGCACAGCAAGTCAGAAGCGGGTCCCCTCACTGTGAGGATCTGGGAAAGCCTCGTGGAGGAGGGAGCTTTTGACCTGAGCCTTAAAGAACAGATAAGCTTCATGCATTTGTTTATTCGTTTATTCAACACCCAGTGGTGGCAAGAGCCATTTTCTTTGGGCACCTATCAATACTAAGCGTAAACCCTGTTCCAAACTCTTTATATGGAACAACTAATTTAATCGTCATGACAACTTTGGGTAGTTCACAGAATCACCCCATAGTCCGCACAAGACTACTGAGACCCAGAGAGGTTAAACCAGTTGCCAGGGTCACATAGTCAGAAAGTGGTGGGGCTGGGGCTTCAACCCAGAGTCCCTGCTCTTAGTAATTCCACACCTAAGCTGTGCCTACTGTATGCCAGGCTCTGTGCTGGGCGCTGGGGATACAAAGATAATGCAGGGACCCGTGGCATGCAGCGGGGGTGCGGGGAGGAACAGACGGCAGCACGGTATAATGTGATGAGGTGACATAGTGAACCCAAAGCTCAGTAGGCACAGACAGGGGATCACACGTGACATAAATTCTGAATCTGAGACAGGGTAGGAGGGGCGGCAAGGGCATTCAGGGCTGGGGACAGAGTGCCTTTAAAGGCACAGAAGTGCGGAGAGGCAAGGAGCAGGAGGGCTGTGGCTGCCTTCATGGGGGGAAAGGGGAGCTGAGTGACAGTAGCAACCCCGAGGCTAGTCTGGAGAGGCAGGAGGCCACCCACTGAGCCATCTCTGGTATCTCCTGTCAGAATTTCTGACCCACAGAGTCCACGGGCCCAACAAAGAGGTTGATTTTATGCCCCCTAAGTTTGGCAAACTCCCAGGAAGGCATTGGCCTAAGGAAGAGACTCAAAATGCTCGCCCAGTCCTCACCTCTCCCGAGAGAGGGACACCAACTCCTGCCATCGCCTCCTAGGGCCACGCTGTCTAGAATAGGAACTTTCTAGAGTCTGGGGTTAAGGGTCTGCACCTACTGTACACAAGGCTCTGCGGCTCCCCCTGCCTCACAGATGGCCTTTGTTTGACACACACCTGCCCTCTGCCATTTCACATTAAAAACAAATTGTGTGCTTACCTTATGTTGAAAACTTGGACACCTGAACCCACGTTCTCCCAGAGCAACCATGAGTGGGAGCTGAGGAGCAGCTGCAGCCCCCCTGAGAGGGGACGAGGGCCCTCTGTGTGCACCAGCCCCCCAGAGCCCTGGGACTCAGGGGCTTGCTGCAGCGGTTCAGGCTCTGCCTGGCCCTGAATGCAATTGATCTGGTGACCCCTGGTGTGGGCCTGGTCTGAGGATCCCATGCAGCTGGGATGAGGAGCCTGGGAGTGTGCCCTGCCCCACCTCTGCCCTCTTCCCATCACCCCCGTCTGGCCCAGTGCACCCTGAACCGCGGAGGCCAGCTGAGGAGCACCGGCCACCAAGCCCCACACAGACTTTTCTTTCTGGCCCAAACCTCTCACTAAAGAGGTAGAAATGTCAGCTGCTCACCCCCAGCCTCTCGTGCGCTGGGGCACTGTCACCACCCTGGCCAACGGGACCTGAGAGGACCTCAGCTGAAGTCTTCCCCCTGGAACTGTGGCAACTGTTTTGACACACCATTGAGATGACCGGAACTGCTCCCATGTCAGAGGAGCTGAACACAGGAGAGATGCCAGGGATTTAAGGACAGACAGGCCTCTGAGCCAGCCCTGGGGTCACCAAGGAGGACGGCAGGTGTTCTCAGAGTTTCAGCCACTTTAGACGGGTATGGATGACATGCAGACAAAGGTGTCCTGACTGATAGCCTCATTAGCAACTGGGTCCAGATTGGACCCCTAATGCTAATGTCCTCACCTGTCCCAGTGCAGACGGGGCCGCTGCTGTTGCCATTCCCAGATTTTCCCATCCCCCCACCTCCCCCTGCCCTCTGTCCCCCATATCTCCCTCACTGCCAGCAAGTTTCCCGCCAGTGCACACACATCAGTCCCCTCCTGACACCCTGACAACAACAACACTGTCCAGTGTAGCTGGGATAGATGTGACTTGTGAAGATACTTTTTTTTATTGAAAAGAGAAAGTAACTGAAATCCTAAATCTGCAACAAAATAAATAGTTAAATGGCAATGAGGAGAATGTTAAAAAATAAATCTTATTTAGTTTTTTATAACTTGAGTAATATGTAAACCCTTTTGAAGGGAAAAAAATTCTCCTTAACCCCTAATGTTGACTTAAGTTGTTTCAAATTATAATGTTACTTAAACATGTTCAAACATAAAACTAGATGTAAACACCTATGTTTATAGCTCTTGTTCAACTATAAACTATGAAATTAAATACAAGCAAAACTACAAAACCAATGAGATTCAAATCGACAGCCCTAATAGCATGTGGCGGACTGTGTTTGACAGCATGAACTTGGTCCTTTCTGGCCCGCACGGGTTCACATGGGGGGATTATACCCCTGAGGGCTGGGGAAAGAGGCCCCTCTCCCCCACTTCTCTCTGTGGCCTGCAAAACCCAACCCTCTGCTATGATTTGAATGTGTCCCCTCCAAAATTCAGGTGTGGCCAACATGATAGTATTAAGAATCGGGGTCTGTAAGGGGCGATGAGGCCACGAGGGCGGCTCCCTCGTGAATGGGCTCAGCGCCTTTACAAAGAGGCTTCCTGAAACATTCCGTTGCTTGCCTTTCTGCTGCCTTCTGCCATGGGAGGACACAGCATTCAGGGCATCATCGTGGAAGCAGAAAGCAGCCCTCACCAGGCAACTTGATCGTGGGCCCCCTCAGCTCCAAAACTGCGAGAAATAAATTTCTGCTCTTTACCATTTGCCCAGCAGTATTCTTTTCTAGCAGCACCAATGGACTAAGACACCTGCTCAGGCAGCACATCATACCATCCCCTGGCTCTCGCTAAACACATTCTTTTAATCATAGAAAACCTACATCTGTTCTTTCCTCATTGGTTCCTGGTGATCAAGGTGGTGTTATCTGGTACCAAAGGGTTACAAATGCAACACAATCCGCCGTCTCTGGTTATACGGTTGCTATTCCTGTGATCTACATATAGCACTTAGACTATTTCTGTTTAGATGATCGTCAAAATTAAAATGCAAAATTAGCACATTCTTGTCAAGAATTCATAGACCCCAACTTGAAAGACAACGATAAAATCAAACTTGTTGCAAAACTCAGAATCTGTATAGAAGACAAAGGCGTGACTTTGGGGAGAGGAGAAGTAAAGATAAACAAGTGGCACAGATTCAGAAAGGCTCTTTCTCCAGAGTCTCACACGTGGAGTCCTTGAAGAGAGCTTTAAATATTTAGATGCTGCAACATCTGGTTCTGAAAAAAAGAGTGCCAGCTTTGCATACGGGTCAATGGATTTAGAAAGAAAAAAACAGAACTCGTCTGTTCAAACTACCTTGGTCAGCTTTTCTAAAATCTTCCCAAAGCCCCTTCAAATTCCAAAAAAAATAAACAAAATCAAAATCATCCCAAAGCTTCTCCAAATTCCCCCAAATGAACAATCACATTTTGGAAATGCATCGTATCAATTATGTGCCCCAAACAGATCCTCCAGGCCTCCTCCTCACTCCATTTCCAACAGCCCCACCCTGGCCTGGGCACCACCACCCTTCTGCGGACTGAAACATGGGCCCAGGCCCACTCTTGGCCTCCCACTCCTCACCGTGGCCTTCAAGGCCATCCCTAGCCAGGCCTCTGCCAGCCTCGCTGGCCCCATTTCACACACCTGTACCCCTTCCCCAATTTTTTCTGCCATCATCAGAGATGATTCTTTCCCCATCTGTAGGGCTGGGGAAAGGTCCTTTGAACCGTTTGCCCCTGGTTCCGTGTGGCCTCAGCCCTCCCTTGTTTCCTCTCTAGGAAGATAGCTGATCTTTCAGGGAAGAACTGTCACCCATGACCCTGTCACCCCCTGTACCAGCCACTCCTGGCATCCCTGCTGTTGCCATCAGCTCTCAGGCCCTTTAAGACTGGCACTCCATGGCCATGTGATTGGGTGGACCCAACCTTCACCTCTGATTTTAGGGGTATCTGCACTTTCTCCTTCTGGCCTCTCAGAGTCTTCACCTGCTGGCCAGTGGAGCTCACCTACAGCCAGAGGGCTGGGGCACAGTGAGAATGTTCCTCCAGGTTCACTACGTGGATCCTTCCTGGTGCAGGAGTTCGAGTTCTTCATCCCAAGGTCCAGCGCACACCCACTGCCTTACCTGGACTGGCCCCAGGGTCTCATTCTAGCACTTAAAGTCCTGCTTGTCTGGGGAAAGAATTTGGAATTCTCCTCCTGGTAGGAGTGTGGACAGCAAGCGTGCTGGGGGATCAGTGGGGTGTGCCTGAGCATGCCACACATGGGCCTTTGTTCTCTGGGAAAACCTTCCTTTCTTTGTTACTCTTCATTCCTTCTCTTCCCTCCCCTGCTTTTGTATTTAAGGGAGGAACTATTTTTTTTTTAATAGTTTTAAATATACTTGATTTTTTAAAATTCAAAACTATATTGAATGATCTTAAAAAGTAAAATTCTCCTTCTCAATCCTTTACTTCCAGGCCCTCACTCTAGAAGTAATCATTCTTAAATAGTTTTTGTTCTGCTAGAAGGAGAAGCTTCCAAGTGTCAAGGTCAAAGAGATTCTCATGTCATGTTTCAGTTTGCTTCGTAGTTGGGGCATGCTTTTCTTGAGTGGTTTTGTTTTTCCTAGAGTCTTAATGAACTTTTATTTCTCTTGTTTCAAGAAGAAACATGCCTTTTCCATCCTATCACTAAGATCTTCTTGCTTCTTTTTGTTGAACAGAAATCATCTCCTTCTTAAAGTCATTCTTTTGATCCCTCTGGCCGCCTGTTCTAATGTGAACTAATTGTTTTTTGGGCTTTCCACGTTGCTACCATCCAGGTGTTTCTTTACACATACTCCTCTTGGGTCAGTTTCAGGAAGCACACAAGTCTTTGAAATTCTTAATTTCTTTCAGGCTTTTCTGCAGTTCACCTACAAGTAACATTTCTTGGAAAAGGCATGACCAGGTTAATTTATTGTGCATTTGAATATCTGTCTTTATTTTGCCTCATATTTGATCAATAATTTGGCTAGCTGTAAGCCTTTACATTCAAATTAACTTTCTTCAGAATTTGGAAGGCATTGTTTCAAAGACTTTTGCCACTTAAAGTGTAGTCCACAGACCAGCAGCCACGGCATCACCTAGGAGACCGATGGGAATGCAGAATTCCCTGACCTCGGCATCTGAATTTGAACAAGATTTCCAAGGATGTATGAGTACATTGGAATTGAGAAGCACTGTTCCATCCTTCAGTGCTGCAGAAAGGTCTGCAGTCAATCTCTTCTCCCACAGTAAGTATGCACAAGTGTTTGTAGCCTGAGGCTATGAGGCTCTTTCTTTGTCTTGATATTCTGAAATTCTCCAGGCTGTTTTCAGGTTTTTACCTTTTCTGGTGGGTCCTGCCAATCTCAGGACTTTTGCCTTTCTTCAGCTCTAGGGAACTTTCTTCTATTTCTCCAATTTGCCTGCCTCTGTATATTCTCTGCTCCCTCTCTCGGGAACATTACAGATTTCCTAGACTGATCATCCATACTTCTTAGTCTTTCCCTTTAATTTCCCATGTTTTAGTCTCTCTGATCTTCATTCTGGGAAATTTTCTCAAATTTGTTCTTTAGCCCTTATATTGGATTTTTTATTTTATAAGAGTATACTTTTAATTTGCCAGGCATGTTATGGTTCTCTGAGTGCTCCTTTCTCATAGCAGGCTGTTCTTGTTTTATGGATACAATGTTACATCACACATCCTTAGGGTAGCTGATTGGTTTTTATTTCTCTGTTTTGCTTCCTCTAGTGTCAGTTATCCTGTTTGTTCATTTTGTTCCTTCTTTTTCATGCTGCTGATTTTTCCTTATATGTCTGATCATCCTTTTGGATAATATTATGGAATTATTGCTTATTTTCTTAGGTGCGATGACAGTATTGTGGTTTTATAAGAAAAGGTCCTCATTTTAAGAAAATGAATGTTGAAGCTTTTAGGGATGAAGTAGCTTGATGTCTATAATTTACTTTCAAATGGTTTCATGCACATACACACACATGCACATTCACTCACACACAGACACTTAGAGGGTAAAAAAGAAAATATTAATATGGAAAGGTGGTAAAATGTGATGAAACCAGGTGGAGAGTATGTCCAGATGTTCACTGTACTAGTCTTTCTACTTTTGCCTTGAGATTTCTGTCTGAAAAATTTCATTGTAAAAGTTGGAAGCCAGAAAAACAAAACAAAAATATCTGTTAATGCTTGATTGCTGATTCTCTGAATAACCTTAGGAAAATACACTACACAGTCTGAAATCCCCAAGGAATCAGCTTTCTTATAGGAAAACAGATGTATGCTTGGTCTTTGTTTCCTCCCTCAGTTCAAATTTAATAGCAAGTACAAAATATCACTGGCCCGATGCCCCAGTGGTACATGCCCTACCGGTACATGCCCTACCGGTACATGGCACACATCAGCTTGCCTGCCCCACGGTACAGCTCAGGCATTCCCCCCAGGGGAAGAAGAGCTGGTCTTCCCAACCCCTGCAGGAAGGCCTGTCCTGTCCCACACCACATCTTGGCTGAGTCTAAGGTTGAGTGTTTTAAGCACAAAAAAAGTTTTGTTCTCACGGCTGCCCACTGCAGCCCAGCACTAAACTGAGCCAGCACTCCCTTCTGTTTGGAAAAATACCTTTTGCTCTTTTGGACATTGAGCTTGGTGGTATCACTGCCAGGCTCCCAGTTAGTAGGTACACATCTTGCCATCAGCAGTTCTAAGACAGAAGTCTCTGGAACAGAAGCCACCCAGACCACTCAGGAAGAGGATGTCCCTGCTTGGTTTTTAAGCAAGTTAATGGCAGGTCATTTGCATTTTTGCATATTTGCACTGTGGGGCAATGAGCAATATATGCAAAGCTTCTTACTGACATTCTTTAGGAAATCTACCAGAATGGATTAGGAAGGAGCCTGTCTTGGAGTATCTCTAATGAAGCAAAAGAAAGTTATAATGGGATTTCATGGGGGTGGGTAGTAATTGGATTTTGTGGAGGGTATAATCAAATTTCACCACGGGCCTACAACCTCTGCCCCTTGAAATAATGAAAGGGTCAGGAAACCTTCCATTGTGCTTAACGGGAAACATGTAAGGCCTGCAGAAACTCCACAGCACATCTCCTCCGTCATGGGGTGACAGCTCCAGCACTTCAGAATCTCGGAAGAGTTTCACCCTCAGGGAGGGGCTGAAAGCACTGTAGGTAATACCAGAACATCGTGAAACTCATTGGCCAGTTTCCACCCTCTAGTATCCTGAATTTCCATCTCTGCATCAGTAAGGAGAATCAAAGCAGAATCCAGCAAGAGAAGGGTAGACTCCCCAAGGTGGACGGATCCAAACACACAAGGAGGAGGCCGCGTGGCCCAATGCAGGTAGCCAGCACCACCGCCGGTCATTGCGCGTAGGCATAACCCCTGGATGCCCGGCAGCTAGGAACTCTAGGTCCAACCCACGGCATGTCCACTGACAGGATTCCAACATAGGAGTGTGTGTGGACCGACTGCAAGCAGGCAGGCTGACCCCTCTCCAGCAACAAACTGTGTATTTAGGGGGCTCAGTCTCTCACTCCTGGGACCAAGCTCTCCCCAGCAGGCGGTTAAGCTTTCTTCCCAGAGCAGGTTTCCAGAGCTGTGGCAGATGCCATTGCTGTGGTCAGGTGCTCTGATTTGGGAAACTGGCTGTCCCACTATTGGGCAGGCCTTTATGGAAATGCCCGACTCTGCTCAAATGCTTCTCCCGCTCTCAGTGCCTGTGACCTAGCGTCCCTCCAGAGTCGTGCAGGAGAAACAGTTTCCCCCTCTAGCTGTGTCCACTCAGCTTCTGTCTTAGTCAGCTCAGGCTGCTAATAAAATACCTTAAAGTGGCTGGCTTATAAACAACACAAATTTATTTCTCACAGTTCTGGAAGCTGAGAAGTCCAAGATCAAGGTGTTGGCAGACCCAGTGTCTGGTGACTTCGCGGTTCACAGATGGCACCTTCTCACTGCGTCCACACACGGTGCAAGAGGCCAGGCAGCTCTCTTTCATAAGGCACTAATCCCAGCCAGGAAGGCAGAGCCCTCATGACCTAATCACCGCCCAAAGGCCCCCATCTCCTAAGACAATCACCTTGGGGATTAGGTTTCAACACATGAATTGTGGGGGGACACAAACATTCAGACCACAGCTGGTTAACCCATCCATTTCCTCCCAATTTCATGCCATGCTTTCCATTCTCCAGAAATTAATCTGATGGCTCCTCTCCCACTGTCGATGCCGTTGCAGACTTATTCTCTTTTATTATTCCTTCTAGTCATTTCAGTAGGATTTGAAGAGGGAGGAGCATCAGCGTGGGTGCCCACATCGTCCCCCTCAACCAGAAGTCCTCCCCTCAGAGTCCAGTCCTACTTGTGCTGCAAGGTCTGCATGTCTCCTGCTTTCCCTCTAATTCTGGATGCCTTGGCATTGCTCCCCCGCCCAGCACCACCACCACGTCTATCTTCCCTCTCCTTAGCAGCGCAGTCAGGAAGGGCACAAGCCTTATCATAGGGCAGCATGCGCAGAAAAAAGTTAACACGGCAGGCCCGAGACTGCTCCCCTTGGCTGGCATCCTCCGGAACTTGGATTAGGGGAGGGTTCCCACCACTCCCTCACTGATAAGGTGCTCACTGTGCCCGAACCGTGTGCAAACAAGGTAGTTTATGCTGAACACCTGCTTTCCTTCTGAAAGTCTGCAATTTGATACGTCCTAGGCAGAGGGTGCCTACCTGACCAGTCCCCAGTGAAAACCTTGGATGCTGAGTGTCTACCGAGCATCCCTGGTAAACAACATGTCACGGTGTTGTCACAATTTGTTGCTGGGGGAATTAAGCATGTCCCGCATGGCTCCATGGAGAGAGGACTCTTGGAAACTTGCCATTGGTTTCCTCTGGACTTCAGCCCGTGTGCCTTTTCCCTTTGCTGATTTTGCATTTTGTGTTTGTTGGGGGCGGGTGGAGTGGTAAGAGAGAGAACAATGTGTATGTGTGAGAAACAGAGAGAGAGAGAGATGTGTGCGATTTGTGTGTATGTATGTATTTTTTACATATGATTTTGCTGTAATCAATAATAGACATGAATACAACTATATGTCCAGTCCTTTGAGTTCTCCTAGTGAATCATCCATCCTGGGGGTGCTCTTGGGGACCCCCAACACACACCACTTATAAAAGAAGTGTCTCCAGCTGCATCATGGCTTGAGGTAGCATTTTTCCAGTATATGTCTGGAAGATATCTGTCTGGCAAAATGGTCAAAGAAGGCTTACACAGTCTGGACTTGTGGTCTCTGGTTATCTCCTTAGCAGACTAGGAAACTGGGCCATCCCCTGGATCCTTCCTCAGCCTCAGCTTTGGGGCACCTGTATGTGTTCTCAGTGCACAGGGTGCTGCTCCGTTCTTGGTGGTGGTGACCATCACAGCCAGGCACTCAGGCTCCCTGCAGCCCAGCGTCCCTGCATGCCACTGCTGTCTGTGGTCCAGAGCTCCTCCTTCCATTTCCATCACCCACTCACACGATACACAGAAGGAGGCCCTGTTTCTCCCCACGCTTCCACTTTTGTTCACACTTAGAAACTGTGACCACTCCCATAACAAATTAAACAGCTTTTCCATAATGCCCACAAATGGAAACTTGCTATTAAAACACTAAATCACAACTTCAGGGTCAAGCGATGTGGAACAACATGTTGAAGTTTAAAATATACTCCCAACGAGAAAGTTGTCAAAAAAACTTCACACACTTGGATTAACAGCTGAGACGAAGAATGTGAGTTAGTGGAATGTCTAAATTACTAAATATTCTTAAGAAGTGGTTTTGTTACAATATTTAGGCAGGAGGGAGACAAACGAACAGATAAGTTTTAACCTAGCCCAAGTTAAATTGCAAGTCTTAATTCCCCCCCAAATAATTTGCTTTACTATAGATATCTCTAAAAGCTAGAATAATAAGGAAAGGAGATCTGCCACTGAGTACTACGTAATATTTTACTTCTTAATGGACTGTGCTGATACCTGTAGAGTGTTCTTAAATGTCTGAATTACTCTTTAGGTAAGCAGTTCTTCCATTATAAAAATCAACCATCCTCATTATAACACATTCTAAAAATACATAAAAATGGAAACACTATTCTTTCACCCAGAGCTCTTACAACATAGAGATACCAATATTTTGTTCTATTTCTTACTAAACTTACGCATGCATAGATTTTTGTTTATTTCTTCTTCTCTGATTTTTTTTATATAATTGTAGATTCATTTGCAAGAATGCAATTGTAATAATGCAGTTGTAAGAAATAATTTGGAGATCTCATGCACACCCTTTACCCAGTTTCTCCTAGAAGTAACACTTCACGTAACATTTAACAGCATTCCAACCAGGAAAAATTATGTTGGTACAATCCACAGAATTTATTTAGTTTTCACCAGTTTTACATACAGTCACTTGTGTGTGTATGCACCCGTGCGTGTGTTTAGTTCTATGCAATTTTATCATATGCATAGATTTGTGTGACCACTGCCACAGTGAAGATGCAGAACAGCTTCTTCACAGGGTCCTGCAGGCTACCTTTTCATAGCCACATCCACTTCCCTCTCTTTTCTGTCCATCACTCCTGGCAACACTGATCTGATCTCCATTGCTATAATTTTTTCATTTCACGAATGGTGTATAAATGGAACCCTACAGTATGTAGCCTTTTAAGATTGGTTTCTTTAACTCGATATCCAAGTTGTTGTGAGTATCAACAGCTCCTTGTTTTTTACTACTGTGTAGTAGTCCACGGTATGGATGCACCATGGTTTCTTTAAGCATTCACCTACTGAAGGACACTTAGGTTATTTCCACTTTTTGGCTATTATGAATAAAGGAGCTATGAACACTCACATGTTTTGTGTGAATGTAACTTTTCATTTCTCAGGGAGTAAATATCCAAGAGTGTAATTGCTGGGTTGTAGAGTAAACATATGTTTAGCTTTCTTCTAAGAAATATCTATACTTTTTTCTAGAGTGGCTGTAACATTTTATATACCCACCAGTAATGTATGAGTGATCCAGGTTCTCTCCTTGTCAGCATTATACATTATTAATATTTATTTATTTTAGCCATTCTGATAGGAGTGTAGTGCTATCTCATAGGAGTTTTAATTTGCATTCCCATAATGATTAAAATGACGTACACGTTTTCACCTGCTTATTTGCCGTTAGCTTATCTTCGTCAGTGAAATGTCTGTTCATGTTTTTTGACCACTTTCTAGTTGGATTGTTTTCACTGTTGAGTTTTGAGAGTTCTTTATATTCTAGACCCAAGTTCTTTGTTGGAGGTGTCATTTGCAAATATTTAATATCTTCTCCCTGTCTGTAGCTTGTCTTCTCATCCTCTTCATAGGTTCTTTCACAAATTTTTAGTTTTGATGAAATCCAGTTTAATCAATTATTTCTTTTATGAATTAATGCTTTTGATATCAAGATGAAGAATTTGTTCCTTAGCTCTGGGTCTCAAGGTTTTTCTCCTAAGTTTTTTTTCTAAAAGTTTTATAATTGTATATTTTACATTGAAGCCAGTGATCTATTTTGAGTTAAATTTTTAATAATGTAGGAGACTTCGGTTGAGGTTCATTTTATTGCCTGTGGGTGTTCAATTACTCCAGCACTAATTCTTTCATTGAATTGCTTTTTCAACTTTGTCAAAAATCGGTAGGGCATATTTGCGTGGGTCCGTTTCTGGGTTTTCTATTCTGGTCCATTTGCCCATGTGTCTACCTCTTCACTAGTAGCACACTGTACTCATTACTGTAGCTACAGAATGGGCCTCAACATTGGGTGTAGTGACTCCTCTCACTTGATTCTTCTTTCTCAGAATTTTATTTTAGCTACTGTAGGTCCTGTGCCTTTCCATATAAAATTTAGAATAAGCTTGTCCATGTCTGCACAAAACTTCGCTGTGATTTGCCAGGAATTATATTAAATCTATAGGTCAATGAAGGGAGAACTGACATCCTTCCTATGCAGAGGCTTCCAGTTCACGCATACAGTACGTCTCCATTTATTTAGGTCTTCTTTGATCTCTTTCATCAGTATTTTATAGTTTTCAGCATATAGATCCTACACATGTTGTGTTAGATTTATACCTATATTTTTCATTTTCTTTTTCTTTTTTATTTTATTTTTTGAGACGGAATCTCATTTTGTCACCCTGGCTAGAGTGCAGTGGCGCCATGATAACTCACTGCAACCTCAAACTCCTTGACTCAGGCAATCCTCATGCCTCAGCCTCTCACGTAGCTATGACTACAGGTGCACACCACCACACCCGGCTAATTTTTTCTATTTTTTTTTTTTTTGTAGAGATGGGGTCTCACTCTCACTCAGGCTGGTCTCAAACTCCTGACCTCAAGCAATCCTCCCACTTAGGCCTCCCAAAGTGCTAGGATTACAAGTGAGAGCCACCGTGCCCGGCCTCCTTTTTTTTTAGATTCTTTGAAATTTTCTATGTAGACAAACATGTAATCTGCAAATAGGGACCATTTTTACTTCTTCCTTTCTAATCTCTATGTCTTTAATTTATTTTTCTTGCTTTACTGCACTGCTAAAACTTCCAGCACTATGTTGAATAACAGTGCTTTATTCCTGATCTTGGGGGAAAAGCATTCAATGGCCTACTATTGAGCATGATGTCAGCAATAATTTTTGTAGGTGCTCTTTTTTAAGTTCAGAAAATTCCCTTCTTTCCTATTTTGCTGAGAGTTTTTATCATGAATATTTGTTGGATTTTGTCAAGTGCTTTTTCTGTGTATTTTCATGTGTATTCTGCTATTGTAGGACTTGGTGTTCTACATATGTTAATTAAATCTTGTTGCTTGATTATATCGTTGTGTTCTACCATATCCTTTCTGATTTTCTCTCTAGGAGTTCTGGCAACAGTTGAGAGTGATATGTTGAAGTCTCCAACTATAATATGATTGTTGATTTGTCTATTTCTTCTTTCATTTCCATAAGGATTTTTCCCAGTACATCACAATATTATGTTGTATAAGTTTTATTATTTAAATATACAAATTTATATATATCACATTTTGTATATATGTCTGTCACTCTATATCTATCTATCTTATCTATCATCTATCTATCTATCTATCTATATCTCATCATAGTCAGTGGTACTGATATTTTACCACTTTGAGTGCAGTATAGAAACTTTACTTACATTTAGGTCTCTTCACCCTCCTCACTTTTTAAATACACTTGTCTGAAATATTTCCTATACATATGTTGAGCAATATAATTCTCTCTTTATGAGACTAATAATACAAGTGCTAGCTCTTTTGTTATTGTTCCACAGATCCCTGCAATTCTATTCATTTTTTTATTCTCTGTTGTTCACATTGGGTAAATTCTATTAATCCATCTTCAAGTTCACTAATTCCATTCTCTCTCATATCCACTCTATTATTGGAGTCATTATGCAAGTTTGTTATTTCAGTTATTCTATTTTTCAATTCTATAACTTGCATTTGGTTCCTTTTTATTTCTTCTATTTCTTCACTGATATCTTTCTATTTTTAAACTTTGTTTCAAGAGCATTTGTAATTACCTTTGAAGCACTTTTATGACAGGTACTTTAAAATCCTTGTCCGATAAATCCAACATCTGATTCTTCCTGGTGTCAGTATCTATTAATTTTCTCATTTGAGTTGTGATTTTCCTGGTTCTTTTATAGCAAGTGATTTTTCTATTGTATCCAGGGTATTTGGATATTATATTATGAGATGCTATTTAATCTTGAAGAATAGCAAAAGGTCCTGGTGGCTATGTGTATGTTCATCTTCCTGCTAAATCCCACCAATACCTCCCCGGTAAAGAAAGAAGCACTGACTCCTTTTTGCAGATGGGTAGGGTATAAGCTCAACTCCCTCTTGGCCCTGCCAACACCAGGGTAGCAGAGTAGCAAAGCAGAGTGCCAACTAGCCCTATTTCCCACCACCTCATTGTGCCTCACTGATGCTGGGTGAGGCAGAGGCTCCGCTCCTCACTGGCTCCTGCTAAAACCAGGGGAGAGGGAAGCAGAGGACTAACTACCCCACCTCATAGCTCTTCATCCTACTGATGCCAGGTGAGGCAGAGGCTCAGCTCCCCACCATGTCCCCTTTGGGGGTTGAGGGGGCAGGGAGGGAAAGCATCAAAGTAGCCACTAGCCCTGCTCTGCACTGCCTGGTCTAGTTTCTTGTTGCCATGTGGGTGTGGAGCTTCTGCTCCTTACTGGACCCACTGACACCAGGGGTGAGGAGAATATAGAGCAGTGACTGCTCCCCACTCACACCTCCTGGTTTAGTCTAATTGATGTCAGGGAACTCAGCTCCTTACCGGACCCCGGCTGACCTCGGGGTGGGTGGCTGAAGCATACCGGTAATGACCTCTACCATACGGCACCTCATTGGTTCTTGTTGCTCCTGGGTGGAGGTGGAGGCTTGGCTCACCCATGGGTCCTGCTGAGACTACTCTAATGGAGGAATCTAAATGCCACCTATTTCCACCAGGATGGGGATGAAAGCTTAGCTCCCTACTCAACCCAGCCAGCATCACCAAGCAGGGCAATTGGATGGCTACCCTCCGCTTCTGCCTACTTCTTTGCATCAGGGTCAGGTGGAAGATCAGCTCCCAGCTGGGCCTTGCTGAAACTGTTGGGAGCAGGTGGAGATTGGTTAGGTTTTTCTGTCGTGTCTGACTGATGTAGAATGGGTATTGCCAAAAAGGTTTTCTTTTGTTAGGCCACCATCTTCCTGGTCCTTCAACTAGGGACATATTTTGTCTGTGTCTGCTAGAGATTCAGAGGGGATACATCCTGTCTGGGGTATATAGGAGGCACCAATAAAGAAATCCAGAGAACTTACTGCTGTTTCACACCTCAAGTCCCAAAGTCCCTAGGCAGCTGCCTTCCTCTTTCCCCCTTTCAGAGTCTTCCTATGCTTGTCATGTTATGTCCAGAGAGTTTATTAAAAGAGTGGATTGGTGAGCAATGGGGCTATCACATCTTGGGAGGCCAAAAGTCCCTATTATTCTTTTTTAAAAACCTAAAATTGTGATCACATTCTATGTATGGTGATGAGCTGCATAATGACATTTCAGTCAATAATGGATCGCATGTACTGTTGTGGTCCCATAAGAGTATAATGGAAATGAAAAATTCCTATCGCCTAGTGACATTATAGTGGCTGTAGCCATTGTAACATCATAGTGCAACATATTACCTTTCCTATGCTTAGATATGTTTAGATACACAAATACTTAAATATAAAAATTGTGTTACAATTGCCTAAAGTATTCAATAAGGTAACATGCTGTACAGGTTTGTAGCCTAGGAGCAAACAATAGGCTATACCATATAGCCTAGGTGTGTAGTAGGCTATACCATCTAAGAGGATGTAAGTACACTCTATGATGTTCACACAACGACAAAATCACCCAACACATTTCTCAGAACTTATCCCTGTCATTAGGCAACACAAGACTGTATAATTGTGTATCATTTTTACTTACCATATCATAAGTTTTAAATTTCTATTATAAACAGAACTCTTTGCAAGTACAATTTTAAAGGCTATATAATTCCCCACTGACTGGTCAGAATATGATTTATACAGTATAATCATTTTCCTATTGCTGAAAATTTAGATTTCCATATTATTGCTATAATAAATAATGCACTGATGAAATGTTTGTGCCTTAAAGTTTTCTATATTTATGATTATTACCTTAGGATAGCATCCTAGAAGTAAAATCACACACGGTCAACAGTAACATGCAAGAGAAGCCCTGTGCCCTCGCCAACACTGAGACTTCAAGATACTTAAACTTTAAACTTTAAGTTTAAAGTTTGAACATGAGCCAATTTGATAGAAAAAAGAAAACGGTATTGCAATATATCCTAATATGCACTTCCTTGATCACTCGTGAGGCTGATCCACTATCCTCCTTTTGTAAATGGGCTCTTCATGGCTTTTGCGTGTTCATATTCTGGGGCCTTACATATTCTTTCAGAATAGCCTTCCCTGTGGAAGAATCTGACTTAATATGCACAAGTAGTTTCTTAAACCAAGATAATTCAATGTCGAAGATCAGCTAAGAGAAAAAATAATTTAATCCCCCATTCAGCTACTGCAAATATCAAGTGCCTAACAGGAAAGCATCTGCCAATAAATAAAGACATCAGATAAACATAAAACATATGAAACACTTCAGCTTTCTGGATAACTCCTGATCTTGGAAATTATGTCATTTAAAAAGAATAAACATTTCCTGAATCTTACCTGAAGCATAACAACGTTGTCACCTTCAAAAGTGACAAACACATCTGTGTCACACTTTAAGCCTGAGATTCGGTTTTCCATCATGTAACCCTATTGAAGAAAAAAAAATACACACATTTTAAATTTGCAACCCCATCATTATACAGGACTAACATTTTCTTTGAAATTAAAAAAATACACAGAATATTGAAAAGAAGAAAATAAACATATTTCTCCTACACAGGATAACCACTGTAAGAATTTAGATTCCTTGTATTAGCTTTTAGTCCATAAATATTATTTTGAGTCTTGCCTTCACTAGTAGTAAAAACACTCAAAAATAGTCATGTCATATTTCTTCAAAATATTTTAATGCATTACATTGATTTTTTTCTATCTTTCTTCTAAATCTTATAGATGCTAATAAATGGCAAGGTATTAGTGATTACACTTACCATATGTAGGAGAATGATGCCCACTGCCCCTCAACAACCCTTCTGAAAATTAGCAAGTATACCTACAAAAATTCTTGAGAAGTAACACAAAAATCCTAAATTTCCAATTGTCATTCTGCATCTTAATATCTTAATGTCATCAAATACTCAGCATCATAAATTCCCACTCCAGCTAATTTTTTCTTTTTTCTTTTCTTTTTTTAACTCTCTGACATCCTTATTCAGATGGCAGTAAGCTGCTGCTCGTTTTCAAAGTGTTGCCAGTGTTTCTGCACAAATGAGAGAATCAGCAGCACAAGCGAAAGCAGGCTCCACCCCAAGCAAAACATGAAGGAAGCAAAGCTTGTTTTTGTTTGGCCCCGGGTCCTTCCCCTTCTGAAGGCCCCTGCGCCACTCTCCTTTCAGCTCATTGCTCTCCCCACGACATCTCCAGAAACTTTCCCATTGTCCAAATCCACTTCCACAAATCGCTCCTGCCTAGAGATCATAAGCAACTGTCCTGCTACTTCTCCCAGGAGTGCTTACAGTTAGCACCTAAGTTCTGAACAAGAAATGACAAGTTTCACCCCTGTTAAAATTTTCAAACCACATGGGCCCACGAGGAGTCATACACTCCAATCTCCAGGTACCCTAATGCCTAGGAGACCTGCTCCATTTCTGAAAATGGCCACAAGAGTCACAGAAGCCTGGACTTGGCAGAGTCCTGCTGCCTGCAGAGCCTTAAAAACCTTGAGCATCAGCCCTGCTCCTGCAGGACAGCCGCCCTCTAGGGCCCGGCCGCCTTTCCCTTTTCCCCTCAGCATCACAGCCCACTGGACAGTGTTAGCACCTAGACGCGAAAAAGTCATCACAAACCCAGCAGAATCCTTAATTACTTTCATAAGGTTAAAGTGATTTTATTTATAGATAATAAATCAATAACATATCCAAATCGAAGTTCATTTTTCCCAACCCCATAATCACAGTGTTAAACCCACCTCCTGGACAAACCACGTGAAATCATATTCTAACAGAAGGTATTTATGCCTCAGAGTGTCCCCCTAAGGCTATAGCTGACTCATTTTCATCCTTCTAATTCTACCGTATATTAAGTGCCCACTACAAGCCAGAGACTGTGCTGGGGCTTTATACAAACTTCATCTAGCTCACTTAATCCTTTTCCTCCTCATAGCATCCATTCAGTCAGCAAACACTGGCCTGTGCTCCTGCAGTCCAGGCCCTGTTTTCGTGCTGGGGATGCAACAGACAATGAGATAAAGGCTCTGTCTTCTTGGAGTTACAGTCAGTCTAGAAGGGGCAGACAGGCAGTAAAAAAATTTTTGAAAAGTGGATGATGGCACTGATGTATAATTATAAGAGAATGATATGCTAGAAAAAAATCAAGGTAAGAAGACGGAGCATGAAGGCGGCGGGTGGGGCAGCTGTTGGAGACACAGGGCTCAGGGCAACTCCCTGTGCTGGGAATTCTGACCAGAGATAGAATACAGCGAGGGAGGGGCCCCACTGAGACCCTGGAGGCAGGGCAGGCACATGCTCATGTGGGCCCGCACTCATTTACAGTGCTCTGAAAGCTGGCTGAACACGGCTACTGGTAGTGCAGCCCGGCTGCAGGAAGAGCAGGCGCAGAATGGCTCACGCAAACCCGCCCAGCTCCCGCAGCCTGGGTGCCGAATGGTCGCAGCGCTGCCAGGCAGTGTCCTGACACTCCTGATTCCTGGAGGGAGGGTGGCCCAAACTAGAGGTGGCGCAGCTCTCCCAGAGGATGTGGAGGTGGCCAGCCCTCACAAAGACCAGGACAGGCACGGCAGGACAAAGAGCCCTGGGCAAAGGGGAAGGAAGGAGCCTTTCCTGGGCCCTGGTCACAATCAGGGACCAGCTCTTTTCAGGGGGATGAGGCAGAGGAGGAAACAAGGGACCAAGACTCCGCACCTGCTGTAGGTGTCTCATGGTCAGAAAAAAACTCTGCACTTAAAGGGCCTTGAGCAAGTGCCCAGGACACACGAAGTCAGAGGGCGTCCTGCAATAGCCACGTGACACCTAGCGAGCTGGAGCCACAGGGCTGGAGAACATGACCTGGGGGCGCTGGGCCAGGAGCAGAGAGCCCCCTGCCTGGGGCTCATGGTGCTGGCAGGGCTGTGGGCGCAGACTCAGAAGAGAAGGCTGAGCCGCAGCGCCGGGCTGAGCACCCTGCCATCCTGATCCTTGATTAACTCTCCGTCATCTTCTCCAAGTCCTGGGTAAGGCCCCGAGCCAGGCCTGGGTGAGCCAGGATGAGGTGTCTGGACCAAGTCCACTTTTGCCTTAGGTGGAAAAGACCTGCTAGGCCCAGGGCGGGGGAGGGACCATGCTGCGGGGAGTCGTGCAGGTGCCATACTTTCTCCACTCAAGTGCATCCCCCCGGAGCCAAACGTCCTCGGTGAGAACCTGCTTCTGCCTCCTTAGTGCCACTGGGTGCCAAGGGGCACACTCTTCCCGTGGGGTTGTCCCGAGGGAGCTGAAGTGTTCTGGGGAAACAACCGTGGCTGCATGTCACGTTCTCCACTCCCACGCCTGCTGCAGGGCCTTTTCCCTCCCACTGCCAGCCTCGGGGCTCCCTCGCTGCCCTGGGGATTCCGCCTCCTTTCTCTAAGCCTCAGGACTGTCTCGGCTGTACCTGGGGGGCCACAGGTGCCCACTCAGCAGGAAGCCTGCCACCTCACACACCATTCTCGGGCTTCGGCTCCCCCACACTATTCTCGGGCTTCGGGTCCCCCAAAGCACACGCCCGGCCTCAGCTGAGGCAGTGCTGGTTACGGCTTGAGGGACTCCAAACGGTCGCGGTTCTTCCAATGGTGACGGACAGCTCTGCTCACCAACCAGCCTAGCAGCCAGGCTGGCCAGGTCTGCGCGAGGCTGACGTGTGGCTGCGGAAGCCTCGCCCTGTATGTCTCTGTTGGGATTCTCTCCACTGCAGGGCCTGTACATGTGGCCCTCAGTATAGCTCAAATTAAAACTAAAAATTTACTTTGGAGAAGCCTATACAAACAGCACAGAGAGCACGAGCGCGTATGATACAGGCTGAATTGTGTCCCCTCGAAATTCACAGGCTGAAGTCCTAAACCCCAGTACCTCAGAGTGTGACTGTATTTAGAAATAGGACCTTTAAAGAGGTAATTAAGATTAAATGAGGCGATCAGTGGTCCTAATCCAATATGACTGATGTCCTCATAAGGAGAGCAGGACACAGACACACACAGAGGATGACCATTGAAGACACAGTCAGAACACAGCCACCTACAAGCCAAGGCACCAACCCTGCCACGCCTTGGTCTCAGACGTCCAGTCTGCAGAGTTGGGAGACAATAAATTTCTGTTGTTTAAGCCACCCAGTCCACGGTACTTTTTGTCTGGCAGCCCTAGAGGACTGATACAGTGTGTGTCTGGCTTGTTCACGACCAGAGTAAATCAATGTTAACTGCGTCTCTGACATGAATGAATCTTTTGGAGTCTGAGGAAATCATTTTCTACACCATCATCTCCAGGCACTCAATAGCACCTGAGGTTTTTATTCCAAAATGAATTTTTTCATCTTTCCACATTGGACTCCTGAGTGGGGGCATGGACTTGTATATTCTTGCTAAGGTGGGGAGAGTGGGGGGAAGAAACAGGTTTCATCCAGAAAAAAGTGAGTAATATTTTCCAGGAGCTGACTTCACTCCTAGGAAAGAAAGGAAGAGAGAAATGTGGAATAGACAGAGGGAACTCTACACCCATGCTCCAAAGCCAGCAGGATCCTCAGAGGGCGCCACAGCCCAAATCCAGGCTGTGAAGAGGGAGTGAGCTAGGATGACGCGTCACTCTGCTCTCTGCCTTCTGCGTTGCATCGAGCCTCTTAGCGACTAATTGTGAGTGTCATTAAGGTCGTGTCCCGTTTCAGAGAGATCCCCACGAAACATGTTTTATGATTCAAACTTTGTACACGGAAAGTTTAATATTTTCCTGCTGTTTTTCACATTGCTGAATTTTTTACTGTATGATTACATTTAATAAATGTATCAGAACAAATTAGAAACAGGCTTTCTTCCTCCTTTCTAAACAAATTGAGGGCAAATTTTGTTAATGTGTGGAAGAAGAAACAGATGAAATCAATCTTATTTGTTAGGGGAGGGCCAATTAAAAATATAGAGACTAACCTACTGACCAGGAAGGAGTGGGTCTTAGAGCTGTAGTAGCTTTCTACCTGTGCACCTGCACCTGCCCGGCCCAGCGGTGGAGGACCCGGATACACGGGGAGCTAGGCGTGTGGAGATTCACTGCAACACCTCCTACAGCGGCCAAGCTCGGGGCTGGGTCTTCTCATCCAGGTTCTGCTGGACCCTGCTGGACTTCAGGGTCCAGCAGAAATGATGGCCCCTGTTGTTTTCATGTGACCCCGTTGCTCTTGTCCTGCACTCTCAGGATTTGTGACCTGGGAGAGTGAGTGGGAGGGAATGCCTTCATGGATCTCATCACCAAATGCACACCATGGCTCCCTACATGTCAGGCACTAAGTTGCCCCACAGTGAACCACAGACATGGCCCCGTCCTCATGAGAGAGAAAGGCATTGGTCAGGTAGACAAAAAAAAAAAAAAAACATAGGTAATTCAAAGTCTGTGGCAAGTTCTAGAAAGGTAAAGATTGGGGTTTCTGTGAGAAAAAATAGCAAGAGGGACATCCTCCAACCTGATGCCACAGAAAGTTTTCAGAAGGCTTGTTTAACTTGGAACCTTAGAGGAGGGAATTCAGCCAAGCTAGGAATGGGACTGAGGGCGCTGCTTGTGCAGACACCTGAGGCATGGAGGGGCACAGAGCAAGGCTGGGCTGCAGGTGGCAGGGGAAGGAGAGTGGCTCAAAGAGACGGCTGGGGGCAGAAGGAGGTCAAATCACTTGGAGCTTCAGGGGCCATCTTGGAGATTCATTTAATGTTAGTTTAGGTGCAATGTAAAGTTAAAAATAAATTCTAAGCTTTGGGGTAAGATGACTCGTGCTTTTAAAAGATGACTCTAGCTGCTGAACAGAGCACAGACCATAAGTGGTGAGAGAGAGAGAGAGAGAGAGAGAGAGTCAGTCCAGCTGGGGGGGCGGGCTGGGGGCGTGGATGGAGGGCTTGGCAAGGGGCTGGGTATTTGTGAGAAAGAGGGAGGTGGCCTGTGACTAGCAAGTGACGGGGTGGCATTGACTGTGTGGAGAGCCCTGAAGGAGGAGTCTGTTTGTGGGGAAAGATCCAATGTTGACATCTGTAAATGTCACATAGGAGAATGGGGGAGGCATCCCCGTGGGCCAGTCAAAAGGAAGGTTAGATACAAGAATCTGGAGATGTGAGAAGATGTCTGGGATGGAAATAGAAACTAGAGTATCCTCACCACAGAGGTAGTATTTAAAACCTCAGGAAGGGGCGGAGCACTGGAGAAGCACAGATACAGAGGGGAGAGGGCCAGGGTCACATGCTAGATGGTGCAAACCTGGAGAGATCAGATGGAGGAAAACAGCCAGAGGAGACCATGAAGGCAAGCGGCGAGCAAGCGAAGAGCTGGTGTCCTGAAAGCAGAGAGCAGGTGTGTCCAGGCGGGAACACCTGCAGCAATGCGCGCTGCTGAACGCTCAGGCAGGTGAGGGCCAAGAACGGTCCTGTGCATGGAGTTACCAGGAACCTGCGGCCACTTGACAAAAACAGCTCAGGTGGTGTGGAGGAAGGGAGGCCAGGTTTGCTTGGGACATCACACTCTGGCAATACGGCAAATTACATATCCTTTTAAAAAAATCACTGAAAATGTGCTTGATTAAGTATTTTTTTAAAAATCATTTTGAATGCATAGTTAAGCAAACAGAAAAATACTGTGTCACCGAACACAATGAGAGACATGGCTTCAAAGAGGTTAACAGGTGTTGAGGCCAGGCAATAAATTATCTGAAGACACCTACATAAACCTGGTCCTCTGAAAAATTATGTCTACTTTGGGTGAAATAAGCAAACACCATTCCCCTCCCAAGAAGGCAATGTGAGGATATTTACTAGTCTCAGCTCTGGGGGAGCTGAGGAAAATATCAGCAGAGGGGAGAAAATATCTCTCTTTAGAATTTCCGACTGTGGACTGCATTCATGTGGCTCTGGGCCCAGAATCCACACTTCCTATGAGGCTCTTGAACCTCCAAAGAGGGGGGTCAATTTAAAGTGGCCCGGGGCTGTGATCTCTAGGTACCTACAGAGCAAACATAGCTGGCCTGAAACAACTACCCAAATAAAATTTCAAAGATCATGAGCTCAAAAAATGAAATGAAATAAAATAAAATAAAAATCACAAATACAAGGGGAAATAAAGGACAATCAGAAGAGATAACAACCAACAGACTCAAAACTGCACAGGCAGCAGATACTGACATTAGCATAACACACCCAGAAGGAGATAAAGAAGGAACATGGATAAGCAATATTCAAAATGACAATGGTCTAAAACTTTCCAGAATTGTTGAGTGACACCAATCCACACATTTATCAAGCTCAACCAAACCGAAAGAGGAAAACCAAAACTAAATTCATACTTATACACATTTGGTGAAACCACAGATCACCAAAACAAATAAAATATCTTAATAGAAGCAGAGAGAAAAAAATAGATTGGTATAAAAAATTACAATTAGACAGCTGATTCCTCAGCAATAACAAGGGAATCCGGAGTCATAGTAAAAATGTAAGTGCTAAGGAAAAATCACAGGCAACTGTGAATTCTGTACCTAGGAGTACTTAACCTTTCTATATTGAGCATGAAATAAAGACATTCAGACAAATAGAAATCACAGACCCACACTAAATGGTATTTAGAAGAAAGTACTCCAGGAACAAGGAATGCAAGAAGGATTTGTGAGCAAAGAAATGGGTAAAAGTTGTTAGGTCTGAAGAAACACTGGCTCCATACAACAATAACACAATGGCTGATTTGTGGGGTTAAAAACATAGTACTGAAGTAGTGGACAATAGTCAACAGGGTGGGAGCCGGTGAATAGTTAAGGCAATATGTGCTCTTGCATTCTTGGGAGAATAGAAAGGTGATACCTAACTTTAGACTTTGTAAGTTAAATGTGCATGTTAAAATTGCCAGCATGGCCACAGAAGGAGCATAAATAGAGTGAAAATTAGAAGGACAAATGGAGAGGGGAAAAAAACACCATAAATTTGAAAGTTATTAAGTCCAATCAGAGATAAGATGCAACAAATAAAAAATAAAGCATAAGATAGAAGACATAAATTCAAATATATCAGTGATGACCATACATATTTAGACTAAACAAATAAAAATGAGGTTGCTGAGGTAAACTGAATTTTAAACAAACAAATGTTGTTTATAAGAAAAATAAATGAAATAGATAAACAGAAAGTTGAAAGTATAAGGATATAACAGGTAAATACCAACAAAGTGGGAACTTTTGTCCTTATATTAATATTGGACAAAATGCATTTTGAGGCATTACTAGAGATAAAAGGAGTCATCACATAAGGATCAATGATTCAATTCATTAGGGAAATATAACAATTTTAAACTTGTAGATTTCTAATAACACAACTGCAAAATAATAAGACTGGAGTTGGTAGAATTACAAGGAGACACTGACAAATCTATAGTTAACAGTGGAAGATTTTAGCACATATCCCTCAATAATTGGTAGATCAGAGATACCAAAACCCCAGTAAGAGGAGGGAATATTTGAATAAAGCCATGGATAAGCTTGATCTATTGGTCACATTTGAAACCCTGCATCCAATTACAGAAGACACGCTTCTCTGAAGCCCACATGGAAACTAACCATGCTCTCAGCCACAGAGTAGGCCATAATAGATTTAAAAAAATCTATATTGTGCTGGCCATTTTCTCTGTCTGTGTTGGAATTAAGTGGAAAAAGCAATATAACAACAATTATTATTATTATTATAACAACACCACAAACAGTAACTAAAAAGGTAGCATTGTACAATAGTTTTACTCTCCGGCCAAACCACCTGGGTTTGAAGCTTGGCTCTGCTACCTGAGGAGCTGTGTGATCCTGGGCAGATTGCTTAAACCCTTGGCATCTCATTTTCCACATACATAATATTGAGGTCAGAACCATCCTACTTTTCAGGTTTGTTGTGAGAACTGATGTTAATCAATGTGTGAAGACTAGTGCCTGACACGTAGTAAGAATTCAACAAATATTGGCTATTATTATTATTACTTTAAAATACTAAACATTTAGGAAACTGAAAAACACACTAAACTAACGCATGGGTCCAATGAGTGATCATGAAAATTAAAATAAACTTAGAATCAATAAACTAAAAATCTCACATATCAAATCATGGTTGATACAGCCAAAGCAGTGTTTAAAAAGAAAAGTTATAGCTTTAAATGTTTATAATATAGAAAGAGAAATGGAGAAAATAATAACATTCAAATTAAGATACTATAGGAATGAGCAGGCGAATAAGTAGAAGGAAAGAAAGTCGAAGGAAACAAATATGAAAGAGAAAACTCAGTGAAATAGAAAAACCTGGTACAGTGGAAAGGATCAACAGAGCCAAAAGTTTATTATTTGAAAAAAAAACCACAAAAAACTAAAATAGATCAAGAGGTAAGGAGGGTGGGAAAAACAAACAATATCAGAGATGGCAAAGGGGCTACATTGTAATTACAGATACAGCAGGGATTAAAAAGATAAAAGAGTATCATGTACTTCAGCTGACAAATTTTAAAACTAAGAAGATTACTAGAAAAATACAAATTATCAAAATAGATACGAGAAGGAATAGAAAATCTGAATAGCTTATAAGCACTAAAGAAACAGAATCAATAATTTTAAATGTTCTCAGGAAGAAACTACAAGGCCTGTATAGTCTTACAGTTATTTACACCAAATAGTCAGTGAACAGATAATTCAGTTCTGTACAGATTATTCCAGAGAACAGAAAAAGAAGGAACACCCCCAAGTCATTTAGTGAGGGTGGTACAACTCGGATATCCAAACTAGATATAGGTGGTCCTAGAAAGGCCATCCTCCCTCATCATCACTGATGGGAAAATATTAAACAAACATCAGCAAACAAAATCAGCAATGTGTTAAACACACACACACCATGATGAAATTGTATATACCCCCAAACTCAGGATTTGTTAATATTAGAAAATTTGTTAATGTAAATTCACATTAACAGATTACAGGGAAGAAAAGGTACAATTATCTCAATAAAACAAAAGCAGATAAATAATTCCATAAAATTTAAATATGTTCAAATTTTAAAACCAACCCAAAAAGATGAACACATGTACACACAAGACTCTATAACTTAGAGTAAAACAGACTTTCCTTAACATGACAAAGAATGTCTTCAAAATGCCCACACCAAATAATATCCTTAATGGTGAAACAGTGAATACATTCCCTTTAAAGTCAAGAATAAAATACAGGTGCCTGTTATCAACCACTTCTTTGAACCACTGCACTGGAGGTTCCTGCCACTTCAATAATACAGACAAAGAAACAAATGTAAATAATTGTAAAGGAGGAAAGAAAGCTGTCATTTTTCATAGTTGATATGACTGTCTTCATAGGAAACCCAAAAGAACTATTATCCAGATTATTAGCATCAATATAAAAATTTAACAGGGTTGTAGGATGTAAGACCAACATACAAAATTAAACTCCATTTCTACACACCAGCTACAAAATGCTATTCAGAAAATATTTTAAAAAGCTATCTTGTATGTTATCACAGGTATCTGTTCAGCTGCTATGCTCTGGGAGCTATCTGAGCACCCACGGAGATGTGGCACCAGCAGGCGTGTTCACAATGCATGAGCCCACTCCCCAACCAAAAATGACTGAGTTGGGAAGGACTCCAACTCAAACTGAGTTGGGAATTCAGCATTGGATCCGCGAGACACCATGTCAGAGTGTAGCCAGAAAGGAGATGCCATCAATTCCAAATGCAAAGATGAGCAAGGGAAACGGGTGGAAATCAAGAGATGCAAAGGCTGAGACCACTGGTCCCAAGTGATGGAGAGATCTCCAGCAGAGATGCCTGGACTCCAGACCCCTGCCCAACTCAAGAGACCTCAATTCCAGAACATTCTCCCTCTCTCCCCTTTCTTGGATGGATTTTCCTCCTTTCTTGCTTGAGTAGGTTTATAATGGGCCTTTCTTTATTTTCATTCAAGAGAATCTTAACCAAGCTGATTACAAATTCAGAAGTCCACTTGGGAAGCTTTATCCCCCTCCTACTCCTTGTTTTCCTTCTGTGATATGGGGCGAATCCTTTCTGGAGAGCTATGAACCGTCTCAAGGGAGGGTAAAATGAGAAGGATAAACAATATACAGTAGATTCAGAATTTGGCAAATTGGCCCAGGATTGACGCCAGCTCTCTCCATTACTGTCTCACAGGTCTGGATGCTGTCCACTCCGTACGAAATTTATAATGGCCTTGTTTATGCCCTTAAGAAGTTTGGGCTGAGACTTCCAAAGGAATTTTGCCAATAAAATACATTATCCTTGGGTCATTCTGGCAATCTCTCTTTTCTTTATCAGGTCACTGGTGAGGGTCAGTTTTACTGCCTGCTACTCTCTCCTACTAATTTGCCTGACGAGATAGGACCTGCTAACATAAGACACTCACAAAGATGACATACGGACTTTCTCACTGGGGAGCAATTTTTTTCCAGGGACCACAGATTAACAGCAGAAGACATAGATTTGTTTAAAAGCCATAGATTATGTTAAATGAGGGTTAAGTGTAGAACATTCATTAAGACAGAACCCAGAGGGCCAGTGAACAAAGTTATCACCCCCAACAGTGCCAAAAAAAAAAAGGGCAAGCTTCCAAATTAGGGACAATAGCCTTGCATTTAGAAGGCCTGAATTAGAACCTTTGCCTTTTACTAGATCTGGATAAATTACATCTCACCTCTGGTCTTAGCTCTTCCATCCATGGGAAAACCATAAAGATAACAATTCCTCCTACTCACAGGACTGTCGCAGGACTTAAGGTGGCAACACAGATACAGGCCTCTAGCACTTTATCTAGCAGTGGCTCTGAGAATTGTCAAGGAGTCAGAAATGAAAACTTCTTTCAGAAAATAAGAGCTGATTCCTCTAATCTTAGTGCAAAGTTCTTTCAAAGTTGAATCATTTATAATATCAAGGTCATTGTTATTGTGCTTTGTAAATCCCTATAGCCAAACAGGTTGTTGTGAGCATGATGCTCAGTGTTATAGCAGCAGAGATGAGGAGAAGCCTAGGTTTTAATCCAGAGCCCAGAATGTTGGGATTCTTCTTGAAGGCCTTCAACTCTTCTAGAAAAAGGTATCTCTGACTGATGAAAGGGAAAGGGAGGGAGTTGGAAAGAAGCCAGGTGCTGCCCTAGAAAAATAAGGATGGAGCTAAGCAAAGAATCTGGCTGATGAAGTTGTCATAGCAACCACTGAGAAGGCCTTTCTACTTAGGGGGGCTATGTCAACCCTTGGGCTCCAGACAGATCCTTCTCAGGAGGTTTTCCAGAACCTGCCTTGGACCTTGAACTCCTTCCGTCTGCCACCAGTTACTTGGCGTCATGGTGAAGCCCCACTCACCCCTATCCCGCTCACATATACAACCCCAGCCAGCTGGACTCATCACTACACATGATGCAGACACCAGCCAGCATTGTTCTTGGCTCGGTTTCTTCTTAAGATATTGGATGAGGAGCAAAGTGGCCTCTGCCATATCAGATCTGAGTCAGGCTGACCTACTGGACTGTTCTGAAAGATACGTGTCCAGGGCATTGCAGGGAGAAGCTCGGCACTGAAACAGATTCCATCTATTTTATTCCAGGGAACAGTCTGTCTGCGGCATCCAGGAGGGAGGGGTGACCTTCAAGTGACTGTCCTGGAGAACTCTGTTCTGGATGAGCTTTAAGTCCCCCTTGGGGCTGGGCAGAAGCCCACCACGCTCTGGGATTTCTGAGTCTGGTTTATGTTGTGGATCTTCTTCGGTCCCCAGCAGGTGCTCCTGAGTGCTCTCAGCACATCCAGAGTCCCTCTGCCCCTCCTCTGCAGCTATGCGTGAGTGTCAACAACAGGAGCGAAGGCGGCCAGGCCCCCTCAGGAGTGGGGCAAGGGCTTGCGCTGCAGCGCACGGGCTTTGTGACATCTCTCCGGGATTCTCAGAGATCTTTTTTGTTTATTTCAGGCCTTGGCTCTGTTCCAAGCGTTGGTTGATGCCAGATAAATGAGGTAGCGCTGAGTCTCCCTAAGGAATCAGTCCTGGGACCAAGTCCACTGAATAAGCAGGGGCTCTGCATCCCACCACTTTTTTAAAAAAAATTTATAAACGCTTGCAATTGTTTCGGTGTTCTCTTATGCAATCATTGAATGTAATCACCCAGTCATCGCCCAGCTGGATCACATCTCCAAGCAGCAAACAGCAGCTCCCTGGCTCACGTGAAAGGAACTGATAACCTTATCATCGTGCCGGGTCTGGTCGCAGAGCTTTCCTGAGACCTCAGCTTGCTCTAATTTTGTCCAGATATTTCTTTCCTCTGCTTTGGCCAGTTCTGCTCTTCTTGGTGGAATTCTGGAACACACTGAGGAGAAATGGAGCAGAATGGAGAAGGCCCCAGAGGGCAAGCCCTGGCCAGGGGCCTCCAACACTTAAGGGACAAGAGACACTGCAGAAGGCCCAAGGCCAGCAGCTGGGCTCCAGCACCAACTCTACCCAGAGGAGGGCAGTGGGAACCACATGGTGTGTCGCGGTCCCAGGCCTGCTTCTGTGGACTCTGATGCTTTGGGGTCAGCACTGGTGGGAGGACGTGACTCACCTTCATGGTTCAAAGGTGCCCCTTGCAGAGCCCCCAGCCAGGCAGCTCCCACATGTGTCTAATGGGTCATGGTGGGGGAGGGGAGAAGGGAGGCAGAGAGTTGGGATCCTTCAGTGTCATCTGTTATCATATCCAGCAAAGAGGAGGGAAGGAGTATATAAAAAATTAAAGGTCTGAAAAAGGGCAAAATATTTTAAGATTTCTTTCTTTAAAACCTCACCCTTTTTGGGAATTAAAACTGGTATACCTACCAGAGGCCAGTAACCAAAGAGGTGGGAAAATGTTCTTTGCTATCTGTTTTCTAGCATCTTAAACCACAGGAGATGGCTCTACAGAATTGCCTGGACAGAGGTCTCGAGGCTGTCTTCAGAAGGTGGATGGAAACCACCAACTGTAGTTAAACAATAGACTGAAGCCAGGACATGTGACACTGGTCACAAAAACCCGAGCCCAACCACCACCATCACCATCACCACCCCGCCTTTAAAAAGCCTGTATTTCTGCTTAAAGGCAGGATGGCGGTCTTTTGAGATGATAGTCTGCCGTCCTCCTCATTTGCTGGCAAATTAATAAACTTCTCTTTCTTTTTCCTCAAACCATTTGTCCTCGTTCTTCATTCTCACTGATTCAGCCTTGGGGACAGGTACCACACTTTTGGTAACAGGAGAATCAAGTATTTATTGAATGTCTATCACGTTCTAGGCCTTAAGAGACAAGGAAACTGAGGCTCCCAGTGGTAAAGTCCAAGGTCACAGAGCCCTGACCATGAGACCCACCCACACCAAACTCAGGGGCACCCCTTCCGTGACAAGCCATCTCCCCATCTCTCAGAATGCGCCCTATCCCCATGAGGCAAAAACATGAGATCCAGGGCTGTTTCTCCTACTCTTCTCTCCCGGGGAGTTTAGGAAATTCAATCTATTTGCTTGAATATGGGGAAAGAGGCAATGTGAAACCACAGCTAACTATCAACAGTCTTGAGAACTTTCTGCCCCTGTCAATCCTTAAAGCAAGAAGGTGAGAAACAAAGAGAAGCAGCCCAGGCCTGTGTCACGTGGCTAATCGGAGCCAGCAGGGCTCGGCTCTCAGCGGCCAACTGAGAACCGAGAAGGCAGCGTTCCCACGTGGGCAGGTGAAGGGTTTTCATCACGTCCAAATGAGGCCAGTTTGGTTCTCCACTTACACACTGAGATTAGAAGCCAAAATGCAGAACATGTGTAAGCACGAAGCACTGGCCACTGGGAATGTCACATGGCTGTGAGCCAAAGCCAGGCTGGGCCTTGCCAACTCCTGTTCCAGGCTCTCCCTGACTCACCAGCGAGGTCTGAGGTGAGTAATCCAACCAAATCCTACCTCATTTCCCTCAGCTGTACAACAGGAGGAAACAGCAGGAAATCATCAGAGGATCTAATAGGGTGAGGAAGGGTGTGGTCCTGCCCAGTGACTTCCACCACTCTATGAAGGTCCAGTCTAACTAACGCTAACCACCGGCAGCTCAGCAGGACACGTCTATGGACACTTGGAAACTGAGGATCAGGAAGAGAGGGACCTGCCCAAGTTCACATAGTTGCAAAGTCACTGGTTAGATTCAAACTGGGGTCATCCCTTTAAGGAGAACTCAGCTATTTTCTGGAGCAGAGAGGGCAGAAGCCAGCACAATCCAATTTGCAAAACACAGAGTGGTTTGGAACACGGGCTCTAGAGACAACAGACTCTCTGGGTTCGAAGCCTGGCTCTGCCACTTCTTAGTGCTTGCCCTTGGGCAAGTTATTCAATCTGTCTGGCCTCGGCTCCCTTTCTGTGTAAAGTAGGGCTAATAACAGTATTCACTTAATTTGAGAATTAGCTAAGTTACTCTATGTAAAGCACTTACAAAGGTGCCTGCACATATAGGAAGTGCTTAATGACTATTAACAAAAACAAATAAAAAGCAAAGAGCCCCTGCAGCCCCAGGCCAGGGCATGCTTGGGTCCTGGTCCCTATTGTGTCTGACCTGGGAAATAGCTGCCTTTTCATCAGCATGAAGAGTCAGTAGGAAGGGCAAGTCCGAGTATTAGAAGCATGAAGGCCCATGAAGTTTAGCACCTCCTTTTGGGAGGTTTGGACTTCCTCACATGAAGAGGATTGTAGGACCTGAAGTAGGACCTGTGTGCAAATGCAGGGAACAATGGGGTCTCTTTCACCTAGTGACTTCTGCTCATTCCACACAGGGAAGCCAAGCCACGCCTCCTTGGGGAAGTGTCCCTGGGCACTCCATGTGATTTCCCACTCTCCTCCTCTGGACCTAGCAGCATGTGCTCTGAGGCCAGACAAGTCAGGCTTTGGATCCCTTAGCAATCTGTGGAAGCTCAGGTCTGTCCAACTGCCCAGAGCCTCAGTTTCCCCATCTGTAAATTGGGGATAACCAAAATAGCCACCTCATAGGGTTGCTATTTGCTGTAGAACCATTTAGGATTGTTATATCCTCTTGATGAATTGGCCCCTTTGTCATTATGAAATGACATTATTTGTCCTGGGAAATATTCTTTGTTCTGGAATTTACTTTAATCTGAATAGTCACTTCACCTTTCTTTTGACTACTGTTAGCATGGTGTCTATTTTTCCTTCCTTTTACTTTTAACCAATTTAAGTCTTTATATTTGAAGTGTGTTTCTTCTAAGCATACAGTTGGGTCTTGCTTTTTTATCCTTTCTGACAATCTCTGCCTTTTAATTGGGATATTTACATTTAAAGTGTTTATTAATATGGATAGGTTTAAACCTATCATCTTGGTATTTATTTTATATTTGAACAATCTTTTCATTATTCCAAATTTCCTCTTTTCCTACCTTCTTTAGCTTAACTTAATATTGTTATAATTTCATTTCATTAGCTGTCTTTGTTGCATTATTTTATTTTATTTGTTTATGTATTTTTGCAGCAACAACAGTAGCCTCAAAGAACATGGAGTATGTTTTTTTAGAGGTGGCCTTAGGGTTTTTGGTATAAATCTTCAACTTATTACTATTTACTTCCAAGTGATACCATATGATTTAACATAGCACACTTCCTTGTCTCCCCTCCTGGCTTTTATGCTGTGGTTGTCATGCATTTTGCTGTTACATAGGTTATAAACCTCACACTACATTGCTGTTATTTTTGTTTAAAGAGTTGATTATCTTTTAAAGAGATTTAAATACTAAGAAAAAAATCACATATTTATCCATACAGTTACTATTTTTTGGTGCTTTTCATTCCTTTGTGTAAATCCATATTCTATCTGCTATCATTTTCCTTCTGCCTGAAGAATTTTCTTTAATATTTCTTATGGTAAAGATCTATTTTGAATTCTTTCAACTTTTGGAAATCTGAAAAATGTCTTTATTATACCTTTGTTTTTGAAACATAATTTTGTTGGATATAGAATTTTAGATTGATTTTTTTCCTTTCAGTACTTTAAAGATGTTGTTCCACTGTCTTCTTACTTACCTTTTTCTAATGAGAAATCGGCTGTCATCCTTATCTTTGTTCTTTTATACATAGCATTCCTATTTTTTTTTTTCTCAGGCTGCAAGTTTTAAGGTATTCCAGACTGGCTGGAAAAGGCACTATTCCCAGCCCTGTGTGAACACCGGACACTGTTCCCTATAATCCTTTTGAGTGATTCTTTCCTCATCCTTGAGTCGTTTCCTCACACACATGCACTGATCAGTGCTTGGCTGACATTCAAGGGGGACGTGCTACAGATCTCTGAGTTCTCTCTGTCCAGCTCTCCCCTGTCCACTATCTAGCCTGTGGACTCTGCATGCTTTGATATCCTTGGACACTCAGCTCCATGTCTTCAACTCAGGGAGTTTGTTCGGCTGTGCTTTGGCTCCCCCTCCTCAGGCATGGCCTGAAAACTCTCTCAAGGCAGTAAACTGGGGAAACTGCAGGGCTCACTTGGTTTATTTCCTCTCTTTCAAAGATTACTGTCCTTCATTGCCTGATTTCCAGGGTCTTACAAACTGTTTAGTGCATGTATGCTGTGCATTTTTGGTTCTTTCAGTCAGGAGGGCATCTGCTGCCTGTTCCTCGGCATGTTGGTCAGAAGTCCCCAAATGTTCATTTGGCTGAAATCTCAGGGCCTCCCAATTCCATGCAGTGCACAGTGCCCCCTCATGTTACCTAGCCTTTGAGGAACATGTACCTAGTATATGTTCCACACATAAGGAGAACCCTGCAATACTTAACAATGATTCTTAATCAGCAGTCATCAAGGCTATGAAGTGCTTGTATGAACATGAATTATGAAAATTCCAACCTGTATTCATTTTATAATCATATTTTGGAAAAATTTTTCTTCTTTGTGTAAAATCTCTTTTATCCCAGGTTTTATGCACAAAAAGTGTTTGACTATGCTGCAAAGGTAGAGATCATTAGGAACATTAGAGCTCAGTAACAAAGGAGTTAAATAACTAAAATATGACTTAATTCCAAAGTTTCCCTTCTATTTGTACTCTGTATTTACCTACTTCACTGCTAAGAATGTTCTTTTTTTTTTATTTCAGCATATTACGAGGGTACAAATGTTTAGGTTACATATATTGCCCTTGCCCCACCCGAGTCAGAGCTTCAAGGGTGTCCATCCCCCAGCTAAGAATGTTCTTCAAGCAACAAAATATTACTCTTGCAACATTAGGCCTATCACCCAAAGAAAGCAAGAATTGCCAAGGCTTCTGTAGAAATATCCAAGCTAAGACTTTCTCATGATTTTCTAATACAGGGTGATAATGTTACTAAAGTCAACCAAGTGTTATAGAAACATCGATTTGTGATGCTAAAGAATCTCAGAATCCAAAGGTTTCCACTGATCAGTTCAAGAGCAACAGTGTCAGGATCACGAACTGCCCCCGCCCCAGGCCAAACTGAGAAGCTGCTGTGCACATAAATTCCTCCTCCCCATGTCCAAGGTAAGCTAAGCAGGTAGAAAGAACTGACTGCTTTTTATAAGGGCCATTGCTTGGGAGACATTTAAAGGCCTTTATTTCTGTCCCATTTTCACACACAAAACCTTAAGTCCTAAAAAGCCAAATTAGTAACATTCCAGGGAAAACTAAATTATCAGAGATTTTGGTCTCAGCAGAAGCCACCCTACAGCCTGGGCTAGAAAATATATTCCCCTGAAACTCCAGCTTCTTTTATCACTACAGACACAGTCCGCTGACCTGCAGCTCTCAACTATGTATAGCAAGATGCTTTCTGTTTGATCAGTGAGTCTGCGCTGTGTTTTGCAAACAGTAGAATATGCTACCCTAGGGGGTCATGAAATCAATTTAATGCACCACAGCTACCTTCTCTTAAAATTACATAAAGTAAAATGAAAATATGAGAACACATCACAATAATGAGGCCAGTATTGTTTCATGAAATTTCTTTTTTCAATTTTACAGGTGTATGTTTGTAAATACTGGGTTGTAATGAAAAGTGTACCTTTTACTCTGGGTCATGATCAAAAGGATTTGAAAGCCACTGGTCTAGAAACTATTAAGCATTCTGTGTTCATCTGCTGGTGGGAGTGGACACTGGCATAACCTCTGTTAACAATACCAATTACCATTTAAATTCTCGATCCCCCCCCCAAAATAATCACACGTATACAAAAAAAAATTAGGTACTAAAATACTGCAATGTTTTCTATAGTGTCATTTATAATAATGGAAAACATTGGCATAACTTGAAGGACTGGTTGAATAAATTATGAGACACCTACATGATAAATGGTATCAAGCCATTAAAACTACTTCAAAGTAAAGTTGTAGGAGAGAGTTGAGGGCATATCCGTGACACCTCTTAGGTGAAAAAGGGAAGTGATACAATTTTAAACACACCCACACACAATACATAGAAAAAATATAGTGCAAATACTAACAATCATCTTGAGAAGTATAATTGTGGCATATATTTACTTTCTTTGTGCTTTTCTATATTTTCAAAAATTCCTACAGTAGATATGCATTACTCTTGTAATTGATAAAAATAATACAATAAATGCTTTATTCATCAAAGAAGCAGCTCTTCACAGATAATGCTCACTTTAGGCAATAGCAACAGACATTAAAGCTAGCAGTTGAGAAAAACAGGATTTCACAGGGCTGTATGTTTAGAATAGAGACAAAAACATTTAGAGGCCAGGCACACGCATATCTGGGTAAATTGTGCAATGATTTCCCATCCTCCCCTCTTCTTAAGTCCCCATGTCCTAAACCAAACACGTTGATAGCAAAATTTGTCCCCAACAAATGGGCTGTCAAGATGGGCCTGTGCAGGTTTTAGAGCTAACGAACATCACCATCACTCTGAATATGAACAGCCTGTAGGCAACGTCAGTGTTTTTCTCCCCCAAAAAGTAACAAGAAAGTCTGTGTTTAAAAAAAAGTGTTCAGGGTAAAAATATACTAATACCATAATAAAACAAGAAAAGACCAAAGGGGTCAAGTTTTGTGGATTAACTTCAAGTTCTAAGGGTAAAAAAGAAAAACATACATATATATATATATTCATTCATTCATTCATTCAATCCCTCTGTCCTTCAGTCTTTCTGTCCATAAGTTTGTTCATCAATCTGTCAGTCTGTCTGTCCATCAGTCTATCCATCAGTCTGTCAGTTGGTCATCGCTCAGTCCACAGCTACCTGCTGACTACCCCACACGACAGTCAGACTTAGGCTGTCATGATCAAGGACTCGGTCCCTGCCCTCACTGCCCTCATGGTCCAGTCTCAGTTTACTCACCTGTAAAATGGCAATAAATGAGAAGAGCTGGCAGTGCCAAATGCTCACTACGTGCCAGGCACAGTGCCGAGGGCTTAGTCTGTGCACTCAACCAGCTGTACCAATGGGTCAGGCCCCAAGGCACCTTGGAGTGCCTGCCGCAGGCAGCAGTGCAGGACAAGGCTGTCCCTTCTCCCTGGCTGGTTCCAGCTTTCTCTCTTCACTCTCCTCCTCCCCTGCACCTCCACTGGGACCCAGCCCATGCCCATCCTGGTGTCCCTTGATGGGCCACACACTCCCACACCCTCATCCTGTGTTCAGGTGTCCCCTGCCTGCAGGGCCTCCAACCCCCATCCGGAAGGCACTTGCTCTTCCTCTGAGTCGCTAAAATGGCCCTGCTTGGGGACCCTCCATATTCTCGCCAAGCCCTCCAAGCCCCTGCGTCTGTGCAGGGCCTGCCATATCCTGCCGGGCTCTGTGGCCACCTGTCCACTTCGCACAACGGCAAGCAAAAGAGACCACGTGGCTTTTCCTTCTCCAAATCCCCAGACTAGGCACATGATAGAGACATCAACTCCTACTTCCTGAGTCCACCTGTGAGGCATTTTACACTCATCACCTAACATAATCTAACCCTCACAACCTCTGCAAAGGAAGGCTTGTTATCCCCACTTCATGTTTGGGAAAGCTGAGGCCAGAGAGGGGAATAACTTGCCCAAGGTCACACTTAGGGTTGCTGGCTTCAAAGGCAGTAAATGTGTGTGGAAATACATTCTTCAGAAGCAAGATCTACTTTAGCCCTACAGACCACAAAAGAGATGGTCTTCAGTACCTGCCCCCAGCACCCCTAAACTCAAGTCCACACTTCACCCCAGAGAGCTCCTGCTTGGAGAAGATGCAGTGAGTGGATTCTGAACTTAAAACTCTTAAAAAATGCTCATGCTTTTCTTTCAACAAATATCTATGTCTCTACCAATAGCCAGCTGTGTGCTAGGTGCTGGGTGGACATTGGGGTGGAAGGAGAAAGGAACAGAAATGGAAATCAGGGCTGTGGTCCTTTGATCTCGTAAGAAACATACATTTGGTCTTGGTCCCTGGTTCGCGTCCCAGAGCTCCTAATGCAATACAACACTTACGCATCCAGTCTCTGCCCCAGTTCCTGACACAGAGCTCCTGAACCCCTTGGCATTTCCTGGGTGATGGGAGCATCTTTTGTCTTTCTGAGACTACTCCTAGTGGGCTCCTGGGCAGCTTCAGGGCAGGGATTGGTCACCAGAAAGACCAAGCCATGATGAGAAGCTTGGAACATTTATCCCCACCCATCCTCTGGGAAGGGAGAGGGGCTAGAGATGGAGTTACTAACCCATCGCACCTGTGTGATGACGCCTCCATGAAAATCCCTGTTCCGTGTGGACCCACACAACATCCCCACAGGAACGAAGCACACACATCACCCGGCCCCACCGTCACAGACACATCTCTACTCAGCCCCTTGAGAGGACAATCATGCTGGCTGTCACACGGGTGGACACTGTTTCCGTGGGAGAGACCCACAGGACCTGACCGCGGTTCTGCCTCCCTTGAAGGCCCGGCTGCCCCTCGCCCCTCCGTGGGGCCCCCGGCTGTGGCGCAGAGAGCAGGGTGTTGGCTTTCCAGAAACCCGTCCTTGCCCTTTCACTTTCCACAGCTGCCCTCGACGTGCTCGTGCCCCTTCCCCACGGAGCTGAAACTCCTCATCCTCCTCTTCAGTTTAAAGCTGCTGTTTCGGGGCAAATATTCAACCACATTCAGCACTGAATTCAGACCAAAAACCAAATAGGGGCGCCCTTCTTCCTTTCTCCTCCTTGAGGTGTGGCCTGGACAAAAGGGCACAGACGATACCTGCAGTCCTTCCATGCCAGCATGTCATGAGTCTACCACCCGCTGCCCCATGTGTCCTGCCCTCAGAGACCCCACTTGGGTCCCCCTTTCTCATGGCCCCCACAGAGGTACAGAGACCCCCTGAATCCTGCAGGCACCTCCGTTCTCAGAGCTGTGTGGTCGCAGGTCACAGATCCCAGCTGTTCTCAGACTCCCCATTAATTCCCCTCCAGTCATATCGGGATCTCTCACACCTTGTGCTCCTCGCTGCACAACCCAGTCCGCGGCCCAGGGCTGGGGACACAGTGGGCAGTCTCTAAATTCTCTGTCTTCTGCCTTCTTCCCGGGGTTGGGACACCCCTTGGGGTCATCCCCTGTATTCTCCCCAAGGGATGAAAACAATGGAGCAGAGCTTCGATCATTAGAACGCGCAGTGGCCCTTTCCCGTGCTGTCAGCCGCCACCACCACCACCGCGCTTAGTGACATTTACTGAGGGCCAGACATTCATAAACATGGTCTATATCAGTCCTTGCAGCACCATATGAGGACACACATTGACTACAAGGCTAACAAGTAAGGGACCCAGAGTCACAGGGCAGTCCGGAGTTCCATCTGACTCCAAAGCCTGTGCTCTGCCCACCACAGGCTGCTCCCCCAGGGCCTGCTGCATCTTGGGGACCCACTGGACCTGCCAGCCTCGGGGCTCACCATGCCTCCGGTGCACTCGCGGCAGTCCTGCAGGCAGCTGATGTTCTCCCAGGTGCTGTAGGCCTTCAGCCCCGCCACCAGGGCCTGCAGGGAGCGGCTGTTGACCAGCTCCTTCCCCTGGAAGACGTCCTCATCCAGGAGGGCCCCAGCGTACCTGCAAGATGAAGCAGAGACGTGTGAGGGACGCAACAGTACACATGTGTGGAGGAGCACGCTGAGGCACGTGGGGGTCTGAGGTGGACTGCAAGACTGGAACCTGCTCCTCCAAGGGCACTGCCAAAAGCTTCATGGGCCCTTCAAAACCGTCACCCAGCACCAAGACCATATCCACAACCGTGAGTCTCCACTGCAGCGTCCTCCCCTTGGAAAACCTGTCCTTTGCTTTCTGTCCATGTTTACTTTTCTGCTAGTCCATCTGTAGGCCCTGCCACTCCTGTCCAGGCAGGCATCCCTTGACCTAGCACAAGGGACACTATGTTTAAGTCTCTTCCTCTTTTGGTCTACACAGATAGTATCATATTCCAAATTTTTTTCTTTTATCCACACACACAAAATTTTCGTGTCTTTTATATTTGTAATTGTTTAATCCCACTTCCATTGGAAATTCTGCAATGCATTGTGTGGTAGGCAGAATAAGGGCCCCTAAAGATGTCCACGTCCTAATCCCTGGAACCTGTGAATAGGTTTCCTCACATGGCAAAAGGGACTTTGCAGATGTGATTAAATTAGAGATCCTGAGATGGGGAGATGATCCTGGATTATACAGGTAACCCAGTGTAATCATAAGGGTCCTTAGGGCAAGCGGTGGCAAGAAGCAGACATGTGACAATGGGAGCAGTCAGGAGGTACAGCAAGAGAAAGGGTCAGCTGGCCATTTGCAGACAGAAGGAGCCAGAAGACAAATGGGGAGGCCACCTCCAGCAGCTAGAAAAGGTGGGGAAGTGGGTCCTCCCTAGAGCCTCCAGGAGGAAGGCAGCCTTGCTGACACCTTGATTTTAGACCAGCGAAGCCCATTTTGGATTCCTGACTTCCAGAATGGTAAGAAAATAAATCTGTGCTATTTTAAGCCACCAAGTTGGTGGCAATTTGTTACAGCAGCAATACGAAACTAATACAGATTGTGGCCAACTTCTTCCTTCAAGACGATGTCACTGCTCTCCTTCATTTTTCATCCACCTGTGGGTATGGTCCCTGTGCAGTGTGTAGTGGTATTGGTTGCTCTTCCTCCATATGGACTCCTCCCCCCCAATTCTGAGTTTCGTTTTCATCATATTTCAAAACACCATAGTTGAAGAGGTCAGCTCGCCCTCTGTCTCCCTTCTTTCAAACACCTTCCTATTCATCTTATTTTTAAAGTCTGTTTTAAAATGAGTTATTGTCTGGATCAACTACTGGGAGTAAAAGCTTTACTGAACTCTTTTTTCTCTATGTTCAAACTCCAGAACACAAAAGAAGCCCTAGGACCAAGCACCAAAGTCAAGGGTGCTCAACACACTGAGCTCCTTGTAAGCGCCTCAAACTCACTGGAGGAATTCGGAGAAGTACCTTGAAGTTTGGTCTCATGGGAGGCTGGAGATAACAGTGGTGGTGGTTAGAGGTGGTGACTCACGGGTTGTTCTCCATTGACTGAGTGCCACCTACTGATACAATGCGATTAGCTAACGGTTTGTTCATAAGGGGCGTTGGTCTCATAAAGTTTTTGTCTGGTTGTTGGTGTCAGGATAATACTCATAAAATGGTTTGGAAAGTTTTCTCTTCTCCTTTATTTTCCAAAAGGGTTTGTATAAAATTGGTATGTTTTCTTTTCTTAAATATTTAATGGATTCACTAGTAATGCCAGATAGGGATATTCATATTTTCTATTTCTTTTTGAGTCATTTTTGGTAATATGTATCTTTCAAGAAATTTGTCTGTTTCATATATGTTGTCTAATGTATTGGCATTACATTTTTATTATGTCAATAACAATATTTAATTTTATTCGTTTAATGTCTATAAGATCTGTATAGATGTCCTCTCTTTTCTTACAAATATTGGTAATTTGTAGCTCTTTTTCTTGATCAGTCTATCTAAAGGTCTATTAAATTTAATTACCTAGTGAAAGAAAAAAAATGGTTCTTGGCTTCTTTTTCTGTATTGTTTAGCCACCATTTCTAATTGATTTCTTCTCTTCTACTTTGGGCTTAATTTCTTCCTCTTTTTCTAGCTTCTTAAAATAGAAATTTACACTATGGGCTTTCAGCCTTTCTTCTTTTCTAATGTAAGCTTTTAAAGGTATACATTTTCCTCTGAGCATTGCTTTAGCAAATTTTGATATGTTGTGTCTCATTTTAATTTAGTTGAAAATATTTTCTAATTTCTCTTGTGATTTCTTTTTGAATCTGTGAATTATGTGCATTTTTTAGTTTCCTAATATTGGGGGATTACTCCAGACATTTTTCTGTTAATTTTTAAATTTAATTTCATTCTAATCAGAAAACATACTTTGTATGATTTCAATCCTTTTAAATTTATTAATACATAGTCTGTCTTGATAAATATTCTATGTGCACTTGAAAAGAATGTGTAATCTGCTGTTGTTGGGTAGGGTGTTCTATAAATGTCATTTAAGTCAAGTTCATTAGCAGTGTTGTTCATATATTTTATATCATTACTGATCTGTTTATTATCGATTACTCAAACAAAAGAATTGATACCTGTCACTATCCTTCTGGATTTGCTAATTTCTCTTTTCAGTATTGTCCATTTTCTTCATGTATTTTGGAGCTATTTTATTAGTCCATACACATTCAGATTGTTATGTCTCCTTAAGGAGTAGTCTGCTTTATCATCAGGAAATGTTCTCCTTTATTTCTCGTAATATGCCTTTTCCTGAAGTCTGTTTTATCTGATATTAATATGTCCACTCCAGTTTTCTTATGGTTAATATTTGCAGGTATAAATTTTTTGATTATTTTTCTTTTAACCTATTTGTCTTTATATTTTAAATAGATTTCTTGTAGAAAGCATCTAGTTGAATCTTGATGTCTTTTAATTCTGTCTGACAACCTCCAAATTTAAAAGGACTGTTTAAACCATTTATACCTAATGTAATTATCAGCAAACATGATTGAATTTAAAACTATAATATTATTCTGCAATTTTTTTTCCTAATTTATCCCATATGTTCTTTGTACCCCCCCTTCCCCCTGCTCCTGTCGTCCTTTGATTAACTGAATAACTTTTAGTATTCCACTGTTATCTTTTTAACTATGCCACTATTATTTTTTAGGGATTGTTCTAGGGTTTAAAATATGCATCTTTGACCTATCACATTCTTCCCTCAAATAGTGTTATACCACTTCGCACATAATATAAGAACCTTACGACAATACAGTATACCTCCTTTCCACTATCCCGACCATTGTGCTACTGTTGAGATTTTATATATGAACATATATATAATATGCACAGATATAAATATAGACATATATTTTCTACATATGTTATAAACTTCATTGCTATTTTTACTTTAAACACTCTATCTTTTTTCCTAATCAACATTATTGAGGAATGATTTCTTTACAACAGACTATATTCATTCAAAGCGCACAATCTGAAGAGTTCTGACAATCATACACACCCATGAGAATGACACCACAGTCAAGCTATGGAACATTTCCAAGACCCCCCAAAAATGCCTCATGCCTCTTTGCAGTCCAACCCTTTGTCCATCCCCATCTCAAGGCGACCACTGGCCTGCTCTCTGGCACTATGAATTAGTTGTATGTTTATGTAAATAGGATTAAATAGGATTACACAGTACGTGTTGTGTCTTGCTTCTTTCAATTGGCACATTGTTTTGAGATTCATTCATATCACAGCATGTATTAGTGGTTGTTCCTTATTACTGCTGACTAGTACTCCATTCTATGCAATGCAGATATCACATTCATTTATGCATTTATCTGTTGTTTTTTTTTTGCATTTATCTGTTGATGAACATTTTGGTTGTTTCCAGTTTGGGACTTTTACAAATAAAACTGTTATGAAAATTCATGTATTAATGTTAATCTTAGAGGAGACACATGTCTTCATTTCTCTTGAGTAAATACATAGAGGTGAAATGGCTGGGTCATATGGTAAATATATTTTTAACTTTTTAAGAAACACCCAACAATTTTTAAGTGGTTATTTAACTTTACATTCCCACCAGCAGTGTATGAGAATTCTCGTTGTTCTACATCCCTGCCAACAATTGGCCTTCGCAGTCTTTTTAATGTTAGTCATTCTAGTGGGCATGTACTAGTATCTCCTTGTGGCTTGAATTTGCATCTCCCTGATGACCAATGGATTGTGGGCATCTTTCATGTGTCTATTGGCTGACCATTCATATATCTTCTTTTATTAAATGTCTATTCAAATCTTTTGCCCATCTTATTTTTAACTGACTGTTTCCTTAACATTCTGGATATCAACTTTGTCAGATACATGTATTGCAAACACTTCCTCCCATCCTGTGACTAAACTTCTCATTTCCTTAATATCAAAAGTCAATTTTGGCTCAAGCTGTTTACCTTCTTCCATCCATAGTACATTTTCTTATGTCTGAATATCTTTGTTTCTTCAGTAAAACCTACGCATGCAAAACCAACACATGCAAAAGATGTTGCCTTGGGCTTTGTCCTACAGCAAAGAGCAAAGGCTGCTATCCAACCACATAACTAATATCATTAAGCTGGGGGAAACTGACAAGACATGGAAACCATTACTTGTTTCATTGGCACTTGAATGAGAAGAAATTTGATTGCATTGAGCAACTACTACAAGCAAAGAGCTTATGCATTTATCATCTTGCTTAATCCTTACAATAACCCTATGAAATAGGAAATCATATCTCCATTTTAAAGTTGAGAAAACTGAGGTTACATATCAAAGTCAAGGTTGCACATTTTTTAAGGCAGTACTAGGATTCAAACCCAGGGCTCTCCAGTCCTATACAAATAATGTGCTTATCAGTGCCCCAAGCAAATTTATGGATTTTAATCTGTAAGAAAGTATAGTCACCCATGTTCTGGGCTATAACTATAAAACAATGACTCTCAGAGAATTCCAGAAATGGTCATTTTTAAAAATGCATATATGATACCCCACTGATCTCTCCAACCACACACACACACACACACACACCCTCCCTCCCATTCTCCCAGGTGAAAATGATTAGGAAATAAAAGATAAATAGACTTTAAGAAAAGAATCCTGACACCACCCAACAAAGATCTGACGAAAGTTCTTGGTAATGCTTGCATGTGATTTTCCTCAACACTGCCAGGCACGGCAGCCTGCTGAGCCAGCACCTCCGTCTGCCAGATGGAGACATGCACCCAGTGGCTCTGACTTTTTGTCATACCCTTATGTCTGCTTGAAAAGGAAGTCTGAGTAATCTTCCAAGCTTAGTGTGTTTCAGAGTATCGGAGGAGCATGCCCTAAGAAAATCTGATATAAGAAACTCACAGTGGCTGAAAAGACAAATTAAGAAATAGTGATTCTTGTAGCAAAATTATCCCTCATTTCTAACTATGTTTATTTAATAGGTTATTTCTTGAGAAATGCAAAGTATTTGTTTATGGGTCACCCAAAGAACAGATAAAGGAAGAACAAGTATTAGAACTCACCATCATGGTAAGATTCATGAGAAATGCAGATAGAATACCTCTAAAACCATAATGTCAATGAGAAAGCAGGACTTGATTTGCAAAATTTCATTTTACATAAAAAGACCAAACAAGACTTTTTGGCAATAAGACATTAGAATTATATTAAAAACCGTACAGTGTACAAATAGTAGTGTCCGTTTGATGAGGGATGTCCAGGGTGCTTAACTATCCTGAACTCCCTTTTTTGACAAAGAAAAGACTGGTTGAGTTTCTGCAAACTGTGAAGTACTGTTCCACCCATTCATTTATTCAACAAATATTAATAAAGTCTTACTTTGTGCAAGACACAGTGCTAGGTGCTATAGAAGCAACAATCAAAAAACAGAGAGAGAAAAATCTCTGCCCTATTGATTTGTCTCGAGACATTAAATGAGTGAGTGTATATAAAATCACAAGACAGTGCCTGGTACATGGCAAGCACTTGAATACATGTTAGCTATTATCTTAATTGTATCATTCTAGGCATAGGGTAACAAGAGATTTCCCAAAGGAATGACTGAATCCGGAAGGACAGCAGCACGGACAGTCTTGTGGCCTCTCCTGCCTGGAACCCAGCCTGGGCTGCTCGAGCTGCCCATTTGCCTGGAATAAGCAAGAGGAGAGGCAGACCCAAAATACTCCTTTTGGCTGGTATGCTGCAAATATCACTGGTGTTTTTTTGTTTCTTTTTTTTACTTGTTAGTCATTTGCTAAGCTAGGAAATTAACCTTCGTAGCAAATCTCACTAGCTGATTCCAAAGGGAGATATCAGCTGCCAACTTCCCTGGCCAGCTACCTCTTGGACTCCTTCACAAATAGAAACTTTGCTTCAGAGACAATCAAGTGACTTAAAAGCAAAGCTCCAATCTAACCCATGGCCAGGTGTGATGTAGTCACACTAGGCAATTTCATTCCATTAGCTGAATTAACCCGCGCCACAGCCAGGCACTATTAGATGTGAAGAGGCCAAATCAGGGATCCACAACTTCTGTGCTCACAGAACTCGTAATGGCAAATCAAGAGTCACGGTGCAATGACAGGAGGGGCCCAGGACGCTGCTCCAAGAAGCTTATGAGGGGGCTCCTTATCCCAGGAGAGGCTCCAGGAAGGGGTCTTGAAGATGACAACCTGAACCGGGTCTCAAAAGATAAGCAGAACTTACCAGGGGAAGGAAGGCAAGTGTGTGAGGGGTCAGTGGGTGGAGGATGAAGAGGGCTCATAAGAAAGGCCACAGCAGGGGGATCGTGAGCGTAGGATGGGTATGGAGGCCCATGGTGGAGGGTAGAAGAGCTGACAGGTGAGGAGGAGACAGCAAGGCCAGGCAGAAGGAAAGTGCTCCATGGCCATACGAGGGAGTTTGAGTTTTATCCAGTACAGAAGACACTGGAGGGGCCACAGGAGTGTCCCAGTAGAAAAGTGGGACTTCTGATTTCATTTCAGGTGACTCCTAGAGAACAGATTTGAAGAGAGCCAGGCTGGCTGGGTTGGGTGTGGGGCTGGCGATGGTCCAGACAAGATGACAGGGAGGAGGCTTTGAGTGATTTCAGTATAGCAGGTAAAATCAGCAGGATGTGGTAATTGGCCAGATGGAAGGATGAAAGGTTGAGGATTCTTGGAGTGATGGAAATTACAACTAGCATTTACTGAGCATGTGTTATACCATGTATCATACATATGTCATGGTATGTCCAAATAGTCACTCATTTAATCCTTCTATTAATAATAACCCTGTAAGTCAGGTATTATTATTCCTATTCTACAGATGGGGAAACTGAGGTACAAACATGTGAGCAGCTTTCTCAAAGTCATACGATGGGCAAATGGTGGGATCAGTCTTTACACCCATGAGTAGAGTCCCACAGGGTCTGCTCTGCACTGCCAAGCTGGAGCCTGTAGGATGTGCCCCATCCTAAGCACATTCCACCGTGCATTCATTTACTCCCACAATGTCCCTCTGAAATACCGTGTTTCCCCGAAAATAAGACCTACCCATAAAATAAGCCCTAGCAGGATTTCTAAGCATTTGCGCAGTATAAGCCCTACCCCGAAAATAAGACCTAGTGACGGGTGTGGCTACGCAGCGCATCTGCACAACCCATGCATTTCGTCGCGGAGCGGTAAAGAAGCCAAGCAGCCCTTCTCATCTGCCCCATGACAGCTCTGTTGCTCGACATGAGAGACTGGGGGCAATGGTTCTAAAGGAAATAGAGTCGCAAGAAATTCAGGATGGAATTCGTGGTTCGGAGAGTTATGATGATGTTCCAAAAGAAGAAGACTTAACTATATTTGAATAAATGTAGATTGTTGTACCATACTTAAGAAAAATAACACATCCCCTGAAAATAAGCCCTAGGGTGTCTTCTTGAGGAAAACTAAATATAAGACGCTGTCTTATTTTCGGGGAAACATGGTAGGTACTGACAGTCACACTGTGAGGATATCCACGTCCAGAGAATTTCAGCAATTGCCCATGTGCCTGGTAAGAGGAGGGGCTGGGATTTGAACCCAGGGCAGTTCAGCAACTGTCCACCCTTCAATGAGTTCGGAACTCCTGCCCCTCCTGTGAGGCACTCAGCATTGGTCCCTGGGTAGATTCAGAGGACACAGTGATGCACAGGCCTGGGGGACACAAGGAAGGGCTGGGTGAGGCCCGCTGAGTTTGCAGTGCCGTGGGATGCTCGAGCGGGGATGTGGAGCAGACAGGGCTGACCTGAGATAAGGAGATACCAGGTCCTGGATACTGAGAAGAGGCCCAGGGATGGGAACAAAGTTCTCCCCATCTTTAATGGGTGTCTCAGAAAGACAAGCTCAGGAAAAGGGTGACCAGCCACAGGGTCACCACCCAAAGGGACTCCGTGGTCACAGTCAGTGAGTCAGAACACAGAGGGCACCAGCAGCGGGCACAGCAAGCACATCCTGTGAGACCCAGGTGTAGGTGCCCACTGGTGAGACACTGTGGCCAGCACCCGGCCATGGGAAGCAGTCCTCAGATGCCACAGGCCCCATGGAATGAAGCTAAGAAGCTGAATCCAAGCATAGGCAGGCATGGCCAAAGACAGAAAGCAGGAATCCCACCTGGCAGCAGATGCCACCCAGGCAGGGCTGTGACCATGTGGCTGCAGGGTCCTCAGGGCCTGAAGCGGCATCTGAGGCCCGAGAGGTGTGATGAAGGCAGGAGGGGAGGGCCACACCAACTCTGGAGAGGATGGATGGGGAAAGCCCAGGCTGGCTCCTCGGGGCTCCCCTCTGCAGTGCTGCTGTGCTGCTCTCCCTGAAGCCCCCAAGAGACAGCTCTACCTCGCCAAGCTGCACTGCCCAGCACTGAGCAGCCAGTGGTGCCATTGCTTCCGAGGGCAAACAGGCTTCCAAAGACATCAGGTTCTGTCCTCTCCTTGGCTGAGAGCAAGAGAATCTGAGTAGTACAAGGTGGGGGAGGGGCGGGCTCCACGAGGCCCAGGAGGTCCCCCCTGTTTCTAGCCCATGCAGGCAGATGGGGAGGGAATGGGGTAAAACCTCCCCTTGAACCAGGCCTGCTGGCCGACCTGCTACTGTCAGGCATCAGACAGGCATCGTAAGAGCCATGTGGCAAGGACCACGTCTGACTCAAGCCCCATAAACCTCCAGGGCCTAGCCAGTAGGGCTGCCAGGTTTAATAGAAACAGAGGACACCTCACTAAATTTGAATTGCAGGGAACCAATGCATGATTTTTAGTTTAAGTATGCTATCCATAGACTGAAACATTATGTGTTGATTACCTGCAATTCAAATGTAACTGGGTGTCTGCATTTTACCTGGCAACCCGACTGGCAAGGTGTCCTGCAGTTGCTGAATATAAACACATGTGCATTGAAAGAGCCATGCTCGCTCATGTCTGTTACCTGCCTTTTCACTGCAAAGGGAAGTCTGACTACTCATGTTTTTGTCACATGAAATGGGAGGAGAGACAGAGGCAGCTGACCCTGGCTGGAGGCCTGTTTCTCCTGCTAATCTAACTCTGGACCCTACACCTAAAGCTCCGGACTCCCCTTGTGCCTGGGCAGGACTGAAGGCATTGAATAAACATCTACCCAGTCAAACCTGCAGTTACCCAGACCCTGGACTTTGAAGCCAGGTGACTAGCAGCTTATGTCCATGGGAAATTGGGAGATGGGACCTATAACCAAGGCTCGATCACCTTAGAAGAGAGAGAGAAAAAAAGGAAAATAAAAGGTGTATAAGGAGAGGTAGTTGGCATAAAATTTTCTGATTATACAACTAACTTTATGAAGCTATTTCCTCACAAGCTGGAGGAGAAGCAGCAGAGACAATAAACCAGAAAGAAACAAGAAACCCAGAATATGTCACAGAAAATGCCAACTTCTCCTGGGGCTTATTTTAAAATGGAGATAACTTCTTCCCCCTCACTGCCTTCCTGGGGATTCCTGTGACCAGATTTTCCACAGGTTAACTCCCTGCTGTGAAGGCAGCTGGGATAGAGGGAAAGAAAGAAGAGAAAGAAGGGGAGGAACCACAGAGCTATGTGAGCGCGCTGAGCTAGGCCAGAGACCATGAGGGCACGAGGAGAGAAATAGCTAAAAGAATGATGGCTGTTTTCTTACGAGAACCAAGGAATCAAAAAAATCAGTGGAATGACATCTTTAAAGTGCTCAAAGAAAAATAAACTATCAACACAGAATTCTATACTTATTGGTAATGTCTTTTAAAGAAAAAAAAAGGAGAAATAAAGATGTTCTCAAAAAACAAAAATGGGGAGAATTCATTGCTAGCAGAGCTATTCCACAAAAAATGTTAAATATGTACAAATATGATATCAGTTAGAAACCTGGATCTACATGAAGAAATTAACAGTATTGGAAATGGAATAAATTGAGGTAAAATAAAATTCAATTTTTCTTATTTTTAATTGCTCTAAAACATAACTATGTAAAAGAAAAAGAATAACAATGTATAGTGTTTTGTGGCATATGTAAAAGCAAATTATATAACAACAATAGCACAAAGGATATGGGGAAGAACCGGGAAAACACTGTCTAAGGTCCTTACCCTACATGGGAAGAAAAATATAATATTTTTCAAGGTAGTCTCTGATTCATTAAAGATGTATATTGTAAATCCTGGGTCTACAATTACAATATTTTTAAGAATAAAATAATAAGTCAATAAAAGTGATAAAATGGAATTATAAAGTTCAATCTACCCAAGAACAGGTAGGAAAATGGAAAAAAGAAACAAAACAAACAGATGGAAAAAATAAAAATCAGCAATCAATATGAAAATTTTAATCCAAACATATCAATAATCACTTCAAATGCAATTGATCTGAACACAACAGCTAAAAGTCAGAGATTGTCAAATTGGATAAAAAGGCAAGACCCAATTATATGTTGTTTACAAGAAACCCACTTTTAAGATAGGTTAAAATAAAAATATGAAGAAACATATACCATGAAAACTACTAAACAAAACAAACCTATAGTAACCGTATTAATATGAAAAAATAGACTTTAGGACAAGAAATATTTTGAAGGATAAAGAAAGAAAGTACATAATGACAGTCAGTTCTCCAAGAAGAAATAACAATTCTATGTATGCAACAAAAACCTTCAAAATACCAATGTTTTTATCATGAAAAGGTATTAGATTTTGTCAAATGCTTTTCCCACATCTATTGAGATGATTATGTGTTTTTAAAATTTATTTTATTAATATGGTGTGTTACATTGTTTGATTTTTTTGTATGGCAAACCAACCTTATATTCCTGGGATAAATTTCACCTGGATATGTGTATGATCCCTTTTATATGTTTACTAGCTATTCAGTTTACTAGCATTTTGTTGAGGATTTTTACATTGATATTCATAAGTGATATTGGTCTACAGTTTTCTTCTAATGTTTTTGCCTCATTTTCGTATCGAGTAATACTGGCCTCAAACAAAAATTTGGGAAGTGTTTATTCCTCTTCTATAACTTCTGAAAGAGTTTGTGGAGGATTGATATTAATTCTTATTTAAAATGTTTGTTAGAATTCACCAATAAAGCTATCTGGACCTGTGCTTTTCTTTGTGGGAAGTTTTAAAATTATTAATCCAATCTCTTTACTTGTTATAGCTTTATTCAGATTTTCTACTTATTCTTTATTAATTTTTGGTAATTTGTTTCTTTCTAGGACTTTATCCATTTCACACATATTACCCAATTTTCTGGCATACAATAGTATTCGCTTATATTCCTTTTTATTTCTGTAAAGTCAGAACTACTATCTGATTTAAAGACTTATTATAAAGCTATAATTATAAAAATGTCTTAGAAAAGACATAGAAAGCAATAACCATAATGGAACAAAAAAAGGATAAATTAGGCTTAATCAGTATTGAAATTTTCTACTCACTAAAAAACACTATTAAGAAAATAAAAAGGCAAAACCTAGACTGGACAACAGTATTTTCAATATATCTGACAAAGAATTTGTTTCTAGAATGTATAAACAACTCCTACAAGTCAATAATAAAAAAACAACCCAATTTAGAAAAATATATGAGGGATTTAAACACATCCTTCACAAAGAAGACATACAATGGACAATGTGCATGTGAAAAATTGTTCAGCATCATTAGTCACCAGGTAAGTGTGAATTTAAACTGCAATGTGATACTATTTCACAACTACTAGTCCAAATATAATTAATAAAGAACTGAAATAAATGTTGGTCAGGGTGTGGAGCAACTGAAACTCTCATATATTGCTTGAGGGAGTGTAAAATGATAGTACCTGTCTGAAAAATTGACAATTTCTTATAAAGTTAGACATTCAATTACCCAATTACCTAGTAAGTCCTCTCTACATATCTACTCTCAGAAAAATGAAAGACTTGCACAAGGATATTCACTTAGGCTTTTTCATAGTAGTTAGAAGACTGAAAACAATTCAAATGTCCCCCCAGTGGAAGAATAGATAAACTGACTGTGGTTTATTCATTTCATGTTACTACACAGAAATAAAAACTAAACTATTAACAACATTGAGGAATATCAAGACATTATGTTAAATGAAATAAAATTGATACAAAAGAACACATACCATGTACTAATAATTCCATCTATATCAAGTTCAAGAACAGGCAAAACTAAGCAATGGGAATAAAAATCAGAAAACTGGTTGTCTCTGCTATGGCAGTGAGGCAGAGGTCAACCATTAAAGGAACCTAAGGGAACTTTCTGGGGTTATGGAAATGTTTTATGTTTGGTTTCAGTGTTAGTTACACAAGAGTGTATGTGTGTCAGAACTCATTGCACTATACACTAAAATCTGTGCATTTTACTGCATGCGAATTAAACCTCAAAAAACATTCAGAAACATTTTAAGTAACAGCTATTGGATGTAAGTGCTTTAACTTTTCTTCTAGGTGACATGGATTGATCTTGGTGTTCTTACGTGAAGCTCTGCCTGCAAGATTCAGAGTTTGGGCACCGTGGAATACTGGCATTCCATTGGCCTGGCCTCAAGTGCAGTAATAACAGCGGTGTACCCACAAACCCTGCCCAGCCAGGCCAGCAGCGGCTGGGCAACCCACAAGTCATCAGCACACCACATATGCTGACAAAATGTGAATTTCCATCTGCACTTACTGCCATTCTATTCAATACCCTGACTCCTCCCTGTCCCCCATAGACACACACATACCCCTTTACCTACTTCTGAAAACTTTACTGTAAATTAGAACCTTTATCAGAGGGTAAAGAAATTTTCATTGTTGGTTCTGTTACTTTTAGAAACTCTGCAGAAATGTTTGTTTGGGTCTTCTCAAATTCTTTGGATTCCATTCATCTGGATATACAGACGGTCAAGATTTGGACCTCATGGTTAACCTGGGCTTTGGATTTAACCACAGACTTTTTGCTGATACAATTAGAAGGTGAAGTCCTGTGCCCGCCTCCCCTCTGAATCCTTTTTAATGCCAGGGCATCCCACTCACCTTGAGAGAGAGCAAGCCCCAAGAGCCATCTCACCTGCTGGCGAAGGTCAGAGCCAAGGCCGTGGCCAGGTGAGGCATCAGCCGAAGGGTCTGCGTTTGGTGCTCAATGATCTTCACCTCTTCCTTGGCTTTGGGCCCAAACTGCCTCCGACTAGAAGGAATCAACAGACACAGTGTTTACCAAAATCCGGTAGGCAACTTCATGTTCAGAGCTAAAAGAGACAGCCAGCCATTTGCCTTTCGAATACCTTAGAATACAGAAACCGGAGTCTCCTACATTGTGGTGAAGACAATAGGACATCCACGGTGTCTGAAGAAAGCCCAACAGAAAGCTTTTTAGCTCTTCTAGAAATTAACCTTCCCACCATGGAATATTTTTAAAGCAACTTATCTATCTAACACACAGGGTAATTTTTACTCCTTAACATTTACATGACATTTTATAGTTCCAAGTGCCCTATGATCATTAATTATTCGGCTTTACTAAGTTAGTGACATAATTAATAGGATGGGAGCGATACCCTAGAACATATTTCAAAAGGACATTCTCAGGAAGGAGGGCGACGTTAACCCGGGTGCTGCTGTCAGATTCACAGGCGGGTCATTACTTTCAGCCCACCTAAACCCCCCTGCAAGTCTACAGGGAAAAGGCGTTCTCCACCTCCTGCCTTAAACCCTGTGCCAGGTAGACAGAAGCTGCACTGCACTTTGAGGCAGCTATGTCAGGTGAACCAAGGCTTTCCTAGGAGCAATTTATAAAGTGGCATAAAGTGGCATGGGGTTGTCCCCACAGGCAATGCCCATGGACAAATCCTGCAGAATCCTGGAGCTGCAGACTGCAGAGTCCAGGCCTTTCGTAGAGGTCACCCTCTGCCCCGCATAGCCTGATGCTCTACAATCCTGCTTTTGGTGCTACCCTAATTTTGGACAGCTCTGAGTTTAATGTTGATTTCCGAAAGAACAACAACTCACACACACGTGCACACACACATGCACACATGCATGCATATACATGCACACGTGGTGCTGTATTATCAAAAGGGCAGGGCAAACTGTGCTTCAGACACTAGTGGGGTGAGGATACCCGTCAACCTCTCAAAGAGAGAGGAGAGAATGAACAACTGTTTTAAAAATTGTGTATTTGATAAAGACTTTCTAAAACATAAGTTTATACTTTAATGTTGCTTTTATCTGTAATGAATAAAAAGCATCATAATCTTTTTACTGCATAAGGCATTCAGGATTCACAACCTGGCCCTGTCTTGTGGGTGTGAGGATATACACAACAAGCACATGCAGGGACAGCTGCTTGTAGGCACTGTGAGCACAGGCTTGTTTTCTAAGAGCACAGACTTCCCCCAGGCAGTCTAACCAAATCACAGATGGTTGGGACCACTACCTCACCCTACCCTTCAACCACACTCTCCCCTCCATCCTAGTGTACACCCACAGCAGGCCCTGGCTCCAAATGAGAGGCCTGACAGCTATAGTGAAACCTCTCAGCTTTTGCTGAATCATGGTGAAAATGACAAAAAAAAAAATCATGGACCCAATAATGGTGTCATCATAACATTAGGTAATTGCTATGGAATTTGTGTCCCCCAAAAATGCATAATAATTTTGAAGCCCTAATCCTCAATGTGACTATCTGGAGAGAGGGCTTTTAAGAGGTAATTAAGGTTAAATGAAATCATAAGGGTGGGGTCCTAATCTGATAGGACTGGTGACCTTATAGGAAGAGGAAGAGAGAGTGATTCCTCTCTCTCCACACACATGCACTGAGGAAAGACCATGTGAGGACACAGCAAGAAGGTGGCCATCTGCAAGTCAGGAAGTGAGCCCTCTCCAGACACTGAATTTGCCAGCAACTTGACATTGGACTTGCAGTCTCCAGAACTGTGAGAAATAAATTTCTGTTGTTTTAAGCTACCCAGACTGTGGTATTTTGGTATAGTTGCCTGAGCTGATTAATATAGTCATTTTACAACTTCCATTGTTAAATGCTGGGTTATACTGTAGCTTTACCTGTGGTCGTTGTGGCTAAAATCTTATCTACCAAAACCAGACACGGCCACATGCAATCCACTCCTCTGGGGGACATCTGTGTGTCTGCTCTATACCTGTACCTCACTAGGCACTGAGTGTCCCCAGGGTCAAGAAGGCCAAGTCCCAGCCTTTGAGCACACAGCCAGGGACATGGAGAAGACCCAGGCAAGGCAGCATGTGCAGAGAGAGCTCTGGGCACAGCCCTGTGTTCCCATCCCTGTCAGTCACCAGCATTTCATCATGTGCTGCCTTAGCATCATTTCAGGACACTTTACCCACACGGTGACAGAAGAGATCGATCTCAGCACCTTTTAGTTTTTATTTTGTTGAAAAATTACTACAACAGCAATATAGTTTTAAATAGCATCCCATCAAATGTCCTGTTTTGTGAGTGAAGTCTGCCTTGGCCTACTACGCAGCAGACACTCAATATTCATTGCATGAATGCAAGAATAGACCAGGTTTGCAAACGAGGAAATGCAGATAAAGCACAGCAGAGTGGCCCACTCAAGACCTCAGGGAAGGTCTTTGGATGCCAGATCAGACCCCTGACCTGTTGTGCCTCAGTTTCCCAATGTAGGCACACCATATAGTAGTCCCATTGTCCCATTTCCTCTTTGACCCTCACAGCCCAATTGGGGTGACAGATGCAGAGCAGAAATAGGCCACCAAGGGTCCACGTGGCAGGCCTCACAGTGCCTTTCATTGTGCTGACAGGAAGGAGTTACCTCCTCCCAATCCACTGCCAAGTTACCAGGCAATTTCACAAAAATCAGATTTCATAAGAATCTGAATTTCCAGCCCTAGGAAGATCTGGCAACTCTGGACCTCGTTCTCATGATGGGATCTGCCGGAGCGCCGGGGCACCAACCCCTTCGTCAAGGCACAGCTGTCCCCTGAAGTCCCCAGAGCCCCCTCCCCTCACTGATACTACCTCCTGGCCTGGGAAGCATTGAGTTTTCAACTTCTGCTACAATGTG
>VBSM01002608.1:103593866-103635030 GCA_008086735.1 Cheirogaleus medius | reverse complement strand
CCCAAATCCCAAGTAGAGACAAGGTGGGCAAAACAAAGCCAGAAAAGGTGGTACGGGCAGAGCCTCTCAGCACATCGTGTTGCCATAGAAGCAGCAGGTTCTTTCCAGAGTCAGCCAACCCCAGAGAGGAACCTGACTGTTATTCAGATGGTTCCCACACAAGGGAAATTAACTTACTTTTCAGAATCACAGCCTTCTTTAGCAATACCTGTGAGTGACACAGCGGTTAATGTTAGTTGTCAGGACTGTGATTCCTTGAGATTTTTTTTTAAATTGTATACTAATGCATGCAAAACAAAATTATAATGGGAGACGTGGAGCCATAAATTATAGCTAAGGCTGCCTGGGGTGGGTTAATAATTTCACTTTTGCATTATTTTCATATTTCAAAAAATTGTATGGAGAAACATATTCCATCATCAGCACCACTGCAGAGACCTTGCAGAAGTCCCAGCACCTCGGCCATTAGAGTGAGGCAGCAAGAGGGCCAATACCTTTGGGACCCAGGTCTTCTCCCCTCCTTCCCCACCATACTACGGCAGGTGCATGGTGTGTGTGCGTTCAGCCTGCTCCGACAGCCAGCTGGAACCTGCTGTCATTCCAGGGACAGAGGCCTGACCGCTATGTGTGAGCAGTGAGAGGAAGGGGACAAACGCTGGTCCCCAACATTCTCCGGGTTCCCTGCCACTGAGTTTGAGCATCATTAGACAATAGTCAAGTAGTGAAGTGCCCTTCAGTGGCAGATCCATGACTTAATGCTTCAGGTTGACTTTAGACTGTTCTTGGCAATGGGAATTGCCCAAGCCGCTTAAGGGCTGGCTGCAGCCTCCACTTCCCCTCTCAATCCAAAGCCTCAAAGGTAAAGGGTGCCCACGGGCCCTCAAAACAATCCAGAAACAGAGTATGTCTCCCCATTTATTCAGATCTTTGATGTAAGTCTTACACGTTTTGTTAAATTTGCATTTCAATTTTTATGAGCAATTATAAATGATATTATATGATTAACTCTGGTACCCTTATGTTCATTGCCAGTATATAAAAATATGATTGATTTTTGTATGTTCATTTTTGCATTCTGTGACCTTGCTGAACTCACTTCTCAGTTCTAAGACATTTTTGTAGATATCTTGGGATTTTCTATATAAACAAGCATGTCACATATATCTAGTCTGAATACATTGTTGTCAGAAAACTTATTCTGTATGACTTCAATTTTTAAAAATTGGTTGCAAGCTTTTTTTATGGCATAGGATATGGTGTGCCTTGGTAATGTTAGGTGAGCACCTGAAAAGAATGTATACTCTGCTTTTGTTGGGTGGAGTGTTCTATAAATGTTGATTAGATCCTATTGGTTGATGGTGGTGTTGAGTTCTTCTATCTCTATGCTGATTTTCTGTCTAGTTGTTCTACCTATTGTTGGCAGAGGGATATTGAAGTGTCCTACTATAATTGTGGATTGGTCTATTTCTCCTTTCGGTTCTATTAGTTTTTACTTCACACATTTTGTATCCTGCTGTGTTTTACATACACATTTAGGATTGCTGCATCTTCTTGATGGATTGACCCTTTTTATCATTACATGTCCTTTTTTGTCTCTGGGAATTTTCTTTGCATGATATGTCTTTTCATCCTTTACATTCAACCTGCCTATATCGCTAGATTTGAAGTGAGTTTCTTGTAGACAGCATAGAGTTCAGTCATGTTTTTTAATCCACTTTGTCAAGCTCTGTTTTTCAACTGAATTATTTGACTATTTATACTTGATGTAATTATTGACATGTTAGTGCTTAAGTCTGACTTTTTGAAATTGTTCTCTATTTTTCATTTCTCTGCTTTATTTTTCTTACCTTCCTTAAAGTTACTGGAACATTTTTAAAAATTGCATTTCAATGTATCTATACATCGTGAGTGTACCTCTTTGTATAGCTTTTTTAGTGGTTGCTGCAGGTATTACATTATCATATACATAACTCATCATACCCTACTTTTGTCAGCATTTTAGCAGTTCAAACGAAGTATAGAAAACTTGCCTCTCTTATGTCCCTTTACTCTTCCTTATATATAATATAATTGTCTTAAATATTTCCTGTGCTCATTTAGAACCACAACAGACTGTGTAACAACTTTTGCTTACTGTCAAACATAATTTTTAAAACTCAAGAGGAGATAGTCTATTGTATTTATCTATATTTTTGCTTACTGTTTTTTCTTCTTCCTTCTTGGTGTTCCAAGTTTCCTTCTTTTATTGCTTTCTTTCTGTTCAGAGAAATTTCTTTTTCTGTTCTTTCAGGATAACTCTGCTGGTGATAAATTCTTTTAGTTTTCCTTCATCTGAAAATGTCTTGCTTTCCTTTTCACTCCTGAATAACATTTTTAATGGATATAGAATTCTGACTTGATAGTTCCTTCAATGCTTGAAAAATGTCATGTCACTTCTTTCTGGCCTCCATGGTTTTTTTTATAAGAAATCTACTATGATTCAAATTATTTCTCTTTCTCTACCGTTTTCAAGATTTTTTTCTTTGTCTTAATTTTTAGATGTTTCATTGTGATGTGTGTTGGTATCACTTTCTCTGGGTTTATCCTGTTTAAGATTTGCTCAGCTTCTTGAATCTACAGTGTCTTTTATCAAATCTGGGACATTTTCAGCCATTATTTCTTTGAGTGCTTTTCCAGCACTGCTCTTTCTCTTATGTTTGTAGGACTTCCAAGGACACAAATGTTAGATCTTTTGTTATAGTCCCACAGTTTCCTCAGGCTCAGAGTTTTCTTCATTTCCAGTCTATCTTTTCTATGGGGTTCAGATTTGGCCATTTCCATTGTCCTATCTTCCAGTTCACTGATTCTTTCCTGTTTTCTTTATTTTGCTGTTGAGATCATCCACTGAGTTTTTTCTTTAGGTTTGTGTATTTTTCCATTCTAAAATTTCCATTTGGTTCTCCTTTATATCTTCCACTTCTTTGCTTAGACTTTCAATTTTTTTGCTAAGATTTTCTATTTTTTCATGTTTCAGTATGTTTCTAATTTCTCCTTGAATATTTCTATGATGGATGCTTTAAAATATTTTTCAGATTCCTCTAACATCTCTGTCATCTTGGTGTTCACATCTACTGATTATCTTTTTTCGTTCAGTTTGAGATCTTTCTGATTCTTGATATGATGAGTGATTTTCATTTGAAACACGTACATTTTCATGTCACACTGTGAGACTCTGCATCTGTTTTTTTTTTTTTTCCAGCATATTATGGGGGTATGAGACTCTGCATCTTATTTAAACCTCTGGCTTTCTCCGACACTATTGTGGCAGGGACAGGCAAAGGTAGAAGTCCAGGTTCCCTGCTTATCCTCCACTGACACCCAAGTGATGGAGGTGGACTCCTTATTACTGGTGGGGAGGGGCGAGAGCTCTGTTTCCCCACTGACACAGCAGCATGCATGGTATCATGACTGCTGGGTGGCAGTGAAGGTCCTAACTCTCCAGTTGGCCTCCTCTAACATTGCCATAGCAGGAGGTGGAAGCAGTTGTCCAGGTAGAGGTAGATGTCCATGCTCCTCACATGGTCTCTGCTCACACCAGAGTAGCTAGGGCTTGTTGCCACCTAGCAGGGTGAGGGGCAGCGGGATGCATGTCCCATCTCCCTGCTTGGCCTTTCTCTGACACCACCCTGGTGATGGAGTTTTGGAACATCATTACAGCCTGGGGAGGTCAGAAGTCCAGGCTACCCCCTTGGCTTCTCCTGGTATGGATGGGGGCTGGGCCACAGTTCTTTCTGTGGTGTTTGACTGAAGTAGAACATATTGGCTAAAAGTTTTCTGTCTTGGTAGGTGTCCCATTTCTGGTCCTCTGGCTAAAGAAAGCAGAATATGTCATGGCTTTTTGTGTGTGTCTGTTCCTGTTGGTGTTTCTAGGTAGTCATTCTCACCAGTCTAGGAGAGATGAGGCAAACGAAAGCCCAGGCAACTCACCACTGCGTCATTCTCAAGATCCTGGTTGATCTGTCTTCCAGTCTCCACATTTCAAAGGCTTCTTAGGTTTGTTTTATATGATGTCCAGGATTTTCAACTGTCTTTGATAGAAAGAGCAGATAAAAATACATCCACTCCATCTTCCTGGAAGTGTAAGTCCTATCACAAGTTTCTAAACATGACATATTTAGGTATGAATTTTAGAAAGTTCACTGGGAGGAAGTGTGGAAATTGACTGATAATGTTAAATTTATTTAGCTTCTATATAAATAAAGAGAGACAGATGACAGAGACAGAGAGAAAAAGAGGACATCATGCATAGATGTGAATATGTACTACATGTCATATTTCCTCCCTTTTAAATATCTCTTAAAGATGTACCACTGATTTAATAATAATATATCAGAAATAAGGAAGTATTACATGGTAAATGTGTACAAAATTACAGACACTCCAATGTCAAAAAAGTAAAACAGACAGGTACACATGTTACAATAAGATAATGAGTACTTCCAACATAAATTAATATATTCAATTAGTAATATATCATGGAGAGTTTTATATCCTGCTTTTTAATGTACCTAATATTTCCTTGTATGAAATTTCCCATGTCACTAAATACACTTGAAGGCACAATTTTCATGATTATTTCCTCAGGGTAAATTTCTAGAAAAAAGTATTACTGGATCAAAAACTGTAAACTTTATTTATAGCTTTTGACATATATCACCCCCTCACTTTCCAGAAAGATTATATCAATTTTTATTCCTTCTCCAGTGTATAAGCTTGTTCCTTCTCCCACTGTATAAGATGTATTCCTAATTAATTTAATGTATCAAAGCTGAGTATTGTCCTTTTAAATGGCTTTGCTAATTCAACAAAGTAAAGTATTATCTCATTTTAACTTACTTTTCTTTAATTACTAATAATTTATCTAGTATGTTTACATATTTATTAGCCATGCATATGTCTTCTTCAAATTATCTATAGTTTGCCATTTATATACTGTGGTATTAGTATTTTTCTTATTTAGTTACAGAAGCTATTTATATATCAAGGAAACTAAACCATTGCCAGTTATACTTGTATAGATATGTCCCTACTGTGTCATGTTTTTAGCTTTGCTTTCAAAATAGGTACATTTTTAATTTTTATATAAACAATTTAATCTAACACTTTGCTTTGAAATTTTTTTTCCTATTAGGAATGTTTTTTAAACTGTGTGAAAGGATGGCTCACTTTTTTATTTTGCTATTTTATTTTGTGGTTTGTTTTAACTTTTAAAGATGAGCAGAGGTGAGAGATGTAGGTCTACCCCAGTGGGAAACAGGAATAAATATACCAACATAGTTAACTGTAGCAAGTGCCATTTGGCTGACCCAAGAAGGACCTATGAAGGTGAACAGACTCTTGTTTATATCTGCTTAAAATAGCCATTCCCTGGTCACAGACAATTCCCTTGATCGTCCTCCTTCCAATCGACTTCGCAGACAAGTCCTTGCTTTAACCTCTCTCCCACTTTATTCTCTAATCTGCCAGGAAATTAACACGAGTCCTAAAATACTGGGGCTCCTTTCCCCGCTCCAGCTCCCACTCATAGAGCAGAAGCTTTTTCCAGGCATCCTTTCATTTTTGATTCTACAATTGAAATAAGTAAAAGCAAACTTTGCTGTTCTATTGACCACAGAATATGTGCCTTTGGGGAACAGAAGTATTTCTCTAAAGAAAAAAAATCTCTGTGGGTGAATCTATTGTAATAACCATCCCTCCCAGCAAAATCTAAACACTTCATCCTCCATTTAAAACTTTCCAGCTACCCAGTTGTTGGGCTCCATTTATGCCCAGCATCTGGATGTCAGGTGTTGGATGAACACATCTGTCATCAAGGCCTAGAGCATAACATTGAAAAGTCCCCTCAGCAGGAGTTGGCCAACAGACCCCTACTGGTTTGCTGCCCCTCAGCCACAAATGAACCTGCATGGTGCCTAATACATATGTAGGCTCCCCAGAGCTTCATTTTAGGACATTCTTCATTTGCTACTCAGATTTCACTACCACCCTTTGTCTCACTAATTTGGTAGCAGGCTCCAGCCCTTTCCTGGGCCATTCCAAAGGCAATACCGTCATCTTGGTTATGACAAGCCCATTTCAGTTCTTAGTACTAATGTATCCTTGCTCATAATTGAAAATTAAAAAGAAAATAACCTGAATATTGTTTTCCTTACAAAAAGCATTTCCAAAATTAACAATGTATTACGTCTGTGACAAAAATAATTTATCTGCTTTGCAGGGACACCACCTGAGAATAAACTTTTGCAAGGTCACTTGAGTTTTTGCATAAGATCTAAGGATAGCAGAAGTTATCCAAATTATTGAATGCCAAAGAATGCAACATAAGATGACAGCTGGGGTGAATGTATTTTAAAAAGGTTCATGGAGGCTATGAAAGCTAGTCCATAGAGAACTTGCCAGGAGTCAGGAGGACAGGGTCCTTGTACCACCTCTGTCATGGACTGGACCTGAGATACAACACTTTTGAACTTTGCTCAAAAAGGAAACCCAATTTTCATCCCTAGCTGGACTCCACTGCTTTTGCTGACCTGCATACAATTGTGCTGACACAAAGCACTTCTTATCTAATTGTTGAAAATTATTTTTAAAACAATACATAAGGTTTCTGGAAACTGTCCTAGGGCATACAGAAAGTGGAGAAACATCTATTCAAGAAAATCTAAATTTCAGTAAAAACGGTAAGAACTTGTGGTAGTTAAGCCATGACTCACTTAAATCCACCCCCCAACAACAGCTTGGTGTGATGGAAGCTCTACTCTGAGCAGGTGTGGCCAAGAAGATGGGGCTTACTCTCCCTTGGCTTCCAGTCCAGAGCTATGGCTTCACCATGCTAGAAGCAGGCCACTGGTATCTCTTATTGACCCTCCTCCCTCACTGCCAGCTCCATACAGAAGCTCAATTCCAGGTACTTACAGCCAAGAGAGCTGGGGCTCCCTTCCCCACACCCAGCCCCCTCTTATAGGGCAGAAGCTCTCCTCCAGACACAGCAGGTCAGCAATACTCGATCCTGAACATCTTGCCCAAGCTTACCAGGGTGGCAGTCTCATACCAGGAAGATAAGCTGAGACAGTCAGGAACTACCATCCCTGTCCAGAGTCCTACTTAGAAAGCAGGGGTGTCACTTCAGGAGAAGCAAGTCATTGTCCCACCTCCAGCTCTGAGGCAGCAGTGCTGAGGTTCTGCTCAGGAAGAGAGACATAAGAAGACGTTGCTCTGTGGGTTTGCCTCAAGAGACTAGCTTTATTTGGAGCAAACCATATGGAAGATCACGCCTATGAGTGTTGTTACAAATGATGGAGATGTTGGTGGTAAGCAATTTAGAGTTGCTAGTAGTCCCATAATTCTTTTAGCAACAAGCTAAAGATGATAGTTCAGCAAAATAGTAGATCAACTAGAAGTTTAACAGAAAAGAAAGAAAGAAAAAACAACAGGGAAAGAGACAGCTAAGAAGAGCCTTCTGGGGTTAGAGCAACCTCAAAGACTGGAAATGCTTTGCCTCTACAAAGGGATGCCACTTTAATTGAAACAAAATATATGTTCCAGGGTAGTTTTAAAAAATATAAAGCAATCATAAGTGATTAATGTGGCTAACAATTGGTGTGATACCAATAGAGGCAGACCATCCAAAAGCTTATGGGAGAGATGAGGAAAAGAGATAATCAAACAGAGCCTAGCTAACACTCCAGTCATTCCCGGCACTCAGGGAGACAGTCACGTGCTCAAGGTTGTGCCCTTTCTGGAGTGACTCAGAGACTGAACACTGTAGGAAAAATATATTTCATGAAATAGTCCAGCCAAGTCACTAAGGAAATGAAGAAGCAGACAACAACAAACCCCAGAAGAGAGACTCAGTATCCAGAGTGCAACAATGTATTTAAAACATCTAGTTAAAAAATAACACAAAACATGTAAATAAACAGGTAAACTGTTTTTCCCATAAACAGAAAAAAAAAAAGCAGGCAATAAACATTGCCTTTAAGGCTACCTAGGTATTGGATTTAAGAAACAAAGACTTCAAAGCCAATTATAAGTATGTTCAAACAAATTAAAGGAAATTATTTTTAAAGATTTAAAGGAGGTATAATAACAATGTTTAATCAAATAAAGAATATCAATAAAGAGAAATCATTTAAAAAGAAAAGTTCTGGAGTTGAAAAATAAATAACTGAAATGAAAATTTTCACAAGAGAAACACAAGATTTGAGCTACTAGAAAAAAGAATGAGTAAATTTGAACATAAATCCGGAGAGATTATGCAATCTGAAAAACAGAAAGAAAAAAGAATAAAGAAAAGTGAACAGAGCCGCAAAATAATGTGAGAGAGCATTAAGCATATCAGTACACACATTAATGGGAGTACCAAAAGGAAAAGAAAGAGAAGAAGGAGCAAAAAAAAATCGGAAAAAACAATGACTGAAAACTTATCAAATTTGACGAAAAACATAATCTGCCCATCCAAGAAGCTTAATTAACTCAAGTAGAATAAGTGCAAGAGGTAAGTACACAAACGCATAGTAAAAATGTTGAAGACACAGATAAAGAGAAAATCTTAACACAGCAAGAGAGAAATGAATCATCGCAGACAAGGGAATACCAATAAGATTAACAGTGGACTTCTCATCAGAAACAATGGAGGCCCAAGGTCATTCAAAGTGCTGCAGGTGGTGGGGAGAGGGACTCATCAAACAAGAATCTTATATTCAGGAAACTATCTTTTAGAAATTAATAATAACATTCCCAAATAAACAAAAAGAGATAATTAATTGCTAACAGACTCACCTCACAAGAAATACTAAAGGAAGTTCTTCAAGCTAAAAGCAAGTTACACCACACAGTAATTAAAATCCATACACAAATAAACAAGGTGCATCAGTAAAGATAATAATGTAGGCAATTATATAAGAGTTTAATTGCATACTTCTTCTCCTTTCTTCTTTTAATTGATTTTTGAAAAGCATTTGAATATAATTGCATAGTGAGGCTATAACATAGAGAAATGTACGTTCCTCCTTCAGTCAAGGAGGAATAGCGGGGAAAAATTGAGGTAGAGAAAACAAAAAGCAAAATGGCAGATTTAAATCTAATCTCATCCACCTTTATATCATAAACCCTAGAACAATCAATAGAAAAATAACACAAAAATATAGTTTTTAAATTATTTCAAAATCATTAAAGGAATAAAATGTTATACTAGAAAATATTTACTTAATGCAAAAGAAGGCAGTCAAGGGCAAATAGAGTAAAAAATACACAAGATATAGAAAACAAAAAGCAAAATGAATGGCAGTTTCAAGTCCAACTTCATCAATGAACATTAAATTTGAATGGATGAAACATCCAATAGAAAGGAAGATATTGTCATACCAGATTTAAAAAACCAGATTGAACTGTGTTCTCTCTATAAGAGACACACATTAGATTCAAAGATACAAATAAGTTGAAAGTAAAAGGATGAAAATATAAAATACACATATCATATAAAAATCAGCCATAAAAAATGAAGTGACTATATTAATACTGGACAAAATAGACTTTAAAACAAAAGTGTAAGTAGGGATAAAGAAAATAAGTTTGTAATTATCCTTTAGGCACCCAGAAAGTTTTCTCTGTTTGTGGAAATAATGCTATGTCTACTTGCAGGTAATGTGATCTTGTACATAGAAAATCCTAAGGAATCCACTAGAAATCTGTTAGAACTAATAAGTTCAGCAAGGTTGCAGGATACAAGATAAATATTAATATACAATAATTAATTGTATTTCTCTATGCTAACAATAACAATCCAAAAATGAAATTTAAAAAACAATTTCATTTATAATAGCCCCAAAGTAAAATACTTAGAAACAAATTAACAGAAGAAGTATAAGACTTGTACACTACAAACTACAAAATATTGTTGAAAGAAATTAAAGGAGATCTTAATAAATGGAAAGGCATCTCATGTTCATATACTGGAAGATTTAATATTATTAAGATGGCAATATTCCCCAAATTTATCTACAGATTCAATGAAATCCCCATCAGAATCCAAAATGTCTCATTTTTCAGATATTGACAAAATGTTTCTAAAATTCACATGGAAATAGAAAGGACTCAAAATAGCCAAAGCACATTTCTTCTTGAAAAAGAAGAATAATATGGGAAGATTCCCTGGGCCCAATTTGAAAACTTACTACATAGCCACAGTAATGAAAGCAGTGTGATACTGGCATAGGATAGACATATTTATCGATGAAATAAAAAGTCTAGAAATAAATCTTTACATTTATTGACCATTGATTTTTCAACAAGTGTGCCAAGACAAATCAATGCAAAAAAAATATTCTTTCTAACAAATAATACTGAGATGACTGGATATCCACATGCAAAAGAATAAAGTTGGAACCCTTCCTCACACCATACATAAAAACTAACTCAAAATGAATCGTAGACCTAAATCTATAAGCTAAAACTATAACACTCTTAGAAGAAACATAGGAGTAAATCCTCATGACCTTGGATTAGGCAATGGTTTCTTAGATATAATACCAAAAACAAAGGCAACAGAAGAAAAAATAGATAAGCTGGACTTCATTAAAACTAAAAACTTTTGTTCATCAAAGAACATTACCAAGAAAGTGAAAAGACATCCTATGGAATGGGAGAAAACATTTGCAAATTATATCTCTGAAAAGGGAACAGTATCCAGAATATATAAAGAACTCATGCAACTCACTAATAAAAAGATCAATAACCCAATTTTAAAAATGGATAAAGGATCTGAATAGACATTTCTCCAAAGAAGATATACAAATGGCCATTAAGCACATGAAAAGATGTTTAATATAATTAGTCATTAGGAAAATGCAAATCAAAACCCCAATCAGATACCATTTCACACTCATAAGGATGGCTATAATAAAAAAAGACAGACAATAGCAAGTGTTGGTGAGGATGTGGAGAAATTGGAACTCTTATATTCGGCTGGGGAAAATACATAATGGTGCAATCACATTGAAAAACAATGGTCTGGTAGTTCATCAAAATGTTAAATGTACAGTTACCATATGACCCAGCAATTCCACTACAAGGTAGAGAAATAAAAACATACATCCACACAAAAATGTGTGCATGACTGTTAATAGCATTATTCACAATAGCCAAAAAGTAGAAGCAATGCATCTATTTTTTTAAGCAATTGATGCATGTCCATCAATTGATGAATGGATAAATAAAATGTAGTATGTCCATAAAAGAAAATATTTGGAATATAAAAACAATGAAGTTCCAATACATACTACGACATGCATATAGCTAGAAAACAGTATGCTAAGTGAATGACATTCGTCGTGAAAGACCATATATTATATGATTTTATTAATATGAAATGGCCAGAATGGACAAGTCTGTAGAGAAAATAGATTAATTATTGCCTAAGGTTGAGGAAAAGGATAATTGCAAGTGGGCACAGGATTTCTTTTAGGAGTTGACAAAAATGTTGCAAAATTAGATTGTGGTGATGGTTGCACAACTCAGCGAATATACTGAAAGCCATTGCAGTGTGTACTTTAAATGGGGAAATTTTACAGAATGTGAATTCTATATCAATAAAGCTGCTGTGTTGTTTTTTTTTTTAAAAAAGCAATTGGGCAATTCATTTTACTTCTTGAATTTCCAGTTCGACACAACCAGAACCCTGCTGCTGCTGATGGGACACGTCCTGCATGCATCATAGATGTATAGACATCCGTGTGCAGCTGTGTGGTAAATGCATAGAGAGCTTGAAGATTCCATAGAGCGGAGTGCAAAATAGCAATTAAAATGTCCCCAGATGTTCACTTTGATGATAAAATAGAAGACTTCTGAAATGTAAGGCAAAACCCACTTCAGGAACACTCCATGCAGAAGGTATGCTAAATTTAGCTGTCCTATTAAGCTAATTTGTTGAACGAAAGCTACTAGGCTGGCATCTTTGGTTTTTCCTGCAATTCTCTTTAGACAGACAGGTTTGCTTTCCTAACTATGAATTTCCTTTTGCTTGTACATTATTCATAAGTTTTAAATGGCACCTTCTGTCACAGTTTTCCCCCAGATACTAAAAACTTCCTTCAAGTTCCATTATAATTTGAATCTGCAATTTCCTCCTCATAAGCAAACCACGAGAGTAACTTATGTTCAAATGAGATCGTTGCTCTTTCTCCCTGGTCTGCAAGTGTTGCAGTGGCTTTAGACGATCACCAGCCCGAGTAATCAGGAAGTAGAAGGATTTAAGGCTCATATAAATTGGAGTCCACGCCAACAACATTCTAGCACTACTGTCAAGACAAATAGTGCAGTACACACCAAGAGGACTTTTGTGCAGTGCCCCATGAGAATCTGGGCCCCATTAGTCTGTGGTCCACTGGCTTTTTCTTGGAGTCTAGGAATAGGGGAGTGAAGAAGATTCTGGCTATTATTGGGTTGTTACGTGTAAGTGTATTGAGGATAAAGAAAGGAAACTAGAATTTATGACGCAATGCCACATGTAGGTACTCTGTGAGGTGCATTCACATGGGTGACCATAGTTAATCTGCAAAATGATCCTTCAAGGGAGGTATTAGTAAACCCAAATTTTTAGAAGAAACCAAACTCCAGCAAAGCTAAATCATTTTCCTGAGGTCCCAGGACAAGCCAAGGTCATGTTGGACCTTGATCCTGAACACATGCCATCTCCTCTAGTTCTCCACTAGGATGATTTTGTGCTGGCCCATGCCCAGGTCAGGGGGGTTGGCTGTGGGTCAGCCATGAGGCCATTTTCTCTGCGAGGAAGCAAATGTCTGAGACTGTATCCACCATAAAAGCCCAGGCTACACAAGAGAGAAAACAGATGCAGCGAAATCATTAAAAGTACACTAAATATTTATCAGCAGGTCGTCTTTGGGGAAATCACTTCAAATATTTATTCATTCAAATGATTCAATTGTCTTTCTCTTCACGTGAATGTTGGGAATTTTGTGTACTATAAGGAGAAGAAAATAAATGCCCTCCACTGTCCTCAAGCAAGTGAGCAATGCTTTCTGCTATGTAAAAAGAAAGAAAGACAGAGCAAAACTTGGATATTGTCCGAAAGGAGAACGCTGGGCTTTCTACCCAAACTAGAAAAGCAACACACACTTTTAAAGTGAGAGTAAATCAACTTCCCAAGTTGGAATACTAGAAACAAGCCCGTAGGTTGGATAACACTGAGCCGTGTGTGTCCGCGCTGCTAGGACAGGCTGTGTGGAGGGGGACCATGGTGGGGGCCCAGGGCTGGGTTTTGCTCTCCGTTCCCATTGAGAGGAAGGAACATGACCAAAGGATGCAGAGGAACTGCAAGTCAGGGACCTGCCCTTTTAGATCAGCAGTCTGGCCCTGCGCAAAAGAATTGTGATGCATTTTTTACAAGAAGACAATTTCCACTCCTCATAACAAGATCTGAAAATTCAGAACCTGCTAACAGATTGAACGGTTTCACTTTCAGAGGAAAGTTTGCAGTCCCCGACCCAGATCATCTGTACTACCTAGAGGCAGGCCACCCGCCTGGAGGGACACGAACAGCGAGGCCCTGAACACAATGCCAGCCTCTCCCAGACTGCACGCTGTAGACCGCTCACCAAACAACAGTACTCTCCAGACCCTGGGTCAGGAAACATGGAGGAAAGCTTTGGGGTAATGCACGGACAAGCCGGTAGGAATCTGTCCTGGGGGAAGCCAGCGGCATAACTGGCCGATTTCATGAGCAAGTATGAGAAACCTTAGTCAAAAACCAGTTTTCAGGAAGCAGACCTGGCCTGCGGTGCAGGCTCAATGAATCACAGCTCAAAGCTGGGCAGCAGGTCCAGGAGATGACTCTGAGCCTAGAAAGGGGACAGAAAACTGAGATGGCAACAAATTCAGTTCTGCTGCTGCAAGGCTGACTCCAGTCAAACGCTGAGACTCCGCAGTCACAAGGACCTTGGAGAAAGTCCCGAGTCCAGGCTGGGAGCGTAAGCAGAGTGCTTTGATCCACAGGTAGAGGCCATTGGAGAAAATATTTGTTCAATAAGACTGATCCCAGTTGTTTAAAATGCTAAACTAATTTTTAATATTAAAGTAATATATGCATATGGGCTGGGCGTGGTGGCTCATGCCTGTAATCCTAGCACTCTGGGAGGCTGAGGCAGGAGGATCACTTGAGGTTGGGAGATCAAGTCTAGTGTGAGCAAGAGCGAGACCCATCTCTACTAAAAATACAGAACTTAGGCAGGGGAGGTAGCCAGTGCCTGCAGTCCCAGCTACTCGGGAGGCTGAGGCAGGAGGATTGCTTAAGCCCAGGAGTTCAAGGCTGCAGTGAGCTATGATGACACCACTGCACTCCAGCCCAGGCAATAGAGTGAGACTCTGTCAAAATAAATAAAAAAGAAAAAGAAAAAGGAAGGAAGGAAGGAAGGAAGGAAGGAAAGAAAGAAATATGTGCATATGGTTTAAAAGTTCATATAAAAAGAAAAGACGTCCTCCTTCTCCATGCCTGCCCAGCACCCTATAACTAGCTACTAGTGACAATCTCTTATATATCCTACCAGATAGCATGTGTGCCCCTCTGTGTGTGTGCGCGTATCTATGTGGGTTTGGACCATAATCCCGAACGTTGAAATCCCAAAAGATCAAAATCCTGAAAATATAATTTTAAAAACTCTCTTTAAAAGACATATATTTACATTTTAAGAGGGGGGTTTATTTGAGAAACATAAAAACATGACAGAACACTTCATAGTTCACTTTACATAATAAAATAGGCAATAATAACATTTTCAAGCATACACACTCAGGTATACTAACAATAGCAGTTGCACAGGTAGAATAGTTATGAGCAGCCAAACCATATTCATAAAGAAATAGCTTGCGCAACTGTGTTCACCTGGAATACCATGAAGAACAGCTTAAGCTTTTTGATGAGATCGATCAAACGCTGGAATGGGTTGCCACCTCACACACAGTCACCCAGAGAGTCAAGACCTCGAGAAACTTTCTCTCTCACAAACGCAGATGTGCAAAAAGGATATCTCTTCATTTGTTGAAGAAGCTTCAACTTTTTTACATACAAGCACAATGCTTACACACAAAGTCAACGTTGTGATGATGCACTTTTGCAGAGTCACATTTGCAAAAAATGCATAAAATGAATTAGAACTCCCTAAAAGTCTTTGCACAGGTTACACTTTCAGTATTGGAAATGATGCAAAGATGAAATACATAGCATAGTGAAGTGTAAAAAAATAATGCTGACAATTTAAAATACTGGAAGAAAAAAAAGAAAAACTAAAAAGAAAATTTGACATATGAAAGTGTATTATGAGATAGATTGTGGGCAACTGCACAGAGGTAGTCCATAAGAGCTGGCCGACTTTCATGGTCATTAACTATATTTTGAAGTCTTGCATCATGAGGAATAGCTGCTTTTTTTCTTTTAGGGCATGGCTCTCCTCAGAGAATACATTCACATTCATTTTCTACATGGCACTGCTCTTTTTGAAATTATTTTATAATTCGATATACACTGACACGAGCATCCCCTATTAAATTTTCCCATCTTCTTTGCCATGTGTGGTTTTGGCTACGCAGAGATCCCTTCCCCATGCACACTCATACAGACCACAAGTTTGGGGAAAACAACACTGCTGCTGTAGGAGCCTCTTCTACAGTCTCAGAAAAGGTTTCATTGCTGGAGTCTTACGTAGAGCACTTTAGCAATGTTTAAATTGTTCACACCACTGTACATAGCAATTCTAGTTCCAGGAATCCATCCTACAGACATAGTCACATACGGGCACAAATATGCACACACAAGGTCATTCACCACAGCGTTGTTTGTGTTATGGTGGAACTACAGCATAAAAACAGAAATGTCTATCAGTAGAAAGCTGGTTAAATGAATCTCAGTCTATCTATGGAACAATAACATAAACCCTACTAAAACATTTCTAAGACATACTGCTAGGTTAAAAAAAAAAGTAGCAGCACTATCCATACAGTTATGGTTAAGCATATAATTTAAGTGCATATATTAATATTTACTGCCCTATGTGGGAAGCATACTTGCTTCCTATACCTGGGATTATGTTGAAAGGTGTATTGGGGACAGGAAGGGTACTGGGCGGGTGGGGATTGTCGATTTTCACTCTATTTCTGGATTGCTTGTATCTTGTACATCTGTTCTTTTTTCCTTTCAATCTATGTCAGCGGTGGGGAACCTTTTCATGTTGGAAGGCTACATTAATTTAGCTGTAATCAAATAGGCCTCATTCAAGAAATCAATTAGATATACTTAAAAATGTACAGTATTTTGTAAAAATCTAACTACTATGGACTTAATAATTTCAAAAAATGAAAACTATTTGTTAATTTTAAACTTAGCTTTTTAATGACTCGGTTTTGTCTGGGTTTCGTTGGAAAGCATTTGAATATATGGTTGCAGCATGTCTGCAGTTTTAGTTAATCCTCTAGATGGGTATCAGTCGTTTGTGACCTTAAGTGAAGCTTTCCTTGCATTCTCCAATTAATAGGTCTATAACAGCTGGGTATTTTTCAAATGATTCACATAATATCATCCTGTCATCAATGCCCTTTGCTAACTGGGGAAAATGTTTATCTGAAATTTGAAAAAAGATAGCTTTTGTCAAAATGCTTGGGGTTTTTTTTTTTGGCCACATATCATATATAGGCTTAGTTTTACCTTGCAAAGAAATATTCAAGTCATTTTGATTTGACATGATATCACACAGAAATGCTGCTTCCTATAGAAATCTTTTTCAATAATTCATGTTGCTGATTCCATTCTTCATAAAATTTAACTATCCGTTCTTACAAAGATAAAATTTCAGCTAACACCTGTCCTTGCAATAGCCAAAGCACTTTAGAATGATACGGCAAATCCACACTGAATACCTCATGGTTCAGCTTTAGCATGTTACAAAACTGACCATGCCGTGTTGCATTTGCACAAATACAGCTAACAATACTTATAACTTGTTACCAAGTGTCACTTAAAATAGTAGCTTTACCACAGAGATTTTGCTGATGCAATATAAAATGAAAAGAAATGGGAGTATCTGGATCTGCTAATACTTCTTTTTATCTGTGCAACAAACCCTTCATGTTTTCCTGTCATGGAAGGTGCACCATCTGTACATACATTCACTACGTTTACCAAATTCAGTCTAACTGCATAACATTTATTTCAAAAATTGTTGAGGATATCTATTCCTTGGGTTCTGTTCCCAAGAGTGCCCAAAGAACTCTTCACAGCAAAGAAAATCTTCTGTTTTGACCCGAATGAAGTATAAAACCTGCACTGAGCCAGTAGTATCAGTTGATTCACCAGAAGCAATTGAATAATATATATTTTCCTTTTGAAGTTTTTCATGAACTTGCTCTGTTAAGTTGAAGGCTAATTTGTGCTACCAGTCAATTATGGTTCTCCTCCAAAGAGGCAGTTGTCTGTACTTTGAAACATTGTCCATGTCTAAGCATTGTATAACTTCGACAATTCTTTCACAGTTTCTACATCACTGAATGGCTTCCCTTTTTCTCCCCAGTATATGAACTACTTTATAAGTTGCTTCAGTGGTCTTATTTCTATGTCTTATTGTTGCTTGAAAGAGTTGTCTTTGCTTGACCTTCATCTTAGCAGTGATCTAAGCCCAGTTGTACTCCTCCACAGTCAGCTGGAGACTGCCGTTCAGTCATTTGTTTAAAATGTGAATTTGTTGCTAACGGTTATGAATTAGAAGATTTCACTTTTTTAAAAAAATATCAGATTTTGGGTTAACTTTGAAAAGCAATGAGACGGGGCTACACAAGCCCTTCTGCAAAATGGGATGTTATGTGTTGTCTAGCAGGTATGTGTTGGCCCCATGTGGCCATTGAAACACGCTTGAAACATGACCAGCAGGACTCCGGGAAACATCTCGTGGGGAAGACTCAGATCTAAATACTCAGAAAAAACCATGAGGACAGCCCTAATTTTCACCCAGGCATAGGAGAACTTGTCCTCTGTCCTCTGTCCCCCTATGTGTTTAAACAGGAGATGAAGGAATTACTCAAGTTATCTGAAGGGTCCCATGAGACCTGCTTGCTCAGTGCAGCTATTACAAGCCACCTGCCTGAAGGTCGTCCTGAAAGGGCTCCACCCAGGCCTTTGATTAGAAAGTTAGGCCACGCAATGATTGAGGGGAAGTGGGTAGGGGCTATTGGGGTCTGGGTGCACACAGAAAGGGGTGCCAGCTGCCCCATCTGCCCACCTAGGGACAGTGAGGAGCTAGCGGCAGCTCTGCTAAGTGGCTGAGGGTCAGGAGAGTATAGTGGCTCTCCTGAGTGGCTCAGGTATGGGCTCTGGAGGCAGACAGCCTGGGCTTGAATTACTCACTGGTCACCTGCTCTTATGGCCAATAAATAAGGGGAGGGTCACTCAAGCAAGCAAAGGGCTTGCAAGGACTCCAGTGCAGCACAGAGTCACTCAGACCTAGTCCTGGCCTGGCCCAACCAGAAGAGACTGGAGCCACAGCGAGTGCTGGTGTGTCCCCCTGTGGTGGCAGGCCCTGCGGGAAGGAGCAGCAGAACAGAACACAGCCAAGCCAGTGAGCTCACCCATTACACTTTCATCATTGTAGGGAGTTGAAAAAATGGTGGTCTACTCAGGTGATGCCCCCCAAAGAGAAGGTTGAACAAAAGATGACGATATTTACTTAGCAAGGCTTTTGGGATGACAGAAATGCAGTTTCCTGGAAACTTTCATCACATAGACTGGAAGTGTGTGGTTCCACATGCCTTGAATAATACTATCAACCACCATATTTGTACAGAGTTTACAATACACATAGCCATCCCTGGGATGAGACTGGAGATGTTGAGTATTCACAATGTCAGTGGGCTCCAGGGTTAGGGGTGAGGGCAGCAAGTGCAGGAGAAGCTCCCCATCTCCTGACTGTGTGACTTGGGCCAAGTGTCCTACCCTCTCTGTGCTTCTGTCACCTCAGCTACAAAGTGGGACAAACAGTACCTACTCCCAGGGTTGTTACAATAATAAAAATGAATACTATAGGTGAAGTGCTCTGAGCAGCACCTGGCCCACGGGCAAGCACCCAGGAAATGTTAGCTGCCACCGTCACGATGTCACCTCCATGACCATGGATGGTTTTTCCAGAGGGACCACTTTGGGAAACACACCAGCCCTGCCTATATGTGGTGTTGGCAAGATAAGCAACTCCAGTAGAGCCATGGAAGGAAAAATGAGTAAGATGTCTATGTACTAGGAGAAGAGAATGGAAAACAAAGAGCAGGTGAGCTGGTTGTGATCTGAAAACTGACAGCAAGTGAGATTCCTCCCAAGATTCACGTGGGCCAGTAGGAAAGAGCATTCATGTCAAAGGAAATCAATCCCTCGTTTGTACTGTTGATGGCTGACTTCTTTTCGCAAGAGGGAAAAGAAGCTCCCACTAATCTTGAACCAGGAGTGGGGGCGGCCAGCTCCAGAGAAAATGCAGCAGTGCCACAAATGACAGTCCCTGGAGGAATTTGTCAGGGAAAATGATAAAGCCAGACAGAGCAACCACAGAAAACAAACTCTTAAAATAAGTTTCACTTAGAAACTCTCTGCACAGTGTGAGCATCATTTTATGCTTCATTTTATGCTTAAAATAATTCTGAAGCTTAAATGCTTTTTCTGTTGACTACATGAAATTCTTCATACAAAAAGAGAGTCTACAGAAAACATATACACGTGTAAATAAATCCATTCTCCAGAACCCCTCACTGTCTGGAGGCCACCACGTCCTGCCAGCCACGAATCAGGTGCCACAGCCTGACACAGGCCTAGACGCTCTAGCCGTGGGTGAGCCTGGCTAAACACCCTCCTTGCGAATCATTTTCTTTAGTTTTTCCTTCTTTTTAAAAATAGTACCCACCACTCTGGAGAGAAAATAAAAGATGATTTTATTTTGTCACTGAAACAAAAACTTCACTCAGATACACTTGAGAAATACAGTCATTTTCCATCTATCAAGAGGGGACAGGCTGAATAAATCCACCATGAAATACTCGTCAATTTATAAATAAGGCAGATCTTTATTCAACGACATGGAATGGTCCCACATTATTCTGTGGGAACAAGCCAAGTTGTAGATCAATGCATAGATGATGCTATCGCTTACATGCAAAAATACACAAAAACTATATATTTCTACACACACACACGTAAGTGCATACAAATCATCCAGAAAGATACCCACTAAAGTGACAGCAGCACTGACCTCTAGGAAGAGAAGAGTGGAGGCGGCTAAGGAGAGTTCTAAGGTTTATAATAAGAATGTGCCCCATGTATCATGTGTGCAATTAAAAACAAAATTTAAAAATAGATATAGTTATCTTGAAATAATCACAAATACTCATTCCTTCAGTGCCTCTCAGGTCGGCTGCTTCTCATCGGGCTTGAAATAAAAGGTGAGTCATCATTCCTCTGAAACATCCTTTTCTTCACAGAATTGAGACCCATGCTCAGTTTCAGAATGTGAAATCAGGCCACAGTTCAAAGATCAAGAAATGCAAAGTTAAGGTAAAGTAAAAACGAAAGGGTTTGGGAGGCAGATCAGAGGAGGCAACTCTCGGGACCAGCTCCAGGCAACCCCACCCTGCACACAAAGCCACGTGCTCCACTGCGACCCTCGCCAGCCAGGAGGTACAGCCCCCAGGCAGCCATGCCCAGCCCTTCCTTCGGCGTTTATAACTGGAAACCAGAAACATGCAATTACATTTTTATAACAGGAAAACTCAGGCTTTTGGATATTGATTCCTCTATTTCTAGTTGACACTCATTTTCACAGCAACCAGAAAGTTCTCTGAAGGCCATGATTTTAACAGTTCTTTCGGAAGCATGGAAAACCAGACATCATTCACCATACAGATGTAAGGAATAAAACCATCTGTCAGCAGAGCGGGAAGGTAACTGCTTGCCTGGCCACCTCAGCACACCCCGACTGACCCCACTTGCACATCCACCCACTTGCTAGAAAACCTGTGCCAACAGGTGCCTGATCAGAGTGAGGCTTGTTGGCCACGAGGCTCCCATGAGACACAGCCCCAGAACCTGGACCAGAGGCTGCTTGGGATGAAGCTGGCAGTCCACCCAACTCAGAGCTCCAATCAGGTGTGCCGACTTGTTCTCCAGGCACAGGGCCCAGAAGTGGGACTGTATTGTAGTTGATGAAAGCCTGGCTAAGTCCACAGAGCCCCAAAAACACAGGCAAACCTGAATCTTGGAGGCAAACATTGGCGGTGCTCTCTCTCCTTGGAGAGACAGTCACAGCTAAAGCAAGGGAGTGTTTGGTCTCCTTGGAAAGGCTGTCCCCTTGTGGGTGTATATTTCCTTAGCTGAGAGGCACTTCTGAAGATCCCAGAACTCAGCAAGTCTGAAAGAGAATTTGACCTCCCAAGAGCATGTCCACAAGAATGGACTGTTCTGGTGAGTCTTACTCTGCCCCCACCCCCAGATCACTGGACAGTTAGTTGAATGTAGAGGAATGAATGGCCTTGGGTCCCTGTGAGCCTGGTTAAAGCTGAGTCTGCCCTTGACAGGTGGAGATCCTCTTGTGTTCAGCTCTGGGGACTCCTCCTTCTCAAGTGCCATGGAAACCTTCAGTATCTCCCATCAGACCTCTCCCACTTGTCCTACAGGAAGTCATTCAACAGAAAATGTTCTTCTTCCCATTTCCCACTGTAGGACATGCTCTAAGCAAGTACAGATTTGAGCAAAGTCACCAAAGCAGTTAGTGACAGGAGTTAGGATGGGGACTTGGGTCTTTGGTTTTTAAGGCACTTGCTGAAACATCTACATTTTTTGGTGCAAAACCAACAGGTATACTCAGGGGCTCTTCTAAGCACAGCGTCACTTCTCTGCCCCAGTGCAGGGATCTGAGTCACTCTGACCTGTCCTCCCTAGTGGAGAAGAAGAGGGAGGAAGAGCAGAAATTGGAGTTCTAGCCTCGGTGCACCCCCAAAGAAATATACACACAAGTCACACAAATTGTGAAACAAACAGTAATGCCTGCATTATCTCTAATTTCTACTCAAGGGGCACAGCTGTCTAGTTCTTAAAGACATCTCATCATAATGAAATTAAAGGAGAAACAAAGGACCCAAATTACATGTGCCCACCATAGAGACAATCATCCTCATGTAAAGGACAGGGGTTCTGAGAACCCCGGGGGCCAGAATCCTAGGTGCTCAGCTGGGGAAGCCTGGCCCTAACGAATGGAAGGAGCCTGAACATCTCAGAATCAGGCAACTTGGGTTTGGGTCTTGCCCTGCCACCAACCAGCTGGGAGACTCAGGGAAAATCTCCTAATGTCCAGGACTTCTGTTTCTATGGCCATATAATATTCCATTATAGAAACACATCATAATTTAGCTAACCTTTTCCCATTGTTACGTAGTTTCCAATTTTGTATATTACGAATAATGGAGAGAAACATCTTTGTAGCATGAAACATCTTCTGCATCTTGGATTACTTTATTAGTATAGATTCTAAAGGTCCTTGTTATATATTTACATTTCAGTGTCTCTGAGGGGATTAGAACAAATCAGAGATTTGCAAACTCAAATGCCTGCTGGGGTTAATCGGAGAAATGAGTAGGTAGACTAGGTGTAGGAAAAATAAAAGAACCTAGGGAATGGAGCCTGTTGAAGGTGGTGGCTACTACAAGGCTCTGGCTGGTGGCTGCCCAGGGGGAGGAGGGCCAGGGTGCTGCTGGACTGCCCAGTTTTCCAAAGAAGCCAGAGATCCAGGATTGGACTTCTACTAGTGTGTGAACACTAGCAACAGAGGTCCACTTGCCCTTCCAGGCCAGCCACAGCCCCTTCACAAAGAGAAGTCTTTCCTGGGAGCCTTTGGGGTTTCACTCTGCCATGGGAAGGGTCCCCATCAGGGAGCTAAGGGAGGTATAGCGAGTGTACGGGGGCGGGATATTCACTAGGGGCACACACAGGACTTGGTAATTGGCACCAATTTTTAAATTCTTATCATTCCTTCCTTTTGTGTTCCACTGGGCTTCTGCCCAGCACATACAATTCACCTTCTACAAACCTCTAAGTCTCAGCCAGAGCCAGGAAGGCAGCTCATTGCAAATCCCTGTTTTATAAGCAGCACCAAAGAGGCCCCCTTTTTGCTTGTTCTCTTTCTTGGTGACTCTGGCCCTTGCATCTCCTTGCATCTCCAGAAATCAGGTGAAATTCTCATCCAATTAAACTCCGGTGTTCCAGGGCGCTAAGTGTCCAGGCGCGTGTGGCTGAGACCTTCAGGCTGTCTTGAGGCTTGGCTGTGGGGACGGGGAGGGACACGGCATGCCAGGGAGCAGGTGTGTGCTGGCACGTGAATGTCCTTGCCTCACAGGCCTCCTATTCTAAATGGGCAACATCACAGCTCTGTCAGCAGTCACAGAAGTGCCCCAGAACGGAGAGAGAAAAAAAAAGATTGTGAGAGCGCAAATCCCCTTTCACAAAGCCCACGGAGGTGCCTTTTATGCCTCCACCATCTGTCATCTTAAAATTCACAACAGCTCCCCCCCATCTCAGGACACGGGCATTTCTGAGGGGGTCACCCGGAGCCGCGCAGACACCCTGACAGCAAAACAATGCTCGGCAAGGTGAAGCCCGGTGAGAAAATCCTGCTAAACAAACACGAGGGGTCAACAGCGCAGAGAGCAAGATCCACTGAAACCCACTAATTGGAAATAATTCCGAGTTTTTCAGACATTACGTAGTGACAATAAGGTGCGAACACCGGATTAGTGACCTCCAAGAGACAGAGAGCTTTTGTTCCATCTTTGTAGGAGCATAATTTAACCCCATGTTTTGAAATTCCCATCAGCTACGCTGTGTGAATTTAAGAGTTTGCCATTTAATAACAGAGCCGGGGTTAGATTTTGAGTTTTGCCGTTCCAGGTCAAGAAGCAGAACCTCTGTGTGGGGGAGTCGGGGGAACGAGACAAATAAAGCCCTGGAAGCAGCCAGGGAGCAGCTTTCGTTCCGGCCTTTCCCAGAGCTCAGTTAACCAAATGGTTAAGCACCTAAATCTCTGTCCAACTGGGGAAAGCCACATGTATTTCCAGTGCTTTGGGTCTTCAGTGGTGGTTGTTTTTAAGTCAGTCTTGTGAAGCCGTATCTGTCAAGGTTTTGTGTTTTATATTTTTGTTTTTGTTTTTCTTTTTTAAATATGCTATAGAATTGTTTTGCTTTGTTTTTTGTTTTTCTTTTTTAAATATGCTATATAATTTCCATTGAGCTATAAAAGCAACAAAAAGAAAGTAAAAGGTTTCTGAAAATGCCTGCTGAGTCTGGAACCTGGTTTGGTTTGGGAGTCATGATTTTGTAAAAATCAATACTGAAACAAAACCATAAAAAAAAAACACCTTGTTACTCCTAGAAGCTCTTGTAGGATGTATTGTCGACTTTGGCTCAATAGAGTTACACTCACTTCCGGAACAACTCCCTCCTGGGAGAACAGGGGAATCTGAGGGGGACATTTTAAACAACCAACTCCCTGTGTGGTCCCCAAGATGCAGATAAGCTCGGCTGCCACTGCCTGGGTGCTGTTCTGTGCAAGTGCTTGACTTGCACATTATCACCTAGACCTGAACCCAAGTCTGTCTATCTGTCTCTCCAAAGCTCCTGGTCTTTGCACTGCAGATCTGGGTGGAGTGCTAGCCAAAGAGGAAGGTTTGGGGTACCCCCAGTCCTTCATCTTCTGCACCAAGATTCATCTCGGTGAGTTACACACAAACTGACTTTCTCGAAAGGGCCAGTAAGCAAGGTGGGGACAGCACGTCTCAGCCCAGGCTAGCCTCAGAGTGGCCACTCTGAAAATCTATAGGCAACCAAGGTGATGCACAGACTCGTCAGCCTCTGACTGCAGCCAAGGTGACCGACCTTTCCCTGGGTCTTTACACAGAATTACAAAAGGGCTGTTCAGTGACAACCTCACATACACACACAAACGGAAAGCTTCTCATACCCAATAAAAGAACAAAATGTGAAGCAAAATCGCAAATAGGGAAATAGCAGAACGGGAAAGACGGGGTTGGGGGTAGGTAGGTTGTGTGAAGCGGTTGAGGTCCCTGGGGCATCCTTGCGGCTGAAGAAGGGCAAGGGAACGGCTTCCCGGGGATTCCAGAAGCTGCCTCCTCTCTTCCCTCTTCGGTGAGTGTGAGGGGTGCGTGGGGAGTCCTAGCACGATCCAACAGGTCAGGAACCCTGGGAGCCACCCTCGGATGCAAGGAGAGCATCACACCCCTTGGCCTGGGGTGCCGCTGGGGGTCCCAAGCACCCGGTGAGCACAGACCCCTCGGCAAATAAGACCTCGCACCTGCCATCCAGCCCTCTTGTTTGCAGAGTGCCCTAAAATAAGATTCCACAAGTTGGAAACGGAATCGGGTTTCACCATTGGCAAAGCCCCTGGCCACGTGGCCCAGCCGGGGTCAACAGCAGCTGCGTTTCCTCCGCCCTCCTCCCTGGGCACCCAGTTGGTTTTCCTCCTTCTTCCTCCAGGTGCGCTCTTGCCAGAGCCTGCCCCAATAAGTCTCCCTTTCATAGCGTTCTGATGAATAGATTGTCTGTGTTTTCTTTTACATTCTTTTTAATGGCTTGGACTATCCTCCAGCGACCCAGCTGTGCATGTCAAATAAAATGTATTGGGGTCGGACGGATTCTCACATAGCACCGAAATGCACAGCGCACGAAACAAAGGACACCCAGCCACAACTTACACACTCTAGAAAGCTACGGTAAGAAACAGCGTAACTGCTACAAAAGCCACCGGACTACACAAGGGTCGAGTCAAATGGCACCATTTCATGTCATTTCTCCATTCTCTTTTTCTCTTTCTTCTTCTTGTTCTTTTTTTTAAAGATTTCTCAAATATAGTCATGCAAAAGACTTCTGTTTTTAAACTCACCGTGCAAACGCGAACAGTTTACAAAGCCCGGGCAGATAAAATCAGCTCAGATTCGATGTATCCTGAACACGGAGCTCTAACTGATTCAGCTTTGCAGTGTGACCTTTACTTGCCATATAGAAATGGAGAAGCGCATTTAGAGAAATGGTGAATTTTTTTATGTTATATACAAAGGTACGGTCTTGCATGAAGCACGTGAGCTCTCTTCAAAGGATTAAATACTTAAAAACTGAAGGAAAATAAAAAGGCAAGCTTCCTGTTTCAGACACCCGGAGGAAGAAAGGTCTTTTAAATATGTAATAAAACAGATGGGCTTAAGAAACTCAGAAAAGGGTGCGTGGAAATATGCTCTGCCTGACACCATGATATTTTGAAGAACTAACATTTGTATTTTGTTCCATAACTAAACGAAGTCAGCTAAAGCCATGGGGAAAGTACGTGTGTTCGCAGCCCAGCCTGGCGTCGATCTGTTACATCTGACTTTCTGTTCTGGTTAAAAACATCCCTCCCTTTAGCCTGCCGGTGCAGAGACTCTCACAGCTGCGGACAGATGTGGCTAGCAACGCCTTGTGAAACAAATGCCAAGCAGCAGACCGCCACCACAGGCTCACACACCTGCAGCTGACATCACCGGCTCTATCTCACCCCGGCAATCTATTAACATGCAGAAACAGGTGTCACCAGACCAAAACCCACTCTTAGAAAGCATTCGCCTCATCAGCCTGTGTCAAAATGACAAACGAGATGCCGAACTTCTACTCGCCTTCCATGTCTGTCTGCGGGGGCAGGAAGGATCCCCTGACCCCAGCCCAAACTTCCTAGGACACCTGTTCCCTGTTCTCAAGGACTCCAGATGCAGCCAGAACAAAAGCTTTGGAGAAAACCCTGTGTCCTGGATATTGCATTTTCCTTTGTTTCGGGGAATGTTGTTGTCTCTCTTGTAGCAAAAAGTAGCTAGTACAGGTCAGTCTTCACTAACTTCTTGTCCCTGAAACAGCTTTCTTCTTTGAGTCTGTGACCAGGCATATAGGAGGTACTCAATGTGTGTCCAGAGCATAGAAAAATGAGTGTGTCTCGGATGCACCTTACAATAGGAGTTAAAGGGGAGCCTAGAGATGAACTAAAATTGTCAAAATGTTGACAATTGTAGAAACCGAGATAAGTAATTGAGAATTCACTATGCCACTTCCCCTTGTGTTTGAAATTTTCCATAATAGAAATTTTTTAAAATACGTAGCAACCTTTCCAGTTGTTGGTCCAAGCCCTCCTCCCTCCCTCCTTAGTAACAGAATCCCAAGTTTTTTCATGTAATCTACCCTCCCCCATGACCACTGTGCTTCACCATGACCCAGTCACAGCCATCTCAGTTTTCCTTGCCTGTGATGGCCTTAGGAAGGGACAAATGGGTTTATCTGGCTAATGAGAGATGAAAGGTTTCTGGAAAAAATGTTTCCATGCTGCTAAAAAGTGACATTTAGGAAGAGATGGGTCCGCCTCTTCTGTTAAATCTTATTACCGGTACATCTGCATGTGACAGCAAGAACCTCAGCAGCCATTTTGTGGCCATGAGGGAGTCAGTTGAAGACAAAACCAACATGCTGAAAGTTGCAGAGAAGAAAGATCAAAGCAACTCTGGTCCTTGAGGATGTCACTGAGCCACTGAAATAATCACCCTGAAACTGCCTCACTTCAGGAATCATTAAGTGAGAAAACAATCCGCTTGCAGTTTAAAACAGTTGAGCCAGGGTTTCCTGTTACTCACAGCTAAAGGCATCCTACCTAATACAAAATAACAGCTCAGTGAGTGAAGGAAAGAATGCCTGACAATTCTAAAGCACAGAATTATCAGTCTTAGCAGCATCATTTGAGTCTTAGTAAAGTCAATGTCTTTGTATTAATAATTCCATGCAAGAGTTGGGATTCACATTATATACACCCTTAGCACACAATGTCTTCTGTCCTTTACTGTCCCCCCCAACAACAGCAGGGGATACATTCCAAGGCCCCCAGTGGATGCTTGAAACCACAGATAGTACTGAACTGACTGTCAATCAGAACACATTTCCGTTCATGTTTCCACCCACAAATGTAATGCCTTTTCCATCTTAACTAAGCACTGTGGCTGTAACTTTTTCAGTTTGAGTTACAACAGGAAAACTAGCAAGAATTTTTTTTCCTTCTTCACGATTTCACCGATAAAAGATTTGTTCTTACTGTGGATCTTAGCAACATCAGCATGTGATTTTTTTTTCTTTCCTCATGAAGTTGAGAACTTTCACCTTTTCACTTAAAGGAAGCACGTGACAGCTTCTCTTTGGCATGTCCCGATTGCCAGCATCACCACTCTTGCGCTTTGGGGCCATTATGAAATTAATAAGGGTGACTTGAACACAAGCACCGAAATGCAGTGACAGTTGATCTGATCCCCAAGACGGCCACTGAGTGACAAAAGGGTGGGAGTGTCGACATCGTGGATATGCTGGACAAAGGGAGGATTACAGTGGACAATGACAGGATTCCCATCCGGGATGGGACGGAGGGGTGAAGGATCTCATCACACTACTCAAATGGTACACAATTTAAAACTAGGAAATTGTTTATTTCTGGAATTTTCCATTTAATATGTTTGGACTGAGGTTGATTGTGGGTAACTGAAACCTCCAAAAGTAAAACCTCAGATAAAAGGGGACTACTGTATTTCACAGTACATATTGTATATTTTATTTCTTTAGCAAGCATTCAGCTATAGCCTTGTATCTTCTCTTGCATAGTGGCTCTTTGATTTGTTTGGTGCTTTTGCTTTTTCTCAAATGGCATCTCATATTCACAGCTATGCCCAGGTTAATGGAGATTCCCAGTACACTGGAAAGAGCATGGTCTTTATTAAGTGGCTGTTTGGCCTCAGAGAAATTCCTCAACCTCTCTGAGCATTAATGTCCTTATCTCTAAAACAGAATTAGTAACACCCATCTTAGGGACTGTGACAGTTAAATGGGGAGGCATTTAAGCAGCTTGCCATCTAAAGTATTTCACACTGATATTTCATACTCATCAAGACTGGTTTTAAGGTCAGAAGTAACTGTTGGCAACTGGCAGAATCACTGTTTTTTCTCCTACGCTTGCTTTCAGATATAGAAGAAAAAAAAAAGGCAACAAGTATAAAAGCAGCAACAACAGAAGTTCTCTTTCCCTTTTCATGAATGGTTTTGTCTCCAACACCTAATGTTTTCTTTTTTCCACCCCTACTTTCTTCACAGAAGGCATGTGATTAAAAAGAAGATTCTAAAAGGTTTCCTTTCAAGCAAAAGAGGCTCCCTGGGGTCAGTCAGTCAATTCGCCCACTGGGAGAGTTTCTTGGAGCACAGGTTGGCAGCTTCCTCCCCAGGACCCCTCAAGACCCACACCCCGTCAGGTGTGACAGATCCCAGGAGCTGGCTGAGCAGAGCCGGGAGCTCTAAATCCCTGACCCCACACCAGGACAGGGGCCTTTGTCTCCCTCCCCTTCTCAGGGGAGGAAATAGAGACTGGTCCCTCTGAGATCACATGGGGGACAGGGGGACACCTCTCACAGGGAATGAACCGGAGCTTTCCATCCTCAATGTTTTCTGCTACATCATCCTACCACTTGAAGTCTCCTCAACATGCTTCCATAAATCTACTCAGTTGTTACTTAAGTAAATTTATTTGAAAAGGAAATGTTCCATCAGCATCGCCTGCCCTTCCAGCTCTGCCGCGCCCCAGACATCGCTGATGGCCCTGCTGGTGGCCAGCAGATAAGCACCCTCCCTAGGCGCTGGTGCTGCATCGTGGTCCTGAGCCGTAGGAAATCCTCCCAGTACTCACGGTGCTGTTGGTGACACACTTTGGGAAACGTATCTTCTGTTGGGCATCAGAGGCCTGAGTTCGAATCTCCAAGTCCCCCTGGTGTGGAACCTGCACATCGTGCCTCCTTCATAGGGAGGCAGCAGGGCGCTGCCATCGCACAGAGCTGAAGGCTGGGGCGTCTGGACTTTGAACCAATACTAATCATATCCTCTACCCACCGTGTGCCTGCCAGTCTCCTCCACCCGCTCCAGAAGTTGCCACCAGCCCACACAGCCGAGCCCGAAAGGCTGACCACGTGCCCCCCATGCGTGTGAGCTTAGAGCGTGGCGCACTTCCTGTATCACCCTCTCGGTACCATAATCCACCAGGGTGGGAGGCAGAGACGGTGTGCTTTTACCTGTATCTAGTCCGTGGCAGGTACTCAAAAAGAATTGTTGAATGAACAAATTAATCTACATTCATTTCGAATTAAAAAAAAATTGTCCAGGTTTCACTTCTCTTTCCTTTTAAGATTCAAAAAAAGAGAAGAGGAGAGAAGACGACTGGGAACAGGACAGTCAAGGTAAAATAATCGGTTACCCTCCAGTTATCTATGGCATCTGTGGATTATCAGCGGGGCAGGACTTCCAACCAAGGCCAAACCAGGCAAGGCTGCAGACTGGCCCCAGGGGGTGGCAGTGGGTCCTCTGCCCATTTGGGTCTCTGTATCATCACACAGACAACCATAAATGGGTTCTGGGTGATCTGGGTGATTCTGGAGGGTCTACCATTCTCTCCTAGCCATTAGCATGATTAAGTGAAAGCTAATTTATAATATTTTCTATATTTAAACAAACAAGCAAACAAAACAGAACAAAAATATTTTCAGGGACTATTGGAGAGTATTTTATCCACACAAAAGCCAACACACCATGTGAACCTCTTAATAACAATTGCCAATTTAATTGTGCATTAGAACTCGAGAAACAACCTTCAGAAGGAGGGAATCTAGAACTGGAAGCCAGGCTTGCAGGTAAGGCCATAGAATACTGGCCTATGAGCCAGGCCCTCAATACATCAGTCTGACCAGAGAGCGCCTCGGTCTCCCACTCAACAGAAACACGGGGCCTTGGTAAAACCCCCAGCACCCCACGAAGTGGGTAAGGACCGGCTGCAGGCTCACTGTCACGCAGCCCACTGCGCCACTGGACAATACTGCACTGGTCAAGGGAAGGTACAAGAGGAAGCAGCGGGTTCCAGCCCTGCTGTAGTGTCCCCTGTGCTTCCCCATGTCCAGCTGGGCTGTCATAAACACTGTCCTGAACAGTCACCCATGGGGACTCCCACCAACGGAGCCAGCCTTCCAGGCCCTGGCAGAACGGCAGCTCCTGGAAGCACCGTAAAGAGTGAGCTGAAGTGTCCCTCCGGGCTTGCTCTCTCTCTGCCCTGCCCTCTGCCCAGCGCAGTGTCGGCAATCAACCAAGTGGTAACTGGAGTGACACCAACAACGTTCGCCTTGGCAGCCAGGACAGAGCAGGGAGCTGCTTTCTCAGCGGTGAGATCTGCAAATAGCTGCACGCCACTCCCTGGATCTCCGGCAGAAGCCAGCAGGCCAATGAGTTTTCCAGATGGTCGAGATGAGCAGCGCCTCTTGGAACGTGACCTCGGGCACCTGCACCCACTTCAGAGAGGGACATCATCCCAGTGTCCCAGTGTCCCTGAGAGCTCTGGAAACCAAGGACTGGAGAGCAGCTCTGGCAGCCCCTCTGGCCCAGCAGCCTTGCTGGTGAAGGACAAGGTCAAATTCGATGGCCTCAGGCTGCACTGCCCCAGTGGCTGGGCCTCACTCAAGCACCACTCCCTCAGGAGTGTCCAGGACTGACAAAAGACCTACTGCACCTGTGTTTACGTGGAGAAAGACCAGCAAGCTAAACATAGTGCCCTGACAACATATCTCACAACCGGCCTTCATCGAAAATGATAAAGTGAGCTCAACACGAACTTGAGGCCTCAGCCCGGACATGGAAAACACAGCGTAATTCCATGAGAATCCCCCCAGACCAGACTCAGGAGCGCTTGGAGAACAGAACCATCAACATGGCTCACACAAGGCGCTTTCACCACACAGCAGCCCAGGGACTCCCCTCTCTTTAATTCAAGTTCACTGAGGTATACGTTAATCACAGTGAAATTCACCCTTTTTCAGTGTCACAGTTCTATGAGTTTGGGAAAACACATAGTAGTGTCACCACGGCAATGAAGATTTAAAGTACTCCTGTCACCCCCCAAAGATCCCTCATGCCACTTTCTAGTCAGCCCCTCCACCCGCCCCAGGCACCCACTAATCTGTTTTCTTCCCTACAGCTTGCCCTTTTCCAGAACGTTCTACGAGTAGAGTCACACGGCACATGCTCTTTGGAGTCTGGCTCCTTCCACCCAGCATGACGCCTTTTTCTTGCTGAGTAGTGTTTCCTCATCTGAGGGTGACACGTTTATCCACTTCCCAGTGGAAGGAGATTTGAGACTGTTTTCAGTTTGGGGCCATTATGAATAGAGGTGCTAAGAACATTTACACACAAGTCTAGGTATAGACGAATGTTTTCCTTTCTCTCATGTACATACCTGAGTCGCATGGTGAATGTATGTTTAACATTATGAGAAACTACCAAAATGTTTTTCCAAAGTGACCGTACCATTTTGCTCCCACCAACAGAGTGTAAGTTGTAGTTCCTCCTCATCCTCATCAGCACTTCATATTGTCAGGGTTGTTTTTTAGGGTTTTTTGTTTGTTTGTTTAGTTTTTTTGGGAGGGGCAGTTTGATGGTGTTGGAATTTTTTTAAGCCATTATAATATATGTGTAATGGTATATCATCCTAGTCTTAATTTGCATTTCCTTAGTAACTGATGATTTTGAGCATGTCTTCATGTTCTTATTTGCCATGGGATATCCAATTTCCTTAAGTACTAAGTTTGACAGTTGATATCTCTGACATTTCGCTTTGACACTTCTTTGTTGCGTTTTGTTTTATTGTGAAGGTACATCCTCATTCTGTCAAATGAACAGTTTGGCTTGTAATTATCCTTCAAATTTTTTTTAAGAACAATTTTTGTGAAACCATGGATAAGTCAAAAATTCATGTTATTTTCGAATATGAGTTCTGTTGTGGAACCAATGCAGCTCAGACAGCTTGAAATATCAACAAAGTGTTTGGGAAGGATGTGGCTAATGAACACACAGTATGTCGATGGTTTGAGAAGTTCCATTCTGGTTATTTTAATCTTGAAAATGAGCCACCTGGGTGACCTGAGACCAAGGTGCGTAATGATGAGCTGAAAGCTGTAGTGGAAGCGAATCCATCTCAACCTATGTGCGAATTAGCAGCAAGGTTTGATGTTACTATTTCAACAGTATGGGGCCATTTGAAACAAATGGGCAAGGTAAAGAAGCTGGATAGGTGGGTTCCACGTGAATTAAATGAGCATCCGAAGAGCAATCATCTCCAAGCTTGCCTTTCTTTGCTGTCACGGCATAAAGGTGGATCATTTCTACACCATATTGTTATGTGTGATGGAAAATGGATTCTTTTTGACAATCACAAAGCGTTTGGCACAATGGTTGTATAAAGATGAAGTGCTGAAACACAATCCAAAACCAAATACTCAACAAAAAAAAGCTAACGATGTGTTTGGTGGTCCAGTGCTGGTATTATCCACTACAGCTTCATGAAACCTGGTCAACTGATTACAGTGGGTGTCTACTGCAACCAATTGGATGAAATGATGATGATGCTTGTTATTAAGCAGCTGATATTGGTCAATAGAGACAGAGCAATCCTCTTGCAAGACCACATGTCACAAAAAACAACACTGCTCAAACTATAGAAGCTGAAGTTGGAAATTCTGTCATCCAACGTATTCACCAGACCTTGCACCAACTGACTACCACTTCTTCCAGGCTTTGGACCACTTCTTGCAAGAAAAAAATACTCAATTCTCAACAAGCTGTGGAAAATGCCTTTGGTAATTTCATCACCATTCGCTCTCCAGGCTTCTTTGCTGCTGGTATAAACATACCATTAGACATACTGCAAAACTGTGTCAATACTTTAGGCACATATTTTGATTAATTGTACTGCTTCTTGTTTGAGATATAATAAACTAAACTTTTGACTTGAAATCAGACATTTCATATTTAATAACCTAATATCTATCTTATTGAAGTATCAATTCAAATATTTTTGCCCATTTATTAAATTGAGTTGTTTCATTCTTTTGTAAAAGGGCTGTAAGAGTTCTATGTATATTTTGGATACAATTCCTTTATCAGATTTGTGTTTTGCAAATATTTTCTGCCAGTTTGTGGCTTTTTTCACTTCTTAGCTGTGTTTTTCAAAGAGCAGATGTTCTTAATTTTGATAAAATCCATTTTTACCAACTTTTCCTTTTATAGTTCATGCTTTCTGTGTCTGAAGAAAGCTTTGCCTAGCCCAAGGTCACAAAGATTTTCTCCTGTGTTTTCTTCCAGAAAGTGTCCAGTTTTCAGTTTTACATTTAGGTGCATGATCCATCTTTGTTTTTTGTTGTGCATTCTGCAAGGGACATGCTAAGGATTTGGGGGGTTTTGTCATATGGCTGTCCAATTGTTCCAGTAGCATTTATTTAGAAGATTATTTTCTCCATTGAATCATCTTGGCACCTTTGTTGAAAATCAATTGATCATTCACGTGTGGGTCTACTTTGGAACTCTTTCTTATGTCCCGTTGACATACATGTCCATCCTTTCACCAACACTACACTGTCCTGATTACTTAGCTTCGTAGTGAGACTTGAAATGAGACACTATAAGTCTCTCAACTGTGTTCTTTTTCAAGATTGCTTTGGCTACTCCAGGCATTTTGCCTCTACATATAAACTTGTGAATTAGCTCGCCAATTTCTACACAAAAGCCTACTGGGATTTTCGTTCGATTGCATTGAATTTCTAGATAGATCTGATTAGGGTGCCTTAGTCTTTCGAAAGTAAGTGGGGGGTCATTTTTCAGGGAGATATAAAAGAAAGACTAACCAGTTCCTCCGAAATCCTCAGGCATCCTATGGCTTCATCGAAGACCTTGGCTCTGAGGACGTGTGCTGACATGGAGGGGCACGTGTGAAGGGACAGGGATACAGTCTGCCTTTCCCACCTGCTGCCTGCGACACAGAGGAAGGAGAAGACACAGAGCTGGGATCTGGCCTGGGAAGCAACCCTGAGCCCCAGAGACAGAAAGGAGCATGGTTCCTTGACAAATCTTTGAAAAGGAGGTGTCGGAGGGTGAGTTCACTGGTCCCAAAGAGAGGAGGGAAGTGAATTCTTTAAGAGAAATATTTAATAGCAAAATCAACGGGGAGAAAAGGTAGGGGTTGAGAATGGGGTCTGAACCCCACACTGAGGGTCAAGATTCTGCTGTCTACACGAGGAAGCCCATGGAAGGCTTAAGAGTGGGAGAGCATGATCTGATCTGTGTTTAAGAAAGATCCCTTCTTGGCAGGCAGAAGACTCCATCCCTGGAGACCATCCTATGGGTGTGGCAACAGTCGTGCCATGAGCAGGTGTGACTGGGGAATGGCCACGTGGCCAGGCCAGATAGTCCCCGAAGGGCAAGGCCACCAACCTGATAGGAGACAAGAATTAAAGGGGAATAGGAGAGGAATAAGAGGACACATGCATCTACTTCCTTACATCTCTGGACCTTGAAGAACATCCACCCCTCGTCCGGTACATCCACAGCCCCATGGTGAGCTCTGCCACGAGATGCAGACAGCACAGCCCTTGGCCCTCAAGCATCTACTAAGTAAAAGCACGTAACTTGTACACCCTGTGAATGGTCACAGTCTGTCCTTTGGGTGCAATATTTTGTGTCAAGGCTATCAAAAGCACAACTATCCAAAAGATGGCTTTGCTTTTTAAGATTATACCATTGGGGTTGAATAATTTCTTGGCAACCCTGTGTATAAATCTGGTTAGAGCTTCACTGTGAAGTTTGAAAAGGGACAGATGGAACAGTCCACCAGAGCACCCCAGTGACAGAAACAACTATTCCCTGGAAGGGGAAGAAAGGGCAGAAAGGCATTTTTGTTTATTTTTACAAAATTTGGAGAACAACAGTCTCCCCCAGCTGTCTCCACAAGATCAAACCAGCTCCAAATGGGAGTCGCTAGGCATTTGCCAACGCTTGAAATCAAAATCCCATAGGCCTGATGGCCCTGTTTCTGGTCTTTTCCTCTCTTTTGTATTTCAAGATGACAATTTCATTTGTTCATTGATGCCGCCCGTCCATTCAATAAGCATTCTGATTCATCTATGAACTTCAAACTCCGCTTCTAATCTAAATCAGAACATAAAAGTACACGACCCCTTCACTTCTTGCTAGGCCATCTGGGCTCATTCAAAACAAAACCACAAACACAGTCTCGGAGTGACTGTTAAATCACCGGGGCTGTGTCTTCGCTGTCAGGGCAGGCCCAGGGCAGTGCAGGTCAGGGACGGTCACCCTGCAGAGCAACTTGCCCGTGTCTCTGTGTCTGATCCCCTGCAGGCTTCCAGCTCTCCCCTCCCCTGCCAGCCCTCGGGGGATGCCAAGGCCTTTTAGGAGGTTGGTACCCATAACCCCAATATTAGGTTTGGTCACAGGCCTGAACAGGATACCAAATTTGGCCTTTCTTTGGCGAGAAACCAATAGAAAGAAATCAGTTGTAGGAAAGAACAACCTTTAGGCTTTGTCCAAAAGCCACACCTCTGTGGACCTCCATCTAACTATCACAGAACCACATGGAAAATTTGGTTTCTTCCTCATTTATTAAAGAAAGATAACCAACAAAAAAACAAAGCAAAATCATTCTACTGGGGTGGGGTGGGGGCTAGTTCTCTGCACTCGTCCTCTGCTTTCATGAGCTTTTCTTAGCAATATAGGCATAAGTGGCACAGGCCAAAATTCCACGCTGTCGGTTCACGTGGTCTCTCCGGTGTCAGAGAAGTGAGGGCTAAAGGTGAGATGCTCACCTCTGGGCCCATTTCCTCTTTCATCTTTGCCTAGGGGTACCCACCAGGAGGGAGAGGGCTTCTTCAGGCTGCTGCACGGGGTTGGGTAGGAAGAACATCTGAACTCTCTCTCAATCTGGTAGAAAAAGAAAAAAACAAAACACCCACACAGTGGGGAACAATTTCCCCACTGTGTGGGTGGCGGGGCCCCGAGAGCTGTTATCTGCAAAGGGCACTTTTGGGGGTTACCCAGCTGTCACCGCCGTGTGGATTCCACCCGAAAACCTCAAGCCAAACAGTGGGGAATGAACATCAAGAGGCAATTTTCCACTCTGAGAAAATGACTTGACTTTACAAAGGTAAATTAAGACGCCATGATAACAAACGAAACTTGGGCAGGACCTGTTGTCACATGCACTCGCTGTCACGGCACACACCGTCCTTGCTCGGTATGTCCACGCTGTCAGAACATGACGAGGTCTTTCCCCACTTCCCCTCCTCTCAGCCCCCTACCCACACTCCACACACACGCACAAACACGTACGCAAACACGCACACGTGCACACACAGGCACTCCTCTACCACACAGACAGAGCCGGAATAACTGGTCTAGCAGGGGTCACAGGTGATAGGGCAGAAGTGGAAGTGGTTGGGTGGGCATGTGTCAGTGCGTGTTAGAGCGTGCGAGTGTGTGTGCGTGCGTGTGCATGCTCGAATGCAGTGGCGGGGAGGCAGGGAGGTTGTTCTTAACCCTGAACACTGTTCATTTGAACAAGGGCGATGTGATAGCTGAAGCACCACTGCACAGGAATCAACACAAAATCAGGCCTCCTTCGGGCCTCAAGCCCTCTGTTGCACACAAGGGCCCCTGTGGCTCTGGGGTGGCTCTCTACCCTCACCCACACCCCGAGTCTGCAGCAGCCTGAGATGCACTGCCTGCTGGCCAAAGTTAGAGGGTTTTAGTGACTTCTTTCGTTTGTCCCCACATTCATCTCCTTTAAGACCCCCAAATCCGTTCCTCTTCAAGAGTGAATCCATCCCCCAGTATTGCCATTTTGGAACCACGTTCCCCCGCATCCCACCCGCATCTGCTACAGGAGTCTGCTGGGTTTCCCTCCACCGTCTCTCCTGGCCCTGGCCCTCTTGTTAGAAGTTTGGAAACAGACCTGGTGATAAAAACCTAAAATCCCAAATCTTACATCTGAAAGGATCTCTACCCACACAGACAGGACCCAGGAAGCCCTCAATTCTGGCACCTGGGTTCTGGGTAAATGTGCCAAGGGAAATGGGAACCACTTCTTAATAGCAACCATGAGCCTTGGAAATGACCCAGAGCTGTGTAAGCATAACATACAACCCCATTTTAAGAAGTAATCAACAGGGAAACGGTATGGCCATTCCTCAAAACTCAGAATTACCATATGATTCAGGAACTCCACTACTGGACATATACCCAAAAGAACTGAAAGCAGGATGTCAAAGAGATATCTGTACACCCAAGTTCATAGCAGCATTATCCACAATGGCCAAAAGGCAGAAGCAACCCAAGTATCCACGTCCATCAACAGATGAATGAATAAACAAAATGTGGCATATACACACAATGGAACATTATTCAGCCTTGGAAAGGAAGGAAATTCTGGTAAATTCTATGACACACTCAGGGGCTGAGGAGAGTGGGGGAGGGGAAAGGGAAGTCATTGTTTAATGGGTATGGAGTTACAGTTTGGGATGATGGAAAAGTTCTGGAGATGGAGAGTGGTGTGGATTGCCCAATCATGTGAATGTATTTAATGCCACCAAACTACACATTTAAAAATGGTTAAAGTGGTGCTATGGTTTGAATGTGTCCCCTCCAAAATTCAGGTGTTGAAACTTCATGGCCAATGTGATAATGTTAAGAGGTGGGATCTAACGAGGTAATTAGGCCATGAGGGCTCCTCCCTCATGAAGGCATTGAGCCCCTTGTTTATGAAAGAGCTGGCTTGTCCTTCTTCCTTCCACCGAGTGAGGACACGGCGCTCCTCCCCTCCAGAGGATGCAGAACAAGGCGCATCGTGGAAGCAGGCAGCAGCCCTCATGAGACACCAAACCTGCCAGCACCTTGATCTTGGACTTGCCAGCCTCCAGAACTGTGAGCAAATAAATTTCTATCTTTATAAGTTATCCAGTCTATGGTATTTTGTTATAACAGCACAAACAGACTAAGATAAACGGTCAATTTTATGTTAAGCATATTTTACAAAAAATAAAAATAATAATAACCAAAAGGATAGAAGTTTCAGCTAGTCCAAATAAGCTAATAGAATTTTTAAAAAGAGGACTCAACCAGAAACCCACACCCTTCCTCTTTCTCCTCCTGAAAAAGGTAGGTGCCAGGACCAGGCATAAGGAGAGGCAGAAGAGCCACCACAAGGCAAGACAGTGACTTGCAGGCTTCTAAGAGGCCAATTCCTCCTGTGCCCACTCATGCCAAAGAGGGGACAAAGAACATGGGGAAGGAACAGCAAGTGTTGTGGGCCCACCCTACAAATGGATCTCCAGTGACACCTTACTAAGTGCCTTCAATTCCTGGCAAATGGGGATGTCCCAGAATGCAGGTTTCTTTCCCACCCCCAATTGACAAATGTTGCTATACTTCCTGGAATTTTTAAATTAGAATTTCTTGTATTTCAGAAATAATTTTTGGAAAACACAACCCTTTGATAATGCCCTCTGTTTCCATAGTGTTGAAGATGCAGGTCCATGCACAGGTCAAACGCTCCTCAGTAACTCTCCCCCATGGTGGCTTGTCTGAACCAGATATTTGCATTTTGTTAGAGGTCCAGCCAAGCCCAAAAAGTCCTCACATTGTTTCTGAGTCACTACAATCACTTCCTTATCATTCCCTCTGATACTAAAGTCTTCACACTCCAGGTGACCCCAGCCGGTCCTAGAAGTCTCTTATGAATACTAGTGTCACTGGGTCACCACTCACTACTGGTTCACCAACCCCCTGGAACCTCAGAACTTGCAAGGGAGTCTCAGCAGATGTCTTCACTTTCCTCCTCTTCGGTCTCATCACTTTTAGTTGTCACTTCTCCCACTTATTTAGACGTTTGCTTGTTTGTTGCTGCACTTACGTGAATATTCATGACTCCCCCTGCTGTGCACAGAGCATCTCAGAGCCAGAACAGGGGACAGGACAGGCTGAAAGCAAATGTCCCTGGAAACGCAGCACAAGGGGAAGCCACGTTTGCCATGATGTCTCCTGGTCAGAGCACAGAGGGTGGGATTTGTGTCTGTCCTTGAGCCTTCCTCACACAGGTCTATTGTGCACCCCCAGGAGTAAGTGCCTTTGAGCAAGAACAGTGTCATACATGTCTTTTCACAAGGGCTCCAAATAGAGACTCCAAAGCTCAGCTGGGCTCTGTGGCTGACTGCATGTCCCAGAGAGCCCACTCCACACGCTCTCATGACCATGTGACCCTCCTCATGCTGAGAGCTGGGGTCTCTGCTCCCTCCCTTGAGCATGGGTGGGGGGTTGTGACTGCTCCAACCAATGCGACAAGGTGGATGTGATGCTATATGACTTCCCAGAATGGGGCACAGAAAGGAGGCAACTCCCACCTGGTTCTCTCTCTCCGCAATATTCATTCTGAGAAGGCAACCACCCTGCTGAGAGGAAACCAAGGGCCCATGTGGACAGGAGCAGAGGACCCTTGAGAGCCACATCTCCCGCCAGCCGCACGCGTGAACGAGCCTGCAGATGTCCAGCCCTCCAGACTCCCAGCAGAGGCTCCGGACTCTGTGAAGCAGAGATGAGCCACATGCACTGCCTTTTGCATACCCTTGACCCACAGGACACACACGCATGATAGATGGTAGCTTAGTCACACTAGGCAACCATAGGAACGGCAACAGGTCCACAAATGTGGCTACAGGATGAGCCACTCCAAAGCTCCAAACTCTCTAAAACACATTGTTTTCAACAGCCCCCACTTCCTTCTTTGGAGGGCTGAGACTTGGTGTGGATGGATTCTGGGTCCTGCTCTGTTCTCTTTCCGGAAGCTACTAACGCTCACCAGTGTGGTGGCCACTGCTTTGAAAGTCACAGCACCTTTACTGCCAGTCTTCTCCATGCCTGGTGCAGGCTTGGGGCTTTCTGCCTGTGATCTGCATTCTTCACAGCAACCCTTATGATAGGTATTTTGAGATAAACAGTGAGAGAGGATAAAGTTAGGGAATTTGCCCAAGACAGATTTGCCAGCTGGTGCAGAGCCTAAGCCTAGAGAAACAAGTGACTTGTCCCAAACCACTCAGCTGCTAAGACGCAGAGCTGAAGACG
>VBSM01002608.1:103549012-103589508 GCA_008086735.1 Cheirogaleus medius | reverse complement strand
AAAAAAAAAAAGAGAGAGAAAGGAATGGTTCACACTATCTTAGAACACAGCCGGGAAATTCCGTTACGTGTCTACGGAGAGCCACTATGTGCTTCTTCCCGAATGCCCACTTGACCAAGGGTCCCCGTGTCATTGGGAATCGGTTCTTTACTGTGTACCGTGCACTGTGTTTCACGTTTAAGATGTGTTCTCTTACACACACAGCTGCCAGGGGCAAGTGAAGAGGAAGAGTCCGGTAAGTGTGGCCCCAAATCACCCAGCTCTAAGTCTGAGTCCAGAACTTTCTAAACCCAGGGCAGCAGCACACTCCAAGGCCCCCAGCCCGTGCTGGAGGGGCCGAGGCCGGGAGCCAGACCCTTTTACGACCAAACATCCACTGCCCCGACGCTAGCACTCCCGATTCCACAAGGAAAGCTGGAAACCAGGGGTTTTATTATGAGACTCCCACGTTTTAAACTAATTTGAATATTTTTCAAATACTATTCAAGCCAAACAAAACATGTCAGTGGGATTTGGCCAGGAGGCCACCCGCCTGCAACCTGCTTCGCACCCTGCCTGCTGCCAAGCTTCCACACGGGTCCTCGCAGCCTCAGATCGGAATCCACGTGCCGGTGACAAATCAGAAAGCCCTGGGCGTTACTGTGAGGCTTCCCTCCCTTTGTTGCCCTTACCTGCAGCTCTCTCTTTACTTTCTCTTTATATTGCAAGGGCCTAAAGAATTACAACAGCACAAAATAAACTCAAAAAGAAATTTTATTATTTGTTTTCCTTCTGCATTTTTTTTTACTATTCCTTCCCCCTTTTATAGAAAATACGAAGGGAGCAGAGGAGGCATGGAATGGGCAGAACGCCGCTCAAACAGAGCCCCGGCATGGAGAGAATCTCGCATGGATGTTGCCAAGGCACGGGCAGAATCTCACACAAACAGAGCCCTGACATGCTGGCAGCTAGGCTGGGTGGGCAGGGAGAAAGTGATCCACAGAACAGATTTCTTTAACCCTTTCCCTCTCTTCTTCTAGCACTGCTCTCTCCTGATAACCACTGGGACCCCATGCTATGCCCACACCCCACTAGGGCTGCTCTTCCCCAGGCATCACCCCAGGTCTTACTGACCATCACTGCCTGACTCTCAAACCCCATCACACCCTCCACAGCCGAGGCCTCTGCCCTGAGGTCTGCCTGGAGCCTTCTTAGCACTTGCTGCTTCCGCTGATAAGCTAACTGCACTGAGCTAAGAGACATTCGTGGCCAGGAGCCAGGAGCCTTGTGGTCAAGTCCCCTGACCTTTGCAGCCGCTGTTTCCTCATTGTGAAGTGGGGATAATGCTACCTACTTTGTGGGGTTGTTTTAGGCAGATTAACTTGGATCTCAAAGATGAGGGCCAGCAATGTCAGCCTCCCCTGGGAACTTGTGAAACATGCAAATTGTCAGGCCCTAACCCAGACCTACTGAATCAGCAACTGCGGTGTTCCACCTGTTCCTCCAGGGGTCAAGTTTGAGAATGAGATGATGTATGGAAAGAATTTAGCAATGTGCTTGGCACTGGAGAAATTTTTATTAACTGCAAAGATGATGATGATGATGATGATATAGCTCAAAGTGAAGCATTCTGCATTCTTGTCTTCTTAATGTCATTTCAATGTCCTGCACTCAACTCTACAGTCCATGACCACTGTGAGTTCAGGACGACTGGCAGGCCTGGCGCGGATGCGGCCTCCTGGTGCTTACCAGAGACCAAACCATCCACCCAGCAGGGAGAGGGGTCCACGCCCTGCTGAGCCCACGATGCTGTTGACAAACAAGGACAGGGCCAGCGTCATGGAGCCAAGGATGAGCCTTGGAGCCTCCACAAGCTGCATCTACCCCTCTGTGATCCTGTTGGCCATTCCCACCCAAAGGAGAAAACACAGCAAGACAGGCTGGGGGAAGAAAAACAGCAATGAATTTTTCACTATGGAGTTTATTTTGTGAGGTTACCAGTACTTCCTTGAACCCTTAAAATTAAATTTTTTAGAAAATTAAAGAAAAAGTCACATTTAGTTTAGGAAAAGAAAGGGATATATATATATAATATGTATATATTATATATAGGCTCTTTCCAGATTTGTCAGAAACCCAATAATTCATATGTGAAACTTTCAAAAGCTGACATACAAGTTGCTAAATCAATGGAAATTAACATAGAACTAACATGAAACCTAAGCAGTGGTGGTTTCACCAACCTGAGAACACAGGTTGTTTTAACTCTTTAAGCCGCAAATGACTGAAAATGAAAGTGACCGATCCTGCCCTATTCCTTACTGCCGTGCCCCCAGGAGCCTGACCAGGCACTACCTTTGGGGCAAAAGGCTACAGCCCTGCTGGAAAAGCCTGGAGATCGATTTTCACAAGCACTTGTCTTGTTTCCTGCTCACCCAAACCTGAAAAGTTGTGAGTCCTGAGTTGCTGTCCCCATAGCGACAGCACCTTGGGCCCCTTCCGCTGGGTGTTTTGAGGAATGGAGTCCCATGAGTCGGGGGGCTTTGGCGGTTGAGGGACCCCTGTTCTCAACCCTGGTGTCCTCTCCAGAGAGGTGACACTAACCAGAAGACAGCGGGCAGGAAGCTGTCAGGCCAGGAGCTGGCAATGCTTAAAGGCTTCGGGACCAGACCGCTGGCTGTCATCTTTGTCATTTTTATCAAGCAGCCATCACCTGTGGCAGCAACCTGGGACTGTGGCAGGGCAGGGATGCTCTTTGTGTGCCCATAGCCAGGGCTGGGTGAGCAGGGCTGCAGCCAATCAGAGTCGGGATCCTCTGCTACTTACAGCTTGTCTGTGGAGGTATTTTTTAGACTTAACGTTTCAAACAAAATAATTATGGATTTTGGTTCCTTGGCTTCTCTTGATCATGAATGGCTGGCCATCTGATAAAATGAAAAAACCATGCACTCTGTTTTCCTAGAAAGCTTAACTCCTGTTTAAAAGAAATCACCATGACAATGGATGTGGATTCCATGTGCTTCCTATGTCACAAAATACCTAGCCCTGAAAACTCTGGGACTTTCAGTGGCAAATACCACTTAAGTGAAAACTGTTGATTATAGGGTCAGGGAAGAGTCCGCCAGGGGAGCAGGAAGAGGCCAAAAGGGGAAAAAAATAGGTAACAACCTCAAACGCGGTGAGTAACAAAAGTATTTTACGGCATTTCGAAGGTGGATTTGGGGCCATTACACACAGGAAAGTTCAAGGCCATTGATAGGCAGTCACAGCAGCTCAGAGACCCCACCACAGCGTGAGCCCCTCTGACCCCCAGGCTCTCCCCGTCAGACTCAAGAGTAAAAACCCAGGAAAGGAAATCAATTTTCAATATAAGACACAAAAATATTTTTAAGGAACTTGTTTCAAAGAAAGGCAGAAAAACACTCTTTCTCCTTTGTAGCTTTCAGTTATATTCTCTTTGATCTAACTCTACAATAACAACAAAAAATTACACTAAGCAAACAAAAAAACCCTCTACCCAAGTATATGGGGTATGGACTAAAATGAGACATTCCAGGAAATACAACAGCAGCTGTTAAAAGGGGTACAGGAGTTCCACTGTGGAGAAAAGAAACGACATGTATTTTAAACGGTTTATTATGAGATAATGGTAGATTCACATGCAGGTGTAAGAAATTATACAAAGAAATAATACGAAGAGAACCCATGTACCCTTTAACCGGTTTCTGCCAATGGCAACATCTCACAAAACTATAATAAATATATAAATATAAATAAATATATAAATATCACAGCCAGGCTGCTGCACTGATACAGTCAAATCACTGAACATTTCCACCCCCACAAGGATCCCTCTTGTGCCCTTTTGTAGCCACACCCACACTCATCCCTCCCCAGCCCCCTGCCTTGTCGCTGGCAACCTCTCTTCTGTTCTCCATTTCTGTAATTTTGTCATTTCAAGAATGTTATATAAATGGAATCATATAGTATGTGATCTTTAAGATTGGATTTTTGTCAGTCTGAATAATTCTCTAGAGATTCATCCAGGTCGGTGTGTGTATCAGTAGTTCATTCCTTTTATCACTGAGTAGTATTCCATGATATGGATGCACCACAGGCTGTTTAACCAGTCACCTACTAAAGGACACCTGCTTTATGTCCAGTTATGACTTACGAATAAAGCTGCTGTAAACATTCAAGTACAGGTAGTTTTGTAAACCTAAATTTTCATTTTTCTGGAATAAATGCTTAGGAGTGCACCGTTGCTCAGTCATATGATAGTTGCATGTTTGATTTTGTGAGAAACTAGCAACCTATTTTCCAAAGTCCTTACAATCTCATCAGAAATATATGGATGATACCCTTTCTCCACATCCTCACAAGCATTTGGTGTTATCACTTGTTCAATTTGAGCTATTCTGATACGTATGTAGCAATATCTCATTGTGGCTTTATATTTCCTTAACAGCTAGCGATGTTAAACATCTTTCTGTATGCTTATTTGACATCTGTATGTCCCTTTTAATGAAATATCTCTTCATGTCTTTGCCCATTTCCTTTTTGGATTGTTAGTTTTTTCCTGTTGAGTTTTGAGAGCTCTTTATATATTCCACATATTAGTCCTTTGTCATATATGTGGTTTATAAATATTTTCTCTGAATCTGTGGCTTGTCTTTTCATTCTTGAAACAAGGTATTTCACAGAGCAGAAACTTTTTATTTTGCTTAAGTCCAACTTAGCAATTTATTCTTTAAGGGATCATGCCCTCGTGTCATGTCTAAGAATTCTTGTCTGGCCCTATGCCCCAAACATTTTCTCCTATTTTTCTTCTAGATGTTTTATAGTTTTACCTTTTACTTTTAAGGCTGTGATCTATTTTGAGTTATTTTTGTATAAGGTGTGAGACTTGTGTAATATAAGGTTTATTTTTCTCACATGTGGAAGTCCAATTGCTCCAGCACCATTTGTCAAAAATACTATCCTTCCTCCACTGAGTCACTTTGGCACCTTTGTAAAGAATAGATTGGGCATATTGGTTTGGTTCTATTTCTGGAGATTTCTATTCTGCTCGACTGTTCTATTTGTCTGTCTCTCTGCCAGTACCACATAGCCTTGACTACTGTAGCTACATAATTCATCTTGAAATTAGGTAGACTGATTCTACCTGATTAATTCTCATTTTCAAAACTGTTTAGCTATTTTTCGTCCTTTGCCCTCCGGTATAAATTTAGAATAATCCTGGGTATATTTACAAAAAATCTTGCCGAGATTTTGATAGGAATTGCATCAAGCCTGTATATCAATTTGAGAAGAATTGACATCTTTACCATGTGGAGTCTTCCAGTGTATAAAATATGGTATGTGTCTCCATTTATTTAGATCTTATTTTATTTTTTCATCATCATCATAATTTCATCATAATTTCATCATAATTTTTCAGCACACAAATTTTATACATGATTTGTTAGAGTTACTCCTAAGTAGTTTTTTTGAGCAACTGTATTTTTTGTGCTCATTGTTAATATACAGGAATGCAATTAATGTTTATATGTTTACCTTGGGTGTTTATCTGTGACATTGTGAAACTCAGTTATTAGTTCTAGGATGGCGTGTGTGTGTGTGTATGTGTGTGTCTGTGGGTTCCTTGGGCTTTCTATATAGACAACCATGTCATCTGCAAAAGGGTCAGTTTTATGTTTTATTTTCTGATCTTTATTCCTTTTATTTCTTTTTCTTGCCTTATCACCCTGGCTAGAACTCCCAGCACTGTGTTGATTAAGAGTAGTGATAGCAGACATCTTTGCCTTGTTCCCCATCTTAGAGGGAAAGTATTCAGTACTTTACCGTTAAGTATAATGTCAGCTGTAGGTATTTTGTTGATGTTCTCCTTCAAGTTTAGGAAGTTCCCATCTATTCCTATCTATCTGAGAGTTTTTATCATGAACGGGTGTTGAGTTTTGTCAAATACTTGCCAAAAAATACTTGGCCTCCTTATAGGTATCCTTCACCTTCTCCTCTACCTAGTCTTTATTAAAAAAAAATTATACAAAAAATCTAAGCCTCTATCCAGGTATATAGAATATAGACTAAGATGAAGCTTTCCATGAAGCATGATCACAGCTGTTTTTAAAAAGTGTAGTAGATCCACTGTGGAAAAAGATACAACATAATTTTAAGCAAAGAAAGAAAGAAAGAGGGAAGAGGAAGGGAAGGAGGGAGAGAAGGAAGGAGCAATGTACAAGGGTATAATATGATTGAGATAATATCTGATATTGGGTGATTATTTGTGCAATTATATGGACAGAAGTCTGGAAGACTAAATACCAAACTGTTGAGTAAGAGAGGATGAGGTGGAAAAAGACTTTCGCTCTTTATCATTTTATTCTCTTCTCTAAATGCTTTAACACAGCTGATATTAGTTGGTTATTTTTTTAATCTAATAAAAAATATGGGGAAATGTTACATTGCAAAATGCTATGAACCACAGTTTGACTTTTTGCATACCTGAACATAATTTTCACTTAAGATGCTATCTTTGCCAGCCTAAAACATAAATGCTTTGGCAGGGAGATATTATTAAAACGAGCTCCACCTTCACTCATATTCACACTGAATAAAAAGGACAAAGACGCAAAAGAAGGGCTCAAGAAAGAAAGAAAAAGACAAGGAAGCAATCTCTGTAAATAATTCTGTTACCCCCACTCCAAACAAATGCTCACAAAGGTTTCATTTCATGGTTTGAGTTCTTAGGTCAGTATAATCTAAAGGTGGAGACTTCAGATTTGATGGGAGAGAATTGAATTTGTCTAGCATGATGGATGTGATAGAGGCAGAGACGGATATGTACATACACACACACACTCAGCAAAGGGGAATGAAGGATGGCCTTTCTCCTTCTTCCCAAGTCTCAGACCAGGTTCTCAGCAGGACATAACTAGATGACAGTCCTACAGAAGAGAGGTCATTGTGACATAGACAAGAAATAGCTACTTTACAAAGACACTGGAGCAAAAGCACCTTCGCTAGTTTACAGACACTGGTATGACCTGTCACTCAGCAGGTGACAGAAGAAACATCCCGAGTTTTCTGAATATTCCCAGGACAATTCTCCAAGGATCTCTTTTTTCCTCTGAAGAGGAAGAGCCAGCTTCCCAAGAAGCAACCCAGTGCAAGTGACACAGCTAAAGGGAGATCAGCACACCCTAACTACCAGTGAGATGTGAGACCAGCGCTAACTGCCACCTTGACCCAATAAAAACCTGAGGACGCAACCCCACCACCCGAAGTGCATCCTGTTTACACTGTAATGCACTGACACTCCAAATTGGGGTGGGGATGGGTTGTGACACGCTTAGCATAATAAAAAACTACAAAGGACATAAAAGGAAAAATCACTAAACAAGGAAATAGAACAAGTATCAAACATGAGAAAATACTCAACCTCTCAAAAAAACCCCAAAATGGACATTTAAACAGCAAAACAGTACAAGCTGGTGATTACCTATGGTAAGAGCTCCCCCCAAAACCTACCTACTTCCAACCCCAAGTGCACCATTTCATTACCACATGACCTAGTGCAAACGACTCAATTTCTCTGTGCCTCAGTTCCCCAGTTCTAACTTGGGGATTACAATTGCTCCTCATTGGCAGACTTGCTGAGGATGCTGGGTGAAATGATGTGTGCAATGTACTCAGCACAGTGTTAACACAAAATGAACATGCGGTATCTGTTAGGCACTGCTTATATCTATAGGAATTCAATCTAGAAAAAGCATCGTGGTGATAGCAAAGCCAGCAAGTGGGAGGAGCCCATTCACATACTATTGGTGGCATCGCAAATTAACACAGCTCTTTTGGAAGATAATTTGGCAAAGCATATTAAGAAGTCATCACAGTACTGATATCTTTAGAAGGTCCCTAAGGAAATAATCGAAAGGAAGGAAAAATCCAAATACGCATGCTGAAGCCTTATGTATAAAGGTAAAAATTGAAATATTGTAAATATCTACTAATAATAACAGAATAACTAACTCAATAATAACACTTTAAGTTAATATTTTGTTGCCATTAAAAGTTACAATTAAGAAGATAATATAGCAGCACATGAAAAACATGCTTAGGATGTAATATGAAAAAGCCAAAACGTAAGCAATAAGCATTTCCACACTGAGGTTACAACCACATAAAAAAGCAAAGCATGTGACCTCCCCTCTCTCGCCCTCCGCTCCGCCCCCATCCTCAGCTCCACCCCCTGCCCAACCACTTTCCTTTCTGGGGCAGTCAGTGTCTCCAACTGAGTTGCCCTGCCCTGTCCCTCCCCATTAACCCAACTGAGGCCACCTTGAGAGTACTGCCTCCTCTCACAGGAAGTTCAACAAGGGCTTCTTAAGGGGCTGCCTTCCTCCAGCTGAAAACTCAGAGCTGATCTCACTGGATCCCACTGAAAACCCTTCTGGGACTCTCAGTGGCCACATAATGAAGCCAAGACTCTAGGGCCACCTCACTTCCCCACACCCCTCTCACTCCTGTCCGGCACACTGCCTCACCCCCGGGTCCCTAAAGGCAGCACACTGTCCCACTCCCTTCCACATCCCATGTCGTCCACCTGCAACGCCCTTCTCCCTTCATTCACCTTTCAAACTCCTATTCATCTGGAAACTCCTGGACATCACAACACTGGGAGGCTGCCATGCCCCACCCTGACTTTCATCAGTCCCTCTTCTGGCTACTTCTGCAAGGCATTTGCAGGTGCTGATACCTGTGTACATATCTCTTCCCACCACCCTGCAAACTCTTGGAGGGTGTGTATCCACCTTCCATCCCACATCTAGTCCAGTGCCAGAACCACAGCAGCAGCTCAGAGAACGTTGGTTAAAATTAGCGGGTTTGTATTTCTTTCATTTATCTTCTCTAATGTGGTCATGCAGTTGTCTGTGCACATGAAGTCACACGAAGTCTGTATTTGCCCCCTGGACTCAGGGCAGGCAACAGAACTGCTGCCCAGAGGCCTCTGTGTTCTGGTGCTGCCACTGGGCAGCCAAGACTGCATGGCTTCTAGAGCCACATCCACACGGAGCACCCGACTGTGGGAAATGCTTTCCAACAACCTAAATTGAGATTGCAGACGAATGGCACACCAAAGACCCCAATTGCTGTTTTAAAAAAGAAAAAAAGAAAGTCAAGAGAGAAAAGAGCAAAACAACATCCCCAAATGTCAGAATAATGCCTAGATATCTTCATGCTTTAATCTGACATGTTTCTAACATCAATATGGTCATTGTATTGCTATGGTTCAATAGTAAACAACAACAAAGTGAATTTCCTGGGTTTTTTTATTGTTGTTGTTGTTTTCCCTGGTTTTTGTCCTGAAAGCAAGCCACAGTTGAGAACTAGTACAGTATGGGTGGCTTTCTGATTGGAGGAACTAGGAAAATAAGCACAAGCAACTATGGTCACCAGAGCATGAGGAAAAGTCCTAGAGAGGAAAGGGTAGAAGAAGGAGTACCCTAATTCTATACATGAATCTGGGTGAGTCTGAGGCTGACCTATAAAGTAGCATGCACCACACTCAAAGCAGTGCAGCAAAGGCTTAGAGAGCTGAACTGAGACTTCCGACCCACAGAAGATAAGACAAAACTCAAGGTCAGGCTTGAGTCTGGGTTAATTCCCTGCTAAAACAAACCATCAACTTTCTTCAGAAGAATGTAACATAACTCAGAGTCTCTAAAACATAGCAATAACAATGCCCAGGACATAATCCAAAGTTACTCATTTAAAAAGAACCAGGAAAATGTGACCCATTCCCCAAAGAAAAGACAATAAATGCCTACCCTAAAATGATCTATATGTTGGAATTATCAGACAAGGGCTTTAAAGCACATATTGTTACCATACTCCATAAGGTCCAGGAAAATGTGCTCTAATTAATTAAAAAAATAATCTCAACAGAGAAATGGGAGGTAAAAACAAGAAACAAGCAAAAATTTTAGAATGGAAAAATATAATATCTGAAAACAAAAGTTCACTGGATAGGCAAAACAGCAAAATGGAGATGACAAAGGAAAAATTCAGTGAGCTTGAAGATAGATTAATATAAATTATCCAAAAGGGAGAGAAAAAAAAGATTTTGAAAATAAACATCAAAAAGGATATAAATAACTGAAGAAATCTTCTGCATTTATGTTTTAGAATAGAGGTCCTCAACCTATGGTGAGTTGCATAATTATTTCATTATATATTACAATGTAATAATAATATAAATAAAGCGCACAATAAATGTAATGCACTTGAGTCATCCTGAAACCATCCCCCCACCTCCCTGGTCTGTGAAAAAATTGTCTTCTATGAAAACGGTCCCTGGTGCCAAAAAGGTTGGGAACTGCTGTTAGAAGACTCAATGTTGTTAAGATGTCAATTCTTGGCATCCTAACACAATCCCAGTCAAGTTCCCACCAAGTTATCTTATAGATACTGACAAACTTATTCTAAAATTTATATAAAAAGGCAAAAGACCTAGAATACCAGAATAATATTGAATAGCACAGTTGAAAGACCACATTAGATTATTTTAAGACTATAGTAATCAAGACAACATGGTATTAGAGACAGAATAGATACATAGGTCAATGGAACAGAATAGAGAACTCAGAAATAGTCCCACACAAATATAGTCAACTGAGTTTTGACAAAGGCACAAAAGCAATTCAACCAAGGCAGGACAGTCTTTCTAACAAATGGTGTTAGAACTGCTAGACATCCACATACAAGAAAAAAAACGGAGAAGAACCTAGACACAGACCTGACACATTAAACAAAATTAACTTAAAATGGGTCAAAAATTTAAATGTAAAATGTGAAACTATAAAGCTATTGGAAGAAATTATAGGAGAAAATCTACATGACCTTTTGTTTGTGATGAGTTTTTAGATATGCCACCAAAAACACAAACCATGAAAGATAAAATAAATAAATATATTGGACTTTATTAAAATTAAAAACTTTTACTCTGTGAAAGGTGCTGTTAAGAGAATGAAAAGCCACATATTGGGAGAAAATCTTAGCAAAACACATATCAGATAAAGGATATCCAAAATATACACAGAACTCCTACAACTCAACAATAAGAAAACAAACAACTCAATTTAAAAATAGGCAAAAAGATCTGAGTAGACACTCACCAAAGAAAATATCCAGAGAGCCGATAAGCATATATAAACATGCTCAACATCATTTGTCATGAGGGAAATGCAAATTAAAACAACGAGATACCACTACCCACCTACTATTAATAGAATGTAAAAATTCAGAACACTGGCAATACCAGTAACTGGCAAGGATCCACAACATTAAGAACGCTCTCATTGATTTCTGATATAAATACGAAATGATACAGCCATTCTGGGAGATAGTTTGGCAGTTTCTTACAAAGCTAAACATAATTTCATCATATAATCCATCAATAGCATTCCTAGGTATTTAACCAAATGATTTGAAAACTTACGTTTACAAAAATCTGCACACAAATGTGTATAGAAGTTTTGCTCATAATCACCATAGACTAGAAGCAACCAAGATATCATATCCTTCAATGAGTGACGGGATAGACAAACTGTAGCATACTATACAGGAGACTACTATGCAGCAATAAAAAAAAGAATGAGCTATCAAGCCATGCAAAAACACAAATGAGTCTTTAATGCATATTGCTAATTGAAAGAGGCCAGTCTGAAAAGGCCACTTATTGTATGATTCTATTTATATGACACTCTTGAAAAGACAAAACTATAGAAGTGGTAAATATAGCAGTGATTGCCAAAGGTTTGGTAAGAGAGCAGGATTGAATAGGCGAAGCATAGGGTATTACAGGGGGTGGTGAAACTATTCTATATGATACTTTAATGGGAGAGTCATGAAACTATGCATTTGTCAAAACCCACAGAATTTTATAGCACAAAGAGTGAAAAATGTATGCAATTAAAAAAAAAACACTTAAAAGTTGAGAGGCTCCCAGAATGTAATACAGACTGTGACCAAAAACCTAACTGTATTACAAACGTATGAAACAACCTCACCGAAGGGAGGTAGGAAATAAAGGTGCTAAACGAAGTAACTTTGGGGCTGAATGGAGGCTGTAAGACTAAAGGCAAAGGGAACTGTACACAGCACTGTACTCCAAGTGATAAAGTTGTTTCCCATGGGTATGAGTTAACAATTAGAAACCGGAATACACATATGCTGGAATCGGAAAATGAAGGAAATAGATGGTTGGAGCTAGGTTTCTTACTATCAGAGCAGGTTACAGTAAGAAAGGAGAGAAGTCTAGAATGATCTACGTTGGTAATGAACCACAGTTGAGACATCAATGTGAACTCATGTTTGCCTTAATATAGATAAAAATTAATACGTAGTTATAGATATGTATATACACACAAGTTAGTACACACACACATAGTTCCTTGCTCTATCAAGTGGGAAGGTCTACAAGTAACAACATCCCAGTAGCAAAGAAAATACCTAGTATTCAAATTTTGGTTTCTCAAATCATTCTTAAAAAAAAAAAAAAAGGAACTAGGGAAACGATTGATCCTAGGGCTGGAGCAGGGAAAATACAAGATGAACTTGGAGCATCTTGCAGTGCCAGAAAGTAAGAAAGGTCACAGTTTGGGCAGAATCCAGCTTATAAAGTATGACAACCATTCATTCTTGCCATAAAGCCTTCCCAGCAGGTGTCACCTCACTGCCACACCCTGTCCTTCTGTGACCCAACTGGCGAACTCCCATTTTCAGCCAACACAACCATCCCATTTTCCTACCTCTATGCCCAGGTACAAGCCACATCTTTGCATTGCCTGGCACTGCCACAAGTATAAGTGAGACCCAGGCATGCTGTCAAGACCAGGTGTGCATCGGTTGCCGCGAGCCCTCTTCCTCCTGCCCTCCCCTCCCCACGCTGTCACCCTCGGTGGCTGTGGAGACCGAGCCTCCTCTTCCTAAGTTTCCACCCCCCCCTTGCTCCCTCTCCCCAGACCTTGACCCCACCTCTGCATTCCTCAGAGGACAGGGGTCATCTGCTGGAACGTCCTCAACTCTCTTGCCCCTGCTTGAAAATTCCTGTCTTCTCCTCTCTTCAGGCTTTCTGTCCCTCCTGTCTCTGAGGAGGAATTACCTGCCTTGGTTTCAGGGCCATCCCCCCACCTGTGTTTGATGTCACATCCTCTGTCCCCTGTGACCTTCCCTTCAGTCACTTCCACTCCCTGGCAACATCAGTCTCTCCCTCTCCTTCCTCTTTCCCTCTCTGGGCTCAGACATGGCTTTGTCACTCCTCCCTCTAAAACATCACTCCCAACCCCACAGCATCCAGCTCTGGTCCCACATAACCTCCCTTATTGAAGGCACAGGCACAGGCTGTGGTCTCACGCAGACCTGGGTTCAAATCTCAGGCCTGCCCCTTACCAGCTTGGGGAAGTCAGGAAATAACCAAGACCATGGTGAAGTCTGTGGAGGGGGTCCCGCGTGCCAGGCACAGTAGGAAGGGCTTCACCTAAGATGTTACCGTGACTCACAGAATCCCGTCAACATCCTCAGGAGACAGGGACATTGTATTCAGTTTAGAGAAGAGGAAGTGGGGCTTGGAGAGGCGAAGTGATCTGTACAAATTCACACAGCAGATGGAGAAGGGCAGAGGTAGAGCCGGGGCAGCTGGCCTGCCTCGCACCAAAGCCCACTTTCTGTCTTCCCCTGTCCCCGAGATGCCCAATCTCATCCTCAGCCCCCTCTCTATAGAATATCAATGACATTGCCTCCCTTGTCTAACTCCTGCAAAAATTAAAGTAAATGATGTATATAGACCACTCTGCATTATGTCCAGCATTCAACAAATGAGCATCCTTCAACCAGGGGGGACGATTACCCTAGGATTACCGACCAGGCGTTCCTGGAATTCTCTCCTCCTGGCTTCCATGAAGCTATGATCTCCTGGTTTTCTTCTCGCCCCTCTGACCCATCTCTTGCATTCCCCGTCATCCTCTTTGGCTCATCTTTAAAGTGGAGGCTTTTCCCAGAGTCTCGCAGAGCTCCCTCTTCCTGCACAATGTCCACTACACACCTAGCTCAGCCAGCACCTCCCAGAGGCTCCAGCCTCCTTTGTGACACCTGTTTCTGCCTAAACCCGTTCTCCTCTGTGTCCTCCATGTCTAACTAAGCTGTTCCTGCATCATGAGAGACCTCGTTGCTTCCCTCCTTAGAAACCACTCACAGCCACCCACTGCCAACAGGACACACTGCAGAATCTTTAGCAAGGCAGCAGAGTCCCTTCATCATCTGGTCCAAGCCACCTTCCCAGGGGCCTCCAGCTGCCCCAGCCTACTGGAAAGCTGCTGTCCTCCTCTCCTCCCCAAGATCTTCTTTTCCCCAGCTAAACACCCCCAGATGCCGCAGCAGTTCCGAGCACAGCATTATATCAAATCCCTTTACGTCCTGAGGGTCATCTCCAGCCCAGCTCCATTTGTCCGGGTGGCTCTTTAAAAATGAAGCCCAGAAACAAACAGTACTGCAGGCACTGAGTGGAACTACGTCCTGCAGTGTTCTGGAGCCGATGCCCGCACTCTGACTACCTGACCTGGGACATCCCTGGGAGCAAACATCAAGTTCACCCACAGCCCTGAAGACAGGATCGAATCCTCCAGATGTCTTATGGGACAGGTCAGCCCACAGGTCACAGGAAGCACAGCTACCCAAACAAGAAGCATGGAAGTTTCCAGAAATCTAAGATGCTGCGCTTTGAGGCTCTGACATGTCCAGCACCCCTTCTCCAGCACAGCCTCAAAACGCAGGGTGTTTGACAAGAGAGTTCTGTGGGGTCAGGGGTGGGCATGACACGGCCCCACATGAGGTGTTTGCCCCGCCAAGCTGCCTGGCCTCACTTGCACCTCCCACAACGCAGCCCGCCTTCCCAGTGCCTGCCCAACGGGCCGGGCAGGCTGAGCTCCAGCTTCAGCATCGCAGCCGCGCCAGCTCGGCTGGACAGGAGCTCCCGTGTGCTCCCAGGGCTCCGGCATCGGTGCAGCGTCATTCAGGTCCACACGCCACTTTGCCGATAGGACCGAAAACCCCTTTAGGGAAGGGACTTCTATCTACGTCCCATTCTCCAAAGCTCACAATACCTTATGCCTTTAGTCCAGCTGTAGTGAATAAACCAGGGGATCTGTAAGGCCACAGGTAAAGGTGGGGTCAAGTCAGAGGAAAGGCCATACTTAAACACCCCCTGCTTCCTTTTAATTCCACTTTTAAAACAGAGTACAGGCATAGAGTATACTTTTGCAATAAGCACCTCTAGTAATTTGGAGCTCAGAATTACGCTTCGACACTGACAGAGGTGCCCTCTGAACTGAGGAGGTATTTGGTGGCAGTAAAAGGGTTCCTCGCTGACAAGATCAGTCCTTTTTAAAGAAAAGTGGAGTGTGGGTTGAAATAAATCTCAGACGAGACGGCAAACATAAGAACGAACGGGAAAGCGCCACAGTGAGCCAGCCCTTAGCACCTTTCGCCACGAGTTATTTATTCAAGCATGAAAACTGGGACATCGTTCTCACAACACTAATTAGACAAAGAAATGAGATATGCAAATATTTCTTAGTCCATGCACTCCAACATTCTTGCCAGATGAAAGTTAATAAAGAGAATACGACCCAACAGACTCACTCTGGAGCCGATGCCCGCACCCTGACTACCTGACCTGGGACATGCCTGGGAGCAAACATCAAGTTCACCCACGGCCCTGGAGATAGGATCGAATCCTCCAGATGTCTTATGGGACAGGTCAGCCCACAAGTCACAGGAAGCACAGCTACCCAAACAAGAAGCATGGAAGTTTCCAGAAATCTAAGATTCTGTGCTTTGAGGCCCCGACATGTCCAGCACCCCTTCTCCAGCACAGCCTTAAAACACAGGGTCTTTGACAAGAGCACTCTGTGGGGACAGGAGTGGACACAACACAGTGCTGCCCCGCATGAGGTGTTTGCTCTGCTAAGCTGCCTGGCCTCACGGAGCCTCCGCCTTCTGCACTGTGAAGCAGGGGTCCCAGGTGGCTCCTGTTAGCATGGACTGAGAACACACACACACACAGAGTGCCAACAGCCTGGCCCACGGGACACGTTAGCACCTGGTGGCTCCCCTTCCCTCCCCCTGGACCTTGTCTGAACAAAGATGCTTGTGATGGGCTGGGCACAGGGCTGCATTTAGTCACAGGTATCTACTGAGGGCTCCTACGTGCCTCATGCAGGGTGCAGTCCCTGCCCCCTAGCAGCTAATGGAAAAGTGGGCAGAGGGTTTATAAGCAAGGCACTATGAGAGCTCTGTGCAGGAAGGGCGGCCACCGGGCAGGGAGGTTTCCTGGGGAAGAAACATCCATGCCTAGACACAACCGGTGAGTAAGAGAGGAAGACAGGGAGAGTCACGAGCAGAGGGCCAGCCTGTGCATAGCCCAGAGGTGATGGGGTGGCCTGTTTGAGGAGCAGCAACTGGGTCCATATTGCTAGAGTATGATATCAATTTCTTTCACTCAGATAAAATTCTCCTTAACCACGTTCCTCTGCAGTTTGGGCCAGGGCTGCTCTCTGAAGCTTTGATCCTATTACACAGCTGTCTTTAGAGAACAGGAGACCATCCCCAGACCTGTGCATCATCTGCCCAGAATAGCACACCAGTCACACGACAATGTCATCAGACCCAGGAGGCTCACCCACGAGCAATCTGCAAGGGTGAGCCAAGGAGCAAGTGAGCACTGCAGGAAACAAGCACAAAATGGTCTCTTCCCGTATACATACCTGCCTGGACTGAAAATACCCTGGGGTGGGCAAGTCCCAAGGTTATAAAACAAAGGTCTTGATGTACACATAAGAAATGGAAAATGATTGCTTTTTTTTTTAAAGATTCAGTTCAGGATTCCAGGGTACTTTATACATTTAAAATGCCTCCAAATGACCCATACCCAATCTCAACAGAGCTGTGATCTAAACTGATTTGTTCTCCACAAAAGATGCCTTGTCTTCATCACTATATTCATTCATTCATCTCTCTATCCACCCATCCATCCATCCATCCACCCACTCATCCATCCATTCATCCATCTACCCACCTATCTATTCATTCATCCAACCACCCACCCATCCACCCATCCATCCACCCACCCATCCACCCAGCCCATCCATTCACCCATCTATCCATCCATCCACCCATCTATCCATCCATCCACCCATCTATCCATCCATCCACCCACCTATCCATCCATCCACTCATCTACCCATCCACCCATTCACTGAGTGGTTATCAAGTACCAGGCCCTGTTCTAAGTCCAGAGGGGACAGTGGAGACCAAGAAGACATAGGTCTTTTCCTCTTGAAGTTGATGTTCCCAATGACTGGCCTTGGCAGTTGGGCACCCCAGACAAGACCTTCTTATCCCTGAGTTTGCTGAGTAGCAAATAAATATAGGTCCACAGAAGCCTCTGGCACCCCAATGAATGCCTGTTCCTCAGTTTACCTCCTCCTGCTGCAGCCACGGCCTCTCCAAACTCAAGTCAAGCCTAACCCAGAGGGAATTCCCTACAGTGCTGGCAGGGCTCCCCCACCCCAAACTGTGTGATAATCTAAAAAAGCCATATAGTCTCACAAGAGCTGGGGACTGTGCTTTTAATAGGGGACATGGTAGCACATACCTTTTGTATATAAGTAATACCCCCTCCTTCTATTGAGGTTTTCAAGACACCCTGCCTGGTCTTTCTACAAATGAAGAAATAAAGCAAGGAACAAAAGATAGAGGCCAAAATAAGACCCTTCTTACTGACGCAAGCCAGGCTGGAGGACATGGCTGACGGTCTGTTAGCAGAAGGTCTTGCTAGCAAGTGTCCAGCCTTAGACACACTTGCCCACAAAGCCCTGGAGGTGATGGACAGGGAGAAGTGCTCATGGAAGGAGCCTTCCCTGGGTCCAACCCTCAACACCTGCTTCCTGAGGAACAGGGGAAGGGGACAGGAGGATGACAAAAGCTCAGGTCTTGCTCTCAAACTCCCCAGTGAGGTAAGTCACTCCACAGCCATGGGTGGAGTGAGTAAAGGGTGGAGAAAGGCCAGTTGCCTACATAAGGACATATGTCTGGGAGCAGAGGAGGTATGCCCCTTCTTAACTCCCTAGATGAGTTCAAGTCACACAGCTACAGAAGGCTGGCCTGCTGTCACCTTTGTTCCCTCACGTCCTGTTCAGCCCCGGGTCATCTCTATTCTGGTCCCTACATACGCATCATATTCTTTCCTCCACCCCTCCACACACACCGCGTATTGTATCCTACTCGGACCATTGTCACCGTCCCAACTGCCTCTGTGCCCTCCGTCCTCCCCCTGACTGCCAGGTCAGTCCTGCTCCGGCAGGTGAACCTTCCCCTGCAGGCTCTCCATAGCTTGGGAGTGCTTGTCTGGTACGGCCCTGCCTCACCTGCCCACTCACCCAACTTATCCCCACCACAGCCTTTCTAGCAGACCATGGGCACCCTGCCATGGTAAACCCTCTGCTCGGCCACACCGCTGGATCACACTGGTTCCTCTGTGTTTTCACACGTGGTCTCCCTTCTGAAGCCTGGAATGTCCTTCCCCCATCAATCTGTTTGCCAACCAATTTTTACTTTGAAGACAAAACTCAGTGTAAGGTTTTGGGGGATTGTTCTCTTCTTGAGCTAACCTTGGCAGCCCTTACTCCAGTCCTGCTCAAAACTCCACCATGGCACTAAGCTCGCATGGGTGAATGCTGGCTTCTGTCCCTCTACTCCCCAGCCCTCTCTGTCCCCCAATCAACCCCAGTGGACCCCAGGAAAAGGAGAGATAATTCAGGAGACAGAACTCCAAAAAGCAATCTCCAGTGGATATCTGTACAGAGATTACAAAGCAGGTGCATCCAGAAAACAATAACATACTACTATAGAAAAGGAATAGACAAGAGAAAGAGAGGAGCTCTTAAACATTCGAAATTGTACAATACAAACATGGATAAAAAATTTCTATACTATACAGCAAATCCTGTGGGAAAATGTGGGCAGAAAAACAAGAAAGGCAATCAAGCTAAAAAGCCAAACCTCCAAATAATTAGAGTTCTGGGAAAACAGAGAAAAATGCAAAAAAAAAGAAAAAAAGAATAGCCAAAAGAACTAGTAGAGGAAAATTCTTCAAAAATGAAAAGAGATACCAGCGTTCAAACTGAAAGAGCCCACCAAGTGCCAGGCAGAATGAATGAAAACCCAGAACTAGACACATCCTTGAGAAATTTCCACACACCTAAGACAAACACCTTGCAGAGATAACGTGCAGGTCTGCTACAGAACCTGTGACTCTCCGTTAGCAGACTTGATGCTAGAAGACAATGGAGCAGCACTTTTTAAGTTTGAGGTAAAATTATTTTCAACTTAGAAGTCTCACCTAAAATAATAATCAAATGTGAGGGCAAAATACTGACCACTTCAAACATACAAGGAGTCAAAATAGTACCACCCATACATCCTTCCAGAAGAAATTCCTTGAATATAAACTACAACAAAACCAGAAAAAAATCAACCAAAAGATAATAAGGGGATCTAAGAGAAAGCTGAACTACTCCCAGAAATCTAGTGAAAAGAAAAACACTTAGATGGTGACTGCTATACATCAGGCTTAGAAACAAGTGATCAAAATTAAAATAAGAAATCAGCGGGTTCCACGAGATCTTCAAGGAGAATGGATTCCACACGACAGAGGAAATGATCAAGAAGCTGAAAGATACCACTACTATGGTGATGAAGGCACAAGTGTCTTCTCCCAACAAGAAAAGAGAAAGGTAATTGGAAACTCCAGGAAAAAACAAAAACCTTTAGAAATAACATATGATTATTAACCACTTCGGTACGGCGCTCACTGGCCGCGAAACCTTGCCCACAGCCAGCACTCATAGTCCGTACGATAGTTTGTGCTGTGCATTGACGACGGATCTGTTTTGCTCTTGTGTGATGAGGAAAGCTTTAAAGCACTGAAAGCTTGTTTTACTTTACAGGCAGCTTTAGGAAAATAACTATAATAACTCCTACTAAGGACTTGTTAAAGGGTCACAGATTCGTAGTAACTTATTAGCTGAACGTACTCACTGCAATTGCAGAGATAAAAGTAAAAGGTTTTGGCTGTCAGCTAAAGTCGACGCCCGCGTTCATCTGTGGCTGACAACCATAGTCGACACTGGTACTGAAGTAGTAACTATCAAGCAAGCAAAAACATGACATGATTTTGAATCATTTATAGAGTATAAAAAAGTGATTCCATTTGAACTTGATGCTAGAAATATTGTTGTTCAAATTATAAAAGTATTTCAACATTGGATCTATGGTGAAAGAATATGATCTTCACATACTACATGATTCTACAGTGAACAGTACACTTCTTAGCCCCAACCTTAATGATGTAATCTAAAGTCCAGAAGCCAGGTGATGGTTATAGAAGAAAATGTAAAAAAACTGTTCTCAGCCTTGACAATATAAAAGTACTTAGCTGATTAGAAGTGGGGAGAGGATGGAAAGGAGTTAAGAAATTTAGTTGTTAATATAGAAATGGAGGTTAAAGAGTATTTATAGGTAACCTGGTAATCCTTGGGAAAATTAAAAATAATAATGTAAAAATTAAATATTGTGAAGGAAAAAAATTGAAAGGGGAGACATGGGTGGGGTGTTGTGTACATGAACTAAACTCTCATCTTTCATCTCAAAGACACAGAAATATCTAAAGTTGATAAAACAAAAATATTCCAGTAACCATCATTTCCTTACTCTTCTTTAATACCTATAAGAGCTTGGTGGAGGCAAATTTAAATGGCCCAGTTCATTTTTTAAAATCGATCTAAGGAAGTACGAACTTTTTTTTTTCGGCTTATTAAATGTCATTGTAGTAGGCAGAAGTATTCAAAATCATTTTGTTGGACTGAGCTCAAAAGAAAAATTCCACTGGACACACTCAATAAATGTTCATTATAAACAGCCCTTTTCCCCATAAAAGGACGTCAGCACAAAGGCCGGACCGGCTTCCCGCCCCTCCCGGCTCCTGCTCCCAGCACACAGGTGCTCAGGGGGACAGTGACACGCGGCTGTCAGGCAGAGCCAGCAGTGCCGCTGAAAATTAAACCAAGTCCCAGGTCACAGTGGGGAGGGAGGCCTGGATTCCGGCCCAGCCACTAACCATTTGGCATCTGCCAAATCCCAGTCTGGGTGGAATCTCCACATTTTTAAATGTGGACAACAAATTTTTTAAATCTTTGGTTTGGTCCGGTTACCCAAAGCAAATACAACCGTGCACCAAAGTGGTCCAGGAACACCAGAGAGCAGGGCTCCTGCCAGACACTCAGAGAACCTCCCGCTCGCCTGAGGACTACAGAAGCCGCGCCGGTGCTGGGTAACGGTTGGACCCCGGACTGCCGGACTACGAGGCCCAGAAAACTCTGGACACACATTACGTCTTTCTGTATCTCAGTTTTCTCATCTGGAAAATGGGAATCATGACAGCACTCATCTCACAGAGTTGCTGTGATGATTAAATGAGTGATCATGTGTGAAATGCTCAAAAATGGTCCCTTAACAAGAAGCACTCGATTCAAGTCAGTCACTATTTGACTGTGGCTTGAGCTATGGTCACCTTTCTCTACGGGAATCTACTGAAGGATGGGGCAAAGGAAAGGAGTGATGACACGGGGGTGAGGGACAGGGATGGGGACCTGCAGGAGCTCCTGTGCTACGTGGAAGATGGAGTTTCAGGTGGAAAAGCACCTGAGGCCAGTCATCGTTCATCCATATCTGACCCTCTGGGTGGCAAGACCATGCTCCCCCCAGTGGACAACGGGATTTCCATGGAACGGTGAGGGTCCTCCAGCTGCATCCGGGCACCTGTCCTAGGTGAGCAGGCGGCAGAGCCGAGGAAGGCACGCCCCTCTCGTGCAGGACCCAGCCGGGCACACTTGGAAACAGTCTACACCAGCAACAGCGCCACTTTCTCCCTCGAGCTGCCACGGCCACAGCCAGGCAAAGTTTGAGGAGGCCGGGTTTCCACGAGGCCTGTGTGGCCTCTGATGACTGAGTTGCAGGGCGCTCTGCTCCTTGAAATGCTGCCACAGGCACAAACATCTACGTGCTCAGGCCACATCACATGGGGAGGGATGCCCAAGGACTTTCTTCTCCTGCAGCAAAGAAACACTCCTCACCCCACTGCGAGCTGTCGGCTGTCCATCTGTGAGTTTGACCCAGATACTCCACCTGAAGGGGAAGGGCTGGGTGCCAACTCCTGGGTCTTTGGTCTAGAGGCCTCATTTAGAAATATTTCTATAAAAGATATGTGTTGGACTCTGATCTAGGAAGTCCCTTCCAACCATAAAAATCCCACGACTCTCTCTTCATGACGTTATTCTCAATGCCACCACCACCTCCCCCTCCTGCCGCTGTAACCCCGGGAGGCTTCCTCGCACAGCTGGAGTGTTTCAGTTACCTGGATACACCAGGAGTCCCTGGGGCGACACACCCACCTTCCAGGTTATCTCTGTCACCCCTCAGCACTGCCCACAACGCTAAGATGAAGGCACTCGACCAACACGTGTTCACAGAATTTAAGTAAATTCAAAACGGAAATTCTTTCAAATATCTATTTCAAATACACACATCATGTGCTCCTTATCTCTGGCTCTTTGGTCTTTGGAGAAAGGGGCAGTAGATGTGTCTTTTAGAAGACAAATGTTTGAATTTCAGTTGTTGAAATGTAAGCTGCTACAGAAACACTGCAAAAAAATTATTTAACTATTTTATACCCACCCAAAATGCTGCAAACGTGTTTCTTTAAGACATTCATGAGTCAAATTATATCCTGAAGAGTCATCGAAATAACTCTGCATCCTATTTACAATCTTGGTACCGAGCCGGACAATGACTCAGCTGTCACGCCCTGTTCTTATATTGACACTTTTTAAAAATCAACACTCACAGCTGAAGAGAAGTTAAATAGACTGATGACAATAGCAAAAACCTGGCCACTTCTTACATAACAAAAGTAAATAATGGGTAATGGACACACTTATAACTTTGACTCAAACTGTATATAAGCAATTCATGTAACCAAAACGTTTGTACCCCCATAATATTATGAAATAAATGTAAACAGAATCTGCAGGTCATTGTTGGTATTTGCCGCCCTCTGGTGGGCAAGCCCAGGAAGTGTCCACACCGGAAAACTGGAAGTGTGTATTCCACAGATGAGATCATCCCTGCTCAAGCCTTCATCCCACAGGACGTCCCCCTAGCAACCAAGCAGGTCCTGATTCTCTGCTCCCCGTGTCTGCATGTGTGTGTGAAGACGAAAGAAAGAATAACGTCAGCCCGAGCAGAACGAGATGAGCAACATGACCCTGTTTCCACAAAGTACACTCAACACGTGTGTGAAGACATACAGCAGACGTGGATGAGCTGCGCTTTCAGCTCTCCAACACTGCTCTCCCTGTGAGCAGATGACTGAGGGCGGGCCACGTTACAAAAGTGTCAATAGGATAAGTGTCAGTTGACTTTGCCTCATCAACTTAAATGAAACACATACTTGTATCATGCATTTTCAGAACATGACTATAGAGAACCCACAGCCTCCCCTCACCCCACCCTCCACCATGCCACCCTGGACAAGGAGCCAGTGGTCTCACTGTGCTCGTCATCAGAGGGTTCCCATTGCTCCCGGCCCCATGCAATTCAGAACCCACGCCGAGCCCTGAGGAATGCAAGACCTTACAGAGGTGCTCCTTATTTGGGCCTTTACTGCTCTGGAGGACGGTGCATGCCTCTGGTCTCTCCTTGCACTCTCCTGCCTGGGGAGTTTTCCTGAAATGCAGTGTCCATGAGGTAGGTGACTGCTTTTCTCCAAAATATTCCATAGCTCCCCATTAACTACTACTAAATCATACATGAACTGATCACTTTTGAGTTTAGAGTCTTTGTAGTGGGATGGGTATGCTTTTGTGGTGGGATGATGGATGGATGGATGATGGGTGGGTGGATGGATGATGGGTGGGTGAATGAGTGAGTTGGTAGATGGGTGGATGGGCAGACAGACAGCTGAATGGACAGGTGGATATATGAATATATGGGTGGACAGGTGAATGGACAGGTGGGTGGACAGGTAGTGAATAAATAGATGGAAATATGGAAAGATTGATGGAAGGAGGGATGGAAGAATAAAGACTTCCATGACATTTTGGGCTCTACTAAGCCTTGCACTAAGACTGACTAAAAAGACACTATCCCTGCCCACTAAATGTTCCATTAGTGGTGATAACAGTGAGATCAATCCAAGTGACAAGAACAGATGAACATAAAGTGATTCCAGAAAAAAATAAAAGCAGGTGACCTTCTAGCAGGAAGAAAACAGACAAAAACCAGATAGTTTTATAGCAGTGGCCACAAAAATCGAGATTATTAATTTGCAGGGGCTGAGTAACCCTTCCACTCGGGAGGAATTGTCATGGCAACTGGTTGTGGCCATCACGGCAGGCAGGATGTCCCACCCTGATGCCAGCTGACCAGCTCCAGCCTGTGACTAAAGCACACAGGAGGGGGGAGGGAAAAAATAAATAAATAAATAAAGCACACAGGCATGGCAGTGCAGGGCCAGATGACCAGGAGCCAGACACCAGGCTGAGGACATCGACAGTGGGGACATCTGTGGGGCTGCATCAGAGCCAGGGCGAAGGGGACTGTGGCAGGAACACGCAGCCTGCTGTGCTCGGAGCTCACCAACACGGGCAGACCCAGGGACCGCACCACCCCCAGTGGTGTGAAGGCCACGCTGGCCACTGCCCAGCCCCTGCTGGCCTTGGAGGAGACCCAGATGCCCTCAACCTCCCCTTTGCTGTTCTAATCCCCCATGAGCCCTGACAGTCAGAAGGTGACCGAAGGGTCATCTGAGGACACGATATCCCATTTCAAACCCCCATCAGCAGGTGGGAGAGACTCTTGTGGCTTCCTCAGACCTTTTCCCCACGTCCAACAATGCACACTGTCAGAAAAGGCCACGCATCTACCGTAAGTTCTGAGAGTCCCCCCGGAAACCAGTTTCTTCCCTCTGCTCTCCCTTCCGCTCCTGGAGACAGGACAAGCTGCCCGCCTCCCATGCCGCACCCTCGCACGACTTGAAGGTGGCCACTCGGTCTCTCAGGGCTGGCTGAAGGGTGTCTCCACCTACCTGAGATGCCAGCCCAGGAGCCCTGACGTGTTCTCGGCTCGCAGCCGTGCAGCACAGGCCTGCGGGTCGCTGGTGCACAGCACGAGTGCACCCCTGCCCCGACCGCCAGGCCTCGCTCCAGAGTGGGATCACAGCACGGGACATGAGCACCAGAGCCTGGGACAGGCAAAGAGAGAGAAAGCAAGAAAGGAGACCCGTGGCTCTGGGCAGAGGGGCTACTCAGAGTTAGAGCCAAGAGGCAGCGACATCCTCCTTCCCACTCAATGCAGAAACCCACCGAGGGCTTAGAGCGCAGGGGCACAAGACCCAACATGTATGGAGGACTTCCCTCTGCCAAGAGCTATGCCCAGGGCTTCAGATGGGAACCCTGGTCATTCCTCATGCATTCTTTTGGCTTCTGTTTGCTGTGTGCCTACTACGTGCCCTGCACTGTGGGATGCTGAGCACCCAGCAGAGAGTGAGGCTGCAGGGCCCGGCTACAGAGACAGAACCACCTGTTACAGCATTCGTTGTTTAAATGCTGCAAACAGGGAGTCCAGTGCCTTGGGAACAGGTGACAAAGGGACCACACCAGGCAGCACAGCAGCAGGTGCGAGCCCCGCCCCCTGCCACGGTGGCTCAGGGGAGAGAAGGAAATGACACCAGTGGGACAGTGGGCAAAGGGGCGGGGGGAGGGGTTATGCGTGGCCCTGGAGGCAGGAGGAGAACTTGGGACTTGATCCTGGGGACCACAGAGGGGGCTGGGACCGGGGTATTTGCAACCGTACCCATCTGTTCTGTGCAGGGCTTCCCAAGGCGCAGTACCCACCAGCAACAGCATCGCCTGGGAACGGGTTAGAAATGTAGATTCTCCGGCCCAGCCCAGAGCTGCTCAATCAGACACACTGGGGAAGGGACCCAGCTACTGTGTAGCACCTAATTTAAAAGATCAGCTTGTCTTATGCTAAAGTATTGCAAAATCAACCCCAAAGGATGCGCTAGACCTCATTTACATTTCTCAATCCCCCCCACCTTTCTTCTTCTGAAAAGGCTTCCAGCCTCCCTACGCAGACTGCAGCGTTCTCTCAACCCCACCCCCCATCTTTGTTTCCTATTCCTTGTGTGCTTGCTAATCGCTTAATTTGGCCTGGCATTTTGGACACAAATTAGAGGATGGCTATTATGGCAAGCCTTTAAGAGAAAATCTGAAAGTCTTGAGGAAATGAAAGATAACCATGAAAAATAAGACATCTGGGCAAAGTTTAAAAGGACCGGCCGGGCATGCTCAGCCTTGAGTGAGCATCACCATGGGGAGCCGCGGTGACAGTTTTCTAATATATCAGGAATGCACACAGGAGAAAGAGATCCGTTTTTCCACTCATCAGCCAGAGCAGAATGAGCAGGACCGTCTTAGGTTTCAGCAGGGAAAACATATGTCATGTGTTTGAGCCATAGCACGGGAGGAGCTGCCAAGAGGGCCGGTGAGATCATCCTCGCCAGAGACGCTCGCAATGAGATCACAGCGGCCCGGGTCGCTGTCCGGCAGGGTGCCTGGACCACGCAAGGTCTGAGCGCCCGCCAGCTTCTGTGTGGGGTCTCCCCATTGCCTGGCAACCCCAACGCCTGGCAAGGTCTGGATGGGCAGGGCAGGTGCCGATTCCTGGTTACCGTGGTTTGCTTCAGACACCCAGGAATCCAAAGGACACTTTGCACCTCTGCAAAACATTTCAGAGTGCCTTGCTACCTGGAGGCCGGGATTCCAGGCATTTGCTTCTTGGGAAAGCACATTATTCCTTCCCTATAATCAAATCCTCTCTTCCCAGCAACGGCAGCAGCAGCAGTAAAAACAAGCATCACTTCCGGTAACAGCTCCGAGGTACCGCGCATTTGCTCCGTGCCAGCACTGCACACCCATCCCTTCACTCAGGCCTCAGCACCATCGTAAGACCCATTTTACAGATGAAGAAACTGAGGCTTAGAAGGGGCTACTGACTTGCTCATGGCCCCAGTGCTGCTAACGTATGGGATGAAACTTGAGCCCAGGGTTTTCTGACTTCAGAGCATACGATCATGATCATGCCTCTATGTTTTTCATACATTTTTAATTTTTTTCTGTTAATACATTCTAGACCATGAAGAACATGCCTCTGTGTTGCCAGGAACGAAGTATGCACATCAGATGCTTAAGAAGGAACTGATGCAAATGTGGCCCCCGAGACCCTCTGGGGCAGGCAGGGGCTGGCCCTTGATAACGTTCAGCAGAAAGGAGACCAGGAGCCTTTTAAAAATCACCTGCTGTCTCCTCTCCCAATCCCCACCCTGACACCGCTCCAGATCTGGTGATATTTAAAACCAAGGCCCTCCTGGAAGTCCCTCGCCCCTGCCCTGTCGGCACCACCCCACGCCTTGCCCTGCACACCTCCACCACAGACTCAGTGAGTGCGCAGGGCTGCTGGCTGCGTAGACGGCCTTCACGCACCATCACCCATTCCCAAACTGCAAGAGCACAGGGTTCCCGGCAGCCTGCCCAGCCCCTTACCCACGCACGCCTTTTATACGTGCCCGGCAACCTCCCCAGAGGGCCCCTCGGCCAGCACTGTTTGAAGGCTGCTGCGATTGGAGGGGACATTGTGCAGAGACTGCTGTCACAGCCGCAGATAACCCTGGGTCACGTGTTTATCCCAGCTTCTTGTTGAGGCAATTCTAGGCTCCAATTCTAGGCTTTTCTCTTTTTGCCTCTTTCTGGGGTCCTGCATATGGCTGAAATGATTTCTATTCCAGACTTGAAGAACCGGTTTTCCTCGGCACTGGGATGCTGTCTATGCCAGTGCCTTCACCGCAAGGCTTTCTGGGGCCTCATCGGTCGGATGGTCTGGCCAAGGGACCAGCTTGACAGGGGACCGCAGACCTGAACACCCACCTCACCCTGTTGAAAGAGCCACTGCAAAACAAGCACAGGAACCAGGTGGGGCCCAGGGTAGGCGCGAGGTCGCAGGCTCAGGACTGGGTGCACAAATGGACAGTGTCACAGCTGTGCCGACTCTCGGGAAGAGCTTCCCAAGGGGAAGCTTGGGCCAGAGCAGGCTGCCTGTGAAGCGTGGCAGGCCCGGCAGAAGCCAGCAGAGACCGATTTTCCTGCTATTCAGACAACTGCAGGCTGATGTCAGGCCTGGAGTCAGGTGAATGAAATTTATTCCTTCTTGATGGAAAAGCTGGACTCAAGCCACAAACATATACTCCTAGGAAGTCTTAATTTTTCTTCCAGCCTCACCAGGCTCAGCGGAGCTTAAAGCAGGCTTTTCCCTCATGCAAAGAGGGCCCCGAGAACAAACAGAATGGAGCCCTGGGGAGGAGAAGGAGGCCCTTCCAGAGCTTCGCTCTCTAGGCGGCTCTTTCCAAACCACTATAGGGAAGGTCGGGGAAGAGGGCAGAGATGGCTTCTGGAGGTCTGGCCTCGTGGACTCCAACCTGCGATGGTCAGTGTCACACCCTAACAGCCATGGGAGTATCAACACTCCCAAAGAACCCAGACAAGGCATGTGACACAAGCCAGCTCTGTTTCAGCAGATATGTTTGCACTGAACAACCCATTCTCCCTGCACCATCTTTCGTGGCTGTGTTACCACACGCTCATCCTCCAGCACCATGATTCATGCACACATCGGGGATGCAGATGGATGGGATCTCATCCTAAGGGTGCAGAAATGTCCCCTGCATATGGTCCCCTGGCACTGTCAGCACCTACCCAGTAACCCTGGCCATATACACCACCCAAGGCTCAGAAACTCAGCTCCTGGAACTGTTACCCATCCCTAGTTCACGCAGAGAATTAACAGTGACATAAATTAAAATCAGAGTCAACTACCTTCATGGCACCCATAGCTTGGAAAGTCAAAGCTAATCTTGAAGGGGTCAGTGCTGCCAGCATCGCGTTGAATCTTGCGCTCTTGTTCTTGATAGGTGAATGGTACTGTCCATCTGGAGCCACAGAACCGAACCTGTGGAAAGAGGGGTGGGGGTTAACAAAAAAGCAGAACATGGCACCACTAGAGATGAAGTTGGGCAGCTCCCACATGCACACACAGGGAAGCACACAGATGTCCCCACCCTGGAACCTCCACCATGAGACAGAAAGCAGAGTAAGGCTGGGGGCGGAGGTGCCTCCCAGAAGATGCTGAGAAAGGCACTGGCCCACTTTTTAAAATTGAGATATGATTCACATACAATAACATTCACCCCTTTATAGTACATAATTCAACGGATTTTGGTATAGTCACAAACTCGTACAACTGCCACCCCATACCATTACCAGTCACGCCCCATTCTCCCCACTCTCCAGCCCCTGGCAACCATAATCTACAATCTCTGTGGATTTGCCTACTCTGGACAAGTCACATAGGTGGAACCATACAATATGTGGTCTTATGTCTGGCATCTTTCACTTAGTGTGATGTTTTCCAGGTTCATCTATGTTGTAGCCAAGTATCAGTACTTCATTCCTTTTTATGGCTGAGCAATATCCCACTGTAGGGATTTGCCACATTTTATTTACCCTTTCATCAGTTGATGGGCGTTTGGGTTGTTTTCACTTTGGGGCTGTTAATAAATAATTATGGTATGGACATCTGTGAACAAGTGTTTGTGTGGACATATGTTTCTAACTCTCTTGTGGACAATGTTGAGTATTTATTGACCATAAATGTGAGGACTTATTTCTAGACTCTTCATTCTATTCCATTATCCATATACCTATCCTTATGCAAACATACTCTGTCTTGATTACTGTAGTAAGTTTTCAAATCACACATGTGAGTCCTCCTACTTTGTTCTTTATCAAGATTGTTTTGGCTACTCTGAGTCTCTTGCATTTCCACATGAATCTTAGGACCAGTTTCGCAACTTCTGCAAAAAAAAGGCAGCTGGGATCTGACAGGGATTGCATTGAATCTGTACATCTATTTACCGGCCCACTTTTTATCAAGTGATAAACCAACACCCCAAAAGCGGGGCTCCTCCAACAAACCTCCAAACTCCTCTGTTCCTCCTAATATTCGTAGTATTGGAGGGGGGGCAGCTTGAATGATGTTGTAATCAAATTTTGCTTCTCAAAGAATGACTCCATATACTCTCATATCTTCTGCAAGCAATGTAGCTCACTATCATTTTTCCTTCTCATTGACTCTGACTCTCCAATCTCTAGTGCACTGAATGCATGCTCAGCTAGATGGTCCAGAACCTGCCAGAGCACTGGCCAAGATCTCATTAAGGCGTTGCAGTACAGAGAGTCCCCCATCTGTGGCTTTCCTTCCTTCTTCCCCATCTCCCGGAGTGGGGCGATGCTGACAAGTGACCAGGAAATGTGGAGACACCTCTGGGGAGGGCTAGTGGTCCTCAGATCTGCTGTCATGAGCACTGGTGGCTTCTGAGGGGGGTCTAGGGGGCTTCAGCACCCACCAAGATAACTGCAAAGAGGCTTTTGTTGTTTCCATTTTATTTCCTACTAATTCACAAGAGGAAAAAATTAAACAGAATTTGGTCCATTTTAAGTTTGTTTCCCATACAATTTTCTCAAACTTTTGGCATCTACTATCACATTTATCTGCTGGCAAGAACTTTTAGGCAACCAAAAGTAGTAAAGCATTCAAGGAAAATCTGCAGGGAGATAGCTGGTTATGTACTCCCTGACTGCTGGCTTTGTCACAAATTTAAATACTGACTGTGGCTCAGAATTTTTATTGGCGAGTGAAATGCTGCTGAAAGACTTAAAAAAACTTGGTGTTTCTTAGCTTCTGCAAAGAGCATCATGAACCCCAGAACACACCTGGAAGATGCCTTAGCTCCTGCCACCCATGAGGGCAGCACTAGCACCGATCTGTTTATAACAGTAAAATAAAAAAAGGAAAAAACCTAAATGCCCAGTAATATAAGGGATTGATTATATAACTTTTATATATGATCATTTATCTGTCTATTATAGTGCTATTACAAAGGATAATGCATATGTGTGTATATTGTTGCATAAAAACATTTGATATATATCATGTTAAATGGAAATGACAAGTTATTTAAAAAAACCAGAATCTATCAGTGGATCTCATTTGGTAAAAATCCAGCATCTCTCTCTCTTTAGATATATTGGTATGGAGGAGAGATGTACATTGAAGTGTAATAATCATTATGTCTGGGCAACAGCATGTTGAGTAATTTTAAATTTTTTCTGTTTGTTTATCTACCTTTTCCAGTTAGTTGTCAGTATACTTATAGAGGTGGTTAGAGGAAGATCACCCGACATGCAGCCGATGAGACTCAAGAACCAGACCAACTTAACAGAGCAGAGAGATCATCTGCACCATTGACCTGAGTGAAGGAGAAACTACTCACTTATCCAACAGGTTCTCCCTTGGAATCCGAACCTTGTCAAATATTAAAATCCCATTATCCACACCTTGCAGACCTGGAAAGAATAGAAAGGGGGAAATCCATGCGGCATCCGAAATATTGTCCCTGCTACTTCCCAGACCTGTCTCCACTAAAATGCAAAGCCCTTTACTTTACTTCTAGAATTTTTGATGCTTTTTTGTTTGGGGTAGGGGGTGGGGATGTTGTTTGTGTGTTTCCTGTGCCTGTTTCTTCGGCCCACCTGGCCCACTCCTCCCTACCGAGAATGGAGAAGAACGTGCTTTTCCTTCTGGGCAGCCTGCATGCTCAGGGGATCTGGTGGGGGCACCCCTGCTCCAGAGCAACGACTGTGACTAAGAAAGGAAGAGTTCTAAGCAACTGAAAGGATGGGAAGCTGAAGACAGAAGGCAGGAAAGCAGACTTGGTCTCCCCAGGAATGCAGAGCCCGAGTCCCCACCCCACCAGTGCTCCCTGCTCAACACACAAGGTGAGCTGCTGAGAGCAAATGCCCACAAAACCAGGGAAAATGGGCACAAAGACAGCAGCAATGGGGGCAGGGAGGGTCCCAAAATCTGCCAGACCCATTGCCTAAAGGCACTTGTCAGAGTCTGGGGTCTACTCTTTGTTCAGGAACACTTAGGGAGATTTAATCTGGGGGGCGGGAAATCTGTCTTTAGTAAATGTCTTTCTTTAGAACATACCCCCTTGACAAGGACACACTTGCATTTATTTAGGAGCTCACAAGGACACCAAAGCAGGCTTTCCGCCGTTGCCAGTGTTTTCAGTGTCTGGCACAACTTCACAGAGCTCAGCCTGCCCCTCTGCTCTCAGCAATTCTTGACACGAGAGGTGCTTTCATGGGGCCAGCCCAGCTGGGAACTCATCACCCCTGGGAGGTGCGTTTAAAATCCCCACAGACCCACTTGCAGCCCATGCCTGCAGCCACGGCAGTGGTCGGTAACCACTAAGGGGGCGGGATGAGACCATTCCCCTCCACCGGATGACTGGCTTCTCCTTCCCTCTTCTCTTCCCACTCTTTCTTCTCTCCTTTTTTCCTCAGCTCTCAGCTCCCTTTTTTGGCTTGGCTTGACCTTGGCCAAGGAAGGCCACTGGAGGCCACAGGCATGGCCTAATCTCACTGAGTGTTATGGCTTAAATTGTGTCCCCCCCAAATTCATATGTTGGAGTCCTAACCCCTACACCTGTGTATGTGACCTTATTTGGAGACAGAGTCTTTACAGAGGTAATCAAGTCAAAATGAGGTCATTAGCTTGGGCCCTAATCTAAATCACTGGTGTCTTTGTAAAACAGGTAAATTGGGAGACAGACACGTATGCAAGGAGAACACCAGGTCAACGTGAAGGTGGCCATTTACAAGCCACAGAGAATCCTGGGGCAGATCCTTCCCTCACCACCCTCGGGAGGAACCAATCCTGCCAATACCTTGATCTCGGACTTCCAGCCTCCAGAACTGTGAGACAACAACTTTTTGTTGTTGAAGCCACCCAGGTAGTGGTATGGCAGCCCTAGCAAACAAACACACTGAGTCAACCCTTAGCACTCATGAAGGGCCTCATGAGCGCAGACCCCAGGCTGGTGGCCAAGGGGCACTGAGGAGAGGGCTGCAGCTGCCCTCTGAGAGCCCACAAGTCTGAGAAGGACAGAGAAGACAGAACAGCGTTCAGGGCCAAACTGCCGCATTACTAGGAAATTTGAGAAGCTGGGAGAAAATGAGACCAGTGTACATTCACAATGGCAACCTGTGACTTCCTCTAACAGGTCCACGTAAAGACTCTTAACGAAGCTTCAAAGTCAGAGTCTTCGCTAGGGGAAGTCATCTCTTCCTGCGCTGTCCCAGTGACGTGAGTTAGGTCAGACTCTCCCTGGGCGGGGCGGGAGCAGGTGGGAGGTGTGAATGAGCCCAGGAAAGGGCCCACCTAGAGACCCACCTTCTTTGTACATCATATCAATAGCTGTCACTCCTGGGTACAAGTTTCCGTTTTCATCCCGGACAGGAACGATGAAACAGTGTGGCCCTAAGGAAGACATAGAGATCACCAGTGAGCTGTCCTTTCTAAAGACAGGAATGAAGCTTTCATTTCCCAGAATGGAATAAAATTATTTTGATCCCCAAATTCATTCAGTTCCACACATAATAGTGTGTGATGTCAAAATGTAATAATAAATTTTACCAACATGTATATTTAGGAGGTAAAGTTAGTACTGAATTTTCTATAAGATAAAAACAGCCCTGCAGAGTGGGTTTCCACTGGAAAACAGTACCAGGAAAGAGAATTATCCTGGCTGTCTGTGTCGGTGACAAACCTTGCGATCTTCCATTTATGATGAGCTGGGCGAAGACCGCGGCGTAATTGCCGTGCATGGCGTTTCCGATGTACATCTTCTCCGCGTTCTCGCACGGCGTGTCAATGACAAACTCCTGCACAGAAACAGCAGAGTGACAGAGTGTTTCCGTTCCTGTGGCTCATTTCAACTGCTTGGCTCAAGGCAACGAACGCTGTGAAAATAGATCCACACGGTGCAGGACGCCGTTTCCAGGTGATTTCACAGCAAAGAGGAGACAAATGAAAGGTCACGTGGCTCCACCTGCTGAAGCCAGCCCTGCTGTGTGCTATCACCTCTGTGCACCTGTCACCTCCGCCTCAACTCTGAAAATGAGTGGAGACTAAAGTGATTTTTTTCAAGGAAAAATCCAATCAGGGGAATAAGTTGCCAATTTTCAACCGTTTAAAGGTGTTTGTTCACTCCTTCCCGGTCTCTCCTCTTTGGAACGCCGGGCCGACGTGTGTGCTGTTTGGCCGCACCTGCCCAGCTCTAATGTGTGCAGTCTTTCTTCAATTACCAACTTCTTTCTCTCTGACTACTTCACACCGAGGTTTTGACTTTTAAATAATCCAACAACAAAATCGCTAAAAGCCCTGGTGGTACCTACTCAGCTCTCCACAACCCCCTCGCCCCCAAACACCCCACCTGCGAGGTTCTCAAGCAAAGATGGAACCTCCAGTGGTCTTGGCCCCTAGATGGAATGTTCCAGGGTCCACATTCGTGTGCTTCATTTTGTCTGCTAGTGTTTGCCCCTCCCGGGCAAGTCACTTGGTTCCTCAAGGCCTCTGCCATTTCCTGGGCCCTAAACATCCCTGCCTCCATGCCATGGGTCTGTTGAAACAGCAGCCAAGCAATCAGAGGCCAAAACTGGATGCCTGGATGCGGCAAGACTAATAGGCCACTGAGACCTCTTCCCGCCATTGCTTAGAATATCAGCCCAAACAATTTTGGTTTTTATGAAAAGAAATCAGTCATTTAAGCCTTCGGATGATTGCTTCGGAACCTGCCTCTCCATTTTCCTGATCAATGAATGTAATAATTAAAGGTTTCTCCAAAAGGTTCACATGTCCAAGCTCTTAAAACAAAAGCACTTGTAAATGAGTCTCTATGGTAGGAGGGGGAAATCTCAGAATGTGCCATGCAGTTTGTCTCTGAATCTGTCCAAGGATTCCAGCTCAAAACAGTCTGAAACTAACACTGGTCACAAAGAAGCAGGAAGAACATGCAGGGTTTTTGTTTTCAGTCTCTGTTCAAAATTCCATCTTCTGTTTCCTACTCTCTGGAAGCCAGTACCAGGGTCACAGTGGAAATGCTCCCTTTCACTTCTTGGCCCTCCCCAGTCTCACTCGACAATGGGGTTCCCTTTAAACCTCTTGCCAAGGAGGGACTGACCATACTGCCAGCTCTGAATCAGGGTCCCCGGGACAACTCAGAGAGCCCAGGGGAAATGGCGGAGTTGAAATGCAAATTTAATTGGAGTTGACACTATTGAAGATGTGGCTGAACTAAACCAACAAGCTATTGATCACACAAAGATTATCTCAGATTTCAGACTGTAAAGCATATAGACAATACTTTCCCTCTGGCCAAAAAATACAGTGTTGAAGCCTAAGAAAACATTCTTTGACATATGTTTGCACAAAGAAACTTTTAACATGTGCAAAGGCTTCTCAGAAACATAAATGGACAAGCTGAATCTTTTTAAGAGAAGTCTCTGGAGGCTGCCCTTGTCTTATCGGGCCAGCCAGGACTTCTCAAGGAAAGGAGTTATTTGAGGTTGGGTGCAGTAAAAAACAACAACAACACAACCCATGCAGGTGGGGAATGCTTACACCTGGGGGTGGGGTGGGGGAGTAGGAAGGGACGTGGCTGAGGGAACGCTGGCCTGGCAGAAAAGATCTGGTGGGATGGGGAGGGTGCAGGAAGCCATCCGTCCCCCCATAAACATCTGCTACACCCTGGGAAAGGAGGCTTGTCACTTCTGGCAAAACGCTTGATTTGGAAACTTTGCATCAGCCAAAACCCTGGAGTTAAAGCTGGCTCTAAATAACACACACCATGTGTGTCGGTTACTAGAAGAATCATTTGTTGGAGGCCAGCAAAATGGTCAGTGCTGGAAAAGACGACTTTAGCCAGAGAGCTTCTAACCTCATTTATTTTTGCTGTTTAGCATAAAGTGTAACAATAAAACTCTCTGTTACCTCTGAACTATCCATAACACTACCTGATCCACTCCCCCTCAAAATAAATATAAAACAACCAACCCGCAGGAATGAATAACCAAAAGAAATGTAAGAGATTCAAACAGTCCTTGAGGGAGCGGACCCTCATTTAATATGCTCTAACAGTTTAAAAGGGAAATGAAGGGGAAACGCAGAGCCCACTGAAGGGAGAAGCCCATCCCCTGCTATGGCAATTCTCGGCGGCGGGAGTTTATGATGGGCTTGTTCTCACTCCCACCCCCAGCGGGGCAGAGCGCCCACCAGAGGCTCCCATCATTATGATTTCAACTTGGCAACTCCCCTGTCAGCCCATGGCAGCTGCTGAGGCACACCAGGTAGCTAAATCGTTTATGCTGTTTGGGGAGAATGGGACCAACACAGGAAATTATTTTTGTGGAAAAAAAAATAATTGTAAGAAGAAACAAATAAATAAGAATTTCAGGTGGGTTTTTCCCCCCTATCAATGACAGCAAGGTGACCTCAATATCATGGCTTGGGGAGAGAAAAAATCAGCCAGCCAAAATCCAAAAGATGCTAGGCCAGCACGCCCACCAGCAGGAAAGCCAGGTTGCTACGTAAAGAAACAACCACCACTGAACACGGACTCACTTATCAACTGGGTAACCGGAGTCCGTTTCTTAGCCTCTGTGAGCCTCAGTTTCCCCGTCTGTAAAGTAGGGACAATAATACCTTTCTACAAGATTATGGAACATTTGACAAAATGTTGCCTGCAGAGGGCTCAGCCTGGTGCCCAGTGTATCTGTGCTCGATTAACAGGAAAGGCTTATCGTCGTGTTTACAGGATTGTGGTTGGGGGAAACAAAGACACCACACAGAGGGAGCTTGACACAGAGCATGGCACACAGTGAGGGGTCAAGAAACAGCAGTGCTTATTCTTGTTCCTACCATGACCTTGGACATCAATGGCTGCTGCAGAGAACTGACGCCAGGACAAGAGGGAAAGCAGAGCGTCCTCTACTACAACCCTCCCCCGACTCTGTCATTCTGAACTCTGACCACCTCCAACTAGCATTTGAGGGTCAGGAAAGCCTACTGACAAAAACCCGGATTCTTAAGGACAAGCTCAGGGAAAATGAGCTCAGCCATGCAGCTCGGCCACGCAGCGCCCACTCCCACACTCGGGCACATGCTGACACACACGGCTTTACAACTCCTCATTTCTAGCAAGCACTTCAAAATGTCTTTATCCCTTTGTCGTTCTTAGGAATACCCAGCATCAGGCAAGAAACCATAAAGGGGAGCGACCTAAGTGAAGAGTTGCTTTCTCTGTGCAGGAGGGTGTGGGAGTTGAAGCGACAGCAGAAAGGGTGACAGGGCAGGGCGTTCACAGCGCAGGTTGTGAATCATCACGAAGAGACAGAGCAATCCCAAGAGACTTGACAAACATTCTGTTAATTAGTAAGACGGGAAGGGAAAGGAAGAAAAAGAAAGAGAAGGGAAGAGAAAAAAAGGAATGGAAAGGAAACAATATCAGAAAAGGAAAAGAGAAAAAGTAAGATTGGTGACTGACGTTCTTGTTTCAGTTGTCATGTAAAAGGTCAGTGCAGGTCACCATCGGAACCCTGCATGATACAGTACAGAGGACTTGGCTGGTGACAAGAAAGCCCCAGCCCAGACAGGGCCCTCCCACCACACAGCACAGTGCAGAGTGCCTTCCACTCCTTCACCTGCTACCATTAGGAAGGACAACAAAATGGCTTCAGTATTGTTCTCATGCATGACAAGGGATTAAATCAACGAGGACACGTACAGTGCTCAGAGCAGTGCCCGGCGCATCACGGGTGCTATATATCTGCTGCTGGCTGGCGCTGGACTCGCGAAGGCTGAGCACACACCCACCTCGACTAACACACCTAGACGTTTGCTCTACATCTGAGCTCCCCGGGCCAGAGAGCACACACACAGGGTGTGATGCTGAAGGACGGCCTGGCCCTGTGGGTTTCCTGCTGCCCTGAATGGTGGGTGGACGGAGAGATCCTCACCTGTGCAGAGAGGTCAAAGGTGGCTTCGGTCTGGATCCCTCTCACGTTGCTCCCGTGGCCCCTCTCGGTCATCGCAAACATCCCCGTGTATTTCTGCTCCTAGAGTTCACCAGATGTGAGAAGGAATTAGCCAGTCAGGTGGGTGCTCTAACCGCAGACCTCTCAGCCCATTAAGAATGGCGGTGAGAGAGGGTGATTTGGAGATAATTATAAAAAATTCAGTCTGACAACAAGCTCATGGGATGCTTAGGATGTTTCAGGCTCTCCCCGTGGAAGGCATCTATTGAGGAACGTGCCATACCTGGAGTGGCTGGAACCACTTAGTAACATGTCCGGGGCTCCCGAGATTCCTGACAGCACCACCGAATAGCCAATAAATTATTCCACACTGGAAACAAGGACAACACAAACCATCATTAGCAACAGCCAACAATTAAATCAATTAAATGACAATTAAATCCACCGGCCAAACTCCATTCAAGGAGCATCTATATTTGGCCCCCTGAGCTCTACCTAAGTCCCGCCAGTGGAGAGCTTCCTCCTCCTTCCCCTCCGCCGCCTGGCGAGCTCCACCTCCTCTCTGCAGACAAGGCTCATGGGTCACTCTCTCGGAGAGACCACCAGCTCCTCAGGAAGTCAGTCCTCCACCCTCAGGGCTGCCCCGTCCACCCCATCAAATGACTGCTCTGAAGCTCGTTCTGCCTTGTGTCCCGGGACCTAGCTGAGCGCCTGGTATGTGGCAGACCTGCAGCAAGGCGTGTGTGCCGCGATCCCAGACGCTGGGATCTGCGAGGGCGTCCTGCCCTGAGGAGCAGCCAGCAAGCAGGTAGGGGGAAGGGGCAACGCTGCAGAACAAACAGCACTCAGCCCGGGAGGAGGCGGCCTGGGCGCCAGTCCCACTTCAGCTCCCCACTGGCTGTGGGATCCTGGACAAACGGCACAGCAGCCTCAGCTTCCCCATCTGACAAATGGAGCGAATGAGGCGTGCACCCACATACTGATCCACACACACACAAGCTCGTCGGTGCTCACGGCAGCCCTGTGAAGGAAACACCATCGTCCCTGCTGAACAGCTGAGGGTGCTGGGTCCAGAGAGGGAAAGTGTCTTGCCCGGGGCCACACCCCAAGAAAGTGGCAAGGGCTGGGGCTCCAACCCAAGCTGCCAACACCCAGTGGTGCTCTGTAAGGTTGCCGTGAGGATCCACTGAGGGTAGACTGCCAAGCATTCCACCTAGTCTGTAAACCCAGGAAAAGTGTTGCTGACAGGGAAGAGGAGGAGGAAGAAAAAGATGAGGAGGAATAAGAGGCACAGGATGGCTTGAGCAAGTCCATTTGGAAGGGGCAGGGTGACTGACTGCAGAGACTAAAGAACTTGAGCCTGCTGTGTCTGCAGGTCAGCATTTGCTCCCCTCCTGACCCCACAGCCCCAGTTTTCCTCCTCCCTGGACCTTTCCTCCCCTAGAGTCAGTCTAAGTGGTTTGTGGGTGATGTCGCCCCCACACCCGGCTTTAGGCTGAGTCTGGTGCCCAAGACTGGCTGATCTGTGTGACATCATCCCCCTGGCCGTAAGGATGGCTCCAGGGACGGACCTGTGATCTGGGCAGGTCCAAAGAGTCGGCTGGGACACGCGGGTGAGCTACTGCAGAAGGGAAGGGATCCTTTTCGATGCAGTGGAACATGCATGTGGCCGGCAGCCACACGGCCATGAGCTGGTGAACCAGGCCAATGCACGGGGCCAGGTCGGGGGAAAGTGGCAGAGCCTCAGGATGAGAGAGACGGTCCCACACACCCACCCCTGAAGCCTGCCAACACCCCAGACCCCTAAGCTAAAGCAGCCAATAAGTGCGGTTTTCGCTCAGGCAAGGTTGGACTGGACCGTTTTCCTGAGGTCACCGCATCTGGAGGAGCCCACTGTCCCCTACATGTACAGTCGAGCTGGGACTAACTTCGTGAAACAGCACTTGATCAGCTCCAACGGCCCTGACCAGCCAAAACGCTCTGACGTCGGGACAGACGAATTTCACTGATCACATCTGACATATGAAGTGCGTTTCATTTGTCGAATCACAAAGTATCCTGGGAAGATGTTTCATGCCCCGATGACTCAGCCCGCTTCTCCACAGAATCATCGCGGGCACTGCAAGCTGCATTACTAATTCTAACACGGGAAATGGAAGCAATCCAACTAGTACATGTTTTTTCCCTAAACCATCTTGGAAGTCAAGTGAAAAAAAAAAATATTTTTCTAACACTAAAACAAGTTGGATTCTCCGCCCCTAAATCTCTTTGGCTGGTGGTTAATGCAGT
>VBSM01002608.1:103519654-103548912 GCA_008086735.1 Cheirogaleus medius | reverse complement strand
GGCCTCCCAGAGAGCTAGGATTACAGGCGTGAGCCACCGCGCCCGGCCGTTAATGCAGTCTTGACAATATATTCCTTTTCTAGGTTTTAAATCCTTTCCTCCTCTTTAGGAAGAGGGAAAAAAACCTCTAGTGTTTTATCCATATTTTGAAAGCCGCTGTTCACTAAATGTATTAGTAGGAGCCCTGGGCTGTGGGTGTGAACTTGTAGGTTTGTAGAAACTGCAACAGTTAACAGAGATGGTGTCTGGGTGACCCCAACTGACACAGGTCAAATGTGGGGTTCTTCTCCCACAAAAGCCACTCGCTGAGTGGCAGGTAATCCGACAAAGCTGGGCAGAGTGCAAGAAGAGCTCCTGGGGGCTCTAAGCAGATGACTCCCTGCCTGACACGCTTACAGCAGGTGCTTCCTGGGAGAGGTGGGGACCCCAGCCCAGCTGGCAGGAGGCAGGCAGGGGAGAGAAGTAGAGGGACTCAGGGTAGATTCTGGAAAAGAGCCAATGGGCTGGATTTGGGAAGAGAGGGAAAGAGAGGACTCCAGCAGACACCCGGGTCTGTGGCTTGAGTCACCAGGTGGCAGAGTGGCTTGGAGGGGAGCTGGGAGGAGCCAGAAGGAGGGACAGGCGCGTGAAGACAGAGATGCTGAGCCCGACAGGAGATGGGCACCAACCCCTCCTGAGGGAGCAGTGCAAAGTGTCCTCTGAGATGGCACCGTGTCCACTGCTGCCATGACTGCCCAGTGTCCTGAACGGGACACAGAGAGGTCCATTTGCTCCGAGAGAGACTGGGAAAGGCGATGGCAAGGAAATAAAAAGGAGCAGGGGAAATCTACTGAAAACTCTAACTTCAAACACACACCCACCTTGTCTTGCTTGTCTGGGGAAGCCCCCCTCTCCTTTCTCACTCCTCTGGAGAAGAAAAAGCAAAGCTACAACACCGGGTGTGCAAAGTAATGACCACAACTCGCCCAGCAAGTAGCTGGCAGCAGCTCCAGGGGCCCTAGTTAGAGATACCTAAGGGCTGGGAGGTGCAGCCAGGACAGGCCACAGGGGCCAAAGGATGGAGCCCTGGCAGGGCCTCTTAGCTTTCAGATGATGGCTATAAGGAGACATCCCAAAGTGGGAAGGAAATCTGATCAGCTAGACCTGGGAAGGTAGGTTGGTTTCACCTCCATCCACCAATGGAGCTACTAGCTAGAAGACTCTTGGAAGAGGCCCTTGCCCATGTCCCAGCGGATTACAGTCCCCACCACCCACTGACCTCCTGCTACATGCCAGGATTAGCACGGGGCTCCTCGTTATGAATGTAAGTCTGCACACAGCCTATGAATGGGCATTGGCAATGCCATCTTTACAGACAAGAAAACTAAGGTATAGATGTACAAAGAGATGTGCCAGAACTATGACTGGGAAGTCCTAAAGACAGAATGTGAGCCCACATCGTTCTGACTGTGTCCCTGCCACGATGGACCAGTGAGGTCGGTCCTGCGTGCAGGAAGTCTGCTGGTGCCATGGCTTCGATAGAACAGGCCCTTCTACACAACAGCCCAGCAGAGGGTCTCCTAGAGAAACTTCAAGTGCACTCAGGATCTTTTCATTCCAAGAGAAAATGGAATAATACAATGAGGCACTGAAAGTGGTTTTTGAGACAATGGTGACCTCAGAAATGTACTCAGAATTGTGTCCTCCCCAAAATTCATATGTTGAAGCCCTACCCCCCAATGTGATGGTATTTGGAGATGGGGACTTTGGGAGGTAATTAGGGTTAGACGAGTTTATAAGGGTGTGGCCCTCATGATGAGATTAGTGCCCTTTTAAGATGAGGCAGAGAGGCCAGCGTCTCTGCACAATGTGAGGACATAGCAAGAAGGCAGCTGTCTGCAAGGTAGGAAAAGAGTCCTCACCAGAACCTGACCATGCTCATACCCTGATCTTAGACTTCCCAGCCTCCAGAAATGTAAGAAAATAAACTTCTGTTGTTTAAGCCACCCAGTCTGTGGTATTTTGTTACAGCAACCCAAGCAGGCTAAGACAGACAGTAAGATGATTCAAATGAAGAAAAAGAGAACAGCTGCGGGGAAGGAGAAAAGGAAGCACATTGCGGTTTTTTTCAGCCTTAGCATCCTTCCAGATTGCATCCTCATTTTTGGCAGAAGACCTGAGCTAGAGTGAGGATTCAAAGCCCCAGAAAAGAGAATGTTTTTCCCTGGCACCTCTCTGGTGTGCCCACCCCTGCCACTGTGATATGTGCTCAGAACCATCCCCCAGCCCTGCCAGCACCTGGCTGTGTGAGTCAAATGTGTTTGTCCAAAGCACTCAGGGAAATGCAAAGCCCTGGATAAACACACCCCTGGTGGGAGAGAGAAAGGGGACTGGACCTGCGGGGCAACACATTGATGCTGATGTCCCCTCCTTGGGTTGACAGCCAGCTCCTGCAAAAGGCAGGGACCACCAGCTGCTCTGGGGCTAGCAGTGGGATCTGGGGACCCCCTGAACAACTCAGCATTCACAGGACCTGTTCCCAGCACACCACATGCTCTCCTGGACATCTCTCCCTCCACCAACAGAAAAGACAGCCACAGCCCTCCTGGCCAGACTCAGGGGCACAGGTGCCTCTAACTGCCTAGGATTTCCAAGCTCAGGGGAAAAAATCTCCCACAAAGACTGATGAGTGGGAAAGCAAACAGAGTTAATAATAATTTTTAATCAGTATTTTTACTGGGGTAAAATACATATAGCATTAAGTCTGCCATTTTAGCCATTTTTAAGTGTATAGTCCAGTGGCATTAAATACAGTCACAATGTTATGTGACCATCACCACTATTTCCAAAAATTTTCATCATCCCAAATAGAAACTCTTTACCCATTGAGCAATAACTTCCAATTCTTCCCTCCCCCTAGCCTCCCCAGTAACCTCTAATCTACCTTCTGTCTCTATGATTTGCTTATTCTAGATATTTCATATAAGTGGACTCATATAATATTTGTCCTTTCATATCTGGCTTATTTTACTTAGCGTTATGTTTTCAAGGTTCATCCACATTGTAGCATGAGTCAGAACTTCATTCCTTTTCATGGCTGAATAGTATTCCACTGTGTGTATATACCACATTTTGTTTATCCATTCATCTGTCCATGGACACTTGGTTTGTTTCCACCTTTTAGCTCTTGTGAATAATGCTGCAATGAACATTGGCATATAAGTATCTGCTCGAGCTCCTACTTTCAGTTCTTTGGGGTATATGACTAGTTTGTGGAATGATAGCTCATAATGGCAATTCTATGTTTAACCTTCTGGGAAACCATCATATCGTTTCGGTTCTATGTATTTATTTAATACTCACATATTGACATTTGCTATGTACCAAGAATGTAGGAGTGATAATTTTCAAGGAGTTTTCCTCTAGTGGTGCTAAGAGACATAAAGTAATCACATGAATAAATATATAGATTCAAAATGAGAACATGCAATGACAGGAAACTATAAGGAACAAGGACAGATGACAAGGAGTAGATGGGATTTAAATTGCAAGTTTAGGAGGGGCTTCCTTGAGGGAAGGACACTTCTGCTGGGATCTGAAGAATAAACAGGTGTCAGCCAGGTGACACAGGGGAAAGATCAATCTAGAGTGGTGGCAAGAGTGGTTCAAAAGTGGGCAAAAGGAACCAGAAGGAGGCCTAGGGAGCAGAGGAAAGAGGAACAGCATCTGGGGAGGTGATCAGGGCCATGCCCTGCAAGGACCCATGGGCCACATCGAGGATTAGAGCGTTTTTCTAAAGCATAATGGGAAGGAAGGGGTTTTAAGCAGGAGAGTGACATGATCAGAGGAGCATTTTAAGAGCCATTTCTTTAAATCTATTCTAGCTTCCTTCTAGAATACTCAGGAGTAAAATGTTTTCCAAAAAAATTATGCGAAATTTTAAACAAAACAGAAGGGTACAGTGAACTGAAGGATGAGCAGCTCACAGTCCACTGTGCTTCATCTCCCCCGACCCCCACACACTTTCCCTTCCTACACCCTGGGTCATCCCGACGTCCATCCCAGACATCATACCACGTCTTCCCTAAATATTTCCTACACATCTGAAAAGATAAAGACTCTTTTTTAAAACATAACCCTAAAACCATTATCCCACCTAAAAATATAATAATCATCCTCTAATATCATCAAAGGTCCAATGTTCAGGTCTCCCCAGCTGACATATAATGTTTCTTTACAAACAGTTTGTTGTTTGAATCAGGATCTAAATAAGATGCACACATTGATATTGGATGAAATGCTTCCTCAGTTTGCTTTAAACCACAAGCTGCCCCTCCTCATCCATTCAAACATTCCCTGTGCAGCTCTGTGCACTAGCCTCAGTGCAAGACACTGGAGACCACAGGAGAAGGCTCCCTGCTCAGAGCACTGCCACCCCCTTGCAGATGTCCCCATGGTGACAACACACGGAAGCTTGCCAAAGAGAAGGCAGGTGGCGGGAAGAACATTATAGTAAAAGCACAAACTAGGGGTCATAAGTCTGGACCAGGATCCTCTAGCATTTCTGAGAGGGGCTCTATTTGTTGCATCTCAGCTGACTGTTCTTCTCCCTAAAAGCCACAGCGAGCCCATCCATGAGGGAAGAGGCCCTGCCTGTCTGAAATCTCAGGAAGGCCAATCTTCCTGGAAGGACCTGATGGTGGATGCCCTCACTACAGGATGGCATGCACAGATTTCTTTAAGTCCTGGTGGACTCACCACCAGTGACCTGGCTTCCTATCTGATCATTCCGTCTTCACATTCTAGTTGTGATTTCTCCCCTTTGGGGACATCAAGACTGAGTGTTAGAATATGGGGAATTATTTGAGACCCAGTGGTGGCCAGGGAGGGAAGAGAGGGCATACACAGGGCCACATGAATGACTATCTGCTGGGAGGCTTAGGGAACCAGGAGAGGGTGCGGCAGTCATGCCCACCTGAGCTATTCCACTCACTATCCTTGGGGAGCTTGGACGTGCTAAGCAAGACCATGGTGGAACGTCATTTTATACCCATTTGATTGGCAAAAATAGAGACATCTAAGAATTGCAAGTGTGGGTGAGGATGTGGATCCGCAGGGTGTAAGTACATGCTGTTGGTGCAAATATGAATTGAAGTAATAACTTTGGAGAACAGACTGACACTACCCTTTAAAGTTAAGCATTCATTTATCTTATAACTAGCAATTCCATTCCTAGTTGAACACCTAAGGGAAGCTTTCACCCATGTTCAACACCAGACATGGACAAGAGTATTCACAGCCACACTTTTCACATTAGCAAAGACCTGGAAACAACGTGAGAAAGTGGATGAACAAAAGCTGTGGAATAGTCACACAAAGGAATATTATACTGTGGTCAAAAATGAATGAATTTCCATTTCTGCATCATTCCAAAAATGACAAAACTATACAGATGGAGAACAGATTAGTGGTTGCCAAAGGACAGGGGTGGGGCTGGATGCAACTGACAAGGACTAGGTAGCACCATGAAGTTGCTTTTTGATGGTGGAATAGTTCTATATCCCGATTGTGGTGGTGGTTATATGAATCGATATATGGGGTCAAACTGCACACACACACACACACAACTATGTGCATGTAAAAACTAGTGAAATCTGAATAAGGTCTGTATCCTATCTGACAGTGCTGTACTAATGTCAATTTCCTGGTTTTGTATTGCTTTACTGCTATATAAGATGTCACCGCTAGGGGAGAATGGGTAGAGGTCACATGACTCTATGCACTATTCTCTTGACTTTTTGTGAGCATTATTATTTCAAAATAAAAATTTTTTTTTAAAAAAATTAAATAATGAATACAGTGACATGCAACAATACGGATCAATCTTGGCAACAATATTTAAGTAAAGAAAGTAAATCAAATGATTATGATGCTGTTTTTATAAAATTAAAATAAATGAAAATAATCAATTGATACAAATGTAATAAAGCTATACAAAAAAGAAAAGCAAAGAAAAAACAAAAACAGGATTGGGTATAATGGTTAAAGGGGCAGCCAAGGCTGGGTTGTGAGGGGTATCATTTTACCTACACCTATTGCAGAAAACAGACTGAGCTCCCAGGGTCAGAGTTCCCACTCCTTGCCATCGAAGCAACCATGAGGTTGTGCAGACGCTGCCCGGCCCTCTCACCTTCACTCCTGTGGCCATGTCCGCGATGGAGAGGACTTCTCCTATGACGAGGCTTCGACTGACAAAATTCTTTGCTTTCTCTGCCTGAAAACATGACAGACTCAATGTCAAGGTTTCCTTGTGGTTTTCTGACCTTTTAAATTCACAGTTTTTATAATAAAGGCACATTAACTTTTGTCATTAAAAAAAACACAATAAAAGCAATTTTCAGATTAAAAAATAATCCCATCACTCTATGAAAATAAACGTTTTCATCTTTTTCTCAATGTGTTCTTCTGATCTCTGACCACATGTACATAGTGTTTAAAGATGCTTAGACAACAGAAAGTCAACTGCATCCACATGGAGGTCAAGGCAGACGTTGCTCAGGCCTTGCTTTGCCTTCACCAGGTTTGTCCCTTGTGGCTCGCGGGCGTTCCCTCTGCAGCCCCAGCGCCCCATGGTTCTGCCTCGCTGCTCCGATGGGCGCCACGCAGCCCGCAGCCTCTCTGCACTGACACCCCGACCAACAGGAACACCTGGCTCAGGCGCTGGTAACATCTTGATGTGACCCCAGAGGATTGTGAAGGTCTGCGAGCATTTTGGACACAGGAAAAGCACTATTCTTCATTTTCCTTTCTAACCAGAGATCATCTCAGGATCTTGATGATTTAAAAATCACAAGATTGCAGTCCCCACTTCTCACTCACGGTACACGACAGCAACAAGTCCCAAAGCTATGTGAGCAACTCTCCTCCACCAGTGAGAAATGACACAGGGCAACGACACTGTCACTGTTTCATTTAAAAAATGCAGAAGTAGTGGCATTTCCTTAGAAGGTGGTGGGCCCTTGCGTGGGCAAATTGCAATTGTCCATGGTGGAATTAATGCCAATTGTCCTCATTTGCCGGTCTCTTCTGAGAGCTGGCCAAGAAAACTGGTGTTTGTTACCCATGTGTGTATGTGTGGGTGCATGTGTCTGTGTGTACACGTGTCCCTGTGTGTTTGTGCATATATGTGTGTGCATGTGTGTTTGTATATGTGTGTGCATGTACATCTGCGTATGTGTGCATGTGGGGGAGTGTGTACACATGTGTATGTGTATGTACGAGAGTGTGTGTGTGTGTGTGTACACTGCCCCGCCAGCTGCAGGATGATAGCCGACCTTCCTTGGATGACTTTCAGTTTCCACATTGGCTCAAGCTCTCTCCCCAAACACACTCTCTATTCTCCCCTCCCGTAGATTTTCACAATGTTGCTCTCAAGTGTTATTAATTTTACCAAACAGCAGGCTGTCAAGATTTATGACTCTTATCATGGCTCCAACCCAGTGCATCTTGTATTGATTATTTCCTAAAATATCTCCAGGCTTGAGCATAAACCATTGCATGACTCCAGCTTCAGCTCACACTGCAGAGTGAGTTACCAGCAAATAAGAAAAAAACAACTGTTGCAGATATTCGCAGATATTTTTGGAGGGCCCAAGTGTCCTTGTTGCACAAATCCTCACAACAACCCTCCTGAGCATGACAGGAAGGACTGAGCCCACCTAACAGGCTCAGGGAGGGCAAGTGACTTGTCCAACCAGAGTCACCTGGTAAATGGCAGAGCAAGGATCAGAAACCAGATCTTCAAGTTCCTCATCTGGACATGTTGCCACTGCCCTCACTGCTGGAGGACACCCAGGACTCCAGTGGCCCAGCCTTCATCACCGATCCACCCCTATTCTGCACCACCAGCCTCGTCCTCAGAAACCACCTGGCATCAACCTGTCACTGTGCCCCCAGGTCATCTTCCTGAGAGCCACCCTATCCAGAATCATCACAACAAACCCTTCCTCACCTGAATCCACCTGCTCTGCTCTAGCCAAACCTAAACCGTCAGGAGTAAGCATATCCCTCGGCATTTCCAGCTGCTCACAGTTTTCTTCATATTTCATTCTCTTGGCTTATATTGTTGATGCAGGAATATGACTTTGTCATTAGTGGTATCCAAGTGTGGTCACTTTTACTCACCAGTTTGAAATAAATTGCAAGCACATTTGCTGAAGAATCAACCCCAAATGTAGCCATCTTGGAGCATTATAAATTGCTTATGACAATTACTTCCCTTCCCCTGTCTGATGGGAAACGTCAGTCGGAGTGTGCCATTCATTCTCCGATGTGTACGTAATGTAAGCGTGCATTTGGACTGGTCCATTTCAAGAGACCAAACCAAAGTTCCAGAACTGAGACTAGGCTTAATATGAATGTCTTATTGGTGTATATTTTTAACATCTTCTTCATACATAAATTCTCTCTTTTCTTCAATTCTTATTTCATTTCTGACTAGTTAATTGTTCTTAATTAAAAAATGTTTCTCCTCTTATTGAATTGGCAGCACTAACTGAATTGTCTATACCGACAAATCAATCAATAATCAACATGTGTTGTTCTGTATACATTTTGCAGTATTTCTACTGTGTCAGTAGCTGCCTTCATGTACACTTGATAGATTCAAACCAAACTCAAGCTCCATATCAGCATATAAATTTGTGCTAACAGTAAATGATAATAATCCCATAAATTCATGGATAATATACCCAAGTTTAATCAAAATTACAGCCCATGTTCTTTTAATTTCTACTTAATAAATTCCGTCTCAAACAGAAAAAGGTAGTTTTTCCTAAAACACGTCCATTTCTTTGTAAAGCACTTGATGTAGCAGAACTTTGTGATGTAATATTCTGTTACAAATTCTGCAAAATGTATATTTTTTGTTTCATAAGCCCAGAGAGTCTCTAAAAGACACACACACATATATGTGTGTGTGTGTTCATATGTTAATATATATATATTTAATACTTTCTCAAATAAAAGCAGCATGATTCAGAGCTGATTGGGTGTGCGTAGTCTGAGCCGCCTTTCCTCTGATGTTAACAGACCCACATGGCCTCCTTTGCAACCCATCGGCAGCCCAGGTCAGGTGCCTAGCTGAGGGGCGTGGGCAGAAAGAGGTTCTGATCTCCGTTTTTTTAAATAGCAGTCCCCAAACTGGCACACTTGCTTCTTCCATCATCTGGTTTCAATTTTCAGTTATGTCTTCTCAGCCTTATTGAATGCATGTCCTTTGTTCTAATTAACTTCAAGTTATTTTAGAAAGAGAAAGGGTCAGAGTGAAATGCACAAATCAATGGGCTACAAAGATTCAGTTGTCTGGGCCTCTAAGCAAGACTCTTGCCTGCTGGGCTAACCAGCCCGGCCCTCTCTCCAAAAAAATCCCAAGTCTGGCTACTTCTTCCATCTCCCACCACTCTCTCATGCCTGGACTATTGTGACAGCCTCCCAACTGGCCTCCTGTGTCCACCCTGCCCCAAACTTCAGGCATTATGATCTTTTTATGGTTTATTATTATGATGTATTATTTATTATGATGATGATTTATTATTAAAGTAAAATTTATATCCAGTGAAATACACAGAGCTCAAGCGCATGAGTTCTGGTCATCTACCTGCATAACCATCCTGTCCATCAAGAGCACAGAACATTCCAGTCCCGGCAGTGAGAGCCCTCATGCCCCGCTGCAGTGAGTGCCCGCACCCACAGGCAACCACTGTTCTCTTTGTATCACTCTCCACTCGCTTTGCCTGTTCTGGAACTTACACAAGTAAAAGAACACAGCATATCCTCTTTTGGGTCTGCCTTCTTTCATGCAAATAAGGCCTCCATGTTATCCGTGTATATCCATAGTTCGTTTTTTATGAGTAGTTTCCGTCTATAAATATTCCAACATTTGTCTAATCTGTTATTTTTGAACATTTGCATTGTTTCCCATGTGTGACTACTATGAACCAAGTTGATATAAACATTTTTGTACGAGTCTTTTTGTGGATATGTGTCCATTTCTCTTCTGTGAATCCTCAGGAATGCAACTGTGGGGTTAGAGCACAGGTTTAGTTTTATGAGGAACAGCCAGTTTGTGAAAACATTTGTACCATTTTACACTCCTACCAACAATGTATGAGAGTTCTGGTTTCTCCACAGCGACAGCGGTACTGTCAGTCTTTGCCACTTTTAGCTATTCTGAAGGAGTGTAATGGTTTCTCATTATGGCATAAAGATGTATTTCTCAGGTGACTAAAGAGGACAAGCACATTTTCATATGATTATTGGCCATTTGTACATCTCTAGTCAAGTCTTTTGCCCCATTTTAAAAACAGAGTTGTCTTTTTATTATTGAGTTCTAGGAATTCTTTATATAGTCTGGATACAAATCCTTTGTATCTGGACACAAGTTTTTGTCAGATATATGCATTGCAGATATTTCTCCTTAGTTTGTGGATTGCATTTGTATTCTCTTAATGATGTCTTTTGATGAACAGCAGTTTTTAATTTTAATGAAGACCAATTTATCAGTCATTTTGGGGTTCTCTCTAAGAAACCTCTGCCTATCCTAAAGTCTAAAGGACATTCTCCTTTGTTATTCTATAAACTCTGTAATGTTAGAGTTTATGTTTAGGTGTGTATACACCTCAAATTATTTCTGTGTATAGTGTGAGGTAGGAAGCAAGGTTAACTTTTTTCCTATATGTTTATCTAGTTGTTCCAGCACATTTGTTGCAAAGACATTTTTTCCCCATGGAATTGTCTTGGCAACACTGTCCAAAAAATCAATTGGTCATATATATGTGGGTTTCTTTCAGGACTCTCCATTCTGTTCCACTGATTTATTTGTCTTTCCTTTTGCCAACACCACATAATCTTGGGTAGCTTTATAATAAATTTTGAAATCATGCAATGAGAGTCTTCCAACTTGGTCCCTTTTTAGAATTGTTTTAACTTTCCTAGGTCCTTTGCATTTCCATATATGTTTTGGATCAACTTGTAAATTTTGATCAAGGTACTGTAACATTTTAAAAATAAGCATCTTTGGGGGTCAAATGATTTTTTTTAAATAAACATATGTGTCCATTTGGTAGGGGGGTCAAAAAATAAATAAATAAAAATAAGCATTATGTCATGCTTCCCTCCCCCTCCTCCACCACGGTGAAAACTTCCAATGACTCCAGTTACTCTTGCAAGAAAATCTAACCCTGTCAACATGGCCTCCATGTCTGGCCTTTCTTATTCCTTGCTGGGTCCTGGGTCCACATAGTAGGACACAGCACAGAGCACTGGGGCTGCTCTGTAACAAAGGCTGTAGCCATGAACTTCTGTTCTTCCCAGGGGCCTTTGACTACTCCAGTCCAGGAAGGATGAAAGATGACAGTCCCATGGCTCTGCCTAAGGACATTTTTCTCTGTTCATGACAACCGTATTGCAGGATCCTGACAGTGTAGGATTTTCCAAATTCTTGCCTCAAATTTAATACCTCTTCCCTTCACAGCACAGGCTTCCTACAAAATTCCATTGGAAATTGTTCTGATTATTAGTGTAATCACAGAATTGATCAATACTGGCAGCATGTAATAATGAATATATCTTATGGACATTACGAGCTTGATGCACAAACTCACTTTTCTGGTAGTAGAAAGTATAGTATTTTACATTAATTTTAATGGAAATTAATGGTTGCTTATAAGTTTTTGCCCATGAGCAAATATTGTTCCTGTTATTCTACACTGTGAGAGATGAACATACCATATAGCTACTTAAAAACTGGATGATCAAACAGTAACACACTGAGCATTCGTTCAGCACTTCATATGTGCCCAGATACTGTCTGAACGATCTAATGCAAATTAAGCCATTTGATCTCTCATCTATCCTTCAAGGTAAGTACTTTTGCCATCCACACTGCATGACACTCCTGCCTGCTCAGCTGTTGGGAGCTTCTGATGGTTGGGCTCAGGTCACATGCCCTGTGGCAGGAAGGGAGCCACTAGAAACCACCAATGTTATCCACATGCCATGTTTGGACAGCCCCAAAATAGGACACATGCCCCCACTTCTTAAGCAGTGGCTTCTCCCCAGGTGCTATCATCACGACAGCCTCCCTCCGCTCCACGTACACACACAGTCACTGTGGGCTCTGTGCAGCCTCTGTGGCCAGTGTCAACCCTGGCCTGCCCAGGAGGGCTGCCTTTGTGGGTGCCCGTCTCTGAGCCACTGCCCTGCGACTGGCTCACACTAGCCCCTGGCCCACCAGCCAGCGGACACTTGGAAGAGCTGTCTCCTATTCATCTTGAGTCATGAGATTCAGTTCTCCCAGGCCTCTGTTCTTCCCCCATCACAGCACAAAGATTACATGGGGTGGAGTTGCACCTCGCATGGCTGTGGAATCCTGCCTCTGCTGTTTCCACCATTTAACTTTAGACAAGTTGCCTTTTCTCTCTACATTTTCGTACCCTGACCTGTAAATCAGGGGTCATATTTACTTTATGGATTTGCCGTGAGAATTTAACGGGATAATGTACATAGCTGCTTGCCAGCCCTCTTCCGCTCCTGCCTTGCCTTCCCTCTGCTCCTTGCATCTGCCCTCCAGGCTCCGACCGGACCTCCTCCTTTCTGTAAACACTCATGCCTTGGGGATGCATCCAGCCTCATGGCTCTAAATTCGTCTCTGTGCTGATACCTTCCCCATACCTTGCTGCTAGGCATCTCAAACTCCTGGATCGTACGCAAAGATGAACTCCTGACTTAACCTCACATCTCCTCCAGGCTTCTAGTTGCCCAGACCTAAGTCCATTGGAAACAAGCATCTTTCCGTTCCTCTCTCTCTCAGGCCATATCTATTTGTCAGTATCTGCTGCTGCTCTTCCTTCGGTAGAGTCTCTAATTCGGCCACTTCTCCTTGCCTCCACTGTGGCCACCCTGGTCCCAGCTAGCACCACTTCTCTCCCAAATGACTACAGAGTCCTCTCAGCCCCGCTCCCTGCCTGCAGCCTTGCCCCTCACTTAGTGCCCTCTCAAGCCCAGCCACCGGGGGGGTCCTGCTACACTCAGCCCCTCCAAAGACCTCCCATGCTATCCAGTCTGAAGGATCCAGTGAGCCTCCCTCCCCAGCCATCCCCTCCTCTCTCCTCCTCACTCACTCTGCCTCTACCACACTGCACCTGTGCCATTAACAAGCCCAGGATGCTCCCCGCTCAGGCCCTCGTGACTGCTCCTCCATCCGCCTGGACTCTGTTCTCCGACCTCCGCCTAGCTCCCTTCCCAGCCCTTAGGCATCTGCCCCAATGTCACCCCATCATGAAGACCTCAACTGTCCCCCCAACTCTCCCTAGCACCTTTACATACTAGAGTATTTTTTTAAATTTTAACATATATTAAATACATAACATAAAATTTACTATTTCAGCTTTTTTTAAGGTACAGTTCTGTGGCACTAAGTACATTCACGGTGTTCTGCAACCATCACCACCATCCATCTCCAGAACTTTCGCATCTTCCCAAAGTGAAAATCTGTACCCATTAAACAAGGAATTCCCCACTTCCCCTCTCCCCAGACCCTGGAAACCGCCATTCTACTTTCTGTCTCCATGCACTGGACTGCTCTAGATACCCCATTCTATCTACATAGAGTCATACGGTATTTGTCTCCTGTGACTGGCTTGTTTCACTCAGCATAATGTCCTCTAGGTTCAACCGTGTTGTAGCCTATCTCAACATTTCCTTCCTTTTTAAGCTGAATAATATTCTTTGTATGTATATACCGCATTTTGTTCATCCATTCATCTGTCAATAGACAACTTGGTTGTTTCCACCTTTTGGCTAACATGAATGATGCCACCATTAACACGGGTGTGCACATATATGTTTGGGTCCCTGCTTTCATGTCTTTTGAGTATATACCAAGAAGTGGAATTTCTGGATCTTGTGGTAATTCTATGTTTAATTTTTTAAAACAATGCCATACTGCCCTCCACAGTGGCTGTACTATTTTACATTCCCATCTCAGCACCAGCAATGCACAAGCCTTCCAATTTCTCCAAATATTCTCCAACATTTGTTTTTTTCTGTTTTCTTTTTTTGATAACAGCAATCCTAATGGGTGTGAAGTGGTGTCTCGTTGTGGTTTTGATTCACATTTCCCTAATGATTAGTGATGCTGGGCATCTTTCCATGTGTTTATTGGCCATCTGTATGAAGAAATGTCTCTTCAAGTCCTTTGACCACTTTTTAAAATCTAGTTATTTGGGTTTTTTGTTGTTGTTGGAGTTCTTTATATATTCTGGATATCAATCCCTTATCAGACATAAGATTTGCAAATATTTTCTTCTATTCCACGTGTTGCCTTTTCACTCCATTGACAGTGTCTTTTGGTGCACACAAGTTTTTAATTTTGATGTAGCCTAAATTATTTTTAGACAAATTTTTACTAACATGTTTTCTAAAATTTTTTCAAAATCCTGTTCTTTTGGTGTTCTATCCAAGCATTGCCAAATCCAATGTGGTAAGGCCTTTCCTTCATGTTTTCTTCTAATTGTTTATTAGCGTTAACTCTTACATTTAGGTCTTTAATCCATTTTGAGTTAATTTTTGTATATGGTGTAAGGTAAAGTTCCAACTTCATTCTTTTGCACATAGACACCAGTTGTCTCACCACCATTTGTTGACAAGACTGTTCTTGGTCCTGACACCCTTGTCAGAGATCATTGACCACATTTGTGAGATGCCAGCCCCGGCACTATTTTAGGACAGGTTTTTCTATTTCTGCAAAATATGTCATTGAGATTTTGATAGCAATTGCACTGAATCTGTATATTGCTTTGGTAGTAACGACATTTGAACAATATAAAGTCTTCTATCTATGAACACAGGATGCCTTTCCATTTATTTTTGTCTCCTTGAATTCCTTTCAGCAATTTTATAGTCCTTCACCTCCTTGGCTAAGTTTATTCCTCAGTATTTTGTTCTTTTTGATGCTATTATAAATAGAATTATTTTCTCAATTTCCTTATGGATTCTTCATTATTACTGTATAGAAATGCAACTGATTTCTGCACATTGGTTTTTATCCTGCAACTTTGCTGAATTTATTAGCTCTAACATATTTTTTTTGTAAAATCAGTAGGGTTTTCTACATAAAAGATCATCTCATGTGCCAATAGAGACTGTTTCACTTCTTCCTTTCCAGTTTACCATGCTTTATTTTCATCCACAGTATTCATCACCATCTGACATACCATAAATTTACTGGTGTATTAGTTTATTGTCTGACTCCTCCAAGACTAAAAAGTAAGTTCCATAATGGCAGGTACTTTTTGCCTGCTTTTTTCACTGCCCCTTGAACAGGCTCATAGTGCCTGGCTCATAGTAGGTGCTCAACAAATAGTTCTGAAATGAATGAATCACCTCACCTGGCACACAGAAGGGACTTAGCAAATGGTAGCAAGAAATAATTATTTTTTTACACAATATTTTACAGCAAGAGTAGTAAGTAAGCCTTAAAATGAAAAGTTTTCATTATGCAGAATGATTGCAGTGTCAATAAATAAACAGCACCATGATTCCAGCTACACTGGGGTCCCTGGGCAGGCCCCGACTCACTCCCTGGCATGCCCTTTCAAGTAATCCCGATGGCCGTGACAGATGACGACTCAGTTCGGGTGCCAATCTACACAGAGGGACTTCTGTAAACAGGCCACTCTGTCCTGTCATCCCTGTTCAAATCCTCCACGATATCCCATGGGGCCAGGGCTGGCCCGGCCAGAGGACTGGCCAAGTGGCCAGTGTCCAAAATCTGTGGAGCTGGATCTGGAGCTGGGACAGGAACTCCTGCCAAAGGCAGCACACAGGACCGAGAGCCAGGGCAGCCTGTCACAGCCCACTAGGAAGAGCCTGGGTTCCAGTACAAACAGAAGCCAGAGGGCCGAGGGTGGAGCCAAGGCCAGGGTGACAGAGCCAAGGCTCAAAGTAAGTAGGTCGGTCAGGAGCCAATACTGGGTGGGTGGGGGAGGTGTAGCAGTCACGGTCTGTGGGACCAGCCGGGGCTGGCACTGGCATTTGTGGGCAACAGGTGGGGCCCGGGCGGAGCTGACGTATAGGCCTAGGGCAGAGCAGACATCCTCAGCCTCTTGGCATATTCCCGGCTCAGCTCCTTTTCTGCAACACCCTTGGCTTATATAACACTTCCTGGGAAAGGCTGTTTCTTTTCTCAGGGGCTAATTAGGAAAGTAACCATGTTCCCCATTCCCAAATGCCTTCTAAGGTGAGCTGACCTTAGAATATTATTCCATTTTAGATCTGATAACCCACCTGATATTTCTCTAAATATAAAAACACCCTAAACAGAGATTATCTAAAATTCTAATCAAAATAATAGATAATTATAATAAATATATATAAAGTGCCAATATTCTGCCAGTTCCCCCTTCGAGCTGCTAAGATTGAGCTTCCTGAGAAAACAGTGAATGATTTAGATCAAAAGTTCTCAAACTTTATAGTGCCTGGACCCCTTTAGACTTAAAAATTATTGAGGATTCCAAAGAGCTTTTGTTTATGCAGGTTGTAGCTACCAATTTACCACATTAGTAATTAAAATAGGGAATTTTAAAACTATTTATTCATTTTTAAATAGCAGCAATAAAACCATTACATGTTAATGTAAATAGTATCCTTTTTATGAAAAATAATCACAATTTCAAAAAAAAATTCCACAAAAAGAATGGCATTGTTTTACATATTAGCAAATTGTTTAAAGATCTGGCTTAATCTGGTTTAAATATCTGCTTTAGTAAAAGACAGCTGCATTCTCATATCTGCTTCTACACTGTTGCGATGTGTTGTTTGGATTGAAGTTCATGATGAAAATCCAGTGTCTCACACACAGGTAGTTGGACATCTACTTTTCAGGTAGCACCTGAAAGGGTCTTGTGGACACCCAGGGGTCCTCACACCATACTTTGAGAACCTCCGGTTCGGATAATGACGGTGCTACGCCCATGCCCCTCACCCACATGGACCTTGGAGATGAGGAGAAGAGGGGCTCAGGATGGGAGAGAAGACGATTGTGGGGAGAGAGGCATGGAAGAGTCACAGGGCTGGTGCTTCATTATCCAGATACATTAGCCAAGAGCAGACTGACCCAACTGCCTCCTCCTGAGGGAAGGAAATGCTGAGATGGAGTTTTCCGATGAGCCAGCCTTGGACCATAATTGGTAGGGATCAAATGCTGAAAGGGAACAATTTTGTGGAGACAGGTCCTGGGGAGGGAAGCAGAGTGCAGCAATACTCACCCCCAGATGCATACCGGATCACCTGGGAGATTGAAGTGCTGATTTGATTGGCCTGAGCAAAAGCCTGGATAGCGGGGGTTTGAAAGCTCCCCAGGCGGTTCCTGAGTGCAGCCGGGGTGACTACCACTATGCGGAGGTGGGCTCAGGAAGCGGACCACCTGGGTTTGAATCCCTGCTCCACTAACTATCTATACAACTCTCACTAGTTGTATAACTAACCTCAGGCCAATTATTCAGCATCAGTTTACCTATCTATAAAATGGGAAGGACATGAGGGATGTTGTGAACACTCAATGAGATTACCCATTTAGAGTTCTTGGCGCTGTGACTGGCAGAGTATGTACCGGGTAGGTTGGAGCTGTCACTATTTGTTATAGAGATGATCAGAGCAGCTGTCAGCCACTTTCAGCTTCCACGGATGAGTGTCTCCAAGGAAGCTGCCCCATATACAGGACAAGGCATTGCCACAAAGTAGATGTATGATGTGGGTCTTCTGTTTCCTCATCTTGGAAATACAGGTATTCGTCAATTCCTCCCACCCAGGATCCAATCCTATGTCTCCAGGGGAACAACAGAGCTCTTGGCTGAGATGCACAAAGGTGATGTCACTGGAAACAGGTGCAGGAGAAGTCGGCACAGAGCGCAGTGACAGTGCTCACGCTGTGTGTGTCTGCGTGTGTGTGTGTGTGCATACATACTCCGTAGTCAGACTCAGATACTGTTTTTCCCCTTTGAAATTATTGGAACATCTCAAATCTATTACAGATGGCAGAGAGGAAAACACAGAGTGGAAATATTTTAATGGCTTATTCTTGGCCGGTGCGCTGTCCAGAGAGACCTGGAACGACTGAGGCTCCCTCCTCATTTGTCCCTGAGAACATCATCATTACACATCGCACGCCGCGTTCTGCCTCGGAGCTCGTCGGATCATCCACGAAAGTGAACAGCCACCGGAGCCAGGGCAAGACAGGCGGACCTGGCACGCTCCCTGCACGGGCGGAACGGCCATGACGCCATCGTTTTATTAAGAGGCAGGATGAATCATGTAACACTTCTTCTAGAATTACTGGCTGTGGACAGCTCCTCCAGCTGTTTACAGGGCAGAATCTGAGAGCCTTCAAACACAGATGTGCCGCTGAGTCTCATGACACCCGCGCGCCGCGAGAGGAGCCTGCCGTGCGGATGGCCGGTTTCATTTCCTTCGGGTTTATTGGCTTTTGTGAATTCAACACAGAGAGAGGTGCCAAACAGGCCGAGATAACTAACAGATATGAACTGGAGGGAGCGAGCGTCTAGGGCCAATCCCGTGCCTCCTGGAGGAACTATATCTAATCACCCAGGACACGGAGTTGTCCGGGCCGCCTAAGGCCACTAAGGGAGCCAGGAAAACACAGAGATAATTGGATCCAGGGCTCAGCACACTTCATCAGGAGCAAGATTACAAAGGCTAATCCTTCAGACTCAGTGGGTCGGGTGGCAATTAGCAAGCCTCATTAAGGGATCAACCCTCACGTCCGGGTCTTGAGGATTGACACTAAGTTAAGCCACAGACATGTTGGGCTGATTAAGGGAGCAGGAGGCTGGCCCCACGCCAAGATTTCACCTTCCAAACTGCCCCACAGCGAACGTGTTTGGAGGCCAGGCTCTGATAAAGTGTTTAGAAGCAAAGAGGGTTGCTTGTTTGTTTTTTCTTTTTTTTTTTTTGGTTGTATTCACAGCGATAAATGTATGTTCCATCAAGAGGCAATTAACTAGCTTGAAAATCTCTGCCAAACTGCTTGGTATGAAATGACTTCTTAGGCTTTGCAAGCACGCCGCACACCACCACGTGGGCGTTTTCCTCTGCCGAGTGAACATCACGCTGGCCATCTCAGCGTGATGCTGCAGGGCCCCTGTCGGCATCGAGGGGCTGCAGCGCCTCAAGCGGAGGTGGTACCAGGCTCGGCCTGTAACTCCTTCCTGAGAAGATGCCGGGTTCGGCACCTGTCTCCTCAGGACAGCCCACCAAAGGTGTGGGCATGAGGGTCTACTCTCGAGCGTGGGTTCCAGGCCCCCACTGGCTCCTGAATGGGGAGGACCCCCACCCCGCAATCCTCAGACTCTCCCTCCACAGACCACGCTGGGCAGTGAGAGGTCCCAGCTCACTGCAGGACGGGTCACCTCCTCAGCCGGCTACCACCCCCGTTCAGGCTCCCCCTAGGGGTCTCACCAGGAGGTATTTCCTTTCCGGCCTACAGTGTCAGGTTAAGAAAGGCAATGAAGCTGAAGGAAATGGAAATGAATTTAAACTTGGCTAAAATCTGTATCTCCTAACGCTCACATCACAAAGGAACTCACTAATCACATAGCCTTTCTTTCATTCTTCCTTGCAAAAGAATGCTTTAAAAGCCTCTAGAATGAGTTATTTCTATTTCTCAGCTATTTAACTTTATGGCTAAAGTTATATTGGTTTTGTGTGAACAAATATTTTATTCTTTCTGCTGATTCTGCTATTCCCTAGCCTGTGAGCTTGGAGAAGGGCATGTGTGGGCTGAGAGAAGGGGGTCTGATAGGCAGAAAGGGAGAGAAGAAGGTACTTCCCTCCACCGCTGATGACTGTGAGTCACAAAAGCAAACAAAACAAAAAAACCAAAATCTCTCCCTCTCTCCCTCTCTCTCTCTCTTTCACACACACATACCCCAAAATAACGATGACGCTTACCTGTTCCTGAACTGCACGCTTTAACAGAGGTAGACCCATGGTAAAATTCACTCTCTGAATTGTCAAAGCTCTCATTTCATCCAAACTTAAATCATACCTGTGTGGAACAGACACAAAATAAGACATTGAATTGTTGGTGACCGCGTGGAGGCTCTGGGATGCTTTGAGCCAGGGCTCAGACAGAGCAGATGTCTCGGCTGTATCTCTTGTGCGTGTCACATAGACTGTGTCGATGCGGCTGGCCAAGTGGGAGGGGAGAGGGAAGGATTTCCTGACAAGAACATCCTAAAACAAGACTGCAGCTCTCCTGCTCCGCAGGGCTTTAAAGATTGCAGATACTCTCATGCGTTTGAGATGGTCCAGGAGCAACATTTGTGAGGCGCGGGAGAGGGCGTGACCTGCGTGTTACAGGGGTGAACTGTGGTGGCCATAAGGAGTGTCACTCAGGGATGCTTTCAAGAGCACCTGTCCACAGCTGCCACGACTTTGAGTGAACTGCAGAGGTCACCCCAAGGCTGCTCTTGTCTAGGCTGCTCCCAGCTGAGGATTGAGCACAGTAGGTTCTAGAGTCAAGCCAGGCCTGCCCAATGGGGGACTTCTGCTCCAGGACCCCTCACTGGCCCATGGAGACTTTGTCACACTGCGCTGTGGTCAGAGGCACCCCCAGCTCCACCCTTTCCTCCCTCTCTCCCTTCACGGGGGCCAGATCTGCTACCTGCATTCTGGAAGGTCTTCCCACCAAGCCAGCCCCCTCCCCTTCATCCTTCACGGGTGTTTTCCCCCAACAAGTCTCTTGCACATCTAGCCCCACCTTGATGTCTACTTCTCAATGACTAAACTGACAGGGGAGGATAAGTTCCATCTCTGCCATCTAAGATGTTTCAATGCAAAGCACAGCCTGAGCCTGGAAGACCCTCACTCAGGTTTGATTCCTGGCTCTGCCACTAATTATGTGACCAACATCAAGGGACTTGGCCTCCCACTATCTCCATCCTCTCATCTGTAAGATGGGAGTGATAACTGCACCTAACTCAGCAGCAAACTGTCAGGAAAACTCTAAAACTAGGGAGCTATGGAGTAATCTTATCAGACAGCAAGGTGTGTGCTGAGGCCTCAGTCATTTAAATGGTGCAAAATAGGCAGATAGACCAATGGAACAAAATATAATGTTGAGAAACAGAAGTAAATTTATATGGAAATTTAACACATGTAAGACAAACCTCGTATATCAAATCATGGAAAAAACATTATCGAAACATTCCAGTTTGGTAGCCAACTGAAAAATAATTAAATCGGATCCCTATTTCACAACACATACCAGAATAAATTCCAAATAGATCAACGATTTACATGGAGGAAAATAAAACCATATAGTATTAAAATAAAACATGAAAACATTATTCATAATCTTAATTCAAAAAACCTTTCTAAATATGACACAGTATTTAAAGAAAAGGTTGATAAATTTGACTAATGACAAAAACTTCTACACAACAAAACACCATAGGAATAATCAAAAGACAAATGAAAAATGGAGACAAAATATGTGTTACTGATGTCATCGCAAAGGGGCCAATCTTCCTAATTAAGAAGCTCCTACGATTCATTAAAAACAGACCAAGTGGACAAATGATTTGGACAGATGGTTCACAGAATAGGAAATATAATGACACTTACACACACTTTTTAAAAAATCCCTGTTCTCAAATGCAATAAGAGAAGCACAAATTAAAACTACACTGAGATACCAGCTTTTACCTGTCACATGAACAAAATCCAGACAGTCTGATAACACACTCTGTTGTCAAGGTTGTGGGGAACAGATACTCTCATGCACTAGCCCAGGGGAGGGAGGAAAGCAGGGTATAAATTGGCACGTGTGACAATTATACAGTGTCTGTCAAAATTACAAATGAACCTGCCTTTTGACTCAGCAATTCTACTTCCAGAAATTTACCCTTTGAATGTCTTCATACATGCGAGAAGCACACTTAAGTATGGAGTAAAATAAGCTATATATATAAACTGTAATATTTAGTAAATTATAAATTCTGTAATCAAAAAGAAATATGTAGGTTGAGAGAAATCTCAAACTACAAGGACAAGATAGCAAAGCCTATGGGAATTCCACGACCTGTGTTACAGGCAAGATTCTAGAACACATGTTATTAGCTATTTTCTTTACATTTCCATTTCGTACCTTTACTATAAAATTGTTGTTATTCATCTATTTTAAGATCCCCAATGCATGTCTATTCTCACATTGTTAAGCTTCCTGACCATACTAATACCAAGCATCTCAGAGATGTCACATCCTAGTAACGATTTTATGCAATCCATGCAGAAAAATAAGACATAACACATGAATAAACGAAGACCAATAATACACACACTGGCAAAAAGAACTTAAGAGATTATTTAAAACTATAAAATAAACAGACCTCAAGAAAATTGGGTTATTACTAAACAGCTCTCAACTATTAACATGCAAGTTCCTTACATTAAATGAATTTCTCAACAGAGACACATTAGACATTTTAATTATGGGTCTATTCTTCCCACCCCCACTCCCAAAATGCCCAAGAAGGGATGAGTATAATGTTATGTGGGCAGAAATAGTTATTCACAATAGCTACAACACTGCAAATGCTAAAACGTCCACCAATAAAGGAGAGACTGAATAAAATATGGTACATCCATACAATTACTATACAAAAAGAAAAATCTGTTTATGTGCCAATATGGGGAAATTGCCAAGCTATCTGTTTTTAAATGAAAAAAATCAAGGGACAAACAATTAAATATATTACTTGCTGCACTATGTAACAAAGAATGCGTGGAGAAGATTATATTTGCTTGCATATGTGTGATTTTTTTTTTAATTTCTTTAAGGACACACCAGAAAATAACAACAGTGTTTGCCTTTTGTGTACGTGGGGTGGAAGTGGGGTAAATTGGGCAGATGAAGAACAGCACTCTACTTTTTTATGCTTTCCAACTTGTGAACCATGTTAATGGTAACACCAATTCAAAAGAACAAAATTTATTTTAAGTTGTACACTTAAAAACAACCACTAGATGGTGCTGCCACCATAACAAACTCAGTGTAAGCTTGGACATCTGTTTATCATAATAATATCTAAATTTCTAACACTTTTCAAGCTAAAGGTAACAATCTGCAGTAGAAAAATCAGAATTTTAGAAACACTCGAAAACATTCCACACTCCCAAGTGACATGCATATTCGATTATGTATTTTCTATCTTTAAATATAAACCTCCACATTTAACAATCTTGGCAGGTTACCTCAAATGTCATCTGTATAACAATGGGATATAAACCATAAATAATATTTTTTGGTATTTTCTCAGCATAATTTCTCTTTTCTGTCTTCTTAGGTCTGTACTATAGGAAAATAAGGCAAATATTCTGTCCCTGTGCCTCAGACTGCAGACAGAGGCCCTGGGTGGACGGTATTAGTGCTGGGATTAGGAGTCAGGCCTCACATGCTAAGGGGCATCTGGGGACAGCTGTGGGGGCAGTGATGAGGGACAGAGAGGGCCCAGCTGTGCCAAGCAGCTCCACTGTCACTTGACTTATCCATCGATGTTCTGTGTAGGATTTAGCGTGCAAAAAAATCCCATTACTAAAAACAAGCTAGCAAACCTCTGAGCTAAAGCCCGCCACCAGCAAGAACTGAAGCAAAAGCTGCTAGCTTTGCCCACCGCCAGAGAGAGGGTGGGGTGAGCATGCAACACAGGAGAGACACCTCTCCAGGGAACCTGGCACATGGCACCACGGCCAAACCACACCGTACTAAGCAAAAAAATACTCAAATCATATATAGCTAGTAGAATGACTAAAATAAAAGGGCTGACCATACCAAGTATTAATGAAGATGCCAAGCAACTGGATCTCTCAATCACCGGTAGTAGGAATGTAAAATGGTACAGCCACTATGGAAAAGTTTGACAGTTTGTTATGAAGATAAACATACACTTTTCATACAACAATTTAATAAAATTCCAATTTTATTTCTCCCAAGAGAAGGGAAACCCTTTGTTTACCAAAGAAAACCAAAAATCCTGTACACAAATATTTATAGCAGCTTTATTTGCGATCATCAAAAACTGGAAAAATCCAAATGTCCCTCAATTGAGAAATGGATAAACTGTGGCATATACATACCACGGGATACTTCTCAGCAATAAAAAGGAATGAACGACTGACACATGCAACAACTTATATGGATCTCAAGGGCATTGTGTTGAGTGGCGGGGAAGCCCATCTCAAAAAAGTTACTGTATGATTCCAATTTTATAACATTCTCAAAATGACAAAATTGTGGGAATGAAGAACATTTCAGTGGCTGCAAGGGCTATGGGGAGAGTCTGACTCTGAAGGGGAAATACAGAGAGTTGCCTTGTGATATTGTGTGCCCTGATCCTGGTAGTGGTCACACAAAACCAGACCTGGGATAAAATTTCATAGAATCACACACACACACACACACACAAATAGATGCCCTCCAAAAGATTTGAACAGACACTTCACAAAAGAGGATATATGAATGTCCAGTAAGCGAGCAAGAAAGTGCTCAACATCATCAGGTATCACAGAAATACAAATTAAAGGCATAATGAGATAACAGTACACGCCCACCAGAACAGTCAAAATAAGTTTTTTTAATGACAACACCAAATGTTATCAAGGGCAATTAGAGCTGCCATACCTTGTTGTGAAAATTTTAAATGGCACAACCACTTTGGAAAATGATCCAGCAGATTTTACAACACTAAACATACACCTATCCTATGACCCAACAATTACATTCCGAGATATTTGCCCTAGAGAAATGAAATCATGTGTTCACAAAAATTCTTATAGAATGTTCGTATCAGCTTTAGTCATAATAGCTCCAAATTGGAGCTATTATAGACAACCCAGGTGTCCAAGAATAGAACAGATAAACAAACTATGGTCATTCATAGAATGGAATATTACTTAGCAATAAAAATAAGTATACTACTGATACACATAAATGACAAATTAATCTAGACAATATTATACAGAGCTCTCTTGGGTCACTTGCTCTGGAGGAAGCCAAGATTCAAGGGCACTCAAGCAGCCTATGAAGAGATCCTCATGGGGAGGAACTGAAGTCCCTGCCAACAGCCACATCAATGAACCATTTTAGAAGTGGCTCTTCCAGCCCTAGATAAGCCCTGCCCAACATCCTGAATTCAACTTTGAGAGATCTTTGGCCCCAGGTGACTCAGCTAAGACTTTGAAATTCCTGACCCACAGACACTGTTTGAGACAGTATGCATTGTTGTCTAAGCTGCTAAATTCTGGAGTAATTTTTTAAGCATCAATAGATAACTAATACACACAGTGCTGTCATGCACACACACAAAATTGATGGCCATGAACTAGTGTCTTATTTTAAAAGCACTTTGATAATATACAATACATCAAAAACAAAGAAAGGCATGAGTCATAAATGTACAGCCCAGCGAATTATCACAAAGTAAACCCATCTGTGTAATCCATACCCAAGCCAAGGAAAATCACATTCTCTGCTGCCCAATCCTAGCTGCTATTCTGGCTTGTAACTTCCTAAACTATTTTTTACTTCTTTTGAATATTAAAAAAATGGGATTATTCCACCATAAATTCTTTTGTGCCTGGCTTCTTTCACTCAACATGGCTAAGAGAGTCATCTTTACTGTCTATCATAGTGGTAGTTCATTCATGTTCTTTGCCATACAGAATTAAATTGAATTAATACACCACCAAGAATAGGTTGCATGACCAAATTGTGTGATTCTGTTCATATTAAATTCTAAAACAGGCAAAACTAACCTGTAGTGGGGAAAAAAAACACAATTGTTATTACCTCCAGGAGGGTAGGAACAGGGGTTGACTGGGAAGGGCATGATAGAACTTTCTGGGATGATGATAATGCTCTATATATTTTGAGTTGCATAGGTGTATGCATTTGTCAAAACTCTGAGAATGTATACTTAAGTTTTCTGCATTTCATTGTTAGAAATTTTATAGCAAATGAAAAATATCTGAACACATATTAAAGTCTTGATAATGGTCTGCATGCTGCTTTATTTAGGGGGAAGTGTACTTATGTTTGTAATTTTGAAGTGCATCCACAAAATGGGATTTGGTGAATAGCGGGATGGGCAGATGGACAAATATGTGATAAAGCAAGTATGGTGGCATGGTAATGGCAGAATCTAGATAGTGAATATACGGATGTTCAATGTCAAGATCTTTCAGTTTTACTGTATGTCAAAATTTTTAAATATAAAGTGTTGGGAAAAAGTAGATGACCTGAAAGGGAAATATGGTAAAGCTGTTGTTTTCTCAAGTAAAAATGAGACCTTTATGCATAGGTCTTGGTTTCTAAATACTATTCTCAAATAAAAGGAACTAGTGCTCATTGGAGAAATGGCTGATTCTAGGACAGGGGCAGGGAAAACACAAGATGAGCCGGAGCATCTTACAGTGTCCGAAAGTAAAGAACGCTCAGCTAACAAAAGAACGGGGCAAGTCAAAGGGGCACGAGAACCAGCTGAAATGACTCCCAAGGCCAAAGCTAGAGCAATTTGAGCAACAAAAATGTATTATTGTATTATAACCCAAAACATAAAATAAATATACAGGAGTCTATACTGATGTAAGTAAGTGACTTAATAAATAAATACGTGAGGGAAAAGAGACAAATCTCCTGTAATAAATAACTTACACAGCTACTCTCCCCTCCACAACACGGAGCTTAACTATCTCCCTGCCACCCACCCCCTAGAATGATGGCTGCACTTAGTGACTTGCTTCCAAAGGGGGAAAGAGTAACTTTACAGAGGAGAACCCTGACAAGCGCTACCTCGGCCAGGTGATGCAGGTTAACACCACCAGTGATAAGCCATGTTGACAGAATGCACCCCAAGACGATGTGACCAGAAGGGCACTTCCTCTCCTGGTATTCTTCCCAAACCCAGAATCCCAGTCTAGTCTCAAGGAAAATGTAGACAAACATCAATTGAAAGAAAGGCATTAAACAAAACACCTTGACCAGATCAGGTCATGAAAAACACCGAAAGACTGGGGAACCGTCACAGACCAGGGGACACTAAGGAGATGCAACAATAAAACATAATGTGACATCCTAGATGGGATCCTGGGACAGAAATAGGACACTAGTGGGAACACTAAGGAAATTCAAATGAAGTCTAGAGTTTAATTAATAGTAACATACCAGTGCTGCATTCTAAGTTTTGACCAATGTGCTGTGGTTGTGTAAATGTTAAGAATACGAGAGAGGTGTATAAGAACTCTCTTACTATCTTTGCAACTTTTCTATAAAATGTGTTAACTGAAGAAATAACAAGGTTCGTAACTTGGAAAGGAGAGCTTTATTTCTCATAAAGGTTGCAGCCTGCAGGTGGCCATTCCGACAAGTTGGGAAGCAGAGCCCCAGTCAGATATCAGGAACATGTGCTTCAAGACAGGGACAACGGGAACAGGAATTGATACTGAGCAGGATGGCCAAATATACATGTATAATAAGCCATAGGAGGAGTCACGAATATTGAAAAGAGAAATATGCACCTGCACAATTGAGCTTTATGCCCCTTTATGGAGTCCATGTTCAGAAAATGGCGGCCGTCTGATGTCAAAAGACAAAACAAAAACATGAAAACCCTCTCTGCACCTGCTCCATAGACTGGTTAAAACCACTTCATGGTTGGTGGTCTCTTATCAGAAAAGAATGCTGGTCTGGACCAGAAGATTGGTTTCTGTTTAGCCCTTAGGAAAAAAAACCTGATAGCCATTAGTAAGAGGGTGTGGTATGATGAGGCATGTCTGACCTCCCACCCTGTCATGGGTTAGGATTTCTCTAGGGTCCCCTTGGCCGAGAGGGGGTCCGTTCGGTCAGCGGGAGCCTTAAGGTTTTATTTTAGTTCACAAACGGGAAATTATTCCAAAATAAAAAGTTTAATCAAAAAGAGACAATAACCAAGGCAACAACAACAAAACAACCTTTTGTGTATTAAAAAAAAAAAAAAGACAATGTAAAAAGAAAATCAAAATCTCAGAACCACCCCAACTCCTTATGCAAAAGGGAAGGTAAAAGCCCCAGGCACCTGTGAAGAACTGGACCCACAGATCACTCATTAAGGAAATCCCCTGCTGGCCTCCCAGAAGCAAGGACGTGCAAACTGTAACTTAGGTCTGCAGGCTGAGTCTAGCTCCTAAAACTAAAGGCTGTTCCATTCTACACTAATAATGAATTACAAGTTTATCTTCCTAGGTGCAGAACAAAGACAGGATCAAACATTCTTGTACCTACCCAGGAATATCCACATAATTGATGCTTCCTTCACTCCCTTTTTCTAACATTCACCTCATCTTATGTAAAATGTAGATTTTCCTGGGTTTCACAAGAATGTAACCATTTTCTCTCACTACCTCACACCCCCTGCCTATTTGGTCTGTATGCCTTTACATGTGAAACTTCCAAATTCCCCTTCACAAAAACAGCCACAATTTTCTCTGTGGTGTGTGTTTTTCCTGGGCTCATCCTCAAATTTGGCTTAAGGAACCTCCATTGATTGAGATTTTTGCCTCAGTCATTTATTTTTGGGTAGACAACTAGAAACACTCTAAAAACAGTGTTTGTGTATGGTCTTCTCAAAATCTAAATCAAAAAATCACTATTGGTCTAGTCACTAGACCAAAACACATCTTCAGATAACACATTTGAACGCCCTCACGGCAAGGAATGTCACTGGCGCTAGCCTTTGACAGCGTGTGATTCCAGGCAGCACAGATGGACACTCTGGGATGAGGTACTAACATGAAGTTCAAAATCACAGCATGTTCCTGCTTTAACAACCTGCCCCTTTTGCCCGGTCCCTTTTGCAATTTTGCTTCAGGAGACGCCGCCAATTCAGCCCGTGATAACTCCCTACACCAATCTCTTCTTACTCAAGCAGCAAGAATCAAAAATGCTGTATCTCCATTACAGAGTGAGATACACCCACTGCTAAGCACTCCCACAAATGAAAGGTGGCCGTGAAGAGCAAATCCCCAAAGGCAGAGAGCAAAGAATCCATCTGCCTTCTCCGTGAACACTACAGGTACAGTGATAGCTCAGCCCCCTGCCCCTGAAGCCTCCACCGCCTCCACCCCTCACGCACTCCACTCCTCACCCCCTCCACCCCTCACCCCCT
>VBSM01002608.1:103501539-103514055 GCA_008086735.1 Cheirogaleus medius | reverse complement strand
GCCTCGGCCTCCCAGAGTGCTAGGATTACAGGCGTGAGCCACCGCACCTAGCCTGAATTTATTACTCTTAACTGAAATTTTATAACCTTTGATGAACAGCTCCCCAATCTAGCCCCTGGTAACCACCATTCTACTTTCTGCTTCTATGAAATCAACTTCTTTAGATTTCACACACAAGTGAGATCATTTGGTATTTATCTTTCTGTGCCTGACGTATTTCACTTAGCACTATGTCCTCCAGGTTTACCCGTGTTGTCACAAATAACAGGATTTCCTTCTCTTTGAAGGCTGACTAGTATTCCATTGTATATATCCCACAGTTTCTGTGTCCATTCATCCATCAATGAGCGCTTAGATTGTTTCCATATCTTGACCATTGTGAATAATGCTGCAATGAACTTGGGAGTGTAGATATCTCTTTGACATACTGATTTCATTTCCTTTGGATATATCTCAGATGTTGGGATTGCTGGATCACATGGTAGTTCTATTTTTAATTCATTGAGGAACCTCCATGTTGATTTCAATAATGGCTGTACTAATTTACATTCCACCGACAGTATACAAGGGTTTCCTTTTTCCACATCCTTGATAACACTTGCTATCTCGTCTCTTTGATAGCAGCAGGTGTGAGGTGAATTCTCATTGTGATTTTAATTTGCATCGCCTTGATGATTAAGGATGTGAACAGTTCTTCATACATCTGTTGGCCATTTGCGTGTCTTCTTTTGAGAAATCTCTGTTCAGGTTATTTGCTTATTTTTTAATTGAGTTATTTGTTTTATTACTGCTGAGTCATTTGAGTCCCTTATATATTTTGGATATTAAACCCTTATTAGAAGGTTCACAAATATTTTCTCCCATTCCATAAGTTGTCTCTTCACTCTGTTGACTGTTTCCTTTGCTGTGCAAAAGTTCTTTAATGTGTACGGAAGCTCTTTTTATTTTGTCATTCTGAGATATATATTTGTTTTCATATTTAACATCTCTGAAATTGGAATATATTTTACAATTGATAGAGTATCATGTTTTAATTGGCAGGTTATTTTTTTTTTTACTACATTTGAGGTTTGTTTTTTTTCTCAGATTAGACAAATTATTTTTTTATTTCAAAATATTTAGGGGGTACAAGTGTTTTTGTTATGTGGATAAATTGTATCATGCTGAAGTCAGGTCCTTTAGCGTACTCATCACCAGAACAGCATAACAGTGTACTCTACAGGTAGATTTTTATCCCTCACCCCCACCTCCTTAGTTTCCAGTGTCCATTACAGCTCTTTATGACTATATATATATATACATGTGTATATTTATTTATTTATTTATTTATTTTTGTTGCCTGTGCTTTTGGGATCATATCCAAAAAATATTTGCCCAAACCAAAGTCAAGAATTTTTTCTCCTATGTTTTCTTCTAGTAGATTTATGTGTTAGTCTTTAATCCATTTTGAGTCTTTAATCCATCTTTATATGTGCTCAATAAATTTTACAGTGATATTATTATTGAGAGTACAGGAAAGTCCCAAACCCCAGTGTGATACAAAAGATAATTGGGAACATTCCCAAAATTCACCCACCTTCTGTCCTTCACTTCTCACTGCCCATGCTCTAGAGGTGGTTGGGGCACTAGGTAAGGGGGAGGAAGGACCCCAGGAGCTCTGCCGCCCAAAGGCATCAGGACCCAAGGAACCAGGGGACACCCAAACTTCCCCATCCAGCAAAGCAAGTAATCATAACACATCACTCCAGAGCTTCTTGCCAAAGAAAAAGGGAAAAAAAGTAAAACTTTCCTTGTGCATAGTCAACAATACGTTTTCTAGCGTACAATTATATTTTTTGAGGTTAAGAAAAGTGATCTAAGAGATTGACAATGCCCTTTAATAAAGTCTCCTAATGAACAGGGCACAAAACAGCACTACAGTAATTGTCTCAATGCCTAGACCTGGGAGGAGACACTCTCTGAATATTTAAAAAGGCTTTTTAGAAGCGTCCATATCAAAAACATGCTTTGTTCTTATGTGACTTTTAAAATCCCCATACTGTCATGATTTTAGCTGGTGGATACACATAAGAGAAGACAGCAATAGCTGCCCCCAACCCTGGGACCCTCTCCCCACCGTGCTGTATTTCCTTCCAGGACTGAAAGCCCTGCTTAGTGTCTCTCTACTGCACAGGCAGGGGGCACAGAGTCTGACAAGGACCTGGGAAAATGCTGTCTCTTGCAGGTTTGTGAGACTAATTAGCAAGAAAATATGCAAGAATATCCCTGCCTCTCTCCTCTCTCAACGCCGATGGCAGACACGTGAAAAACCACCAGCCCTGGCTCCCTCACCGTCCTCCTCTGAGCAGGTGTATGCAACAACTTGGAAGGAAACCACATACAAGAGGTTGCTTAGACTAAATTCCTTAGGAGTGCCTTCCAGCCCCGAGGGTTTTGATTTCATGCCTCTTCATTCCTGCGCATCTAGTCAGCACACACTCCCTGAGCTCCCACTTGATGACAACCACTGCGCTGGGCTTGGGGAGCCAGCATTTCCTGAGAGATGACTTTCCAATTCAGGGCAGAGGTAAGGAGTTTCTATTTAAATTTATAAAACTCTGTTTTAGCCAAACACACACCCATACAAGTTCTTATTCTTACTCTGCGACACTCACCACCTGTTACAGGCTGCAGTGTGTCCCCACCCAAATTCATATGTTGACATCCTAACTCCCAGCACCTCAGAATGTGGATTTGGGGACAAGGGCTTTACAGAAGAAATTCACTAAAATTAGGTCCTTAGGGTGGGCCCTAACCCAATATGACTGCTGTCCTTATAAAAAGGGAGAATTTGAAGATAGACAGGTACAGAGGGAAGACCCTGGGAAGCCAGGGAGAAGACAGCCACCTGCAAGCCCAGGAGAGAGACCTGGAACAGAATCTCCCTCCCAGCCCTCAAAAGGAACCAGCCCTGCCAATACCTCGATCTTGGACTTCTAGCCTCCAGAACCTGAGACAATCCATTTCCATTATTTAAGCCACCTCGTCTGGGGTACTTTGTTACAGCAGCCCTAGTAAACTAACACACCACCATCATACTCCAAAGAAACAAACTGAAAATAACTGCTTTAGGAATCAGAAGACCAGAGGTCTTGTTCTTGGCTTTGCCAAGCCACTCCATACCCCAAGAATGTCTGAGATGGAGATACCAATATATATGTATATATATATATATAGAGAGAGAGGGGGGTGGGGGGAGAGAAATCCTACTATGTTGCCCAGGCTAGTCTCAAACTCCTGGGCTAAAGCAATCCTCCTGCCTCAGCCTCCCAAGAAAATGGGATTACAGACACATGCCACCAGACCTGGCATATATATTTTAAGAGGGAAAAGAGAATGACTCCTGAGCAAGTCACTTCTCCTCCTTGAGCCTTTGTTTCCTCCTTTACAAATGGGCAAGTGGATCTCCAAAGCCCCTTCCCAAGCCCATCAAAGCCTGAAGGTTTACTGTCAGGAGAGGGTGCAGGAGAGTGACAGTGAGGTCCCACACGGGGAACACTGGGCCAGTGGGAGACCCCTTCCGCCAGGGCCCACGCTTACCAGTGTGTAGCCATGAGCGGTGGCCTCCACATTGCAGATACCTTTAGACAACTTCCCAGCAGATGGCCTAAAGTGACTTGGTCTAACAAAATCAGGGCACACAACCATTTTCCAGCAAGTGGAAGTCAAATGTCTTAAGAATGGAGCACAGTTTTCTAACCAGCCTCACCATCATGTTGGGAGGAGCCCTGATCACAGTCTCTTTCCTCATGTGGCTCCAAGATCCCCTGCAGCAGGACAAGGACCTGTCCCTCAATCTCCACCCACCCATCTCTCAGGAGACTAAGATGCATCACTGGAGAAATTAACCCCGCCCCAAACAAAATGCTAATACTGACCTGCCAAACGAGCTTACTCTGTGATCAAGAAAGCCTGTGCCCTACAAACCCTGCTGTTTGCAATCAGCACTCTACTCATATTACTCATTTTGCTCATACTGTGAACACCCAAGGCTGACTAGACATTTAATGAAAGCCTCAAACACAAAAACACAGAGGTCAAAAGTAAAAAGGGAAAAAAGGAATGCAAAGGAAACAGAGACAAAGCAGAGAACAGAAGGCAAGACTTCAAAAGTTACTATCAAATATTCTCAGAAATAGAGATTTTTGTAACCAGAAAATAAGAACACACACTATTAAAAAAGGAACAAAGAACTTAAAAGACTTTTGAAAATCAAAAATATGACAGCAGATTATTTTAAAATAACTCAAGAAGAGCTAGAAGATAACGTTGAGAAAATCTCCCCAGGAAGTAGAACAAATAGATAAAGAAATTGAAAATAAGAAAGGAAGGATAATGCACTCGAATGTTTATAGCAGCAGAGTTCACAATTGCAAAGTTGTGGAAACAACCCAGGTGCCCATCAATACATGAGTGGATCAACAAAATGTGGTATATGTATACCATGGAGTACTATTCGGCTTTAAGAAACAATGGTGATATAGCACCTCTTGTATACTCCTGGATACAGCTGGAGTGAAGTATCTCAAGAATGGAAAAACAAGCACCACATGTACTCACCAGCAAATTGGTATTAACAGATCAATACCTAAGTGGACATATAGGAATAACATTTGTCGGGTGTTGGGCGGGTGGGAGGGGGGAGGAGGGGATGGGTATATACAAACATAATGAGAGAGATGTACAACGTTTGGGGGATGGTCATGCTTGAGGCTCTGCCTCGGTGGGGAGGGGAGGCATGGGCAATATACATAACTGTAATATTTATACCCCCATAATATGCTGAAATAAAAAATAATAATAAAAAAAAAGAAAGGAAGGGTAAGAAAATTAAAGAACAAGGTGAGGAGGTCCAGCATCTGAGCAAAAGGAGTTCCAGATGAGAGAACAGTGCAGGTAACTGAACATGAGTTCCCGTATCAAAAGGGCCCACTGCACGCCCAACACACTGAAAGAAAAAGAGGCCCACGTTAAGCCACCCCATCATGAAATTCCTTAACACCTGTGCTAAAAAGAAACTCCTAGAAGATTCCAGAAGGGAGGAAGAAGCCATCATATATCAAGGGTCAGGGCACAGAAGCAGTCAGACTTGTTAATAGCAATGTTGGATACCAGAAAGCAATGGCATGATGCCTGCAAAGTAGGAGCGAAATTTTTTCCAGCCTAGAATTCTAGACCCAAACTTTCATTCAGTTGGACAAGAAATATTTTCAGACATGAAAATCTCAAAGATCTCAAAAAGTTAATTCCCAGGTACCTTTTTTCAGGAAGCTATTAAATGAGAGACCATTCTGGTTATCTATGGCTGTGTAAGAATGTGCCCTAAAACTTAGCAGCTTAAAACAAGTGTTATTATTCTATGGAATCTGGACAGGGAACAAGTAGGGATGGCTTGTCTCTCTGGGGTCCCAGCTCAGAAGAGCAAGGCCAGAGCAGGTGGCCTTGTTAGCATCTCTTAACCTCTCCCTGTGTAGCCTCTCCACATGGACCAGCTTGGGCTTCCTCACAGCATGGCAACCACAGGCTAGTAGAACTTCTTGCTAAATCCATGGAAGCTCAGGGCCTCTAGAGACAGAAAGTAGAGGGTAGCAGTCTTTTCAGTGGACACTGGCACACTGTCACTTCAGCCATATTCTGTTGGCCAAAGCAGTCACAAAGCTTCTCAGATTCAAGAGGAGGGGACACAAACCACACCTCCCAACAGGAGTAGCATTAAAGAATGTGGTCCTTTCTGAGCCTCTACAAAGAGTAACCAAGAAAGGGAAAGCCTGGGAAAACAGTGACTTGACCACAGATGAGATGAGGAAATTTCCAAGATGATGGTGAAGGGACAGGTAGAGAGCCAGTTCTAGACTGAAGCCACAGAAGGAGGCCTCCAGGACAGATGTGTCCATGGGGGGCCAAGAGGAGTGGAACTGCCAATTACCTGACAGGTCTGACCACACTGTGTACAGTGGGACTGTTCCGTCCTGCGATAGATCTAGTCTATCTTCTATCTATCTAGTGTGGAAGTCAGTGAGTGCTGGGTTTATAGAAAACTGAGCAAATGAATGAAGGGGACGATTATCTCCAGAGAAATCAAAAAGTTGTAACAGAAAGGAAATGAAATATGGTACACCATGAGGCATAGCTGGGGATAATATTGATATAGTCATAACAGTGTGTGCACTGGATATTGGTTTAAATAAAAATGGTGGCTCACTGATTTTCAGAGGATAGAAAAGGAAAGCAGTGTTGAGATAAGAAATCTTCATTTTCCATAACAGTAAGCCAGTTTATAACCGAGAGGAGGCCATTTAAGCATGTTATTAGGCATACAGAGGTGAATAACATAAAAGTCAAGTAAAAGAATTGGGAGTGGTTGCCCATGAGGAAAGGAAATGAGAACTGAAGAGGGGTGAGACATGGGGTGGCTGTTTTTCATTACAAACCTCAAAGTACAATTTTATTAAGTATGTCCATACATTACATCAATGGAAATAAGAATTAAATTGTAAAAAAGCAAGTTGTAGAACAAAACACAAAGCAAGATCCTTTTAATATAACAAAATAATGTTCATATGTGTACATGAACTCATAGAAAAACAGAAAAAGTAGAAAAAGTGCCTATAACCACACTAAAGTATTAAACGTGGTTGGGGGCTCAAATCTCCAACAGATGAGTGAATAATCAAAATGTGGTCTATATATACAATGAAATATCACTCAGCCTTAAAAAGGGAGGAAATTCTGATACATGCTACAACATGGATGAACCCCAAGGACATTATGCTGAGTGAAATAATCCACTCACAAAAGGACAAATTCTGTGTTCAGTAGTGTGAGCAACCCAGAGTAGTCAAATCCACAGACACAGAAAATGCTGGGGGTTGCCAGAGGCTGGAGGAGGGCGGCGGGCGGTGGGGAGTTAATGTTTAAAGGGTGTAGAATTTCAGTTTAGGAGAATAAAAGAGTTCTGGAGCTGGGTAGTGGTGATGGTTGCACAACAATGAGAAGGTACTTAATACCACTGAACTGTACACTTGAAAATGGTTAAGATGGTAAATTTTATATTATGTGTATTTTACCACAATAAAAAAAAAAGTGTTTGGGGAAGGAAACTCTTTGGGAAACTTTCAAGTTTTCCACAGTATTTGACTCTTCACAATGAGAGTGTGTTTGTGAAACACTTGCATGTATAAATAAGACTGAGGAGGAAAGCTAACTATATGAAAAAGTTAGGCCCAGAAATGCGCATTGCTCTGGGGAAGTGAAGAAAAAGAAAGGGGGAGGGAAGCAGGCAGGAGCAACAGGAAGGAGCTGGAGAGGGGAGCCTTGTGGAAGGGTGTGAGAAGGTCTTGGGAGAACAGAACCGTCTAGAAGGGCTATTTAAGTTGTCTGGCTGAACAGTGTGCACCATGCCTGTGCACGAGCACACCCACTCACCAGTCAGGGAGAGAGCTCATGAAAGAGCTTCCATTTGCCAATAAATAAACTCAAAAATATTTTAAAAGCTTACCTCCTTTCAGAGGTTGATTTTTAACATTCCCTGTAAGCCCCAGTGAGAAGCCCCAAATCACCCAGAATCTTCCTGCCAGTCACAACAAATGGGACACACAATCGGACAGGGAGGACCCTCCACAGCCCCCAGCATGCCCAGGGTCTGGGGGATTCCCACAGAGTGAAGACTGGGGACTCCGCCTGGCAAGCTTACCTTTGGGAGAGAGAGTAAACCATTCCTCATAAGGGGGCCGCGGGCAGCATGGATCCTGGGAGCCGATGGCCAGGATTCTAGGAACGAACCCCTGCTCTGAGGAGGGCAGCCACCCACGTGTACATAGGAAATTGCACAAGCTCTTTTCTTTTGGAGGAAAACTGTGTCCTGAGCTCTTCTGTCCTGGGAGTATCTGGCCCTGTACAAACTTCCCACTATACACACACACACAGGACCCACGACGGTGCTGCACAACCCCTCCCCCAAACACACTCCTACTTTAACAGCAAAGGCCTGTTTGGGGTAAGGTGGGGACCAGCCATGGGAGGTCTCACATTGCCTCAGTGAATAGGGAAGTTTTATTTCGGACCTTCTACAAAGCTTTTTACATTAGTAGAATGTTAAAACATCCAGAAATCAAGATCACATCTTCTAGCATGGGCTAAGATAGAATCTGAGAGTACAATGTGAACTTTCAAATAGATACATATCAGAACCTTTAACCATTTGGAAAAAAAAAATGTTGTCTGTGCTATTATTATCGCTCTGAAATGACGAAGTAAATAACAAGAACTGGAAAGCATGGAAAAGTGTTTGTTAGGGATTTAATAGGATTTTTGCTTTTTCCTTCTTTTCCTTTTTGGGTGTTTTTGGTGTCCTACCACAACTGGTGTCTACTGAATGCCCACTCAAAAGCTTCTCATTTAAGCTTCACAACAACCTAGCAGCACAGATATTATTCTTGCTCTGTGAATAAGCAAATGTAAGCTCAGCGAGGGGGTCAGGGGAATCACACAATGGTGGTCAAGTCACACTGAGACAAACTACTGCGCTGGCTCTCCCATCCTGGCTTGCCTTTCCCTCTGTCCCCATGTCCATGAGGAAGTGCCTTCTACTTGGCACAAATCAGTAGTTTGGCTATTAGAATTTTGTCCCATATTTTAAACTGCAATTATCCAAAATGAAAGCAGTAGTTCTCAAACTTATGGGTCTGAGGAACTCTTTGCACTCTTAAAAATTATTCAGGTTCCTAAAGAGTTTTTATTTGAGTGGGTTATATCTGTTGATATTTATCATATTAGAAATGATCACAGAAAATTTTTCAAATACTTATTAATTCGTTTAAAAATAACAGTAACAAAATTATTAAGTGTATTTTATGAAAATAACTGTTTTCCAAAACAAAAATATATATATTAGGAAGAAGAGTAGCATCGATATTCATTTTTACAAATCTCTTTAATGTCTGTCTTAATAGAAGACAGCTGAATTCTCATCTCTGCTTCTACTGGAATAATACACATCATATAGTTTCTGGAAACTGCCACTGTACATTACTAAGACAATGAGAGTGAAAAAAGCCAATAACATCTAGGATCATTATAAAAATAGTTTTGAATTCATGAACCTTCCGAAATGGTCTTGGTATGCCCAGGGGTCCCTGTACCACAATTTGAGGGCCATGACTTAGATAGAGCTCTATGCATGGGAGAGAGGGAAAGAGAAGTGAGGGAGACATTCAAGAACACACCCACCATCCCATAACTCTCACCCCGCAACTTCCCTAAGCCGGCACGTCCCCATTACATAACCCCAATGCAAGAACCCCAGATTCGTCTCCAGACTGCCTGACTTTCAAGCCATCTCCTTCCCTCTCAGCCCAGCTCATTCTTGAGAGAGAAATTAAACGTGGGCTAAGTGGGCACGAGCTAATCGGAATACACTGGCGTTTTTAATAAGGGTTTCCTAAACTCGAACTCCGAAGGATGGCTGGGTTTTTCAGACTGCCTGAAATGGGATCAGCTGCCCAGCAGAGCAGAGGAGAAAGAGCCCCCCAATGAGGCACGAGTGCTGAGTTCTGCTACTGACTGGCCGGTGACCGAGACCTTTTCTCCATCTCCGAACTTGAGCTGCACTAACCCCTCTGCCTCCTTCTCAGGGCTGTCGTGGCGTCAGATGACATCGTGGACCTGAGCCCCTCTTACAACCAAACTGCCCCCCTGCTGTTCAGCTGCACACTGGGCAGACCCGGACTCCGAGGGGGCCCCTGGGAGTCTGTGCACCCCATGACGTCCGGACTCACCCTGGGCAGGGCCGGTCCATGCCTGTACGCCCACCCCGCCGGGTATTTCCGCCCCTTCTCCGCACCAGAGAGGTGCGACACCGCGGGGCCGGGACTCGAGAAACTGAGGTTTAGAAGCAAGGCCGATTCTTCCAGCCACGACTATCTCCGCCGAGCACCGCGCCCGGCCACCGCGGGGCCCACCCCTCAGCCCGACCCCTCGTGTAGGAGGGAGGTCCGGAGGCAAGGGACGCCGTCCCTGCGGACCGAGGAAGTCGGCGGCGGCGGCGGCGGCTGCGCCCACACATCTGGGGAGGAGAGCGCATCCTCTGCGGAGGTGAGGAACGGGCCTGCCTCGCGGGCGCAGCACACCCCCACCTCGCCCTCTCCCGAAGCGCCTCGGACGGTGCCCGCAGGGACGCGCCGCGGACCCAGGGGACATGCCCGGCCGGCCCGGGGCGCGCGCGGGCAGAGGCGGCGGCAGCGGCGCGGTACCTGTGCCGGAAGAGCGGGCAGCCGCCCAGGAGCCTGCGCAGCTCATTCTTGAGGCTCCAGAACTCGCCGTCCAGGTAGCGGTGCAGGGACGAGTCCCCCAGCCCCAGGTCAGGCGCCGGTTCCATCGCGCCGGGGCCTCTGGCTCAGCCGCGTGGCTAGTGGGCCGGCTTGCGTCCGCGCCTCCTCCGAGCTCCCGCAGGTGGGGCCCAGAGGCACGCCTCTTTATCTCCACCCCGCCAGCCCGGTCTCCTCCCTCCTCACCTTCCTGTCCCCTCCCTCCACGGCCCCGCCCTGCGCTGACCCCTCTCCCTGGGCTCTGCTGAAACGCTGTCCGGCCAGTCGCGCTCCTAGGGCAGTCTCCTCTCGCCCTTCGAAAGAACCGCAAACCCTACCCTCTTGCCCTGCTAGTCAGTTGTCCCTCTAGGTTTGTGGGCTACAAGAGGCAAGTATTAGATCCCTAGAGAGTGTGCTGACCCCAGAGTTATGAGGGATCGCGTGCCAGCCACTTTGCCTGGCTCCCAAGATCCAGGATGACTTGGCTGGCTCTGGTCCCAGCTCGGCTGCACTTCAGCTCAAGTCCCTGCAACCCTCAAACTGGGCATTCCAGTGAACTCTAATATCACTGTGATCTGGAGGTGGCCCAGGCCTGCAGGACTGCAGTCCAGAGTAGCTGGGAGCTGCAGACAGAACACAGTAACCAACTTGAATACTAAACTCGCTCTCAAGAATCTCCTTTTTTGTTGTTGTGCCAGTCGGAAAGGAGTTATAATCTACGTGGAAAATGTTCCTTCTTTTCCTCTCTCTGACTCATATGTACTTTATTGATTCTTCTTTTAAATATGCAAGGAAATGTTAGTTGTTCTCCAAAGACTACTTTGCTGGGGAGATCACCCTTGTGGGTGTGGTCTGTTGTCATTAGGTTAGTGGACACCATCCCTAGTAGCTTCCTACGGCTGCTGCAACAAATTACTACAAACTGAGTGGCTTAAGGCAGCACAAATGTTTTATTTTACGTTTCTGGGGGTCAAAAGTCCAAAACGGCTCCACAGGGCTAAAATCAAGATGTTGGCAGAGCTGGTGCTTTCTGGGGGCTCCAGGGGAAAAATGTGTTTCCTTGTCTTTTCTAGCTTCTACAGGGTGCCTGCGTTTCTTGACTCCTGGCCCTGTCGTCCTCTGTCTTCAAAATGCATGACTTCAACCTCTGCTTTCGTTGTTCCTCTTCTTTTGCCTTTGATCTTCTTGCCTCCCTCTTAAAAGTACTTGTTTACATTGGGTGCATCTGGGTAATCCAGGAAAATCCTTAATTTAGTCACATCAGTAATGTCCCTTCTTGGCAAGACAACACATTCTCAGGTTCTGGGGATTCAAATATAAACATCTTTGGTGGGTCATTATTCTGTCTACCACACCTGTGCAGCTGCAAGTAAGGATATCCAACCAAATGCAAAGAATAAGGGCTTTCCTTTCTCACAGAACAGGAAGCATGGAGGTAGAGAGTCCCAAAAGCTAATTCTATGGCTCTACCCTAGGGACCCAGGTTCTTTCTATTTTTCTATTCCACCATCTGCCATCCTTTCTCAGTGTTACCTTTATCCTTTTTTTTAAAAGAACTCATCTCCTCCCAGTCATAAGACAGATGCTACAACTTCTGCCAAGCAGAAAGGGAGTGTTTCCTTCTGTATCAGTAAAGCTTCTGGCTGGAAGGGACACATGTAACTTTTACCCACAATTCACTGGACAAAGCAGCTAACTCCTGACTTTGTGGGAGAGGAAAGTACCATCCTGGACATCCCAGAAGACCAACACCCAAAGTATTAATAGCCTATGAGCAGTGCTAGTAACTACTAAATCTGCCCCTCTGGCCACCGCCTCCCTGCCACAGGCAAAACACACTCTCCACTTCTCCCAGGAGGCAACCAAAGCTCCACACCATCACATCAAGTCCAGGTCCCTGGGACATCAGGTCAGGATGCAATTCCTCTTGATCCAGAGACCTATAAACTGGAAAGATAAGTTGCCTTCCAAGTGCATGTAGCTTGAATGAGGAAAAAAAAACTTTATTATGAGCCACTAAGATTTTTTGGAGAATTGTTTATTACCTAGCCTATCATGGAAGATACTGGAAGAATGTTGCTTGCTGATGAAATAAAAAACTAAAATACTGATGGGTATAAAAGAGTCAAATATTCCAGCAATGTACTATTTCACCTTTATCTAACTCTTTATT
>VBSM01002608.1:103455893-103496806 GCA_008086735.1 Cheirogaleus medius | reverse complement strand
AAAAAAAAAAAAAACACGAAGATGAAATTAACCAAACCTCAAAATGTAGAAGATTCTTTAGAACAAATGGTCAAGTATTTTCAACAAATAATAGGCATAAGAAAGAGAAGGGAACGCTGTTATAGTTAAACTAACAAAAGCAACAAATCAAAAGACCCATTAAACCAGCGTGTGGACCTGTTTCAATTATGTGAAAAGTACTCCACTTTTACCAGCTGTAAAATTTTGAAATTTTGAAAATTGCATATGAACTGGGTATTTGAAGATATTAAGGAATTGCTGTTAGCATTTTTTGGTATAATGATGGCATTATGAGTGTTTTGCTTTTAGTCCTTTTCTGTTAGAGATACGTAAGTGTTTCAGACGAAATGATACAATGTCTGGGACTTGCTTTAAAATTTGGAAAAACAAAAACAAATGGGGAGGGTGTGATGATTAAGAGCAGAAGAATGTTGAAATGTGCGATGGTAGAATGGGTGTTAATTATATTAATACTAATCTCCCTACTTTTGTGTATATTTGAACATTTCTATAATACTTAAATTGATTTAAGAAATGTCACTTCCCAGCCTCCATCCCAATCATCTGCATCAGAATTCCTGAGCAGTAGGGCCTGGGCACCTGTTTTACACAAGTATCCCAGGTGATTGTTATATCTGTAGTTTGAAACCACTGGCCGAAAGCAAGGGTCCTCATACAATAGCCCTGGCCAAATTCAGCCCACCACCTACTTTTGTAAATAAAATTTTATTGGGGCATATCCATGTTTGTTCATTTACATATTGTCCATGGTGGCTTTCATGCTACAACAGCAGAGTTGAGTATTTGCCGCAGAGACCACACAGCCCACAAAACCTAAACTATTTACTATCGGGCCTCTGAAAGAAAAGGTTTGCCAATCCTTGGTTTGAAGGATACTTCCTTCCTATAGGCATACTCCTCCTTGTTCTAGCCTCTCTGACTTCATCTTTAACTTCTATTTCTGGGGTGTCTGGGGAGTGGAAATCAGTCTGAATATGACTATATGAGGGTTGGTTCCCTTAATCCCAACTTGGGGACATCGAGACTTGAAGGTTGAGTACAACTTAACCAAGCAAAATCTGGGCAGAAGAGTGTTCCCAGTAGTGGGATTAGCAGAATCAAAGGTCAGGAGGAGAGCAGTCAGGACCACCTGCCTCCACCTGTACCACCTGTACAGTTGTTGGAGTTGTACACTGTGCAGGGCAACACATTTAGAACATACTGTAGTAATTTATAAGGAAGTGCAGAGGTGGGATGTGAAATCCCAGCACTCCTCCTACCACCAATACATAAACCCGCACTGTCAAACATGGCAGTGAACACACTAAGACAGTATGCACACACATGCCAGTGAGCACTCAGCTGCATTCTGTCCTGACTGGTGCTTGGGCTGTCCCGAGGTCACTCTTCTCTCTCACTCACCACTTTTAGAGACCAGCTTCCACCCCCATTAGACTCCAAACCCAATAAAGTCACCTCCCTGGGAGTGGATGCGGGCAGGTAGGGTGAGCTTCCCTGTGATGAGAGAGAGAGAGAGAATGTGTGTGATGTGTGTGTGTGTGTGTGTGTGTGTGTAGACCTTAGGGATTAAGAATTGGAGAGGAATAGCTCTGCTAAGTGACTTGAAAATATTTGCTAGAAAATAGGAGAATGGAAACTAGAAAGGCAAATAGCAAGTGCCCACTATGTCACGTAAAGGACATGGCACATATTCAGCTAAGTGGCCATTGGCATTGCCCAGCACAATGCCATCAACACTTGGACCCCCAGACAAAGGGCCACAGTCATAGCCCTTGCCCCACTGTTCCCTTTTTACACAGATACAGCTGTGTTTTCCCTTCTCTCTTGGACCTAGAAGGGTGACCAACCATCCCAGTTTGCCCAGGACTGTTCTAGGGTTATACCGAAAGTCCCACATCCTAGAAAATCTCTCAGTTTGGGGAAAACCAGGATGCCTGGGTCAACCTAGAGTCCCCTCCTCCTTTTCCTCAGTTAGTTCCATAAATTGGACAGTGTTAGGAGAATGCGCTTGGTCTACCCCTTGGAGCTTCTGCTGAAGCATTCTACTGTGGTAGCCCCAGCAACTATTTGTTCGAAGCAGTCCGATCCTCATCTCCTCCGTTGCTAAACCCCCCATTGCATGAACAATGAAACCCCATTGGGTTTCACTGGAATAAGCCCTATAGAAAAAGCAAACTGTTTTTCCTGTACACTCACTCAACAGCACAGAAGACTTCTGTGACCACATGTGGAGCAAGGGCAGGTTTACCCACACAACAAGCAAGCAATCAATTCTTCAGTGGACACCAGTTGAGTGTCCTCTGTTAATAATTCAGTTCAATTCTGACACTTCCTGGAGATTGCAAATGATCCTACATGGGGAGGGCTAAGTCCCCAAGACTGACCTTCCCCCAGACTTCAGATGCCAGTCGCAACCCCCAGAGTGTTTTCCCTGTGCATCTGACCAACTGGCTACAAATCAGGGTTCCCACACCCCCCCCTTGGGTTTGCTTAATTTGCTAGAGTGGCTCACAGAACTCAGGGAAGTACTGACGTACATTTACTGGCTTATTATAAAGGATATTACAAAGGATACAAATGAAGAGATGCACAGGGCAAGGCATGTGGGAAGGGACGTGGAGCCTCCATGCCTCCCTGAGTACACCACCCTCCAAGAACCTCCACATGTTCAGCTGTCCAGAAGACTTCCGAACTCCGTATTTTTTTGGGTTTTTTTTCAAAGTTTCATTGCATAGGGGTGATTGATTACATCACTGGTCACTGGTGAGCAACTCAACCTTCAGCTCTTCTCCCTTCCCAGGAGGTTGGTGGGGAGGAGTTGGGAAATTCCCAACCCTCTTATCCTGTCTTGGTCGTTCCAGTGACCAGCCCTCAACCTGAAGCTACCTAGGGTCTGCCAGCCACCAGTCAACTTGTTAGCATACAAAAAGATACTTATCATTTGGAAGATTCTAAGAATTTTAGGAATTATATGCCAAAAATGGGGACAAGACCAAATATATATTTCACGATATCACAAGCCCCTTGTTATTTGAGCCCCTGACACTGATGACCAGTTAGTTGGGACGACAAGCCTGACACATCTCCATTGCTCATGAAACACCCTTTGTTGTTCATGAAACTGCATTTTGACAGTGCCCTGTCTTCTCCTACATCCAGAAGCCTGTGAAGACAGATGTGAGCATGTTCTATTTTAGGATTTGGTGATGAAGGAGTCAAACCAAACAGATAATTGAATTATCCTTGACCCCAGACATAAGATATAAATTATCCCACTTAACTTACAGCCATTATACAGCTATATATATATATATATATATATATATATATAGCTCAGAGAGGCTGTGTTAGCTGCCAAGGTCACATGCATAATAAGAAATATAGTCACTATCCAAAGCTAGGTCCCTCTGACTCCACAGCCCATGCTTTTTCCAGAATATCACATGGTTTAACAGGGAGGGAATGCTATTTTTTTAAAACATGGATTAATTGCATTAGTTTCCTAGGGCTGCCATAACAAGGTGCTATAAACTGGATGCTTACAACGACAGAAGTGTATTTTCTTTCACAGTTCTAGGTGCCAGCAGTCCTAATCAAGGTCTTGGCAGGGTTAATTACTTCTTGGAAGGTCAGGGGGAGAATCTGCCCCATGCTTCTGTCTCCCAGCTTCTTCTGGTTGCTGCAATTCTGACATTCCTTGGCTTGTGGCAGCATAACTCCAACCTCTGCCTCCACCATCATATGGTATTCTCCTTGTGTGTGGGTCTGTCTCTGTGTCTCCTCTGTTCTTCTTATAAGGACATACATCATATTGTATTAAGGTCCCACCCTACCCCAGTATGACCTCATCTTAACCAATTAAGCCTGCAATCAAGTTCACTTTCCAAGGGTCCAGGAAGGACATGAATTCGGGAAGGGCACTATTTAACGCAGAACACCATTGTTCTTTTCTTCATTTTGTACATGCAGTGCCTGGGTCACGGGCGACCCGACTTACAGCATTCATACTTATAAACAGTCTCCCCACAAGGGTAACTTACAATTAAATAATTAAATTCATAATTCAGGAACTAGTTTCTTCCACACACGCAGGCAAACCCGGAAGGAGTACGCAGTTCATTGGTGCAGCATCTTTACGCTGGGAGCTAGTCTCATGGGTAGATAGAGAAGCAGCTGATAGAAACACAAGAACACGAAGAATCAGAAGATCCAGAGCTGAGAATATGCAACAGAGTAGTCGCCCCTCCTCCCATAGATATGGAAGGGTAAAACTGAGAGTGGGTAATACGTAACAGGAAATGGCTTGAAAAAAATAAAAAGATTATTTTCTGATTCTCTGTCTCTTTAAAACTTCCACCACTCTTTTTGGGAACTATAGCTTGCCCTGCATCCCTGAGGCAGGTTAAGTCTTTTGTTTAAACTGCCAGGTGGCACCAGCCCCCCAGGTGAGCTGGCTGGAAGACTTCACAGGCTTTGTCTTTGGCAGAGACAGGACTATTAGAATAGTTAACCATAGTAATTGCCTGAAGCTGAGAACCCTCCCTTTAAAAGCTCTGTGTTTCTGCCTATGTTCAGGAAATTTGGATTTTGAGACAAGGTCTACCATATTTCCTCCTTTGCAAAGTAAAATCTCTTTCCTCCTCCCCCAAACACTTGTCCTCCTTCTTCCTATTCGGCCTCGTGGACAAGTGCCAAGTTTTCGGCAACAAAAGTTTCTGACAAAAGAATTAGCTGAAATCTTTCATCTCATTGAAGCAGGATTTGCTAAGCTTGAAGAGCAAGATCCTAACATGGAGCTGTTCACAAAGGTTGACCACGTAGTTAGTGAGAACATCAGCTGCTACAAGGCCATTTATGATGACAAAAAGAAAAAGGCTGTGCTAACAACCCTAGATACCTTTCTCAAGAAACTGATTTCAGTGGTAGCCCCCCCTCCTCTAGCAACAGAATCAAATCCTGATTCTCCAGCACCCAGTCCATCCTCTCCAGCGCCATCTCCATCATCACCTTCCAATTAATGTCAGCTACTTTCTTACCTCAAAAATGCCCCTTTCAGCGAACAAGACATTGATGCAACATTAAGTACTAACTTTTAATACTCTTTTTTGAAATGTCTCCTATTTAAACTTTTTGTATGAGTTTGTTTTTATGTTCTGTTTGTTTGAATTAAAAGAGCACAATAGTTGCTGTAACTTATTATTATAGTACAGTGGTATTATTATTATATTACACTATATTATTGCCAAAGATGAGCCATTACAGTACTGTTATTATCATTATTATTATTATTATTAGCATATATGCATTGTCCATCAGGGATCCTAGTTACATACAAATTTGACCTAAAGACATTCTCAGGAGCGTATCTAGTCCCTAACTCGGGGACCACCTGTATTTTGAAATAGTGATTTAGAAAAAGATTAGCAGACACCTTGCTTTTCTGAGGGGTATTTCACCTGTTCAAAGTTCATTTTAGGCCCACAAACATATAGTTAAGGAAGGAAAGGAATAATAAGCAATAATGTTTGCTGCGGTGAACTCAGGATTTTTCCAGACATTGCAGTGGCTGTTTTCCATGAATGTCCTTGTTGAATCCCACACCCTGGCAATTATTATCTCCAATTTCAGCATAGTCTATTGAGGCTCAAAGAGATTAAATTCCTAAGGTCAGACAACTATGGTACAATAATCGGGAGTTTAGAAAAGAAAAAGCAGCCCAGCTCTGGAGCCGGTACTCACACACTCATGTGATTCTGTGCACCTTTCACACACCAGGCCTCTCAACAGAATTGTTTGGCAGGATTCAAGCTTATCATCTGGGGGGAAGTTTCCCATTGTCTTGACTCTAATTCTGGCTTGTCTATGAAATCACAGAGGGCAAGGAAAGGAAATTAACTTGATAATTGGATGATACAATCAATGCCAGTGTGGGGTAAACAGCATGTCAGCTTCTGTGGGGCTGGTTCCTGGCTCGGGGGTTTCTGGTACATTACTGGCACCTACACCAGGACTGAATGACAACCAGACGAAAAAGAAGCTCAATCTCCTGATTTCAAACTCTGTTCTTCCTACCATTTACTTATTTATTCTCTTTATTACCTGGCTTCCTTCCCTTCTAGAATTTAGGGTCTACAAAGGCAGGAATTTTGTGCAGGGTTTTTGTGTGTGTGTATGCTATATTCCAAGCTTCTAGAATACTACCTAGTCTGTAGTAGGCACCCAACAAGTTTTTCAGAATGGAAATTTGCTGTGCATGCTTAAATCAACTCACTTGCTTTACTTAAGTCAATTTATTTTTGAGAGAAGGTTTTTATTACTACCACAATGGAAAGCAGTATCTCATAATGTAACATAAATAGAATTCAGAAAAATAAATACAACAACAGAACTAGGCAGTTATTTGATTTTAACAATGAAATTATAAATTGAGGGCTGGGCGCAGTGGCTCATGCCTGTAATCCTAGCACTCTAGGAGGCCAAGTCGGGTGGATCGTTTGAGCTCAGGAGTTTGAGACCAGCCTGAGCAAGAGCAAGACCCCGTCTCTATTAAAAAATAGAAAGAAAATTAGCTGGACCAACTAAAAAATATATAGAAAAAATTAGATGAGCATGGTGGTGCATGTCTGTAGTCTCAGCTACTCGGGAGGCTGAGGCAGGAGGATTGATTGAGCCCAGGAGTTTGAAGTTGCTGTGAGCTAGGCTGACGCCACAGCATCCTAGCCCGGGCAACAGAGTGAGACTCTGTCAAAAAAAGAAAAAAAGAGAGAGAAATTATAAATTGAAAAATACAAGTATGAAAAGATGTTAAGCCACATTCATAGTAAGAGCAATGTAGATTTAGACCCAAATATTCTTCATCAGATGAGCAAAGATCAGAAAGTCAGGTTCTTGCATGTGGATATGAGGGTAGAAACCAGGCATTCTGGTCCATTGCTTGTGGGCTATGAGCATGCACCCTTATGTACAGGCACTGCGAGGGACCTGATAGCTGTGGGCCTGCCTGTATGTGCATTATGGGTGGAATATCAAGGTTTTATCCTCCCAACAGCATCACCGATGTGACCTCATGGGTAACAACAGGTCAATAACTGAATATGGCTCACATTTCCTGAGCAATAATGGAGTGCTGAGCCACATGCCAGGCACAGAGTGGGAAAGATGGCCTTCAAGAAACTTTGAGTTCTATTCAGGCATGTGTCTACCAGGCTACAGGCAGAGTCTGACAAGATGCACTACCAATAAGAAAACAAAGCTTCCCAGGAGAACGTGGAGCTGAGAGCATTGGGTCCAATGGGCCTTCCCTGCTCCTGCCCATGAATTAGTAGTCTTCCAGTCTGCCTTGGATGAGTGGATGCTTGCTGCCCTCTCCCTTGGGACTTGTCCACTCCTCTGCATCCCACCCCATGGCCCTCAGTCTTCTGCAAGGGCATGCTTGGGCCTTTCCAAGTCCACAGAGTGGAGAGCATCCACATGATGGTACTGCATTCTCCACTGGTCACACCTCAGGGGAGACTACTCCAGATGTACTGAAGGATCCTCTTCTCCCTGGGGGCAAGGCAAGGAAGTGGTGGGGATCAAAGGCCCTCAATTGTGTCACATGTGTAATTTGGTAACTTCAAGATTACTTGCAAATGCTCAAATGCCTTGTGCACAAGGTGAAAGGGTGTCGGAACTGGGTAGAAAGAAGTAAGCTGGAGCCAGCCATTCTGATGCCGGGTTTATTCTCTACCCTGGGTTCCAGGCCTGCTCACTCTATCCCATGGCAGTTCTCCAGGCCACCCCTGACCCTGAAAAACATGTGCCATGGAACACCCTGGTGAAGGCAGATAGAGTAAAAGAGTGGGTATCTTAAGGACCCCTTTGCCATTCTGCTGTCAGTGAAGAAAGCCAGGTAGCCTGACAACACCATCATCCAATCAGCCCATCCGAGTGAAGCAACAGGAGTCCCTGGATTGCCTGATTGGATTAGAAATAGCTCACACTTGCTCAGAGCCAAGATATGAGGATTCAGAGAAATGTGTGTGCTGTAAGCAACAGAGGAGACAAATCAGGTGGGGGTGATCCACACCTTTGATTAGGAATGTTGGACATGGGGGAGAAGAAACATTTTGTTCTTGCCTGGGTTGAATGGGTAGGAAGGAATGCTTGGTGGAAGCTTAATTAGGACTGGGATCTGAGTAGAGAAAGGGGAAGGGCCCATGGAGGGCTGGGCTACTTGGATGAAGGAATGCACATTGCATTATCTGTTCAGTTCAATGTGAGGCTGGTTGCATTGCAATTTTTTGCAGGACAAACAGCCCTTTACTACTATCAGCTTCAGATCAGTTGGGGAATGTTCACTTTTCTCTGCTGCGTTCATTGCCTAAGCAATATTAAGCCCATAGCTTTTTTGTTTTGTGGGGAAGTTATAGTAGAAATCAAGCCATAAAGATGATTTTATTCCAAATATTACAAAAAGATTTTATTTCAAAAAATCATTATTTCAAATAGGTGCAGAGAAATGGGAATGGCAAGAGTTGCTTTTATTTCTTGTATAATTGCCTAAACAGTGTGGGCCAAAGCTTTTACATTTGTGAGCTAGTTACATGGTGTGAAGTTTGGGATTTTGGGGACTTTTAATTGGGATCCTGGAGACTTTTAGTTGGGATGCATGGTTGAGCCAGTTTCTATTGCAAAACTTCTTCCTGTGCCTTACAAATGTCTTTGGCATGCAAAACCATTAGTATCTATTTGCCTATAACAATCACTCTAATGCAAGATGCCACGAACTAATTTTTAAATTTAGCAACAGTTACATTGCTGTGTGTTAACATTTTACCTTTGACAAATTGTTCTCTCAATTATACTCTTGCAACAATTCTGTAAGCTTAGCATATTTTCGTTGTCTGGACTATATATGAAGAAGCTGTTTCACTGAGACAGACTGGACCAGGGCCACACTGCCATTAAGAGGTGAAGTCAAGGCAAAAGTCCCCATTTTTAAAATTTCAGCACTATTTTTAGGGTAGATAATGCATAGCAGTTTAAAAATAAACATTCACAGAATGGACTTGTATCCCCAAACCAAAGCTATATAGCTAATACGTGGGGAAACAGATAAAATCTTTCATCATTTTCATGTTTTTCAGCAATGTTAGCCCCACAGCTACAGAAGATGAGGGTCTCTTTCAGGGAGTACATAGAAGTTTTCTGGCCATTTATGTAATTCAAATCTCTGAGCTCATCCTTTTCTCTCTACACTTTATTCAATGACATTATGAGCAACCAGCCAATCTCATTATCCTCATTAGTTTAACAAAAATGTTCTATGGTATCAAACACATGACCACCTATAGTCTTGCCTCTAATGAATATTTGCTTAAGCATATCTAGTAGTGATACTTTACATATCTCTACCATCACATAATACCATGGACTATCAATGTATAACAGTGGTAAAGGTCTGAAAAAGGGCAAAAAGTTTTGCCATTTGTCTCTTTAAAACCCCCACCATTTGGGTGAATTAAAACTTGCATTCCTGCTGGAGGCCAGTAATCAAAGGGGTAAGAAAATGTTCGTTACTGTTTGTTTTCTAGCATCTTAAACCACAGGCGATGGCTCTATAGCAGCAATCCCCAAACTTTCAGGCACCAGGGACCAGTTTCATAGAAGACAATTTTTCCACAAACCGGAGAAGGGGGAACAGGTGTAAATACAGCTGAAGCTTCACTAGCTTGCCCACTGTGCACCTCCTGCTGTGTGGACTGGTTTCTTACAGACCATGGACCACTACCAGTTTGCGGCCTGGGGGTTGGGGACTGCAGTTCTACAGAATTGTCTAGACAAAGGTCACGAGATCATCTTCATCAAAGATAAGGTCAATTGAAACCACCAACTATAATTGAACAATAGTCTGAAGCTATGACATGTCTCACTGGTCACGTAGGCCTGAGTCCAACCACTGAAGCCCTCCCCCCACCTTAAGAGCCTTGTATTTCTGCTGAAAGGGAAGATGGCGGTCTTTTGGGATGTTTGTCTTCCACCCTCCTCATTTGCAGGCAAATTAGAAAACTTCTCTCTCCTTTTCCTCAAACCACTAGCCTTCATTCTTCATTTTCACTGATTTGGCCTTGGGGACAAGTACTGAACTTTTCATAACAAAGTTTGGTGTCTTTGGGTGGGCCCATTGGTGCCCTAGTGATCTAACTATGTAAAAGAAAAAATACACTAAAAATAAAAAGACAAGGAGGAATCTACTAACATGTTAATGATTAAAATTTCTAAGTGGTGAGATAATAGGTGATTTTTATATTTTTATTATTTTCTTCTTTAGCTCCCAACCTCCCTGCTCAGGAACACCAGCAAGGGAGGCCTACTAGACCCACTCAAAGCTGTGGTGGTCAGCAGGAGAGCTAAGGTCATTTGTTCATAAGCCATGCTGGGACTCTGTGAGGGACAGAAGGGGCCTATGAGCTACCAAGGACCCTACATTGCAGGAGACTTCACCAGACAGAAGAGAATTTGTGAAATTAACTCATCAGATATTGCCAAGAGATTATAACTCATCAGACATTGCCAAGAGATAATAAATGCCTTCCTATTCAACACATTCCTTGAGTAGGAAGATAGGCATAGGACTCACTAGGTAGGCTAAAGTCCGTAATTCTGAAAACCAAAGGGGTCTCAGGAAGGACTGCCCAGAGAGAGAGGTGTTGGGATCTGGTTGGATGTTACCAATGAGATGTTTCAGAAGTGAAATAGACCAACTACGATAAGCTTACCTGAGCTATGTCCTAGGCACATCTGTGTAACCACCAGGGCTAGCAATGCTTTCAAATTGTGGCTGAAAACTGAAAGACATTTTAAACACAGAGAGCCATGGGATGGGACTAAAGAGGCCAAATTTCAAATATATTACCAGAAAAAAAAATTCCTCTATGATGCTAGAAATATAAGTCAGAAGAGAAAGAAGAACCAGAAAACTGAGAAAAGACAAAAATAGATCAAAAAAGAAAAACAAACAAAACAGAAAAAAAGAAGAAATCTAGTTGTTGGGTTCTCAGGAGATTTGATTGGTTTCATGATGGTCTATGATGGGACAGCAATAAATGATGTAATGTTTCAGCCCAAATTAAGGGTGTAACCTCTTTTTAAAGCTTACAAAATCTAAATCTCTTTCCACATTGCAACTTCTGTCCTACTTTATCATCCTTACATGAACAATAAGGCAAATAAGATTACATTTAAAAAATCCGATAAGATAAAGAATTCCAGAAAGAACTATACCCTAAATCACAAAAGAAAAAAGTGAAAGTGAATGTATGATATTATTTAGGCTGCAAAAATCCTAGTTAAAGACAAAAAAGTACATTAGAAAGATAATCTAACTGGGCCCTATACAGGAATCAAAAAGGGATGAGAATATAGGACAACTAGGTCTAAAATACTCACTGATCTTGGCTCTAATATGGATATCTTATATGGCTCTCTCTGTTTCCATCTTAGTATATTTCCCCTCAGCGTTCTGTGTAACTGATTTTATAGGGTAGATTTTATTCCTTCCACCTAGGAAAGTCTAGAGTTCCTTAGACAAAAGTGCTCAAGCGCCATGAAGCCACTGAAGAACCTGTAGGTACATCTGAATACTATAGCATGCAGGGAGGAGACTGCCCACCCATGGGCTTGGCTGGCCACTGAGATTCCAAATTCCAACATTATTCTGCACAACTCACAAGAGAAGCCCAGGCTGGACTCTCCAGGACTTGCTGTGTATGCTGCACCCAAAACAAAAGAGACCACAGAGCCACCACATAGCATCCTGAATCTATATACACAGTGACACCAGTAACAATGCCACTGGTTTCACTCACACCTCTAGAAGGTGTACTCATCCACGGATCCCTGTTTTGAGACAGATATTGGGGGTAAAGACTCCAGGAACTACATCCGGGTGCAGCTTAAAAAAAAGAATAAAGCTTCTTTGGATAGACAGCTCTGAAGTTGCTCCCCACAATACCTGTATGATTCTACAAAAGCGTAGTCAGGAAATGCAAGCAGCATTACAGCCAACCTCTGAAAATCACACCATCTGACAAGTCCCCATCTGGGGGTGGAATGTGTATCAATGCTGACAATAGGTCATATACCTCTATGGCAGTCCAGGTGAGTCATTTATCAATCCTGCTGTTGTATGGCAACTGGTTAAGGGGCCCTGCACCCCAGAGAGTGAAATCCTCTGCTCAAAAGGTAGAGCATCTCCTCATGGTTTCCACAGACTCCACTCTAAGACAGATGAGGCTGGGGAATTGGTGTCAATTTTGTTGGAAAGACAACAGACCCAGAACAAAGAAAATTAAGCAGACAAGAGACTTTCAAAAGGGTGGCCTCTCAGATGTGCCACGGGACACACCAGACCTGAGATAAGGGGAATTTACAAGGAGGAAGCCCGCAGCCACAGCTTAGGGCTGTGGGGCCTGAGTCAAGGTTCTTAACCTCCCAAACCTTTATTTTCTTATCTGAAAACCTGAAGGTAGTATACTCAGGATTGTTTTAAGCACTGAATAAGGCAATTCCTGCAAAATACTCAGCAAAGGTTCTGGCATATAACAACTGCTTAATGAGTGTGACTATTATTGTTAGTTCCATGATATAAAGTGATACCGGGTATTAGAGTTGTTCCAGTTAAGACTGTCTATTTCTCAACCCCTCATAAGAGGGACTTTGGTTGGAGAAGAAACCATATAGGAACTCCTTAGGTTTTATGAAAGTTGGCTGAAGAAGAAGAGCAGAGAGAGTATCATTAGCAAAAGTGATCAAGAAAGGACACACCCTTGGGAAAGAATGGAGACTAGGAGTCTGACCGGGGCCAGAAGCAGAGCAGCCTCCGGGGAGGAGGAGGAAGCCACAGCATGTGCGTGGTAAGGCAGAGCGCTAGTCACCTACACTGTGAAACAAAAGAGCCCAAATTTAGCAGCTTAAAAAACAACAGACATCTTTTACTTCCCACAGTTTCTGTGCACTGGAAATTCAGAGGCAGTATACCTGGGTGGTCCCGGCCTGGGGTCTCTTGTGAGATGGTAATGAAGACGTCAGATTGGGTTGCAGTTATCTGAAGGTTTGACCAGGGCTGGAGGGCCAGCCTCTAAGGTGGCTCACTCAGGTAGCTTGCAAACCAGTCCCAGCTGTTGACTGGAGGCCTCAGTTCCTCCACACCTGGGACCTCCCCCTAGGACTGCTTGAATGTCCTCACGGCATGGCAGAGGGCTTCCCCAGACTGAGTGATATTAAAAGAGCATAGTAGAAGCCACAATATTTTTCATAACCTAGCTTCAAAAGTCACACACTGTCACTTCTTCAGGATTCTGTTGGTGACACAGGCCAGCCATGGGTTAGTGTGGGAGGTGGCTATGCATGGGCATGAACAGCAGGTGGCAGGGGCCTTTGGAAGCTGGCTGCCCACACAGAGGTCCCGGAGAGGAGATGTGAGAGCCGGTGAGAGCCCCCACAAGCACGGTGCTCCCTGTGTGGGGGAAGAGAGGACGCAAACCTTCCCCAGATCCTGCCTGGCCCCTTAGAGAGAAAGGGGGAAGGTGGTGGTGACCAGTGGAGATCTTTGACTTTGTCCTTGTGTTCCAGTAGAGGCCAGAGGCAGGAACGCCGGGATGGAACCAGTGTAGATAGGGGGAAATGGGCACAGCAGTGCTGCTCCTGCAGAGCAGAGAGAGGTGGGTTTCCTCTGAGAGAGGCACCTGGCCTAAGGTATTAGGGGCTGCATTGTTGACAGGGACACAGAGATGAAGTCTGCCTGGGGTGTGAAGCTGTGCTGCTCTGGCCTAAGGCATATAGTGTCTCCAAGGACACTGCCCAGCTCCCCTAGCATAAGGGCAGCTGCACCAGGCTCAAGCTGGAGAGCCCCAGAAGGGCCGCACTGAGCTTCAGAGTGGACCTGAGACTGCTGGCTTCCCACTGTCATCGCTGCCCTGACTCCACGCAGATGATCACAGGAGATTCCTGCAGAGCTCAGGCTCTTCCTTGCCTTCCCCCTCATTTAGGGATTTCTACCCAGAGGGTCAGAAGCTGGTAGGAAAGCCCAGCTTCACTGTGACAAGGGGAAATAGGGATTTTGCAATTTTCTGATAATGGAAAACTGGAGTCAGTTGTTTGATGCCTGGAAAATTCATTTGCTAAATCTATACATGTACATGACTTACTTCATTTTTCAGTTTTCTTAGTTTCAAAGGATAATTGTTTTAGTTATATTTGTACACCCTTCCCTTAATACACACATAGCACACCGCGCAACCATGCACCACACTTAAGTAGGCATTCCATATTCCATTTTTATGGCAACACATTGCAAGGAAAGAGTTAGTGCAAGTCTGTTTTACTCAATTCTAGCATATCTCTGAGGATCTGGAACCAGGCTCTAAGAACTAAACCTTGGAATGTTTTCAAATGATGCCATTTGGTGTGCCCAGAGCACTGGGGCAGGGTGTACTAGATCATGGGCATCATTTAAAGTAAGGACAAACATTTCTGAGGTGTACCTGGTGCCTGGTTTGAGGCCCACAGCGTGCCTGGTCACGTAGCAGGTGTGCGCCAGAAATATGACTAAGTGATCAGCTCTTAAGATTACAAGAGAGCACCATGAACAATTGTATGCCAACAAAATAGATAACATAGATGAAATGAACAAATTCCTAGAAATAAAACTGGCAAAACCGACCCAACAAAAAACAGACAAGCTGAATAGACCTATAACAAGTGAACAGATTGAATTAGTAATTGAAAAAAAAACCTTTCAATAAAGAAAATCCCAAGACCAGATTACTTCACAGCAGAATTCTACCAAACATTTAAGGAGGAATTAACACCAGACCTTCTTAAATTCTTCCAAAATTTAGAAGAAGAGAGAATACTTCCTAATTCATTCTATGAGGCCAGTATTTCCCTGATACCAAAGCTGGACAAAGGCATTACAAAGATGAAAACTAACAACTAATATCTTTTATGATATAGAGGCAAAAATCTTGAGCAAAATACTAGCAAACCGCATCCAGCAGCACGTTAAAAGGATTATACACCATGACCAAGTGAGATTTAGCCTTGCATGCAAGGGTGTGTCAACATATGAAAACCAGCCAAGATAGTACATCATTTTAATAGAATGAAGGAAAAAAAAACATAATCATCTCAATAGATACAGAAAAGCACTTGACAAAATTCATCGCCCTTTCATGATAAAAAAAAAACAGAACAAAATACTCAACAAACTAGGGAATTGTCTCAACCTAATAAAAGGCATCTGTGAAAACCCCACAGCTAACATCATACTTAATGGTGAAAGACTGAAATCTTTCCCCCTAAAATTAGAAATAAGATAAGGATGTCTGCTATCAGTACTGCTATTTAACATTATATCGGAAGTTCTAACCAGGACAATTAGGCAAGAAAAAGAAATAAAATACTTCTTCCTTGGAAAGGAAGAAGTAAAACTATTACTCTTTCAGATGACATGAGCTTCCATATAGGAAATATCAAGGAATCAACCACAAAACTATTAGAGCTAATAAACAAATTCAGCAAAGTTTCAAGTTACAAAATCAACATACACTTCTAGACAACAGCCAATCAGCAAGCCACTTGCTCCAGTAACGAGGCTTCTGAAAGTCAGTAGCCCAATGGCATACTTAATTCTAGTGTCCAGGCTGACATATCTGAAGGTCCAACAATCCCTAAACACTCCCACTTCTGATATAGTCCATGAACTGAACTCCAGGGTCCACAAAACCTTATATAAGAACAGCTCTATCTTTACTGGGGGAGACTCTGCCTTACAACTACAGCTCTCCTTTGCAGGCAGATGGGAAGTTAATTCTTTTTTGGTATCAGATAGAATTCAATTTAGTGTTAGTTAGTTTGCAACCTTACAACACTTCAACGTTAGTTAGGTTCAGACTTGTGACTGACAGAGGTACTGATGCAGCCTTGACATGATCAAATTCAATATTTTCAATTCCAGCAGTGGTTCTGGTTGTTTTTATTTGTATATAGATGTTCTTTGACTTATGATGGAGTTATGTCCTGATAAACCCATCATAAGTTAAAAATATGTGTTTAATATTCCTAACCTACCAAACATCATAGGTTAGCCTAGCCTACCTTAAACATGCTCAGAACACTTTAGCCTACAGTGGGGCAAAATCATCTAACACAAAGCCTATTTTATGATAAAGTGTTTAATATTTCATGTAATTTATTGAATGCTATACTGAAAGTGAAAGACAGAATGGTTGTATGGATACTTGACATATGATTTATACTGAATACATAACATTTTTGCGCCACCATAAAGTTGAAAAATTGTCCAAGTGTTGTAAAATGGGGACCGTCTATGTATTTAAGCCCTAAAAGGCCAAAATGCAAGTGTACACTTTGTGATGAATTTTCTGAATAATGAACATTTATTAAGTGAGGAATGAGTTATTTTGAAGCTCTTTATGCAGATTGTAATTGATCATTCAATATCAAAAATGGTGGAAAGTCATATATAAACTAGCTAAGTAGAGCTAACAGCTAAGCAGAGACATACGATTCCTAGGACCAAAGCAAGTGAAAAAGTAACAAAAGTTTTATTAAGAGAAATTTAGACAAAGAATATAAAATAATCACAACAGAAGTTGCAATGGCCTTCTACACGAATATCACCATTAGTTTTGCAGCTTAAATGATGTTTTGAACACTGACAGAAGTATTTTCCAAAACTACAAGCAAACTTTCAAGTGCTAGGACAAAATCTACTATTAATACAAAAATAAAAAATGGAGTAGCTCAATTGACTATTACAGAGATTATTACTAAAGATCTAAATGCCTTGCCTCTTTACAGCATAGCCATATAAGCAAAGTCATCACAACATAGACATTTTCCCTTTTTCTCATGAAGAAGAGAAAAAGGTAAGTTTATTGCCAGTAAAATCTTTCCAAATGAGAGTTTGGAAATGATAGCAAAAAAAAAAACATGTACCGATTTTGGTAGAGATAATATAATAAAACTTTGGTGGATTTTTGTGTAAGGGTGCAAGCAATGTTTACTCAAAGCTGAAACAAAGCATGGATGAGGCAATGGAAGATCTTGGCTGTCCTGCCCATATTCTATAATGCTGCTCAAACAGCAGTTGATGTCTTCCTATGGGCATTAAAGTTGCTATCATGAAATTGTTCTCTTCTGCATTTGTATGTCCAAACTGAGTGATTAAAGGATTTTTGTGATGTTGTCAGCATTCAATATTCTTCAATTCTCTTGCATTCAAAAATTGGTTCTCTTTAATAAATGCAATTGAGAGAATCCTCAATTTATTTGAAGCACTGAAATCATATTTTAATTCTAAAGGAAAGGCCCTTTCAAATCCTTCATGTTTTAAACAATTCATTGAGTGAAACCTACTTATTTCTTGTTCATAGTTTTTAATATCTCTTTAGTGATAGGATTGTGCAAAGAGCAAACTGTTATTGAAGTAGTCAGTTAGAGGAACTTTTTGAGTGCATTAAAGAAAGAAGTGTTGAGAAATTTAACTTTTTAAGTGTCAAGGCTGTTCTTTAAAGGGACATTATTTAGGACAGGAAAAGAAACTATGATTTAAAGTGGCACTTGTCATGACTAACTTTTGGAATGGATTTCACATCTCAAAGAATTTAAATTTTCAATATCCACATTACTGTATACTCTTCCGGCATGGAAACAAGTAAACTAATCACGTGTAGTTTTGAAGAAGGGAATAAAAATAAACAATAACTTTCATTTTAGAAAGTCATTGATCAAAAAATACAACATAATTCGAAAGAATGGAAAGAAAGTTAGCCATGAAAGGTGATTTGACATACTTAATCAGATTTAAAGAGCAATTTTCAGAGTTGTTAATTTTCTGCCTGTACATGTTCAGTGTACTGGTTCATAAGGCTAATGTTCAGCATGTTTTCTCATGAGTAGCGTTCAATGAACAAAAGAACAAAATAAGTTGCAGAAGCTAAGGTACAATGTAAATGGAACATAGACTAACTGTAAAGAATTGTATATGAAAATTCTGCAAAAGGAGGAGCTGTTAAGGAGAGTCAAATCATCAGGGAAATATAATTAAAGAGAGAAGCATGTAATTTAGATACTTATACTTTGTTTCAGCATATTTTTATTTTATTTCAGAATATTTTTAGCATAATCATATCTCATGCAATATTCTCCTTTTATTTTGATGTACATATGCATAGGCAACTGGAAACAACTCAAATGTAACTGAGTGTCCTGTATTTTTATTTGCTAGATCTGGCAACCCTATGCTAGGGATCTCTGAAACATTAATAGTTTGGCTTCCCCTGGCAGAGACAAATAGTCACCTATTCCCACAGCCTGTTCAGGGCTGCAGGCCCCTGGACAATGCCTCTACCAGAGAGATTCTTGGACTATGACTAAACAATTCCAGTTTCAGGGGATCTCCTCAATATAAAGGTCCAGTAAACAGCTTTTTTTTTGTTATTATTCTTGCAGTTTCACTTTTTAGCTACATCTTTTGAATTGCGCTCTCTGGAAACAGCACAGAGCTCTGCATGAAAACTTAGCCAATTTAAAAAAAATTACAATTTGTATATATGACTGGAACTGAGACTACAGAACATAGGCAATGAAATATATCAGCAAACCTTGAAAACAATCATAGTAAAATGCTGATTAATTTTTAGCAGCTCAACTATAAAAGTATTGGTTATTTTATCAGGATGTTATTTGGAAGGTATTTCATATTATAATAAAAACAAAATATAAATTTTCAAGTTAAAAGTCAACACACAGGTTTTCTCTTTCCAATGCTTCTGGGTACATATTTAAATGACACCGAGTGTGTGCATGTCTGTGTGTGCGTGTGCTGTGGTGGTGGACAGAACTTGTCATTTACCCAATTCTATCTCCACCTCCATCAGAGTGGAGTCATGCAAAAGTATGACTCTTCCCTAGTTAAATTAAATAGATTTTTAAAAAATCAAAAAGACATCAAGTACTTTTACTATATGGCCAAAGGTCAGAATAATGATCAATAAAGTATTAATACTGTACACATCATTTAGTCTTCACAATAGCTCCTGAGAAATCAGCATTACTTCCTGTCTTATAAATGAAGAAACACTCAAAGTGAGTGATAAGATTTTATGATTTCCAGTCTCACCACTTCTTTGTGGATGTTTCTGGACTTTATTTGGGGAGTGATTTCCATCTGCCCTGGAAATAATTTTCTGAATGCTGTTGAGTTCCACGGTGTCCCTGAAGCCAAGCAGAGCTCAGGGCTGGGGTGAGACACAGTGCTGGTGGCACTTTGTAAAGCCCTGGGACCCCACTGGGTTGTAATCCAGCTGATCCCTTCAGAAGTCCAGCTGTCTGAGTCAATAAAAATGCCTCATTTTGGCTTAAAAAAGAAAGTTGGTAGAGGGAAAATGAAACAAAAAGGGTCTTTTAAAATACAACCACCACTATGTAGAGACTGCAATCATCTAAAGAAGTCCTGCCTTAGGTGGCCATGTGTAGGGACCAATCCAGAGGCAGCTCACTGCACGTGGCTCCCAGGGGCTGACTGAGCGCACACTGGGAGCCTGGCAGCAAAAGGCAGCAGGAAGGCAAAGCTGGGTGCCCTAGCACCAAATTCACACCCCAGAAAGTAACCCTACTCCTGGGGTTAGTGTCAGAAGCTCAGACTGACAGGTAGTACATGTTTGTCCAAAGTTGACAGGCATCTCCAAACAAGGCATCAGTAATGTGCGAGTCGGGGAGTGGGGGTGAAGAAGATGAAGGAGTAGGATGCTCCCCAGCCATCAATGCCTCAAGACCCCAGGGGGAACCCAGGAAAGGGGACTTGGAAGCATGGCAGCTGAAAGCTCTGCCCTCAGAGACCAGAGCCCCAGGTAATGGATTAGGGAACAGTCTAGCCGCAGAAATTCAGGTTTCTAAGAGCAAGAAAGGGTTCCATGCTTTGAAGAGGGACCCAGGAACCAGAAAGGATGCTATACAGACACATCAAATGGAAATCAAAGCAGGAGTCCAGTGCTGAATTCGGCATCCTTGGGAGAAGAGTGGCTTGATTCTGAGTATAATATAAATGGGTCCAGTTCAGGTAAGCAATGAGGATGATTCACTCTCAGAGCAGAGACACTTGGAAAGCCATGTGCTAGACCACTCAGGTCAGGCTAAAAATATGAGCTTGTCCATGTCAGCCTCACCCACATCAGTCTGGCCTCACACGCCCCCTCTCTGGCCAGTGCACCACTGAGCTGTCAGCCTCACTCTGTAGACAGCATCACTCAACAGGGCCTTCTTGTCTTGTTCCCCAAATGCTCTTGCCTCAATTCAGGTCCTGCCCCATTGCTGCTTCCTGGTTCCATCCCCTGTCCTGCACAAGGAAAGTTTTGTCCTTCACTCCATAAACTCTGGGCTCCTCGGCAGGTTCCTTGACTTGGATCCTCTCCACCTACACCAAGTGTTTCCTGCATTGAGTAAAGACGCAGATGTGGGGAAATCAAAGGGTCCGACACAGGGAGGTGTGGAGGGCAGAGCAGGGGACATAGCAGGGTCTGGAGAGTCCCTTCCAGCACCCAGACATTCTCCTGGCGTGGGGGTTCCCAGACACAATTGAGAAGAGGGAAACATTGAAGGAGGCACGGCTTCTAAAACCGTCATGGGAGTTGAGCTCTTCTGAGACTGATCTTTCTTGATTATACAGGCTGCTCTAGAAACCTATACACAGTTAAGCATAAAGGATACACAAGGAGTGGGTTCTGATGTCAAGTCTGATTCTTCCCAAGGAAGCGGTGCTAATGCCCAGGCAGTGAGGCTAAGGGGATGGTTCTGGTGGGATTCCCTGCTGCCGTGGTTCTCCCTGGCTGTTTCCTCGTTTGCTTTGGGACCTTGATTGCTGAGTTCTTCTCCACTCCACCCCACCTCTCCTCTTCCTCCTGCTTCTTTTTAATTCTGCATTTGCTCAAAAAGTTGAATAACTATTGAAATTTTTCACTTTCCCCTTCTTTGTACTTCCTCCTTTATCCACCTCTGCCCTCTCCCAAGCAAATCGATGTTAAGTAATAATAATAATAACCCTTTCTTATCTTTCTTCTTTCATATACTCATGTGGAAACATGAATTTTTTCATCTGTCTTACAATATCAGGATTCTATTTTCACCTCTACCTCTTGCTTTTCACATGTAATTGAACATAAAGAAAGTCCTTCCAAGCCATTGCTATAGTCCAGACTCCAATTTTTAAATGTGTGTAAAATATTCCATGGTAAGGATGTATCACAGCTTCCACTGATGTCCCCGACGTCTGAGCGCACACTTTGTTTCCACGTTGGGCCACTGACCGAGGGGCAGCAGAACAACACCCTGTGCACAGTCCTCACCTGCCAAAATGCTTCATTCCACAGATTCTGTTGCTAGGAGTGGGTGGCTGGGTCTGTTTTGTTTGATTTTTGTTGATAGATACAGACATTACTTTCCCAAACAGCTGTAACAACTGTCAACCCTATCGGCAATATTTGAGAGAGTACCATTTTTCCCACAGGGGACCAACACCCTAGTTTGCAGCACTCAGGCTGATGGGGCCTGATCAAAATGGGCTACCCCACCATGGCTGGTGCATTACGATTTCACAAAAACCCTAAAGAACATCAGAATGCTGTTAGAGCCAACACATGCCAAAGTTACCTTGGGAATAAGGCATTATTTACTAAGGCACATCCCTGACCTCTTACATTAAATATTTGTGGGTGCCAGGATGATATTCGTTCCATTCTCACAGGCAGCTGACTAAACTCATCATAGATTTAAAATCTTAAAGCTCTAATTATTGACAACTTAAAAAAATTTTTTATCATGACTATTGCTATTGTGTTTCCTTCTTTTTTTTTTTTTTTTTTTGAGACAGAGTCTCAGTCTGTTGCCCTGGCTAGAATGCTGTGGCGTCAGCCTACCTCAAAATCCTAGGCTCAAGCGATCCTCCTGCCTCAGCCTCCTGAGTAGCTGAGACTACAGGCATGTGCCACCATGCCTGGCTAATTTTTCTATATATATTTTTAGTTGGCCAAGTAATTTCTTTCTGTTTATGGTAGAGACAGGGTCTCACTCTTGCTCAGGCTGGTTTTGAACTCCTGACCTTGAGCGATCTGCCCTCCTCGGCCTCCCAGAGTGCTAGGATTACAGGCATGAGCCACCGCGCCTGGCCTGGGGTGGGGTACCTTACTGATTGAAGTATATATAAAACAAAGTTGAAACCCTTGTTAATGTCTACCAGTCAAAGACAACCAGGAATGAAGTTAGGTTTATCAGCTCCCTGCTGCAAGGGAGCTGGCATACCATGGGGAACACGTCTTCCTAAGAAAGTGTTGACGGACTTGTCGTAGGATCTGGGCTTGTGTCAGGTGATTATGTGGGCAGTGTGCGGGGGTTCGAGGCAGCAGGCCTTTGCTCTGGATTGGGTACTGTCAGGAAGCAGGTGCAATCCAATGAGTGGCTTTGTTTGATGAGGACACTCCATGAAGCTGTTTATGTTAAACAGGAGAACATCACAACCTAGCTGTGAGTGCCAGGCCAACTCCTAGCTGTCAGGAGTTGCTTTTCTATCTCTGGCTGAAGAAGCTGAGTTCATAACCAGCAGACAATTTGGCCAGCAAACCTGCATGCCCTTACAGCTGGGTAACCTCCATCAGGTGTCCTGACCTGTCAGACCCTCTTCATTCACCTCAAACACTTGGTGTCAGGAAAACAACTGGCATTTAGCAGTTAGTCCCTACAGGTAAGGGACTGTGGAGTAAGCAGGTGAGTCCAAGAACTGCTGTAACTATCTTGCTGCCACGAAGAAAGACTGCCTGATGGCAAAGTCAATGAAGAGAGATGGCAGAGCTGAGGGAACTGCAGAGAAAGAGAGCTAGAGTCCTGATTAAACTGCACTTGAAGCCCACATACCTCAGGACTTTACAGTTAAATGAGCCAATAAATTCACTTTATGTTTAAGGTAGCTAGAGTTGGATTTTTTGTTTATTGCAATTCAAATATAAGGATAGATTTATCAGACTCTCCAAAATATGACTGGTGTTCTTCCAGGTATGTACCAATTACTGTATTGTGACATATTAATTAATGTCCAGGATGAAGGACATAATAAAGATGCAGCGTGAATTTCAGAGAAATGAAGAAGACTATCAAGTGGGAATAAAGGAAGGAAAACAGATTTCTGTGAGCTCTGAATTGATTTCAAATTTTCAATGTCATCAGAATCCTTGCCAAGCTAATGGTGTAAGCAGGAATGTATAGCACACGTCCAGTGATGTGGAAGCAGCTAAAGAATGAGAAAATGCCAACAATAGCAGAAGTAGTTAGAATTCAAGTCTGCCCTGAAGCTTTTAAGTGGCTACTATAGAAAATATTTCACGTGAATATAGGAAATGATCATACAGGGGTCCACTGTTTCTTGGAGAGTTGATCTTCCTACCTCTTACTTCTTTTGGGTCCCAAGTATATGGACCAAATATAATGAAAAATCACTCCCAGAATGCTGGTTGCAAAGCCCAGGTGGACGCTGAGGTCCAAAAGTCAGAGATGACCAGGAAGATGAACTGGTCAAGGAAAGTTAATGGTTCAAGTGGATTATCCATTAAGAAGTCAAAATGGGCAACAGGTTCAAAAAGCAGTGGGGTCATCATTTGGGAGTCCCCTTAGAAAACCAGAAGCCTCAAGACCTATCCCAAAGAGAAGCAGAAACAGATGTATTTCCCAGTGATCCAGACATCGCAGAAAAACAGCCCGGTATGGACTAATACAGCACACGAATTGCAAAGAACAACAAATGCAAAGACAAGACAGTTTTACTAACTAAATGGAAAGAAAGTATCTCGCTGTGTGCATTGATATGCAAAATCAAGGTATTGCAAAAATAAATGGATACAAGATGAAAATGTGAAAGTAATAGCAGCAGTAGTAACTACAACAGTAGCAGACAAAAACAGAAAACTTTGTATGATAGAGATGCAACTTAGGTCAATCCGGACAGAAGCTGAGCAGCCATTTAAAAGTGATGGGAACCCCTGAACATGTGGCTGGCATCTGAAGTAAGGGCAGTCTTGTTGAGGACTGTGCCCTTAAACTGTGGAGTCTGACACTAACTCTGGGCCAGAATTGAATTGTGTACACCCAGGTGAGGTAGAAACAGAACACCTGCTGTCAGAATCAAGAGAGGGATTGATCAGTCATTACTCAAGAGAGATGTGGTCAGCTGTCTCTATCTGCATGCCCAAACCCCTACCTTTAAGATAAAGCTGGCCAGGGCCTAGTGGCAGGTGGCTGTTTTTCCTAAGAGCGCAACAATTCCCTGACATATGATTTAAGTGGTGATTTTTCCAGAGAAACCAGAACTCCTCTCTTCCTTCCCTAATCTTCTAATCAACCTCAAGGTGGTATTTTGGCCACAAAACTTTTCTGTAGGAAATACCCTCTCTATTTATAACTTCAATTACTACCAGGCAATTCAAGGGCAGAAAGTTCCCCCACAAGCCTCAAAATGAAGGTACCTTTTCAAATACCTGGTATTTGTGCCCAATGTTCTATTCTTCAATATAAAATTTTCCAATTATTTATTTTTCCAGTAAGGGTGATTTATTATGCTTAGAACTAAATGTGATTTAACTGTTGTGAGCACTTGTAAGATAAATTCCCAAATAAGGAAAGAAATATATTTCTGGTCTAAAAGGCTTTTGGCTCAGGGGCCAGTTACACAATCTAACAGTTGCCTATCTGAACAGGCCATCTCTCTCCTAAAAGCGAGCGTGGAATGGTTCTTCACTGGAGGAAACAAATGATGAGGTGAGATTTACCATCAATCAGCAAAAGAGAAGGAAAAGATTTATGAAAATATATAAAGGGAAAAGGCAGAAAATACAAATTAGGCAACATGTCCTGAACTCTACAAAATTTTAATATATCCTTTTTGGCAAACTTTCAAACATACAAAAGCTACTGTTTTTCAGTGATCCAAAGGAAAAATGGTGGGATCTGAAGAGACCCTCTCATCCATCCTATTTTGTAAGTCACAAGAGACAGAATAGGTGATAGTAGCTGTGAAGAAGAAAGGAAAACAAGCTATATCCTAGATGCCTGGGGCACAGAGGGAGGCTTGAGAACCGTTGTCAGTTTCTGGCATCGATCCTGGAAATTATCCCACTCAACTAGGATTTGAGGAGCCTAGTTGGAGGAGACTGTGCCCTAGAAATTTAGGCAAATGCTCTTAATGAAGGGAAATGACATGTCTCATGCATGATTTCAGATCTAAGACTAGAGTTTGCTATATCTGGTTTCCTAAGTATTAGGAGGACGGTTTGCCCGAGAATCCAAGTCAGCACAACTTAAACAGCAATGAAAGGATCCAACCAGTGTTCAAGAATGGGAGCCAAAGAAGGCTGTGGCTGACAAGAGGGAGAAAGTCTGAAGGTACGCAGAGCTGAGGCAGGCCTATTTGGAGAGGATATAAGCAGCCATGATGCACAACTAAGTTTATGAGGAATCAAGTTGTCTTCAACAGGAAAATATAGGAAAGAGAAAGGATTAGGGCCTCTGGTCTCTATTACCATGCTCCAAATGGAAATAACGTTTAGGTATCACTGGGCTCTCTTTTCAAATACCAGGATGGCATGCTGGACTGCACATTATATTAAGGATTACTGAGGAGGTTCTTGGGGAACAGGGAGCCAGAATCTTATCCCTCTCTTCCGTCCTTCTTCCCAGGCTGCAGTGATTCAGGGGGCACTCTGGGCTTTGGTCCCATAGGCATCTTGTGAAGTCACAAGACACACTCAGATGAAAAAATTTTTCTAACATGGAGCTATGTATCTCCTTTTCTGCATATAAACTTTATTCTTAATATTTTATAGTCCCCTAAATTACTCTGCTTTCTGTAACTATTCTAATTATAAATCTCCAATCTTATATGATGTATTAGGGCACCATGAGCTAGCCACACATCTAATACAGCTACTCCAAATTCCTTTAAATTGCTCAGGGAAAGGAAGATACACATGTATCTATGATCATTCTCATAGGTCAAACCCTCAGAACCTAAAATAATCATTTCCCCTTGTTGAAACATAGTACCAACTTTGATATCATGTGACAAACCAAGAGAGCTCAAGAATTAAGTGGAAAATTTTATGAGGTTACAGGATAGTGAAAGTCAGAGAAACATGAAGACAAGGAGCTGGGTTTCTTTATTCATTTTACACATCAGGAAACTGACACCCAGATTGAGAGTTTATGTCGTTTTCCCATTTGCTGCTTCTTAGGAAAGTCAAAGCTGGAGCTTAGGTACCCTGATGTGGCCTGGTTTTCCTTCTCCAATAAGTTTGGAAATTATGATGCTGGAATAACAAGTCACTGAAAATCCATATATAAATGAAGATACTTTATCTATTTGCCTTCCTAATAATTTAGAAAAATCTATTAGAGCCATTTTTGATAGATGGACATTTGATATTGAAATTAGCTTATGAAGTAAATTAGAGTCAGAAAGGAAGAGAGAGTGATGGCTGCACATTTCTGCATCTGATGCAGGACAGGCATACATTAGACATAGCTGCATCTGCTGCTCTCAGCCAGACCAAGGCATGCCTCCCCTCTCCCACTCTGGGGTGAGTTTGGGAGATACGGTAACAGAAGCACTAAGGCAACAACAATGCAAAAATGAAAGGAAGGGATAGATTCATGAAGCAAGCATTATTACTTAACAGACTCTCAGATATCCCATGACAATTGCCGCAATCTCAACTCAAGTCTGAGGGAAAAGGGCAGAGGAGAAGATTAAGGATGAGAACTGATGAAAGTTGGAGTACTGTCCGTGGCACAAGTTTCTGGTTAGTGAGTTTTTTTAAAAATGAGCAATACATTTGCCAGCCCTTTGGTATTTTTTGCTTATATTGATTTATATAAATTGTCAGTATTTCTTTTGGCTTTTTAGATTTTCTTCATCAAAGTATCAAGATACTCAGAGGTTCTTCATTTATTCCTGGCATGTAGGGATAATATGAAGCTCTCAGGAAAAAAAAAAATCCTTCCAGGCTTAGGAAATGGCACATAAAACTTCCTTCAACAAGCTTCTGAAATCTGTGAACCACATGTGTCTCTGTCCTCCTTCTCCTGTGCCTAGTCTTACTGTGTAGAAGGACAGAGGCCTGGTAACTCTCCAACTCAACATGTCTAAAACCAAAGTAGCAGCCTTCCCCTAGCTTCAAGGGCCTGATTATGTTAATTCTCATAGGCCTCCAAATTATCTTTGATTCTTTTCTTTTTCTTATGTATTGAAGACATCATTGTGTATTGAGACTTCTCCTTCCATGAGATCTGATTTTCTCCTTTACCTTCCATTCCCTCTGCCTCCAACTTCAACTCCAGTTTTAATGCTGCAAATTGCTGTTTACTGCCCATCCCTACCCCTCTCCCCAATAAATCCTGAATACTTCCAGGTTCAGGATTTAGGTTATTTATAATAAGTTATTAGGTTAATTAACCTAATAGGGACATTAAGATGAACACATTGTGTGGGAGGATCATTTTAATTCTTCCTCAGAATAAGAATAATGGCAGAGGGAGACTTCTATAAGCGAGGATAAAGGGAAGTCTTGAGTAAGCCAGGAAATTATTCCTAGAAAACTGTCAGTTTCTGATCACTGCAGGCAACCCTACTATTTTATTTCTATTACCTTTGGATACTCCCATAGTGATTGACAATGGGTCAATGTGTCTTTTTTAAGGGACACTGTGGAAAAGCACCCAGAATACCTTACCCATAAACAAGCCTAGGGAGAGGAACCCCTAGTAGCAGAAGTGAAGGAGGGTAGAAAAACTCTGTGGCTTTAGAACATAGAATATAGCTGAGTATAACTATCATGAGATCCTTATGATCACAACTCTTTTTTTTTTCCAGTCTCCATAGAGGCAGTCAAAAATTGCCAGTGCCAACTATATTGAAAGTTGTCATGGTGGGGTATTCGGAAAAGTTTTCAATTAACAATAATCATGCCTTGGATAAACCCCATTGGGTACGATACTGCCACTGTGCAAAGCTAATCACAACTTTTATTTGCTCCAAAAAGACCCAGTTACTAATGTAATCAAGTACAAACTCCTTAATCTAGAATTTGAGATTTGCCATCAAAATATCAAACCAGTCTTTCAAAAAAGCATCTCCACTACTTATTAACATGAGTCCTTGGGGATGATCCCCTCCTGTAATCTTGATTTATACCTGGAAGGACCTCTCCTTCTCTCACCCTCACCTATATCCATCCCCACCTTCAAGTCTAATTCAAGCCCCACCTTCTCCATGAAGCTTTATCTGACTAACAGGTCCCTATTACCTCTCCCTCTTCTGAACTCCCCTACCAGATATAGTCTGAACTCTCATTTGGCTCATGTGTGTATATATACATATATGTATACACAAACACACACATGCCACCTTTAAACAATTTTCCATGCCTGTATCTTCATGTACCAGGCAAAATCACTAGTTTCTTAAGGACAGGTTCTGTGTGAGTTGGACAAAGTCACAATTAGCACCTAGTTCATTAAGGATCCTCAACCAACATTTCCTAAGTGATTGCTGATTGAGCCACTATCAGAAGCAGTTGAAAAATTCAGTTGGTGGGACCAAAAATGTCTTAGTTCCTAGGATGGTTAGCAGAACCTAGCGCTTATCTAAAGACCCCGGAGTGAGCAACCTCTGGGTAATAAACCACACAAGTTGAATACTCATGTATATCCAAACCAGTCAACACGCTGGAAGAAATTCTGGACTCTGTGAACATTGGGATTTTCAGAAGCTGCTAAATATTTTTTTAGGCATTTAACTTAAGAGGCTTAAGAGAGCTGAAACATCCACAACCTCTTTCTAAAAGGAACGTAATCACATGAATAGTTCTTTATATTTTACTTGCATTGTCAAGTGGCCCTTGAAATAATCTTGAAAGGCAGAGTGGGAAGTTATTAAAAACCAAGGGGCAGAGAAGGCTAGGCTAGCTCTTTTCCATCTCTTTTCCATCAGCATATTACATATTTCTTAGACATCGGGACTCCTCTACAAAGAGCTCTCTTTATTTTCGATTTTATGATTATTAAGAACTTGGTTTCCAGAGTGCCTGGTCCCCAAAAAAGATGTTGAAATCTTTCTCACTGGCATTCTATAATCTACCTAAACTCTTCTGTTCTTATTTTAATTACCATCTGGGTGTAGGAACAGCTCCAATCCCTTTAGCTCCCATTCGCTCCAGGGCACCCACACACAGCCTATCAGATCAGTTCAATAAAGGCCAAAAGCCCACCAGCCCATGTGCCCTCACATCGTGGGCAGTCACTAAGCCTAAAACCACTTAGGATTTTCCCGTGGGTGTCGATAAATCACTCCCTCTTTGCCACAGGATTTTAGAGTCTGGGACTAAGACTTTATTGGCTTCAACATCTGGGTTTCCTTACCGCCGAGGATGCGGAATAGAAAACTGCCGGAAATGGGGAGGAGTCCGCAGGTGTCCGTGCAGGGTTCCGCCTTTCTCCCACCTGCCTGACTCCTACCTAAGTCACAGGCTGGCATTTCCCCCGCGCTCTGCGGCCTTGAGCAACAACGGTCTCGGCCCTGGGATTATTTTTCTTCGTTCCACGAACCAGATATAATGATTCTGGTTTATATATTTAAGCAAAGGGGACAAACTCTCAGGACCCGAGAACTGGGACCGAGTTTTTCCGTCTCATGGACCTCGAGTTGGGCATTTTTCTCCTGCGAAGCCTTCCCAGGGATAATGGCTTAATAGTGTAATTATGTAAACCAGTTACAATTTGGCTACAACAAAACAAAACAAACAACAAAAAAACCCAGTTCCCTACGCCTGAGCCAAGCTAGCACCCCCCAACGACCCGCCGTGCAGTCCACCAGGTTGCAGTTCAACCTAGCGCTACGGAAGTGGGAGGAGCTGCTGGGGCACGGAGGCGGGACTTGGTCTCCCGGCAACGGCCGTAGCGATTGGCCAGCCCTTCTGCAGCCGAGGCCAATGGCCAGGGGCCCTGAAAACGCTCGGCTCGGCGACTGCGGCTGCGCGCGAGATTCGAATAGGTGGCGGCTCCTCGCTCGCGGCGCCAGGGAGGTCGCTGGTGGTCTTCTCGCCATGGATAACCCGGAAAATGTCTTTCAGTAAGTGTCCGTGTGGTGGGATGAGGGCGCAGAGGGGGCTGGGGCGCCCGGGGTTCGGGCCCAGCCCGCCCCAGATCTGCCTCCGTTTGCCCTCCGCCCCTTGTCCGGGTTTGGGGTTTGCCCCACGCAGCAAGGCCGTGGGCCGCTCGTGAGTCGTGGGGCGACGCGGCACCGAGTGTCGCTGGCCTCGGCGGAGGCCACAGTGGTCGTCTGGTGGGGATTCGGGCAATTCGTGAGGCCCTCGGAGCTGTTGTTTATTCTTCTAACGAACTCCCGTGGACAGTCGCTGTTGTGGAAGAAAGAAGTCCAACCCAACCGAAAACTAAACCTTGTGTTTTATGAGAAATTTTCAAAAGTCACCTGTTAAAAAGTTCTGCTACAGTAGGGAGAGAATTAAAAATTGCTGTCTTACCCATAACCTCACTGTTATTTTTTTCAAGTCTTTGAATGCAGTGCACTTTAAGAAAAAAGAAAAAAAAGAGCTTTGCTTATTGTTGAGTCATTTGTGCCAGCCTGCTCACAGTTTTTAAAGTTCCCACGCCTTTGTTTTATGACTTAAGTGATTTACCCAGACTGATTAAAAAGTTTTTTAAAACAATTAAGTCATATGTGGCCGGAAGTGAAACTGGTTAGTTTTATCAGTTCTTTGGGATCAGAAGACCCAGGTTGTTACATACAATCAAAACAAGTATCTATTTGCTTTCCTACTTTTTCTTTGGCCTTCAGCCTAGCCTGCAACTATGTTCTTTTGGAAGTCCCCCATCCCATTTTTAAAGGGAAATTAGGTCATTCTCATCTTATTTTGACTTTCTAAGATTAATTTGCTTTAATAAACTTACAGTGCATTTAGGCCATTTTACTAGGGAAAATTAGTTGATATTAAAACATGAAATGTTTACCTTGGGAAAGCCTGTTACACATATTTTGGGGAAAAGGCTCTGACAGGGATTTATCCTCTGCTAGAGGCATGAGAGAGATTCAAAATTTAGAAGCATTTTTTTAAATTTTTAAAAGTAATACATTTATATGGTTAAAAAAAGATTTAGAAAAGTATTAATCAATCTGATACCTGTCTACTCTCCTCCTACCCCTTCATATGTAACCATTTTTCTTTATTTGATGTGTAAATATTTATATTATTACAATATATTAAATGTCTATGTTTGTATATGTGTGTGTGTTTACATTTCCTGCCTTTATCTCACATAAAATCAGTGGAATGTATACACTACTTTTTTTGCCTAGCAGTATCCTTGGAGATCTCTGTCAATCAATACATAAAGCTCTCTCTCATTCTTTAACAACTGCATACTATTTCATGCACCACAATTGATCCAAACAGTCCTCTACTGATGGACACAGGTTGTTGACAATCTTTTGCTATCATAAATAGTGCCTCAGTGAAAAATCTTGCACATCTGGCATTTTACACATACACTCATATCTGTCTTTTAGATTCTCAAAAGTGAGTTTATTGGATCAAAAGCAAATCAGGCTCCAATTTTGGTAGATTGCCAATTGCCTTGGTTGAAATTGAGTGCACTTTCACCTGCAAGCAAGATATGTTAGAGAGCCTGCTTCCTATTGTTTCACCTACCCAGTCACAATTCTTATTTTTGCCAATCTAATGGGTGAGAAATTGTATCTCAGGTAAATTTCTCTTATGAGAGAGGTTGAACATCTTTTTTTGTTTGAGAGCCATGTATATTTTTCTGTGAAATGCTTTTTTATGCCCTTTTCTCATTTTTAAAAATCGGGTTGATGACTTTTCCATCAATTTCTGGAAGCTCTTTTGTTTTTCCAGTTTATCATTTCTCTTTTGACTCGATGTTTTGTTTGTTTTGTCAATTTGACATGTAGAAGCTTTTATTTACATAAAATTGTCTTTAGCTGTTCTTTGAGTCATAAGAAACATCGATTTCATTTGTATATTGACGTGATAGTGAGAAGTATTGCTTTTTAAAACATTTTTTCAAAACCAAAACTTGTAATTTCTCAGATGGAGAACCTAGGAGTCTTCCCGAACTTGATTCTCATACCCAGTATGCAATCTCTTCAGGAAGCCCATTGTATCTTTTCCCATATTGCACACAAGTGCTGTTCCCACCCGGGTCCAGCTCTCCCCTCTGTCTCTGGGACTCCCCAAAGCTTCTGAGCTGGTTTCCCACTTCTCACCCTTCCCCACTGATGTTTTAAAATGCAAATTAGATCTTGTCATCCCCATCTTCCACTGCTTATCACACTTAAATCACACTGGTTTTCTTTCTGTTCCTGAAACAGTCCAGTTTCTGAAGTTCTCTCAGCCTTGACCATTTCTCCCAGATAGCTACATAGCTGTCTGGCACTGATCACATGCCATCCCCTCTGAGAGGCAGGCCTTCCCTGACCACCCTCTCTAAAAATAGTAATTCTTACTGCTCTGACCCTTCTCATGTTTTGTTTTGCTTTGCTTTGTTTTCTAAGTACTTAATGTAAACTGACATTATTTTACATGTTTCTTTTTGTTTGTTTATCCTACTGGCACCTGAGCTCCCACAGAGATTTTGCTTTTCCTGGTTGGTTTTTCTAAGCTGTGCTTGGGTATGTGGAAGTAGGGGAAGCAGAGTTCTCTGGGCGCTCTTAGGGGCTGATTTCTCAGCACTGCCATCATGTGTGCTTCCTCAGGGACACCGTGTTATACTGAGGCCAGGAAAACTGTTATCTGGAAACTCCAATTTCTGGTACCCTGGGCTTATCTCACACTCTGTTACAACCCCTCTTTGAACCCTGTTCCAGCCATGATTCAGCCATGCTCCTGGGGAGCAAGGGCAAGGGTCTGAGTCAGTACCACACATGGGTCCCACCATTAGGAGGAGGGGCAGCAAACTTCCGGATGTTGCCTCTTATGGTGATAGTGACAATGGGGATCAGTGAGAGGAGAAGGAGATTCTTGGAGATAGAGCTGGGGACTGACTTTCTTTTGGAAAAACACTGGCTACGTCTGAGTTTTCTGACTACTGAGTGAATGCCCTTTAAATTCTATATAGCATTTGGATTGATATTTAAGATATAATTTATATACCTTAAAATATATATAAACATAAAATATGTATATAAATAAGTTTTGCTGTAAGGAATTATCCCTAATATCCCTTGTGCATAATTTTCTCTGTTCTAGAATGTTTGAAGCCCATATGCGGAGCTACAAGGGTGACGACCCACTTGGTGAATGGGAAAGGTTAGCATTTAGTTTATTTTATTCCTTTAAACAAACTATGTGCTGCTCTATGGAAAATTAACATTATTCTTATTTTTCTAGCTACATGCAGTGGGTAGAAGAGAATTTTCCTGAGAATAAAGAATACTTGAAAACTTTATTAGAACATTTAATGAAGGAGTTTTTAGATAAGAAAAGATACCACAATGACCCAAGATTCATCAATTATTGTTTAAAATTTGTAAGTATACTTTCACATGTATAATTAAATCTATAGTCATGTTGTACTTTTGCTTCTTTCCCCTAGATCATGAGATCATTTTAAACTATCTTTTATTTTAATTCTTTGTTTCCAATTCTGAGGATATGAAGAGGAAAAACAAACTTTTTTTCTGTTCTCTTACTCAATAACACAGAAGATTTCTGTGACCTCTGGTCACCAAGAAGTGTGTGGGGATTTCTCCCCACCAGCAACCGATCAATCAGTTCTGCAGCAGACACCAGCTGAGTGTCCTCTGATTCAATTTTGACACTATCTACCTGGAGATAGTGTCAGATTCCACAGGTTGAGGACTTGGTCCCACAAGAATACTCCGCTAATGCCAGTTGCAAGCCCCGGGCTGTTTTTTTTGTTGTTCTGACTGACTATAAAGCAGGGTTCCCATAGCCCCCTCCTTGGGTTCAATTAATTTGCTTGAGTGGCACATATAACTCAGGGAAACACAGGCAGTCCCTGGGTTACAGATGAGATACATTCCCGAGAATGTTTTTAGGTTGGGTTTGTATGTAATTCGGATCCTGATGAACGGCATATACGGTAGTAATAATAACAATACTATAATGGCTCATATGTGGTAATAATACAGTATAATCCAATAATAATAATAATACCCCTGTACTGTAATAAGTTACAGAAACTATTGTGCTCTTTCTTTTAATTCAAACAAAATGAACATAAAAACAAACTCATACACAAAGTTTAGATAGGAGACCTTTCAAAAAAGAATATTAAGGGTTAACACTCCCCTACTATTGCACCAGTGTCTTGCTCACTGGAAGGGGCATTTTTGAGGTAAGAAGGTAGCTAACATTAATCAAAAGATGTCAATGGAGATGGTGCTGGAGAATAAGGATTTGATTGTGTTGCTAGAGGAAGAGCTTACCACTGAAGTCAGTTTCTTGAAAAAAGTATCTAGAATTGTTAGCACAGCCTTTTTCTTTTTGTCATCATAAATGGCCTTGTAGTATCTGATGTTCTCATTAACTGCATGGCGAACCTTTATAAATGGTTTGGTGTTAGGATCTTGCTCGTCAAGCTTAGCAAATCCTGCTTCAATGAGATGAAAGCCTTCAGCTAATTCTTTTGTCAAACTTTCTCAGCTCTGGATCTTCTGATTCTTCGTGTTCTTGTGTTTCTATCAGCTGCTTCTCTGTCTACCTGTGAAACTAGCTGCCAGCGTAAAGATGCTAATGAACTGCTTTACTTCATGCACATTTGTTTACATGTGCCGAAGAAACTGGTATCTGGATTATTAGTTTAATTATTCATAATTATAAACTATCCTTGTGGGGAGCCTGTTCATAAGTACGGAATAAGTCAGATCGCCTGTGACCTGAGGACTGCCTGTACTTACATTTACTAGTTTATTATAAAGAATATTACAAAGGATACCAATGATCACCAGATGAAGAGATGAATAGGACAATGTATTGGGGAAGGGGTGTGGAGCTTCCTTGCCCTCTCTGGGTGTGACACCTTCCAGGAATCTCCACTATCCAGAAGCTATCCAGAAACTCATCCAAATCATGTCCTTTTGGATTTTTATGGAGACCCCGTTACACAGGCATGATTGATTAAATCATTGGCCATTGGTGGTTAACTTAACCTTCTGCCTCTCTTCCTTCCTGGAGAGCAGGCCCCAATGTCCCAGCCCTCTAGTCCTGCTTTGGTTTTGCTGGTGACTAGCCCACATCTGAAGCTACCTGGGGGCTGCCAACTCATTAGCATGCAAAAAACGCTTACAACTTTGAAGATTCCAAGGATTTTAGGAGTCATATGCCAGGAAATGGGACAGAGACCAAATATATACAGTCATGCATCACATAACAAGGTGGATACAATCTGAGAAATATATCAATACACCCTTGATGCTGAAGATAATTCAAATTGGTTTTTATTACAGTCATGCATTGCTTAACAGAGGGGACACATTCTGAGAAATGCATCATTGGGCAGTTTTATTATGTGAACGTCATAGTGTACTTACACGAACCTAGGTGGTATAGCTGACTATACACCTAGGTTTATATGGTATAGCCTGTTGCTCCTAGGCTAAAAACCTGTACAGCATGTTACTGTACTGAATACTGTAGGGAATTATGTAAGTACTTGTGTATCTAAATTTAGAAAAGGTACAGTAAAAATAAAAGATAAAAAATGATATACCTGTATAAGGTACTTCTATTAATGGAGCTGATAGGACTAGAAATTGCTCTAGATGAGTCAGTGAATGTGAAGGCCTATGACACTACCATATACTAGTGTAGACTTTAGAAACATTGTACACTTAAGCTACACTAAATGTGTAAAAAAAATTTTCTTTCTTCAGTAATAAATTAACCTTAGCTTACTATAACATTTTTACTCTATAAACTTTTTAATTTTTTTAACTTTTTGTAATAAAACATAGATACATTGTACAGCTGTTTAAAAAGTTTCTTTATATCCTTATTCTCTAAGCTATTATGTATTTAAATTTTTTTTTCTTTTTAAACTTTTTTAAAAACTAAGACACAAACATGCACATTAGCCTAGGCCTGCACCCAAGATTAGGATCATCATTATCACTGTCTTCTACCTCCACATCTTGTCCCACTGGAAGGTCTTCAGGGGTAAGACCTAACACACATGGGCAATCATCTCCTATGATAATAATGGCCTTTTCTGGAATGCCTCCCGAAGGATCTGCCTGAGTTTGTTTTATAGTTAACTTTTTATAAATAGAAAGAATATACTCTAATGATGTAACAGTATAATATAGTAAACCTATAAACAAGTTATATAGTCATTTATTATCAAGTATTCTGTACTTCACATAATTATATGTGCTATACCTTTATATGACTGGCAGTGCGGTAAGGTTGTTTACACCAGTACCACCACAAACCTGTGATTAATGCATTGACCTACAACATTAGAACAGCTTCAGTATCACTAGACAATAGGAATTTTTCAGCTCCATTATAATCTTATAGGACCCCCATCATATATGTGGTCTTTGTTGACCAAAACATTTTTATGCAGCACATGGCTATATTTTACAAAATTATACCAGTCATAAATTTTTAAAAGTTGTATGGCCAGTGATCTATATTTTAGAATCTTTGGCTTCTGTATTGTGCAGTCAGTGATTACATTTTAAAATCCTCCTCTGTGTATCAAATCTGCATTATGTTGCAGCACAAGATAGAAACCATTGAATTATAAGAAAGTTTTTTGGATGAGAAGTATGTTTGGGGGAGGGAGGGTAAGCAGGCACACCTAGGTACTGAGCGTGCTCCTGGGAGTATATTAAATTCAAAGTGATTCATTAAGAAAATTTTAACTCTCAGAAACTAAATTTATTACTAAAGGAAATGGCCATCTTGGGTTAGGCTTTAAAAGATTGGGACTCTTAAGTCTGTAAGTAAAGGCACAGGGGCATAATGAAATCAGTGGAGTGGATAAGGTAAATGTGAATTTCTTCTCTAAATTATAAAATAATTACGATAAGAGGCATCCCATGGAACTTGATGGAGCAACCTCAGATTAAAGCAAATGTAATAATTTACATAATGGGTCAATATAGACCCCACCATCTTAGGAAATAGTATGGGTAATAGTGTGGGGACATTGAATGTCAAGGAAAGGAATGAGCCTAACTTTTTTTAGGTTTGCTATCAGAGGACCACACATGCCTTCCCTTACACAATACACTGTGAAACCTCCACAAAGACAGAAGGCATGTTGAGTTCTGGTGGGACTCAGCCAGAGCTAGGCTGGCAGTTTTGTTGTTCTTATGTTTTTTTGCTTTGGGTTCCTGTAGGCTGAGTACAACAGTGACCTTCATCAGTTTTTTGAGTTTCTGTACAACCATGGGATTGGAACCCTGTCATCTCTTCTGTATGTAGCCTGGGCAGAGCATCTGGAAGCTCAGGGAGAGCTGCAGCATGCCAGTGCCGTTTTTCGGAGAGGAATTCAAAACCAAGCTGAACCTAGAGAGCTACTGCAACAACAGTTCAGGTAGTTTCAAAATAAAACTCTGCTTTGAAATATTTCCTGCTTTGAAATATAACTTTTTCTCTTAAAAATTATATTATCTGTTTGTACATGGAAGTCCTTCTCATTATTGAAAATGTGGATAATATAGTATAGTATAAAGAAAAAGAAACTTCCCAGAGATATTACTGCTAACGTTTTGGTGTATTTCCTTCTGTTATCTTTTCCTATGTCTATGTGTGTCTTTGTGTTTGTATATTTTAACAGTAAATCATACTGTATGTCTCCTAATACACATCAAGCTTAATACTTCTCTTAAGTTATGAACTAATTCTGAAGTGGTTATGAAATCTGTCACAGAGTTATATCATAATTTAACCACTCTCCAACTGGATATTTAAGTTGTTTACAACATTTTGATTTTTATAAAGAAGACCATGATGAATATTTTAATGAGTAACTTGGTGTTCACAATTTTTTACATTTTCTGTGATTAAATATGCCTCATTTAGAGAATTTTGAAAATTCAGAAAACTAAAGAAGCAAAAGAAACCTTTTGGCTTTTTATTCTCTGCTTATTACAGGATTGCGGGCATGCCGTAATGTGCAGCATGTGTTTACATATGCAGCTTTGTGTCAAAGTCTTTTTTCTTTATCATAAAAGTATTTTTTAATATATTTCCTATTTTTATTTAGTTCCTGCTGATAGATTCTCAATTGAAACTGTTCAGTCAAAGGATGTATAAAGAGTTTTTAGGCTTGTGGTGCATATAACCCAACTGCTTACTCAAGGGTTATACCACTTTTTTACTGTCACCCTCTCATTAGTAGAATTTGAGACTCATTATCCACTGTACCCCTTGTCAGCCTTTAATATATTCATTTTTTCAACTTTGCTATAGTACTCATGCTTTTTTAAAAACTTTGTTATGAGAATTTCCAAACATACATTAAAAAGAGAAAAATTAGTATAATTATTAACATTGGGTTATATGTTTTCTGTGCTGAGGAATTTTAAAACAAATCCAAAACAGCAAAAATATTTTACCCCAAACACTACCATGAACATCTCTGAAAGCTCATTTCTTATACAACCTTATTCCATAATCACACTGTTAGTGGAAAAGAATCCAAATTCTGCAAAGTAATTTAAAGAGGTTTATTCTGAGCCAAATATGTGCAACCATGGCCTGTAGATCCATGCCCAAGAAACCTTGAGCAAGTGGTCCCACAGTGGTTGGGTTACAGTTTGGTTTTATGCATTTCAGGGAGCCAGGAATTACATTTAAAGTCATAAATCAATATATGGAAGGCATACATTGGTTTGGCCTGAAAAGGCAGAACATTTCGAAGCAAGGGCTTACAGGTTGTAGGTGGGTTTAAAGATTCTTTAATTTATAATTGGTTAAAGAAATGAAGCTTTGTCTAAAGGCTTGGAATGTTTTAAGATAAGGAAGTCTAATCATAGACAAGCCACTGGACATATATCAAGACTCAAGTGATGTGTTAAATAAATTGATGACCTGTGGGTGTGGATTAACCTTTGTCTTACATGGCCTTAGACTTGTTAATGATTTTGTATCTTATTGTTACAAAAAGTAACTCCAAAAAAGACAGGGTGCAACTAGGCATGTCTGATGTCTGACCTCCCTTCTCAGGGCCAGCAACTCAGCTTTAAGGTTTTTCTGGGGTCCTCTTGACCAAGAGGGGGTCCATTCAGTTGGTTGGGAGAGGGGGCTTAAGATTTTATTTTACTTTACAACACCTAACAAAATTAACAGTAATTTTTAATATCATCTAATTTTCAATCTTTCCTCATCATGTAAAATTGATTTTTTTTACCATTGGTTTGTTTGAATTAAGAGCCAACAAGGGTTAGCATTTGGTTGCACATCTTTTAGTCTCTTTATAGTGTGCTCTTTGGCTTGTGTCACCTGAAAATGTTAAGCTTGGGAGTTGCACATTACTGGACAGGTAGAGTTGACGTGCAAAGGGGCCATGACATGACATATTTGAGAAGTTCTCACAAAGGGTGAGCAATAATACATCTGCCCATTGAAGCAGTAGTCTAAGTACTTGTATACTTTCACTTCTTTCTTCCGAATATATTCATTATGTCCCAAAGGTATAAAACACCTAAAATAGGTGGTCAAACATCCTACGTAAGACATTTGTAGACCCGATACACAGAGGAAAGGGTGCATGTGTTATGTAAATTTGAGAAATACTGACATAAACTAGGCAAAAGAAGGAATTTTTCAATAGGAGTGTTTAAATAAGAAGATATTTCTAGAATTTTATTTTTTAAATTTTGAAGCAACTCTAAAATTCAACTTGTACATTCTCTCTTGACCTCGGTCTTTACTAGTTTATAATAAGCTGTCTATGGTATTTAGTTTCCACTCTAATGTAGATATGTATTAAACCATAAATTTATAATCTATAGTGATGTCCTTTCTGCTGTCATTTAGGTTATTTCAGACACGCCTTACTGAAACCCATTTGCCTGCTCAAGGTAAAATAAAGCTTTCTGAAATGTCTAAATTGTTGATAATTTAGTCTTTGATTTATACTGCTTTTTTTTCTTTAAAAAAACAAATCCATCTAGTATTTAATGAAAACCAATGTACTGTCTCAGATAATAGGAAGAGCACTATCATAATCATAATGCCCACTTAGATAGCCCTGGAGAGTAAAGGCTTTGTCTTAGCACTTTAAAAGAGCAAATAGCCAGGCATAGTGACTCACACCTATAATCCCAGCACTTTGGGAGGTCTAGGGAGGAGGATTGCTTGAGGCCAAGAATTCCAGACCAGCCTGGGCAGCATAGCAAGAACCTGTCTCTATGAAAAAAATAATAAAATTAGCCAGGCATGGTGGCATGTGCCTGTAGTCCCAGACCTTTGGGAGTCTGAGGCAGAATTGCTTAAGCCTGCCTAGGAGTCCAAGGCTTCAGTGAGCTATGATCATGCCACTGCACTCCAGCCTGGGTTACAGAGTGAGACCCTATCTCAAAAAAACAAATGAATGAACCAATGCAAACAAACCTGTAAGAAAAGCTTGATAATTTCACTGTATTTCTGGGATTAAAAAATATTCAGGAGGCCGAGGCTGGAGGATGCTTGAGCCCAGAAGTTCTATGATCGTGTACTACTCCAGCCTGGGTGACCCTATCTCTAAAAAAAAAA
>VBSM01002608.1:103409772-103455793 GCA_008086735.1 Cheirogaleus medius | reverse complement strand
AAGCCAGGTCTGGTGGCACACACTGGTAGTCCCAGCTACTTGAGAGTCTGAGGCAGGCGGATCACTTTAGCCCAGGAGTTTGAGGTGGTAGTAAGCTGTAATGATGCCACTGCACTCTAGCTCAGGCAACAGAGCAAGACCCTGTCTCCATAAATAAATAAATAATGTTTTAGTTATAATGTCTGAGAGTGTGAATAAGTTGATATATTTCTTATGCTACTTACTGAAAGATCAGGGGACTGTATTATATGAAATAATTTTATTTAATTTGGTTTTACCCTTATTTCTTCTTATTTCTTCCTCTCTTCCCTCATAGTTAGAATGTCAGAACCTCTGCATGATGCTCAGGTTTTAAACCAAATAATAACATCAAAATCAAATCCAGGAAACAACTTGGCCTGCGTTTCTAAGAATCAGGTAACAGTGATATTCATGGGTTGTACGGAAAATGGGAATGGAATTAAACAGCCATCCCTTTACATGCACTTTGACATCTCATTTCTTTCACCTGTCTCTCATGACTCTAATCTTCATGTCAACCACCTGCTCCTGTGGCAACTTCCTGGGCCTGTTGTCCTCTCCCACTGCTCACCTCAAACATATCTTCTTGTCTGACCTAGAGACCCCCACCACACAACCTCCTGTCTTCACTGCCACCAGCAGCTTCTCCTACAATATCCTCTCCTCCTCTGTTCTGCTGGCCTCTCTGCACAGGCTCAGGAAATCCCTACCTTGAATCACACCCACCTGGAGGCTCCTGAGTCTGCTTAAAAAACTCAGAGCCTCGGCCGGGCGTGGTGGCTCACGCCTGTAATCCTAGCACTCTAGGAGGCCGAGGCAGGCGGATCGCTCAAGGTCAGGAGTTCAAAACCAGCCTGATCAAGAGTGAGACCCCACGTCTACTAAAAATAGAAATAAATTAATTGGCCAACTAAAAATATATAGAAAAAATTAGCCGGGCATGGTGGCGCATGCCTGTAGTCCCAGCTACTCGGGAGGCTGAGGCAGAAGGATTGCTTGAGCCCAGGAGTTTGAGGTTGCTGTGAGCTAGGCTGACGCCATGGCACTCACTCCAGCCTGGGCAACAGAGTGAGACTCTGTCTCAAAAAAAAAAAAAAAAAAATACTCAGAGCCTCAAACGTTGGTGGCTGTAACCTCCATTAGAGCTCTGATACTCTCAGGTACTGGGACTTGCTTCCAGTGTCCTAGTTCACTCTTTATGTTTTATGTATCTCTTGTGTTTCCCAGTCTACTCTTTTGTGCCAAGTTATACTGATTTAAAACTTCATTTCACTCTCCTCAAACTTGGAACCTGGCTACTTCTAGCCTTCTAGTTTCTCAGGAGCTAGCAAAATACTATTTCAGAAACAGCAGAAGCCAACAGGTGACATCTGTCAATTTTCTGCCACCAACCAATAAATTTAACTACATCCTTCCATGCTATTCAGTGGGAAGAGATAGCCTTCCACCTGTGCTTGTCTTCATTCTCATCAAGATTTTTGCTCTGTTGAGACCACTTCTGCCCCAATGGCTTATCAACATGTAAAAATGCTCAAGTCTCTCCTTCCCTCAGCCTCAGGTTTCCCAGCCTCTTTTCCCTCATAGTACAGGTGCTCTTTCAGAGTTTGCCAAAGACCTCCCTGGAGCTGAATCCTATGGAAATGCCTCTTAGTGCACACATGCTGGTTTTATTAATGTAACACATTATTAGAAGTAAAATATTCATTTCTAACTTTGTTAGATAGTACAAATGGTTCCCATTTACATCACATCCATGCTTTCCAGCCTCGTTGCTTCCTATTGCCCTAAGTTTTTAGCCAGCAGAGATGGGTCTTTTTTTTTTTTTTTTTTTTTTTTTTTTTTTTTTTAGAGACGGGGTCTCGCTCTTGGTCAGGCTGGTTTCGAACTCCTGACCTTGAGCTATCCACCCGCCTCGGCCTCCCAGAGTGCTAGGATTACAGGCGTGAGCCACCGCGCCCGGCCCAGAGATGGGTCTTATTTGTAGTCATATTCCCCAGACCTAGCTCAGGGCATGATATGGAGGAGGTGCTCAGTAAATATTTATTTAGTGAATGAATGTTAGCATTGGGAACTCCTACAGGGGTGGGGAACCTGTGGCCTCAAGACCCTGCGTGTGGCCCTCCTGATCCCCAAGTGTGGACCCTCGACCAAATACAAACTTCACAGAACGAAAGGATTTGCTCTGTAAAATTTGGGTTCAGTCAAAAGGATGCACTCAAGGATCTAGAAGGCCACATGTGGCCCCAAGTCCACAGGTTTCCCACCCTGGACAGGGCTCTTCTCTACTACTGAGTAGGGCTTTTTTTTTTTCCCCACTTTCTTACTGAATTAAGTTACAATAAGGTTAATGATGAAAATTAAAGTGCCAGATATTAACTAATGTAAAGAACATATACAAATCTACTTGAGATTAAAAGATGTCTCTTCCCTCAAGCACTTTTATACTGTTTTGTGAAGTAATTTCGGTGAAGATTTCTTCTCAGATAAGTGAATGCTCATGTTTGTTTTCTGTCTTTTAGGGTTCAGAACTTTCTGGAGTGGTATCTTCAGCTTGTGATAAAGAGTCAAATATGCAAGTACCATCAATGTATTAATCTAATACTTAAGTTTCCTTCAAGGGCTACTTCATTACAGTGTTATAAATAAAGTATTTTTCCCTCTTATAGAGAACAAAGGGTGATCATGATTTCTAAATCAGAATATTCTGCACACTCGTCTTTGGCAGCCAAAGCTGATGTTCAGCAGATTGTCATGTATTGCAAGGAGAAGCTTATTCGTGGAGAGTCAGAATTTTCCTTTGAAGAACTAAGAGCCCAGAAATATAATCAACGGAGAAAGCATGAGCAATGGGGTACTTGCAGTCTTATATTTTGAGTTATTCTTATGTCACTTAAAATAATCCTCATCTTTTAGTAATTATACTTTTTATCAAATAATTGACTATGCTGAAAGACTCTGCAAAAAAAGGCTCTAGTTCAACTTATCAAAAGTCTAGAAATCTTTGTTAAACACTAGTTGTAGCAGCCATGTTTGTCCAAGTACTAAATTGATGTCTTGACAGCAAAGCTCATAGTTGAAAGAGCACTAATGTAAATATCTATACCAGTGTCATCTTAGCTTTGGTGAAATAGATCTGTATATAGTAATTCTAAACATGTAAGTTATTTGTACTGTAAAAGGATTAAGTTAGGAACTGAAAATTCAGAAGAGCGTTTTCCAAGATCAGCACCAACTATTAATACAAATAAAACATTCAGGAGTTCTCTGGTCAAAGTGCCATGTTATTTATGGATCAAGTTTTGTTCCTCACAGGGAAAGCCGTGTGCCTTAACACCAGTGTTTGCACTTGGCTTTGCTGTAACAACATGGGCCTTAGAGAGAGCAAAATGAACCTTTGTTTCACTCAGGGCTTTTATACTGTACAAATTATTTGGACTATAGCCACTCTCTGAGCCTTTCTTTTTTGTTTATTACTTTTCATATTTGGTTGTCAACAGAGAAAACAGTTAACACTCAATGGAGGACCCATTTTGTGCTGGGAATAGATGCATTTTTCTTTCACACTCCATGACCTGCAGCCTCAAGCCAGACTCTGAATTGTCTGTGCTATAGCTCTGTTAACCAGTTACTGGAAGTGAGGCTGACCACAGTGTACTTGATGCCCTGACCCTTTAGTACCCTTTACTTCTTACAAAGTCCCTAGAAATTTATATCTTTTAAAAACTAAAAGTGAAAAATCATTTTCAAATGATTTACACAGTCAAAATTTTTTACAAGAAGTGTTTAGTATTATACTGTGCTATTACCAAGTATTGTTGATCAACATGTAAATATTTTTAAATAACTTACATGCCCTGAACTTAATAGTAACCATGTCGAGGGCAGGTAAAAAATTATAATTAAAAGATAATACAAGTTTCAGTTCTAAAACCTAATAAACATGTAAGAGACTAATATAAGAAATTATCCTCTTAAAATATAATGTTTTCATGATTTTGCATGTATTCCTCTGATCACCTGAATTTAAGTTTTTCATGCAATCCATGTTTTTATCTTTTCTAAAGTAAATGAAGACAGACATTATATGAAAAGGAAAGAAGCAAATGCTTTTGAAGAACAACTATTAAAACAGAAAATGGATGAACTTCATAAGAAGTTGCATCAAGTGGTAGAAACATCCCATGAGGACCTGCCTGCTATTCAGGAAAGGTCTGAGGTATGTACATGCTCTTCACTGAGGCATCCTATGCCCAGCAATAGTAATTGCAATGTTGATGTGTTTCTTTCTGTGCACTATTTTTAGAGTTAATTTTGATCTTAATTTAAATAGGAACTTTCTGAAATTTTAACATAATTTGATGCATAAAGATGTTCAAAATGTAGAATGAGTGAAGGAAGTTACAAAACAGAATGGGTGGTACGTTTTAGATATGTGTATGTTTGTGTATTCATGTGTTAATTATTTGATAAAGTCTTTTTTCTGTCTTTTGGACAATGATGGTGTATTACATAGTGAAAATTTGAATATAATGCTTTCATGAATTTGTATTTTTAGAATACATCTAGATGTATTTTCTATTTGCCATTTCATGTTGGAAAGCGGGAAAGGTGGTGAGTGTGTTACAGCCACATATATTTTCTTGATTGTTTTACAAGAAGTGTTTAGTGGATAGTGAGATTGGGAATAAATTAATTTAAACTGTGTCATGGTTGCTTAATCTTTCACATGGTATATGTCTATAACATGGAATACCACGAAGATAAAACATCCTATTTTCTTACATATTTTGATAATTATAGAAACACGTGACTATATGATGGTTTTTAAAAAATTGAATGAAAGGTGTGTGCATGTATATTTAGATGTGTGTATTTGTATATCTTTATTGCTACTGCTGTTGTTTGTATTTTTCTAGACTTTTACTATGCATGAATACACATAAATATGAATACAGTTGAAGTTTCTGCATAAATAAGACTTATTTTCTGCTTTTTCTACCTAACACATCTTACAGATCTTTCACTATTATTGCATGGAGATCTAACTCATTCTACTTGCAGCACAGTCTTCTGTCATACCTTATAAAAGGGCATGTATCCAGTAGAAACTGTTGCAAATCATGCTACAGTGAGGATTCTTGTACATATGAGTTATTTCTCTAGAAAAGATAGAAGTAGAATTGCTGCCTTTGAAGTTTATGCATGTAAAATAGTCTGCCCTCTAAAGACTTACCATTGTGCAGTCATATTAAATAGTGTATAAAAGTATCTGTTTCTTCTATGCACTTGGCTAACAGTAGATATACTAAATGTTTTTAAGCACTTGACTGTAATTTCTCTAATGAGAGCTGAATTTGGATTTTTCTTAAATGTATATAGTGGCTATTTGTCTTTTTTTCTTTAAATTGGCTTTGATGGAGTTGTCCATTTTTCTATTGGGTCATTTTATTTATTTGGATTTCCTTTTTTGTATAATTTATGTTTTCCCTGGACAGTTGCAAGAAATTATTAAGAAATTCTCCTCCCTGGCTCCTCTCCTGTGATATATTCCTGGTTCCTGTGCCTTTGTTTCTCCTTACTGCCCCCATTTTGAAGGTGCACAGTCTCCAGTGCCTTTTTTTTTTTTTTTTAAAGAAAAAAGCTTGTTTGAGGGATTTGTTTTTTGAGATCTGTTGCATGTGTAAAAGCATCTTTATTCTACCCTCACACTTGGTTAATAATTTGGCTGGGCACAGTGTTCTCAGAAGAAACTCATGTTCCTTCAGAATGTTCAAAGGCCCACTCCTCCGTTGTCTTTGGCTTCCACTTTTGGTGTGGAGAAGCCCAGTCATTGTGATTCTTGATTCTTTGCATGTGACTTTGTTGTTTTCTCTGGAGGTGTATAGGGTCAGCTTTCCCCCGAGTGTTGCGACATGATATACTTGGTGTTTATCTTTTCATCCATTACCCCTTAGTACTTGAATGTTCTAGTTTTGCAGTTCTGGGGGATTTTCATGGGATTTTGTTTTTCATAATTCGTTCCCCTACATGTTCTCTGTTAGGCTATCCTGAACTAATCTAATTTTCTTAACTTTTTCTTTTTCACTTTTTTTCTATCTTTGTCTGTTTTTCTTTGTCTAATTTTCTGGGAGATTTCCTTAACTTTTTATTGCCCTCTTATTAAATTTTTTTATTTCTGATATAATTTTAGGATCAGTGACATTGCTTTTTTATTATGTATGCTCATTTTCATAGCTGCCTATTTTTGTTTTGTGAATATAGTATCTGGCCTCTTAGTCTGAGGATATTAATGAGTTTTTTTTTTCCTGTCCCAGAATCCTTGATTTCCCGTTCATATGTGTCATTTGTTTTGGTCTTTGTCCTTCATGTTTAAAGCTTATCATGAAGTGTCTGGTGATCTCTGCTGTGTCCTAACCCAAGAGCAGGCCTGAAAAGGCTAGTTGGAAGCCACTGGTGTGTGAGTGAGGCTTGGTGACTGGCCAGCTTCACAGGGAAGTGTCTGTTATTTTGGTCAGATAGATTCCCAAGAGCAGAACCTTTTGATATGAGAACATACACCTGGGCTGCTAGCATTTGTGGAGCCAAGGAGAGGGGCCAGAGGTCCCAGTGTTTAGTAAGTAGCTTGACTCAGTCCATTTGTTTCTCATGTAGTATCCATTGCCACCACCCTCAGCCCTATTCCCGAATCCTTTTGATTGTTTCTCCAGGAAGGAAACCCAGTTTGCTGCTAGGCCAGGCATAGGGAATCACACCCTGCATGCTTCTGTGAGAATGGATCTCAAAATCTGCTTTTTGGACAGACTTAACTTTTACCATGTTCCTGTTTTCACCTCTACCTTCACTTCCATTCTTAGATGTATCTAGTATTGCAGATTTCTGAACTTCTAGAGATAAGGGACACATCATCCCTAGCCTCCTCCACAGCTATTTTAGGTGTTAGAATTCCTTTACTGTCATTTTGGTGAGGTTTTCAGAGGGAGTAGCAACTAATAAAGCACATGTTTAAGCCACTGTCTTTAACTAGAACTCTCCCTTTATGGAACTTATTTCTGTGTATGGGTGGCATAAGGATATATTTTCCAAATGTTTTGCCAGTTGTCCCTAAATCATTTATTGACCAGCTTAGTCTTTCCCCATTGATTAAAAATATCTTTACCACATATTAAATTTTTATATATATAAAAGATCCAATTCTAAAATATCTATACTTTTGGTCAATAGATCTATTCTTGATCATTCCATATTGTGTATTTACTTCAGCTTTCTTGTATGTTTTGATATCTGGTAGGGAAAGTCTCTGATTGTTCAAAATATTTCTTCAGAATTGATTACTGTGATTATTTTTAATCTTTACTAATTGGATAGGTGAAAAAATGGTATAGATTATTTTAAGTTGTCTTTTATGATGATGAGTGAGGGTGAACTTTTTATGTTTTGTCCATTTTTCTGTGAAATAGCTATTATTGCCCTATATATTTGGTATTTCTCTTAACAATTTGTAAGAATACTTTCATATGGTGAGGAATTAACTCTATCTTTTAGCTTTGTAACATTAATGTATATAATTACAAGCCTACCTAGATGTGAGTAGCAAAGCAAAGATCTTAAATTAAGAACTTGTTGGCCAGGTGAGGTGGTTCACGCCGGTAATCTTAGCACTCTGGGTGGCTGAGGCAGGAAGATTGCTTGAGTTTAGGAGTTGGAGGACAGCCTTAGCAAGAGCGAGGAGATCCTGTCTCTATTAAAAATAGAAAAAATTAGCCAGGTGTGGTGGCATGTGCCTGTAGTCTCAGCTACCTGGGGTGCTGAGGCAGGAGGATCACGTGAGCCCAGGAATTTGAGGTTGCTGTGAGCTAGACTGACACCACAGCACTCTAGCCTGGGTGACAAAGCGAGACTCAGTCTCAAAAAAAAAAGAAGGTTGTTATTCCTTCCTGTTGTGAGATTGTGAGACATGCTTTTGTGGCAGTTATTATTGCAGTTTGTATTTGTGTTTCCTATTCTTCAAAGAGAAAATAGTTACTGAGGGTATTTTAATGGAAGGAACATTATGAGCATTTGATAACTTTGATTTGTTGGTCTTTTCCCAAAATTAAGTAAAGAGAAATAAGACAATACCTAAATACTGATACAACTGTAGAAGCTGGGTTTTTCAGTGGTTAGACATATAAGCTGCCAGTTGTGTCTGTGGTTAAGAAGCTACAAGGCATCCATTATGTAGAGTGTGCTTTTTTGTTGTTGACTGTTCGTGTTGGAATACCTGAAGAGGGTAAGGAGACACTCCATGGGGAAAGGAGTCTACTGAAGGCAGATGCTATGCTTTGAAAAGCTATAATGCCTGATTAGTAATGTTCTGGACCTCATGATTTTTTTTTTTTATTTGTTTGCTTAATATGAAAGGTTAATCCAGCATGTATGGGGCCAAGTGTAGGCTCCCAGCAGGAACTGAGAGCTTCATGTCTTCCAGCCATCAATCAGCAGAGCTCAATGAACACAAGAGAGAACCCAAGACAGGCACCTCCTATTGATCCTCTTAAGACAAATGCTATTCCTGCATCTTTGGTGTCCCCAGCCATCAGCCAGAGCATACCTCCTCCTGTTCCTTTCACACCAGCCCAGTCAGTGACAGACTCCGTGTTTGCAGTGGCTGGAAGAGATCCTGGGTAAGCTGAAAGTAGTCCTAGAGATGATAGTGATGTGAATGGTGTCTATCAGCTTCTTTACATGTCCTGTATTATCAAGAGCAGTCTATAAAAGATGAATAGCTCCTGCTTTTAAAATAATTTTTAGATCGGTATATTGTTGAAAAAGCAAGTTAACAAAACATTGCCCCCAATCTTCAAACTTAACTTATTCACTGCTTCTTTTACAGTATGTGTTTTACTTTATACTTTTCTCTCAAATTAAAAAATTTTAACACCCTGAAACTCAACAATGTGTTTGTAACTGATGAATATACAGCTGTTGAACTGAAATTGTCTTTGCTTACTGGCTTTGGCTAAATACCTGCAGGGATTATTATTATATAGACAGTTACTTGATGTATCTTCTTATATTCCTTCTGTCTTCCAAAGAGAGCAGTTTGGGATTAATACCTATGACTCTATATGCCAAAATCTACCTCTGTACTGCACTAGAGGTTTTTCCCCCGATTTTGAGAGATTTTTCTAGATTTCAGAAATTATAATTAATGTCACATCATTTGTTTTATTTGAATTTTTACCTTCAATCACTTCAGCTCTCTTTTAACTCATGTTTTTACAGGGGTTTGTAAAATTAAAAGTGCTTTTCGCTTTATACTTTACATCTTAAAAGAGTTCATTAAGGGAATTCTAACAATATTAAATAGACACAGGAGGCCCACTACCTCAAGTGTACTTAAAGCAAGCTGTGATATAAATGGTTCATGTGCCATTTTTTCTTTCTTGACAACTATTATTTTAGTCTGGAGGGCATTACGCTGTGGCTGCTGGCTAATCACCAGAAAGGTGTCCTGCACAGCTGAAGCACACCAGTGCTTCCCCTATCCCACTCTAGTTAGCTGTGTGTGCCCAGTGCCTGGAGCTGAGTTGAACCCTTTAACTTCTGTAATAAGTGGGATCATTTGAATGAGGGAAGCTGTTGTCCTGCCCTACCACATATAGAGATGGTTGTTATCTCTACAATCACTGTGTCACACAAATATTTTAGTAACCTTTCTCTGTGAGAATTCTTTTCCTGAAAAGAAGCTGAAAGGAAAAATAAAACATTTCATTTACATACACTAGAGACCCAAGAAGTTCCATAACAACAGGCTTATAGTTTTTGACTGATTTTTTTTTCATTGTTATTTCTTGAGAGTTAGTTAAAAATTCTAATATGTCAGGCATTTTTATTCTTTAGTGTGTCTCAAAAGTTTTCTCTTCCAGATGTGTGAATAAAAGTACTCATGAGTTCAAGCCACAGAGTGGAGCAGATATAAAAGAAGGTAATGTTTAATGATAATAAATTTGTTTCTGACCTGTTTGCCAGATTCCTCTAGGTTGCTCAGAGGTCTGTTTGTGGCTGTGGTTTATGAAAACTTCAGACCTTAATGAGCCTGAGTGTTAGCTTTCCTATTTTTAGAGTGTAGGGGTTACTTAAGCCCTGAACCACTTCAAATAAATGTAGAAACCCACTTGTTAGTCACTTCTTACTAGTTTAGACTCCTTTGAAAACTTAATTTGTGAAAACTTTTCTATTAAATTTCTCAGCAAATTAATTCAAAATAAGAGTTATTTTTAGTATGTTAGATATGAAAGGTGATCCAAAGTTTAAGAGTGTTATGCTATTATTTGGTACTACTTTGTTAGAGGCATTTGCATAGAAGATAGGTTTTTTAAATAATATAAAACACACAGATTGGGCATTCACTTCTTCTGCCTGTGTGACTGTGACATCCTTTCCACTGATAATTTAGTGGATAGTGGGGCTGTTTGAAACAGCTGAAGACGCATTCATTGAACCAAGATGTACTGAGCATGCTCTCTAGGTGCCAGGCACTGTCCTAGATAGTTAGGGATGTAGTCAAGGACAAAAAGCCTCACCCACACAGAGGGGAAGGAAGTGTTATTAGAGTTGGGGGGTTGAAATTTCAGAAAAGGGGATAAGAAGCTACCATGCAGCTAGCTTGGGGAACCTGTTTTGGCAGAGGGAATATCCAGTATTGAGCCCTCAAGCAGGAATATCCCTGACGTGTTCTAAGCACAGCAAAGAGGCCAGTACAGGGAGGTGATCAGGGGGAGGAAGAAGATGAGGCCTAAGCAAACAGGGCCTGGGCTGTGCAGGGCCTTGTACACCATGTCTGACTGCAGCTGAGTGAGAGGGAAAGCTGGTCTTAAGATTTATATCATGACTATAAACACATAGTGCTTCGGATACAGTGGAGCTAAGGGTGCTATTTATGACAAAGCTGCTAATCTGGTATGATCTAAGGCCAAACACTTAATCTCTTTGAGCCTTCATTTCCTTTTCTATAAAAGGATAATTCTTACCTTACCTACCTCATAGGACTGTTATAAAGATAATAATGAAATTTATGAAAGCACTATAATGAAGTCTATAGTGATAATTATTGAGAATGACAAAGTGGTTTAATTATAAGTTACTTACACTGTGTGCCTTCTCAATTATTCAGATTTGTCTACTGATACTACATTTTGTCCTCATTTCTTTACTAGGGTGTGAAACACATAAGGTTGCTAACACAAGTTCTTTTCATACAACTCCAAACACATCACTGGGAATGGTTCAGGCAACGCCATCCAAAGGGCAGCCGTCACCCACTGTGCACACAAAAGAAGCATTAGGTAAAGCATTTTATCTGAGTGTGTAGCACCTGATACCCAATTAATGAATGTTCTTTTGCAATCTGTTTACAGCTATTCTTTCTGTTCTTTAAGGTTTCATCATGAATATGTTTCAGGCTCCTACACTTCCTGATATTTCTGATGACAAAGATGAATGGCAATCTCTAGATCAAAATGAAGATGCATTTGAAGCCCAGTTTCAAAGTAATAATTTATCTGAAAGCTATTACGTGCATAGCATTGTGGGTGGTTATCACAGGAAATATCAAAGATTATACAAGATGTGGCCTGCCCTTGATTAGCTTGTCACAAAAGGGCAGGGAACGCATGAAATAAAAATATGATGGTGCTTGACAAAGTACTCAATATGTGTGATAGATTTGCTTTGTTTAAAAAAAAAATAGTAAGTGCTAAAGAAGGACAAAACCCCCATGGATAGGAATGGCCAGGAAGGGCTGAGTACTTGAGTTGTGACCTGAGCCTTTTGGGTAGAGGAATGGCTGAGGCAGAGTGTTGGAGGCAGGCAGCTAACCCACATTTGTCCAGAAGCCGAAGACCATGATAAAGATAAGTAGGTTTAGGAGAATGATTCATACTGTGCTGATATGTAGCCAGTAACTCACGACCTGGAGCTTGAGTGCTAGACCCTGTGACCATGGTTAAGTCACTTCATCTCACTACAAAGTGACTTATTGCCTAGTATTTGAAAAGCTGGTATCAGTTCTTTTCTATAAGCTGTTATTCCTTTTTCTTATTTGTAGTTGAAGTTTAGCATAAAGGATAGTGTTTTTTCCTACTATAGTAATTAAATGCTATTTTTTATTCTATTACAGAAAATGCAAGGTCTTCTGGGGCTTGGGGAGTCAATAAGATCATCTCTTCTTTGTCATCCGCTTTTTCTGTGTTTGAAGATGGAAACAAAGAAAATTATGGGTAAAGAAGCAGTAGTTAATGGGATGCTGCACAGGTTCCTCTGGGACTTCAGGTGGTGAGGGGAGAGAATGTGGACTGCCAATCAAATGGCCATATGAGCCTTTTCACCACACAACCAGGAGTGTGCTGCTATAGTTCTTCTCCAGATTTACAGTGCTGCAAGAGTTCTAAGAGAGCAGACCTCCCATAGCAAAAACATGTGTTGAAAAAGAAAAACAGTGTGGTTATAAATTAGCAAAGAATTGAGGGATTCCATGGATGTGAAATGGTATTACATGTGAATGAATTCACCAGCACAGGTATCCGTACATGCTCTGTTTATATTTGCAGAACTGATAAATAGAGAAGGAAGTGGCTTGTATTGGGTAATGCTGCAGAGAGAATGTGCTTTTAGGCTGATGGACATTACATTAGCTGTATCTGGGAGTAGAGTGTTGTATATGTTTCACTATTAATAGTTTAAACCATGGAAAGAGAGACATCAGTGTGAATTAAAGGTATCCTGATGTGGAAGAAATTCATGTTGAGATAGAAAGGAGAAAGGGCATGGCCAGCTCCCTGAGAGGAATTGTATAGCTAGACCAAGCACTGAAAATAAGAAATAAAATGTGTTGGCATTCATGGCTTTCTACTGGCTATGACCCTAATACTTTTGCTCCTAAAAGTTTTAACTCAATATAACAGAAATTTTTGTATTTTTCACCCTCACTTAAGTAATGATAGGCCATCTTTTATATATATATAGAGTCAAATGAATTCATTTTCCACTCAATTTTGCTAGAATTGCTGTAAAAGGAATATCTATATAAATATTAGCTCATTAAATAGAATAAGTAGAGAATTTTTCTGACACTCGAGTGGTAGCATTTACTTCCTTAGCATATTTTACTATTTATAATTTTCCAAATCTTTCCTTAGATTACCACAGCCTAAAAATAAACCCACAGGAGCCAGAACCTTTGGAGAACGCTCTGTCAGCAGATTTCCTTCAAAACCAACTGTGAGCAAATCTTTGTTCATCTTTAAAATGGGTCTTACAACTCTTTCCTCTTCATTTTACCAAGTGAATATGCCAGTCAAATGATATGGTGTATATAAAACTGTGTTGAAAAATACAGTATATGAAAAATGATACTTTCAGAACATTTTTAATAATTAAGAAGAAACAGGGTATATGAATAGTATCCAAGTGTCTCACCAAAATTATTTATTAATTACTATGGTGATTTAACATTTCTCTACAAATTCTTTGAGTTGAAATTTAATTCATCTCCCTTGGAGTGTGTCTACACAGTTCCTCTCTGACCAGTATTCAAAAGTGTCAGTGCAAGAAAGATTAGGAAAGACCAATAGACAGTAACAGATTCAAGGAGACTTAAGTAGATGTGACAAGGAAGAGTAACATGGGATCCTAGATTGGATCCTGGAATAGAAAAGGGACATTACTGGAAAAATGGTGAAATCCAAATAGTTTATAGTTAATAGTATTATTTAATTTTTACAAATGTGCCAGGGTTGACTATAGAGGAAGCTTGGTGAAGGGCATATGGGAATTCTGTACTACCTTTGTAACCCTTCTGTAAATCTTGGCTTTTTTCAAATTAAAAAAAAGTATAAATATTGAAAACAAAAATGTGGCCCTTGTTGCAATGAGACGCCACTGGTATGTGTTAAAGATGAAGTATCACCATTCTAGGGAAAAGAGCAGAACCATTATGTCCTTGGCTGTTAGCCAGGTTGTCATCTGTTTCTTTTTTAATTCCTTATTTTTTTGAATCTTAATGTGTTAATGTGCAAGATTTCATGGACAAAACAGGGAGATTGCTGCTTTTTTTCAGTTCATCCTCTGTTGTAGGAAGTGCCTCACACTGAAGAGTTTTTGGATGATTCAACTGTATGGGGTATTCGCTGCAACAAAACCCTGGCACCCAGTCCTAAGAGTGCAGGAGACTTTACACGTGCTGCGCAGCTTGCATCTACACCATTCCACAAACTTCCAGCAGAGTCAGTGCACATTCTAGAAGATAAAGGTGTGTGTTACACTGTTTTAATGTCTGCCTTTCGCTTACTTTGATTGTTTAGGTATGAGTTTTCTTTTTGAAAATTCTAAATGGGAACTTTTAAAATCATTAAAGAAGAAACTTAAAATCCATTCATTGTATTTTCACTTGTATGTTTTTTTCATAAAATCTGTGTATTTTAAAAATGTAATAACCTAAATTATAGGTAGTACAGGGGAAAAAAATCTATAGAAGCATTTAAAGGCAAATAAAATTCAACCCATTTGTACAAGGTATGTTTATTTTGTCTCACAGCAAACAAAAAGGTTACAATAGACAGATTAAACTATTTGAATGCTAAAAATAACGAACATTTATATTTTCTAATTTAATGAGAGTAACAAATTGCCAATTTTAGTTCTTGATGTGTGTCTACAAATTTTACAAGTACTATACTCAGTCTAATTTTTCCATTTTTTTTTTGTCATGATCTGACTTTGAGAGTAATGATAAAATCACAGGTAGTCCTTATTTCTACCCCTTTCCAAATCTGTCTCCCTATATATATAAAAGATCTTTATATATCCAGAATTAAACCCTAATACATGAAGTTGTTAGCTATTAAGTACCAACCTACAAAATACACAGTTCTCTCTTGGTATCCATGGGTATTTGGTTCCAGGAACCCCTGCAGATACTAAACTCTACATAAATGCTCAAGTCCCATAGTTGACCCTACAGAATTTGTGAATACAGAGGGCTGACTGTATACTAAAAATAGCAGTTGTTCACCAAAACAATAAGGAAGAACTGCCAAAGAATTTAACTTCTCTAGATGGAAATATAGTTTAATGTGAATTCTGAGCCTGTAGACCTAGACATTTTTGACTAAGGATTTCTTTTTTTTAGACAGTCTTGCTCTGTCACCCGGGCTAGAGTGCCATGGCGTTAGCCTAGCTCACAGCAACCTCAAATTCCTGAGCTCAAGCGATTCTGCCTTGGCATCCCAGGTAGCTGAGACTACAGGCTAATTTTTTCTATTTTTAGTACAGACATGGTCTCGCTCTTGCTCAGGCTGCTCTTGAACTCCTGACCTCAAGCAGTCCTCTCACCTCAGCCTCCCAGAGTGCTAGGATTACAGGCGTGAGCCACCACACCTGGTCTTTTGACTAAGGATTTCTTAGAGTGCTAATCCAGTATGTTCAATTTCTTTTCTGAATCTTAAAGGAGAGTTTTGTTGAAACTTGAACAATTGTTAGGCACCATCACAAACTTGCCACTTCAACAAAAAAAAAAAGCCTTTTCCATTTGCGAAAGATAGTTTATTTAGTCCCAGGAGTCTTTCAAAGAGTCAATATTGGCTATTCTTAGAGTATTTGCCACTTTGGTTCTGTAAACAGAAGCTAATGTTCTAGTGCTAAAAAAATATTAGTACCTGTTTAATGAGGGAATATCTGATAAAATTTAATCCACTGTAATACTCAGCTGTGTACAGTATTAACATCACTTGTTAGAAGTTCATTCTGTATGTCTGCCATATCTAGTTTATGTATCTATCTGTAGATAGTTTTTTGTGTTTTTTTTTAAAGTTATAAGGAGTGATAAGTTTTGCCAGGTAGCTTTCTGGTTTAAACATGAAATCATTTCAATCAACTAAATGCTAAATGATTGACTAAAACATGTTAAACTGAAAGACACAAAATATCTGCCCTCTAGAGCATTATAGCTTTTTACTTTCCATGTCCTTGTCTTCAGATTCTCCTAAAGCTGGGTGTACCCTGCCATCCATTCCAGTAATCTCCATGGTCTGGTCATCCTGCTCACAGTGGACCTGCCACTCTCTGGACCCCTGTTTTCTTCGAGGATTGTTATGGATTAGACGTAGAGTTGAAATGTTCACATATATTAGTAGTAGATTTTTAAAGTGATTTCCCCACCCCTCATTTTTGAATCTTACTACACATTTTACCATGGAACACTATTTTGGAATTACAGTGAAAATCAGTGTCAAAAGAAATCCCAGACTTTGTAACCATATCAAATGGTGTGTATTATGCTCATATGTGCATGTAATTTGTCTGTCTCTAATTTTCTGTATCTTTCAGAAAATCTGGTAGCAAAACAGTGCACCCATGTGACTTTGGATTCTTGTGAAGAAAATGTAGTGGTACCTTCAATGGACAGAAAATTCAGGTATTGTGAGGATTTATGTGGTTCTTTCATTCTCTTCATTTCTATTCTAGCTTTGTTTTTGTTTTGTTTTTGAGACAGAGTGTTGCTCTGTAGCCTTGGCTAGAGTGCAGTGGCATCATCATAGTTCACTATAACCTCAAACTCCTGGGCTCACATGATCCTCCTGCCTCAGCCTCCCAGGTTGCTGGGACTACAGGTGTACGCCACCATGCCCGGCTAAGTTTTCTATTTTTTGTAGAGATAAGGTCTCACTCTTGCTTAAGCTGGTCTGGAACTCCTGATCTCTTATGCGATCCTCCCACCTCGGCTTCACAGAGTGTGAGGATTATAGGTGTGAGCCACCTTGCCTGGCCTAGCTTTGCTTTTTAAACTCTAATAGAATACCTAATTCCAACCCTTAAAGGTTGATAAAGTTTTTGTGTACTCACAGCTTTAAGTAGAAGATACTCTCTGTGTATATAAATACAATAGTGACCCCAAGCACTTGATATATCAGGCCAGTACTTGATGAGAAAAACATCAAAGAAACCCAAATTAAAGGTCATTCTACATAATACTTGGCCAGTACTCTTCAAAACAGTAAAGGTTTTTGAAAAACTAAAAAACTTACAGATGAGAAAGGAGTAAGGAGACATGAAAACTAAATGCAACCTGGTATCCAGGACTTGGATACTGGAGCAAAAGAATAGTAGTGGCAAGAGTGGTCAAGTCTGAATGAAGTCTGTAGGTTAGTTAACACTAATATAATAATGTTGGTTTGTTAGTTTTGACGCAGGTGCCATTGTAATAGGAGATGATAACATTAGCAGAAATTGGGTAAGAAGTACGTAGGAATCCTTTATTATCTTTGCAACATCTTAAAATTATTACAAAAGTTTATTTGAAAAAAATTCACAGAAAAAATGTGACAGCTGACAGTATCAATGTATGAAAATACATATATAAATTTATTTGTGTAAAAATATATATTTTGACATTTGTGTTTAGATGGATATAGATGTGGGACTGTGTATATGTGGAGATATATACACAGTTGATTTTCATTATTCATTGTAATTCTGTTATATGAAGTCACTGTGAATACTGAATTAGTGAATACTGAACCACTATTCCTAGGGGGAATACAGACTCTGGTTCCTGTAAGCCTTTGGTCACATTTTGTTTAAAGACACCTTATTTGATATATGTCGTTGATTCATTAACATTGAACTCACATCCAACAACACTATAACTCATATCTGAATGGAGCTTATCTAATATGTGTGTTCTCTCCATAAGGCACATCACAGATTGTGCTTAGGAACATTAGACAGCACTTAGGCACTCTACTTTGAGACCAGCAACAACAGCAAAATCAACAGCAAAATCACCCAAAAAAAGTACAATAACATGAAAAACATGTCACTAAATATACCATGAAAGGGACACTTGTTTATATGAGAGCTGAACCAAGAAAGCTGAACATCAACTTTTTCAGTCTGAGCTGGGAATGTTTTAGGTGACTCAAATTTTTTGTCACTCTGCGTATCTGCAGATGAATGCAAAATCACCATGAATAGTGATATGAGGCTTACAAATAAATTTTAGCTTGTGGGTGAATTCACAAATATTAAATCCACGAATACTAAGGATCCACTATGTGTGTGGGTAAACATATACATATATACTTCCATATACAGTCATGTGTTGCTTAACAATGCGGACACATTCTGAGAAATGCATTGTTAGGTGATTGCATCATTGTGTGAACATCATAGAGTGTACTTACACAAACCTAGATGGTATAGCCTACTACATATCCAGGCTATATAGTATGGCCTATTGTTCGTAGGCTAAAAACCTGTGCATTATGTTACTGTGCTGAATATTGTAGACAGTTGTAACATAACAGTAAATATTTGTGTATCCAAATGTAGAAAAGGTATGGTAAAAAAAAAAATACAATATAAAATATAAATCAGAAGATAAATGGAACACCCGATTAGGGCACTGACCATGAGTGGAGGTGAGTCATTGAGCGGTGAGTGAATGTGAAAGCGTAAGACATTACTGTACACTACTGTAGATTTTATAAACACTGTACACATAGGCTATACTAAATTTATTAAAAATGTTTTTCTTTCTTCAGTAATAAATTAACCTTAGCTTACTGTAACTTTTTTACTTAGAAACTTTTTAATTTTTTAACTGCTTTACTCTTTTGTAATAACACTTACCGTAAAACACAAACACATTGTACAGCTGTACAAAAATATTTTCTGTCTCTATATCCTTATTCTGTGAGCATTTTTTCTATTTTTTAAATTTTTTATTTTTTACTTTTTAAACTTTTTTGTTAAAAACTAAGAAACACACACATTAGTCTAGGCCTACAGAGGTTCAAGATCATCAAAATGTCACTAGGAAATAGGAGTTTTTCCACTCCATTTTAATCTTACGCAACCACCATTGTATATGCTATTTATTGTTGACCAAATAGTCATTGTGTGGCACATGACTATCTATTTGGAAATGTACTGGAATGTTAAGTTGTTAGATTGTTGTTGACAGTTTCTGTTTGTTTCAATGTTATAGACGAAAGCCATCTTCGGAATGAAGTTAAGTATTAGATCTTGAATATACTAGCGTTGCTTAGATGTAGCTTGGAGAAATAAACTCATTCCTCCCCACATTTCCTACTAAAGAATATCCAATGTATCACCTCACCTATTTAATATATTACCTTGTCTTTAATTTTCTTTTTCTATTTATATTGTATTAGATGTATATTTTCATATATTTGTTTGTCTAAAGAAAATGCTTTAATCAACTTTCAGTCCATGAGGCTATTGTGAAATGTTATTCCTGTGAAATGAAAAAGAATGTCCCACTATGTTGTGGGACTTCTATGTGACCAAATCCAGCAGGCTTCTAATCATGCGGTATTTTTATTTCCTCTTTATCCCTTTCACACATCCAGTCCAATTCAAGAGAAAAGCCCAGAACAAGCATTTCCCTCTGACATGTATTCAGCATCCTTACTCCATCAGAACCAGCCTGCTGCAGGTGGTGTACTTACCCAGGAGGCAGAGCGAGGCCTCGAGGCTTGTAAACTCACAGACACTGAGATTGCCATTGCAGAGGATCCACCAGATGCTATTGCTGGGCTCCAAGCAGAACGGATGCAGACTGATTCACTTGGGAATGTTGATGCTCCAAGTATGAACAGATGTTTTGCCCTTAAATAAGGACAATAGCATGGGAAAAGCTGTTCCATGAAAGAAGCTCAAAGAATGGGGACTTGAATGTCACTGAATAGAACAAATGTCATTGAATTCAGACAAAACTTGCATATCTGCATCACAATGTAGTATAACAATAGCATATTTGAAGGGCAAATCAATTCATTTTAGAAGGTATCAAAATAGCTACTATTGGAAGAGGGAGTTAGAATTTGAGAGCCTACTATGTGCCAGGCATTTAGTCTAATATTGTTATCCCCGTATTATAGAAAAGTAAACTGAAGCCTCCTCAAGACTTAAGAGACAACTTCCCACCCCACCACCCCCACCCTTCATGTTACAGTCTTGCATAGTGGTTAAGAAAACACACAGACTCTGGAGAGAGACTGCCTAGGTTCTAATTCTAGCTCCTCTACCTAAGTAGTCATGTGATCTTGGCCAAGATTATTTCAATTCTCTGTAGCACTCTGTCCTTATCTCTAGAGTAGACCTGATGCCAATACCTACCATAGAGGCTTATTGTGAGAACTGAACAGGTTAATAGACCTAAAGTACTCATAACAGTGTACTGCACATGCTTAGCATTAACTAAATGTTAACTGTGTTGGATTAGTCTTTGCTAACTGCCACTAATAGAATTTTTTATAACATTCTAGATTCGAGAGAACCTTTTTCTTGCCTTTAGAAATTATTTCCTTTTGGGGACCCAAAGTATATCTCATACATGCAGATTGCACATAAGTAGTATAAGTGTTGTGTGTATATAAGTGGAAAAGCCATGAAAGAGTATGTCTATTTGAACACATTAGAACTAACTGATGTCCAAGTCTGCCCTTCAGACACACACCCCTGACGATGTTAAAGACAGAATCTAGCCATTCCAGGGGAGTAGAACAGATGCACCTGGTATTGATTCCCTTTGTCACAACTGAATATTGATCCAAATTTGTAGCTCTAAAATGGTAAATAATAAACTGTATAACTACCAATTTTGACTTTTGAAAATATTAAATGGTTCTTTATTATTTGAATCAATGCTCTTTATAGAGTAAGGCTTTTGGAAGCTTATTTAATGAATGTTTCCACTTTACATTTTCGTTGGTAAAATTCTTGAGTACTGAATTCGTATTTCTTTCTTTGTTCTCATTCCTTTAAGACTTCAGTGTTGAGAACCCATGGGATGATAAACTGATTCTCAAACTTTTATCTGGGCTTTCTAAACCAGTGAATTCCTATACAAATACTTTTGAATGGCAATGTAAACTTCCAGCCATCAAGCCCAAGACTGAATTTCAATTGGGTAAGAATTATTTGTGTAAAATAACTTTAAATCCTTGTTTCTCTATGGCAAGTTGATGGCAACTCACGTGTGTGTGTGTGTGTGTGTGTGTGCGCGCGCGCGTGCGCGTGTATGGTCCTTCTGCTCACCCCTCCCACCTCCAATGAAGAGTTGTATCTTTAGTATTAAGTGGAGAACATTTTGTTAAGCCATGACTGTAGGATTATGGATTATGATTACTATTTGGACTACAGTTTGTATAACTTATAGAAAGTAATTTGGCAATGTCTATCAAAATAAAAAATGCATATACTCTTAGACCCAGCCATCCACTTTTAAGAATTTCATATATATACTATGGTACACTTCTATAGTAAAATACTATAGTAAAAATCTATAGTAAAATTGGTAACAGAACAAGGAAGCTCACTCTGTACTCATAGGGAATGATATCCAAAACATACTATACTGTTAAATGAAAAGGGCAGAACAGTATGTATTATATGCCACCATTAAAATGGTTAACTGTTAGTGAAGATGGGAAACTGGGTAGATGTAGATAACAATGGGAGCAAAACTTCACACTATGCTTTTTAATTTTTTAATTAATAGACTATTTGTTAGAGCAGCTTTAAGTTTACAGAAGAATTCAGGATAAAGTACAGAGTTCCCATATAACTGCCTCCCCATATACACACACACACACAGATTTTCTTATTATTAACACCTTGCATGAATGCAGTACATTTGTTACAATTAATGAGCCAATATTGATACATTATTATTAACTAAAGTCCATAGTTTACATTAGGATTCATTCTTTGTGTTGTACATTCTGTAGGGTTTGACAAATGTATAATGACATATCTATCATTACAGTATCATATGGAATAGTTTCACTGCCCTAACAATCCCCTATGCCTCACCTATTCGTCTCTTCCTTGTTGTCCCCCAATCCCTGACAACCACTGATCCTTTTACTGTCAACATAGTTTCTCCTTTTCCATAGCATATAGTTGTAGTTATACAATATGTAGTTCAGTTGGCTTCTTTTACTTGGCAACATATATTTAAGGTTCCTCTGTGTCTTTCTGTGATTTGATAGTTCTTTTTTTAAAGCACTGAGTAATTTTTATTGCATAAATGTACCACACATTGTTGGTACATTGTTTATCCATTATCTAATGAAGGACATCATGGTTCAAGTTTTGGCAATCATGATAAAGTTGCTGTAAACATCTGTGTGCAGGTTTTTGTGTGGACATAAATTTTCAACTCATTTGAGTAAATATCAGGGAGTGCAATTGCTATAGTATATGATGAGAATATGTTTACTTTTTTAAGAAAATTCCAAACTCTCTTGCAAAGTGGCTATATAATTGTGTATTCCCACCAACAATGAATGAGAGTTTCTCATTCTTGCCAGCAATTTGGTGGTATTAGTGTTTTGGGTTTTAGCTATTCTAATAGGTATATAGTGGTATCTCAGTATTGTTATAAGTTGTAATTTGCTGATGATATACGATAGTGAACATTTTTTCATATATTTATTTGCCACTGTATATCTTCTTCAGTGAGAAGTCTGTCCAGATGTTTTGCCCAGTTTTCAATTGGTTGGTTTCTTATCGTTGAGTTTGAAGACTGACTTCTTTATGTATTTTGGGTAACAGTCCTTTATTAGATATGTATTTCACAATGACTTTCTGTCAGTTTCTAACTTGTCTTTATTTTTCTAACTTATGTCTTTTGCAGAGCAGAAATTTTTGAAATCCAGCTTATCAGTTCTTTCTGTAATTAATCATGCCTTTGGTGTTGAATCTAAAAAGTCATCACCAAATGCAAGGTCATCTAGATTTTCTCCTATGTTATCTTCTAGGAGTTTTATAGTTTTGAATTTTACATTTAGGTCTGTGATCCATTTTGAATTAACTTTTGTGGAAGGTGGAAGGTCTGTCCAGATTCGTTTTTTTGCATGTGGATATCTATTATGCCAGCACCATAGACTATTCCTTCTCTATTGAACTATATTTACTCCTTTGTCAAAGATCAGTTGACTGTACAGATGCTTCTTGACTTATGATGGGATTATGTCTTGATAAGCCCATTGTAAATTGAAAATATGATAAATTGAAAATGCAAAAAAAAAAAGAAAGAAAGAAAATGCCTTTGACACACCTAACCTTCTGAATATTATAGCTTAGCCAAGCCTACCTTAAACACACTCAGACCACTTATGTTAGCCTACAGTTGGGCAAAATTATGTGACACAAAACCTATTTTGTAACAAAGTATTGAATATCTCATGATTTACTGAATATTGTATTGAGAGTAAAAAACAATATAGTTGTATGGGTTCTCAAATTACCGCTTCTACTGAATGGGTATTGCTTTTGCACTGTTGTAAAGTAAAAAATCCTGAGTCGAGCCATCATAAATCAGGGACTGTCTGTATTAATGTGAATCTATTTCTGGACTCTATTCTGTTCCATTGATCTATTTATCTTTTTTTTTTTTTTTTTGCCAATACCTCGTCTTAATTAACTGTATCTTATAGTAAGTCTTGAAGTCGGGTAGTGTCAGTCCTCTGATTTTGTTCTTCTTCACTATTGGGTTGACTGGTCTGAGTCCTTAGCCTTTTCATATAAACTTTAGAATTGGTTTTTTGATAGCCACAAAATAACTTGCTGAGATTTTGATTGGGATTGCATTAAATCTATAGATCAAGATGGGAAAAACTGACAGTATTAAGTCTTCATGTTTATGTACATGGAATAACTCCATTTATTTAAATCTTATTGGATTTCTTTGGTCAGAGTTTTATATTTTTTCTCTCATATAGATGTGGTACATATTTCATTAAATTTACAACTATTTTACTCTTTTTGGTGTTTATGTAATAGTATTGTGTTGTTTTGTTTTGTTTTGTTTTGTTTTTTGAGACAGAGTCTCACTTCTGTTGCCTGGGCTAGAGTGCCGTGGCGTCAGCTTAGCTCACAGCAACCTCAAACTCCTGGGTTCAAGCAATCCTCCTGCCTCAGCCTCCCGAGTAGCTGGGACTACAGGCACGCACCACCATGCCAGGCTAATTTTTTCTATATATTTTTAGTTGGCCAATTAATTTTTTTCTATTCTTAGTAGAGACGGGGTCTCACTCTTGCTCAGGCTGGTTTCGAACTCCTGACCTTGAGCGATGCGCCCACCTCGGCCTCCCAGATAGTATTGTGTTTTTAATTTCAAATTTCAGTTGTTCATATCTATTACATAGGAAAGCAATTGACTTTTGTATATTTGTCTTATATCCTGTAACCTTTTTATAATCACTTATTAGTTCCAGATTTCTTTGTTGTTGATTCTTTGGGATTTTTGACATAGCCAATCCTGTCATCTGCAAAGGAAGACAATTTTATTTCTTTCTTTTGTATGTATGTATACTTTTTATTTCTTTTTCTTGTCTTATTGCATTATCCAGGACTTTTAGTACAATGTTGAATAGAAATGGTAAGAGGGGAGTTCCTTCCCTTATTCCTGATCTTAGTTTATCACCATGAAGTATGTTGTTTAGCTATTGGCTTTTTATACATATTTTTTATCAAGTTGAGGAAGTATCTCTCTCGTTTTCCCAGGTTTTTTTTGTTTTTTCATCATAAATGGGTGTTGGATTTTATCAATAAATCCATTGGATTTTGCCATTAAACCCATCTGGGCCCAGTGCTTTCTGTTTTGGAAGGTTAATTATTGATTCAATTTCTTTAATAGATGTAGGACTGTTTAGATTATCTGTTTCTCCTTTGTGAGCTTTTGTAGATTGTGTCTTTCAAGGAATTGCTCCATTTCATCTGGCTTCTCATGTTTGTGAATATGGCATTTGTTATATTCCTTTAACCTTTTAATGTTCATGAGCTCAATAGGCATAGCTCCTCTTTCATTTCTAGTATCAGTTACTTATGTCTTCCCTCTTTTTTCTTAGTTAACTTGTTTAGAAGTGTGTTAACTTTATTAATTTTTCAAAGACCCAGCTTTGGGTTTTGTTGATTTTATCTGTCAATTTCTAGTATAATACTTATTATTTCTTTTCTTCTGGTTACTTTAGATTTGCTCTTTTTTCTAGTTTCCTAAGGTCGCAGCTTAAATTTTTGATTTAGATTTTTCTTTATTTCTAGTATATGTATTTAGTGCTATAAATTTCCCTCTGCTGCATTCCACAAATTTTGGTAAATTATATTTTCATTTTCCTTTGAATAAAAATTTTGGTAAATTGTATTTTCATTTTCCTTTGAAAAATAAAAAAATATATATATTTTTTTATCATAGCCTTGGGAGGAACCTGGGGCCGCTAGTGTGTTTGAAGTGTGGATGATCAGTGTGTCCTGAAATTCACATTAATTCTCCAGCTAGCTGTGTTTTTCATCGATAAACGAGCTGCACGAGCCAAGTGATCCACTGTTAAGAGTCGTACAATCAAAACATTTTAAAACTTCTCTTGAGACTTCTTTGACCCATGTGTTAATCAGAAGTGTGTTTAATCTCCAAGTATTTGTGGGACTTTCCAGCTATCTTTCTGTTATTGATTTCTAGTTTCATTCCATTGTGGTCTGAGAGCATACTAGGTATGGTTTTTATTTTTTTAAATTTGGTGAGCTGTGTTTTATGGTCTAGGATGTGGCCTATCATGGCGAATGTTCCATGTGTGCTTGAGGAGACTATATATTCTGTTATTGGGTGAAGTATTCCAGTAATGCCAATTAGATCCAGTTTTGATTGATGGTGCTATTCAGTTCAACCATGTCCTTGCCAATTTTCTGCCTGCTTGATCTGTCCATTTCTGATGGAAGGGTGTTGAAGTCTCCAACTATAATAGCGAATTCATCTGCTTCTCCTTGTAGTTCTATCAGTTTTTGCCTCATGTATTTTGACACTCTCTTATTAGGCTTATACACGTTATATCTTCTTGGAGAGTTGACCCCTTTATCTTTATATAATGCCCCTTTTTATCCCTGATCTTTGTTTTGCTCTGAACTCTGCTCTGTTTGAAATCAATATAGCTATTCCCACTTTCTTTTGATTAGTGTTAGCATGGTAGATCTTTCTCTGTCCCTTTAATTTTAATATATCTGTCTTTCATATTTAAAGTATATGTTTCTGTTTTTATTGGTATTTTAGACCATTGATGTCTAAAGTGATTATTGACATAGTTGGATTAATGTTTATTTTTTACTGTTTTCTATTCATTGCCCTTGTTCTTTGTTTCTTTTTTTTCTTCTCTTCTCTTTCTGCCTTCTCTGATTTTAATTATTTCATATGATTCTATTTTCTCTCCTTAGCATAGCAATTATGTTTTTCTTATTTTTTTGTTTTGTTTTATTTTGTTTTTTAATGGTTGCCCTAGAGTTTTCACTATACATTCACATCTAATCCACGTTCATCTTCAAATAACATTTCATCACTTCATGGATAGCGCCAAGTACCTGATAACAGAGTATTCCAATTCCTATCCCCGCCCCCTGTCTTTTATAACATTACTGTCATTCATTTAACTTATCCATAGGTATACTCACTGAATACATTGTTGCTACTGTTTTGAACAAACTTATTTATTAAATGAATTAAAAATAAGAAAAATCAAATTTTTATTTATCTTCATTTATTCTCTAACACTCTTTCAATGATGGTTTCTGGCCTATATCATCTTCCTTTTCTCTGAAGAACTTCTTTTAACATTTTTTACAAGGCAGGTCTACTGGTGACATATTCCCTGAATTTTTGTTCACATAAGACAGTCTTTATTCTTCACTTTTGAAGGATAATTTTACTGGATACAGAATTCTAGTTTGTTGGGTTTTTTTCTTTCAATACTTTAAATATTTTACTTCACTCTTCTTGCTTGTATGGTTTCTGGGAAGTCCTATGTAATTTTTATCTTTGCTCTTCTATAGGTAAAATGTTTTTATTCCTCTGGCTTCTTTCAATATTTTCTCTGCCTTTAATATTCTACAGTTTGAATATGATATGCCTAGGTGTCAATTTATTGGTATATATTCTGTTTGGTGCTCTTTAAGCTTCCTGGATCTGTGGTTTGGGGAATCTGTGGTTAGATTATTAATTTTGGAAAATTCTCAGCCATTATTACCCCAAATATTTCTTCTGTTTCTTTCTCTCTTTTTTCTTCCTTTTGGTATTCCCATTCACCTATTGCATGTTACATCTTTCATAGTTGTTCCACAGTTTTTAAATATTCTGTTCCATCTTTTTCATTTTTTCTTGTTATTTTTTTGCATTTCAGTTTTGGAAGTCTCTATTAGTCATATCTTTAAGTTCATTGATACTTTCCCCAGGCATATATAGTCTATTGTTGAGCCCAACCAAAGCATTGTTCATTTCTGGTATAGTGAGGTTTTTTATTTCTAGCATTTTCTTTGGCTCCTTTCTCAGAGTTTCCATTTTTCTGCTTATGTTACCTATTTCTTTTTGCCCATTGTCCAGTTTTTCCATTAGCACCCTTAGCATATTAATCATAATTTTAAAATAATTTATGGTCTGATAATTCTAAAATCTCTGCCATATCTGTGTCTGTTTCTGATGCTTATTCTGTCTCTTCAAGCTGCGATTTTTGTCTTTTAGTATGCCTTGTGGTTATTTGTTAAGAGCCAGGCCTGATGTAGTAGGTAAAAGAAACTGAGATAAACAGGCCTTTAGCGTGAAGTTTTATGCTTATCTGGCTAGGGGTTAGGCTATGTTTATTGTTTGCTGTCATTGTAAGTATCAGAGGCTAACATTTCCCTTTGTGTCTTTCTTTTTGTTTCCTCTGTTGTCTTTGGGTTTCCTTAGAGACTTCTTAATCAAGGTCTGGGATGTGTAGTTCTTTCCATTGTGATCCCCCCAATACCAGCTCCAGCAGTGGTTTCTGTTCCTTGGCTTCTCTGGCAAGCTGTGATCCTCTGTATCTGCCTGTCTGCCTCCCTAGTTTGGGGGACAGGAGTTTGTCCTGCGACCTCAATTCTCTAATGAACCTAATAATTGTTGATTTTCAGTGTTGAGCTTTTTTTCTTATTGTGAGAGTAGAATGATGCCTTCTAAGCTCTGTATATGTTGGACCAGAAACCAGAAATCTACTTTTTTATATCTGATTTTGAACATGTGAATTCTTTTTTAAAAATGTAATTTAAAAATCTACAACTTCACCTCTATGGTCTTTCTCCTTAAAACCAGTAGCCCACCCGGGTGGATCGCTTAAGATCAGGAGTTCGAAACCAGCCTGAGCAAGAGCAAGACCCCGTCTCTACTAAAAATAGAAAGAAATTAATTGACCAACTAAAAATATATAGAAAAAATTAGCCAGGCATGGTGGCGCATGCCTGTAGTCCCAGCTACTCAGGAGGCTGAGGCAGAAGGATCGCTTGAGCCCAGGAGTTGGAGGTTGCTGTGAGCTAGGCTGACGCCACAGCACTCTAGCCCGGGCAACAGAGTGAGACTCTGTCTCAAAAAAACAAAAACAAACCAGTAGCCCCAAAGTAACTACAAGAAAAATATCAAACAAACATAATTGGAGGATGTTCTACAACATACCTGACTAGTATTCTTTGTAACTGTCAAGGTCATCAAAAACAAGGAACATTTGAGAAACTCACAGCCCAGAAGAGGCTAAGGAGATATGATGATTACATATGATATATCCTGGATCATAGGGAAAAACTAGTGAAATCTGAGTAAAATGTGGAATTTAGTTAATAGGAACATTGGTTCTTTGTGACAAACGTACCATGCTTATTTAAGAGTTAACAATAGGAGAAACTGGGCACAGAATATACAGAAACTCTACTCTCTTTGCAACTTTTCTGTAAATTGAAAACTATTCTAAAAGGTTTACTTAAATTAAAAGATTTTTATTGTCTATTACAAAGATTGGTACAGTTATACTTTGCCCTTTTTTATTCTATTCTAAAACTCATTCGTCACATAACTTTGTTTAGTGCTATACAGAGGATTTTTGTTGTTCTTTCTAACATCTCAACAGTCTTGCAAAGAAGGCAGCACAGGCATTACCCCTTTAAAATACAAGAACACTGGTAAAGAGACAATAACTGCCCAAGGTCACACAGCCAAGTGACAGGCCGGAGCTCAGCAGTGCTGCCCTTACTCCTTCACAGAGCATCTGGTGAGGGGCTTTTCTGTGGCAGATATTTAACTTTCATATAAGACTAGAAAAACATTTCCTAAGGCAGCTATATCCATTTTTATTTATTAAAAATGCAATTTAAGCACCAAGATAATTTTACAATTCTTCATTTTGATAAAGTCCTTAATGTTTTGAGCCTTTTTGTCATTTTGACATATGTTTCTTCTAAGGGTCTATGCAGGTTTACGTCCATCACCTTCTTGGAGAAGGGGCTTTTGCCCAGGTCTATGAAGCTACCCAGGGAGATGTGAATGATACTAAAAGTAAACAGAAATTTGTTTTAAAGGTAAATGACCTGAACAGGTTTTTATACAATGTAGAAATGAATTTTAGAACTTGAGTTTTTCTTTTTTAAGATAGTGGTGTCTGTCATTTATGTCTGTTTCATTTATGTCTATAGTCAGCAATTAAAAAACAAAAACTACAGGGATTCTGAATTGCCTTTCCACTAAAATTATCTTGCAGCAACCCCTCTTCTACAGCAACAATTTATAGCTTGTTGTCACTTTCAATCCCACATCTTTACTGGGGTAGAGGTTGGTTTCTTGCTTTCATTTTTCAGAATGTGAAAATGGGTATGAATGTCACATAACTGATTTGCAGGTCCAGAAGCCTGCCAATCCATGGGAATTCTACATTGGGAACCAGCTGATGGACAGACTAAAGCCAGCTATGCAACACATGTTTATCAAATTCTATTCTGCCCACTTCTTCCAGAATGGCAGTGTATTGGTAGGAGATCTCTACAGCTATGGAACATTATTAGTAAGTATATTCATTTTTATGATGGGAACATGAATTTAAAATGCATTTTTGGCTTGTGCATACCTTTTGTAGTTGGAGCTTTTATTGGAGTGGTGGGCAGGGGAAAAACTTTTAACTGGAAATTTTATTAATTCTGTGCAACTAACTCAGGATTCCACTTTCCACTGTTTCTAGAATGCCATTAATCTCTATAAAAATACCCCTGAAAAAGTGATGCCTCAAGGTCTCGTCATCTCTTTTGCTATGAGAATGCTTTACATGATGGAACAAGTGCATGACTGTGAAATCATTCATGGAGACATTAAGCCAGACAATTTCATACTTGGAAACAGGCAAGTGTTGTGGTTTTACAGGGTTCTTCTGTTACCATTTCCATAACAGCCTTTCATCATTTGTGCTCATGAAGCCTGGCCCTTGTTTGTGTTTAATATAGATTTTTGGAACAGGACGGCGAAGACGATGATTTATCTGCTGGCTTGGCACTGATTGACCTGGGTCAGAGTATAGATATGAAACTTTTTCCAAAAGGAACTACATTCACAGCAAAGTGTGAAACATCTGGTTTTCAGTGTATTGAGATGCTCAGTAACAGACCATGGAACTACCAGGTATAAAACTAAAGTGAGAGATTTGGAAATATTTTCCTGTATTGTACTTACCAGATTTTCAAAATGAATTTGGGGATCTAGTTAGTTTGAGCTGGTTTCTTGAGCAGCAGTTGAAGGAGAGATGAACTTAAGGTTTGGGGTGTGGGGGATATGCCTGTGAGGCTCTCATAGGCAAGGTAGTAGATTTGACTGTGATAGATGGTGCAGTCAGATTTCTAACCGGATGCATGGCCATATCCAAAAGGTGTTAGGAAAGTATCATTATTATCCTAAAGGAAGGTTTCAGAATGTTCAACAAACTAGAATATTAGATGACCAGAAAAGAGAATACTAGCTGGGATAAATGGAAACTTTTGAATTTGGGTTAACAAAACCAACTACCCAGTTCCCAGGTGAGAACTGTGTCTTTCCCAGAGCCCATGATAAAGAGGGCAAAGGTGGGGGTCTTGTTTCTAGTATGTTGGTACTGCCAGTGAAGCCTTAGGAGATGATTGTCTTCTGTCCTGTGGTTATGGACAGTGCTAGACTGTTCTTTTCAGTTATGAACACATTACACAATGAGAGGCCTTGAAGTATAGTCAGAGAACTATGACCAGAGTCCCAGGGAAGGGAGTTGGGAGGACTTCCAGGTTGTCCATGTGGAAGAGAGAGTGGAGTGTAGTGCTTGCCCCATGACAGAATGAAGGACCTGAGAAGGACCCAGTAACTCAGGAGGACAGAGCTTTTCAAGAGGCTACCTCAGGAGGTAATTGGTGGTCTGCTGTCCATGGAAGCCTCCAGCTAAACCTAGTTCAGTAGGACATATCTGAACAAATGGCTTCCAGAATTCTTTAAAATCTTATGGAGTATTTAGCTTACTGCCTAAGTTAGAATCTTAACATACTCATGTGTAAATGAGTAAATTTAAGTCATATATACCTATATTTTCTTTATAGATTGATTATTTTGGGGTTGCTGCAACAATATATTGTATGCTTTTTGGCACTTACATGAAAGTGAAAAATGAAGCAGGAGTCTGGAAGCCTGAAGGTCTTTTTAGAAGGTGAGTATTAGCATTGGTGCTACAGTGACAAGAGAATATAGTAGAATGTTGAGTTCCATCTGGCAGAGAAAGGATCTCTGCCACCACATGGAAAACCCATGCTTTGGTCAGTATAGTGACAGAATGCAATGCTGGGCCCTGGGCACAGTGAGGCAGTTCCATAGCTTCTCCACTTCTCTTTCCCCGTTTGTGAAAATGGGGCAGCTGATGCCCTCATAGAATCACTCAGAGCTCCTGGCCCAGTGGTTGGCATCCTGTCACCCTCAAATGTTTCTACCCGTTAGGGGAATCACCGGATGTCACTATTACTTGGGTTTTTGCTTGTTTGTTTTTTGTCTATGTAAATGGGAATAATACCGATCCTACTTTTCTCAGATGTTATAAGAAGCAAAAGAAATAATGTATGTGACAGTGCTTTGTAAATTATAAAGTGATATGATGAGGCAGCTGGTACAGGACAGGGTTTTAAGTCCCAGCTCTGTGGGACTTCAGTTTCTTAAAGACTGTTTTCTCATCTATAAAATCACAGTGAAAATTCATGAGTAGACAAGAGGTCTTCTTATCAACATGAATGGCTTTCCTAATGTGTGAGCAAACTATTGGGGATGTTTTGTTTAAGCTGAGTATTTGGTTCACACGCATTCTTTATATCACTTACACTTTAACATTTTTTGATGTATAACAACATACACAGAAAAGGATACTTACCTGTGCAGCCTAATAGGATTGTACATATGTTTATACCCTCTTGAAAAAATTTAAGATGGGAGTCCTGTGGCCCTCATCCCTTTCCCTCCCCCCAAAAAAGAAAAGGAAAATACCCAGCAGTGATCCTGTGAAATGTTGTGTGCTGTAACGTGAATAAGGTTAGGTTCAGGCCCCGGAGGAAAACTTATAACAAGTATGCTTTATTCTGAATAACGAGCAAATACTTTATTCTTTCTCTTATTCATAATCGAAGGACCAGAAAGTTTCATCTCTAACGACCAGTGTAGAGAAAATCCTGCAGTCAGCCCTCAGCAGGCCTTATCATCACGGGCTGCATTTCTTGTCTGGAATACAATTCAGTTATGCTCAGCTTTCTCGCCAGCTCATCTCCACGTTTGGCAGTTGTGCTGTTAACCTTAACAATGAACTCTTGAGCTCTCTCTTGGGCAGTCCAGGCTGTCTACTTGGTCCTGGCACACGTGCAGTTAGGCTCCGCAGAACCATTTGGCCAGATTATCCAATTCTGGCAGGATGGTATATACAGCTAGCAAAAAGCAGATAGATTTTCTTTAAGAGAAAGAAATTTTTTCTACTAAAGAGTTGTTGCTAAAAGACTACTTATCTTAAATCTTGTCTCTTTTTTTTGTTTGGAACAAGATGCATTTAATATATAGATATTTAATTGAACCTTTAATTTCTCTTATTTATAATAGATTCAGCATTTCCATTCTTGCTGCATCAAGCTGTGTTTAGATGAACACAGCTTGGACAGTTACATGGAACTGTCCAGGCCTGTGGCAGTCAGATGCGGGAGTGGGTTGCTCTGTATGTTGAAGGCTATATTCTATCCATTATTTGTGCTTTGTCTCTTCAGGCTTCCTCATCTGGATATGTGGAATGAATTTTTTCACATCATGTTGAATATACCAGATTGTCATCATCTTCCATCTGTGGACTTGTTAAGGCAAAAGTTGAAGAAAATATTTCAACAACACTATGCTAACAAGATTAGGGCCCTACGTAATAGGCTAATTGTACTGCTCTTAGAATATAAGCGTTCGCGAAAATAAAATTTGGATATAGACAATCCCTAGAAATCACTTTGTAAATGCTAACCTGTTCACTTTGAACCTTGATGTTTTTCCACATTTATTATTTATGTAAATGCTTGTTAAAAATAAATTTCACAGAATATATCTATGTAACTTAGTTATAAGTTACAAAATACAGCATGGTAAGGTCCCCATGTAGCAGGCTGATTGGGCTGCCCTTGGTATACAAACATTCATGAGAATAATTTAGAACATAACATGCTCTAGAAATCACTTTTTAAACACTGACCTATTTACTTTAAGCCAAAAACAAAACAAAGCAAAAATTCTCCAAATACATCCAAGGGACTTCAGTTTTTTATTAATAAAATTTGCCTGTCCTTTATTTTACCTTTTCTTCATTGCTCTCTATGAAATACAAATCCTAAGCATATTTTTTTAAAGTACCAAAGGAAAATCTCAGATCTTAAAAATAGTCTTTCTTATAAGCTGTATAGATCATTAATCAGCTCAAAAGTTATAGCAGCCAACCTAGCATTTACTGACTTTTAAAGCTGCAAGGGCCTTCCTCCATCCCTCCCTACCTTCTTCCTTTAGTGTGTTATGGTAAAAACAAATCCGAGGTGACACACAATTCAGGAGTACAGACTACATTGCTTCCTTCTACCCTTATTATCAGCCATTGTGTTCCTCATTCCAGAGGCAACCATGCCCCACTTTTAATGAATCTTTCTAAAAATGATGGTTTGGTATTTCTGTATACTGTATTTTTAACATAACTAGCATAATTATGCTTATTTTCACTTAATGTGGGGCATCAGAGAATGTAACTACATATAGAATGGCCTCATTCTTTTTAGTGGCCATGTAGTATTTGGTTATATGGTGTATCTGTAGTAGATTAGCCCCCATGGGGATGTGCCAACATCTGTACAAGTCCTTGTTCCCCACACCTTCACCAACAGGACAGATCAGACTCTGACCCTTGCCAGTCAGACAGATGAAAAATAGCCTCTCCTTACAGTCTTACTTTGCATTTCTCTTATGAATTGGCTAAATATATTGATATATTTAAGAACTATGTGTGTTTTCTTTCTCAGTGAACTCTATCTTTTGTCCATTCCTCATTTGGATTGTTCTTTTTATTGTTATTAATAATTTGTAGGAATCCTTTGTATATGAGGCACAAATATTTGTCCCAATTTGTCATCCCTCTCAAATAGTAAGATTTCTGTTGCCAAGAAGAATAGTAAGAAAAAGTGCCTGTAATAATTTTAAAACTAGTGCTAATTTAAATATTTAGGACCACACTTTTTTGGTTGCCATTTTTTAAGTTTATTTATTAATTTTAAGACAGGGTCTCGCTGTCACCCAGGCTGGAGTGCAGTGGTGCTATCATAGCTCACTGCAGTCTCGAACTGCTGGCCTCAAGCAATTCTCCCACCTCGGCCTTTCAAAGTGCTGGGACTACAGGCATGAGCCACCATACCCAGCCAGTTGCTATTTTAAATCAGATTTTATTTTTTTTCCTATTTCTTTCTTGCTGACAATTTGAATATGTGAAACCAATTGATTTCTATAAAAAGCTTTTCAGTTTATTCTTTTGAAGTTTCCAAATAACCGTCATTATGAAAATAATACTTATATCATTCCCAACTTTTTGCTTATGCTGCTTCTCTTGTCATTGAATAGTACCTGAGAAAAGGGCTAAATAATGGTAGTATCGGGCACCCTTTTCTTCTGCTGTAGTGGGAGCTCTTCTAGCATTTATCTATTATGCCTAATGACACTGGTTCGAGATAGACACTTTTAGTCATTTTAGATATCTGTGGATTTCTTTTTACAAGCAAATGTGAACTATACCATTATTTTACAGTTTTCTTGCTCATCTTTCCATCTGCATTGATCCAGCTGTGTACCATTCTCCTATATGAATGTACCATCATTTATTTACCCAACCCCCTATTTAGAGACACTTAATTAGTTTCACAGTTTTATTGCTACAAAACAGTGAGTGCAGGTGCAAATGTGTCTGTAGGATAAATTACTAGAATTGGGATCCCAAAACATGTCTTTATTTTGAAAATTAAAAATGTAACTTGCACGGTCAATTACACACATACTCAACATGGAAGGAAGTTGAAAATGATCCAGAGTCAAGCTTCATCAGACAAACCAACATTAAATTTATTTTTTAAGTATCTAAACAACCAGGCATTGATAAGCAATGCCAGGTTTGTGGGGTATTTTCTTTTTCCTTTTGAAAATGGCTATTTTCAAAGGAAACCAAGACCAAAGAAGATAAGGATGCTTTTGTATCAAACCAAGAATTTAAATGCACTCATCTGTGAAAGGCAGCTGCAGGTGCCTTCAGCCTTCCATGGGGGGGACACTTGGCTTTGGTTTCCAGCCCCTGTTGACCTATCCTGTGTCATTGCCAGCCCGTTTGCCACTACCGGATCTTCAACTTGCATCACACTGACAGACATTCTCCGTGTCATTCACACCTACAACTTGACCACAGGGATATCTCAGTACTGCTGTTGCCCATCTGGTCCCTGAGCTATACCAAGGGCTTCACTTAAATAAAACTTCACAGTCTGATTTCCTAGCAACAACCCATCATCCCCAGGGTGGCTCGATCTAAAAGTAAGTTACATTAAGCACTTCAGCCAAGTAGCTTTGTTTTGTTTTTGTCCATGTACCTGATACAAACTATAGCCATCGTGTTCATTTTATCATAAATTAGTAGTCTGGGTTATACACACACACTCCGTTTATCTGCACAAGGACAAAAAGCTCTGTGTCTAAAGGGCACCTGAAGTGGATGCAACACAAGTTACTGTTGGAGGACAAAGAAACCCGGCTCACTCCACTAGTGAGACTGAAGTTTCCCGAAGGAGGACAGAGCTGGGTGGTGTTCTTCTCTGTGTCTTAGGGGCGCAGCTCATCCTAAGTGCTCAATTCATTGGCTGGACTCAGTTCTAGGTTCAGACTTCATAACTGGGCAGAGGCATTTCCTATTCATTCTTGGCCACCTGCTCCACATTCTAAGTTCTAGCTAAGAATAAGGCTGGTTACTCAGGAGAGTCAAAGACTCCTGCTACCATGCCTTTCCCCCTGGTATTACATTTATGGTCAGGCAATGATTCTAAGATCTGCTTTCCCCTAAGACGTTCATGATGCAAAAGCACAAGTGTGGCCTGTGCCTATCAGACTAGGAGCTAGACAGTTGGCGTTTGTTACGATACCTAAGCACATCTGCAAATCTCTCACGCCACACCCTTCTCCGCCTCTGACCCTAGGAGCCATCGCCCTTGGTCCTCCTTGTCCCTCAAGTCCATCTGTCCCGTTGGTTCCATCCGAGAATGTTTCGCACAAACCCATTTCTGGGTTGGTTAGGCTATAGCCGGCTAAGCTGCTGTAACACAGAGAACCCGCGCGGGGGCTTGGAGAAGACAGGAGTGTGCTTTCTTTCTCCTGTTACAGTCAAGGGGGGAGCGATCTGACATCCTCCCACGAAGCTCCCTCCGTGTTCTATTCACGACTCTTGCCGTTTCCTGCGGCTAGAAGTGGAGGCAGAGCGGGGACGGCTCGCCAGGGCAAGACCCGCCAGCTGCAGACCCCCGTCGGGCTCGCAGCCCTCGGGCCAGATACAGCCGTGTTGCCCCAGTCCCTACCAGGGAGCCTGGGGGACGAAGGGCCTCGCTGGGAGCCCATGCGCCAGAACGGGGGAGCGGGGCGACTAGTTCACTGGCAGGCGGGAGAAAACGTGGAGAAAGGGCATCCCGCCGCCGCCGCCCCGCTCTCCCTCCCCGCGGGGCCGTGCGCGATCACGGGGCGGCGGCGCCCCCTGCTGGCCCCGGCGAAGCACAGCGGCTTGTGGGAGTTGGATCCCGCACGTCCGACGCTGAGACGCCTCCTGAAGGGGCTCACGCACCCGGAAGGAATTTACTCAAGGTTTACTCCGTTACTGTTTAACGGAGAACACGTGGAACAACGTACAGGTCCATGAATAGGTGAATTCTTAAATCATGGAACATGGATGCAACAATTACCAGTAAGTGGAGAAAGCAGGTTGTTGAACAATATATCTGAAACACATCATTTCATCCCATTTAGGATACAAAATGCAATTATGTATTAATATATATGATATACACGAAGGTAAGTGGGTAGATTTGGTTCCACTGTTACCACTGGGAAGGGGGTGTCAGACTGAGGGGGAAGGAAAAGGGGAAGGGGAGAGGAGAAGGAAGAATAAAGAACAACTTTCAGCTTCTTACTATATTTCTGGATTGAATTCTTTAAATGACTATGGATTATTAAGAAAAATTCCCAATGTATATCAAACTAAAAAAATTAAATTGCAACTCAGTACATTTAGTATAATACTTTTAAGTAACAATAGATGTTAGATATGCAAAGAAATTAGAGTGTCTGGAAGGATGGCAGCAAGGCCCCAGCTCCTGGGGATCCTCGTGATGATGGGATTCCAGAGCACCCAGGTTTAAGGCAGGAGTAGCCACCTGTCAGAGCAGGCTGCTGAGTCAGCGTTGCTGCTGTCCTCAGCCTCCTGGGCTCCTTGCAGTCTGGGGAGGGAGGTACCATTTGTCCTGAGTTTGCAGATGAGGAAATGGGCCACAGAGAGGTTCAGTGACATGGTTGGTAGGGAGCTGGGTGTGAACCAGTCTGGCCCCAGAATCTGTGCCCCAAAGCCCTTGGCTTTGCTCCTGTATGACGCAGCCCAGAGTTCACCTTCAGAACTGAAGAAGAACGAAGTCCTTCCCAAGCTAGCTTCTGTTGCCACTCTGACACATGACATGACACACGGCTCAGGTCTCACTGAGAACTCAGGTTATGGGTTGTGCTACCACTGATTCCCCTGCCCTATGATGGTGCTATGATAAGGCCCAGAAGAAAGGGGCATACCATGGCGACTCTAAAGGATTACATGTGCTCAAAATGCAATCGGGATTGAGAGTCATCAGATCCATGGAGACAGAAAGTAGACAGGGGAGATGGGGTTGTTTACTGGATATAGAGTTTCAGTTTTGCAAGATGAAGAGTTCTGAGATGGATGGTGGTAATGGATACACAACAATGTGAATATGCTTAACACTACTGCACTCTCAAAAACAGTCACAATGATAAATTTCATGTGTATTTTACAATTAAAATTTGTAAAATTAAATAAGTCCCTTTTAAGTTTCCAGAAGACACATGTTCTTGTACCGGGAGACTTCCAACTGGGGAAAGTGACCTCAGAGAGTGACTTTACTCAAAATCTTGCTATAATTATGTTTCATTTAAGAAGCTTTGAGAGCACCCTTGCCCCTGCCTAAAGAAGTAATTGCAACAATTATATTTTCACTTTCATATTTTCTTCATTTTGCATAAGCACTGTTTAAAAGCTACTTTACTAGAACATATTCCTTTATCATAGTTAAATATTCATAATTCATTCATGTGCTGTAACATTGTAGCATAGTATTACTTTACTAGGATACGAAAATACCATATAAAAATAAACAAAAAGCTTTTACATACCCACTGAAAAGGCTACACATGCACACACATGTGTACTACACACGCTCCTCATAATGTCTTCATCGGTGTTCCTTGCCTTCCCTTTGTGATCAGATCTAAGAACAATCCAGGCGAGGTGCAACGAGACAGCCTGTCCACACCATTCTGCTGGCCACTCGGTGCAGGAGAGGCCGATCCACAAGCTTACCAGGACACGAAAGGGAATCCAGGCTAGAAAAATCATCTCTGGATAGTACATGCAAAAGGAGATGATAGCTTATCTTGATTTCCAGTTGTGGACCCTTGCAAGGCCAGGATCATGCACTATTCTCGAAATTGGGATTCTTGGGATATATGTCACTGGGCGAGAAGTTCAGAATCTCATCCAAGGAAGGGCCTTCATCCTCTGGAGCAATTTCAGACTCGAACATCCGCTGCAGCAAGGTGTCCACGGTCCTGTACTCTAGGAGGAAGGAGAAAGAGGAACATAGACTTGGACATGTCAGGGTTCCAGAGAACACTTGGTCTGGGTAGGCCATGGCTTTCCTGAAGAACAGCCCCTGAGTAGAAGACAGCTCTGGGCACGGCAACCAAGCACTCCTTGAAAGGAAGGATGCGAAGGTCAGGATCACTCATTCATGCTGGTGTGACCCCCACGGAGCTCCCCAGACACTGAAAGCCCTGAAGACCAAGGAGAAGGTGCTTCTTGAAGGATGGAGGGGGACAGCCAGCTCTTAGGGGCCACCAGCTCACGCCACCCTTCCTGTAATCTGTTTGTGTTCCTCAGGCTGAGCTCATTGTAAGGCACCGCAGCCAGAGCTTAAACTGAGATTCAGACGGGTTTGGGTTCACCCAGCCAATCGTTAATTCACCGAGATCAATGAAGTAACTAAACAAATAGTTTTTAAGGGCCCCTATGTCCCTGGGACATTGTTAGGCCCTGGGGATACTAGGAGAACCAAAAAGACACGCCCCTGCCACCATGGAGCCTGGAGTCTACAAGGAAGACAGGTGGCAACCAACATTTCTCTGGGTGATTGCGGGGCTTCCCTGCGGAGGTGAGAGTGAGCCCAGAGGAGGAAGCAGCCCCTGCACAGGCCCCAGGGCAGGACAGAGCCAGGCGCTGAGGAGCTGAGGGCCTGCAGGACTGAGCAGCGGCAGGCAAGCCTAGGCGGAGGGAGGGAGAGAGCCTGCAATGCTGAGAGGGGCCAGGTGCGTGGGCGGCCAAAGCTGTGGTGAGGGGCCCTGTCTTTCTCCCTGAGCAATGGGAAGACACTGAAGGTCAGATGCACACTCCAGAAAGATCCTACTGGCTGTCATGAGGATTGAAGGAAGATCAGTCAGTTCTAGTTTTGTGCTGGGTTGAAACTTACTTCTTGATGCAATTCTGCAATACAGTCCTTCCAAGGCCTTCCTTTTGTTGTCTCCACAGTCCTGGGTGTCCACGTGATCAGTGGGCCTCCCATTTTGCACTTCTTCCCTTCAAGGAGGAAGAGACAACACATGGTCAGGTCCCTCAGCCGAGTCCCACATGGGGCTCCCCAGGCAGGGTCCAGCGGGCAGGGTCCAGCCACACCCAGGGCACTCATCTAGAGAGGCCCCAACCGACGGTGGGCACAGAGGACCAGGCTGGGTGCCGTGGGGCACTGGCAGACCACACACGGGCGGTCTGAGTCTGCAGGTAGTCCAGGGAAGCCCGCTACTCACTCTTGGATTCCCACTCCGAGCTCTTGAATCTTCTTCTCAATAGCAGTTTCTACTTCACTTTTTTCTAATGAATATGCCACAAAGAATGCCTCCAAGATAAATGCTATGAAAATACTGAGAAAGAGTAAGAGGTAGAGGATGGTTAGGTTGATCAGCCATGGTCTATGTGGCAAAGAATCCTGGCCCCAAAGAGTGTTTGAGCCCGAATAAAAAGGCAGCCTAGTGTTGCCAAGAAAATGCAAGACAGGAGGGAGAAATGACAACCGTAAAACTTCTCTGAAGGACTGGACACACTTCCATTCATCTGCAAAATTATTCTTCCTCTACATCCTACTTAACCAGTGAATATTAAGAAGAAAATACACTTTATTTTAAGAGGAAGCTTAGGCCAAATAATTATTGGAAGATAGTTCTCTATGAATTTCTCAGGTGTCCGCACAGTCTGGGTCTTCCGCGCAGAAACTTTTAGAGCCAATTTAGGAATGTTGTTCTAAGGCGGCATTCCGGGGTGGTGAAGTCTCCCTCCCCACCGACAGTCCAGGGTAGCAAAGCTAAAGACCTCATCTCCCTTCCCAGGAGCTTTGCTTACATTCCAGAGTAAAGAAGATACAGTCCCTCCCCCCCCCCCCCCCCCCCCCCCCCCCCGTCACTGTCGCTCTCGCTCTCTCAGGGAGCTGACACAAAGTGTTGCTCTAGCTACTGCTTTCCCCACGAATAACAAACTCTCTTTGTCTCTGGCCCAAGGTCTCATGTCTTCTGTTAGTATACGCATGGCAGACTAACCTGTCAGCTTGCAAGTAGGGTAAAATCTCAGACTTTTCACCATTTCTGACTTGACAGATGACGACATACCCCAGGGATGTCACAGCACTCAGAGGCTTTTTAGAGAAGGGTAGAAAAAATCCCTAGAGCCTTTTTACGTTTTTGTGTGGGCCTATGTCCTCATCTGTGAACCTCTTTATGGGCCTCTTAGGGAGGCATTTCTCCCTTCTGCCTGCCCCATAGTCCGTTCAGGCTGCATAGGACAAGCAGGCCAGCCCAGAGCCACCCACAGGGTCTCCTCCCACCCTCTGCTAGGATACTCCTTGAGGCATTCTTGAACCAGAGTCAGCAGGGTAGTGGGGTGGCCAAGACAGCCTGAAGTGACAAGCAAGGCACTGGTGCTGGGCTGTCACCCCAAGGATTCCAGGCCCAGCTTCTGAGAGGGGTCCCGACACCCAGAAAACACCTATGGGAGAGAATCACAGTGATCACAGGGACTCAAAGGCAGGTCACATGCGGAACAGGGAGCTAGAGTCGAAGGTTCTAACTGGAAGGAGAGTGCTTCTGAGCGGGGACATGTCATGGTGGCTTTCAAATATTTGCTGAATTCTCCCATGGAAAAGGGAGGACAGACTGGAGCCCATGAAGAGCGTCCACCAGGGGCACATTCCCATCCCACCTGTGGAAGTGCCGAGGCCTGGAGCCGGACGGCGAGGGTGCTGATGCTTGCAGGTTCTCGTGAGCCCCCGTGGTGGGACCCATTTAAGCAGAGACTGGGCAGCAGCTCGGCAGGGTGCTTCAGAGGTGATTCAGTCCCAGCAGGGAAGGGCATGGACACCTGCTAGAACCGCAGGTTCCTTCTGACCCAAACTACTTGTGAGGCTCTGAGGTGTATAACATACCCTGATGTGCAAGAAGCTGGGGAACACTATGAGGAACACGAATGTGACCAGTGAGGCGCCTCCCTTCCAGTGGCTTAGCATCTCTTGCGGAGATGAGACCCACACACAACCTACACTAGGTGGGACAAGAAGGGGGGTGCCAGCAGTGAGACACTGTTTAAAAGGAGATCTGAAATTTCCAGCACGGCAGGAGGAAACTCACTTAACAATGAGGATGACAACCACAATGTGGAACAGGATGAAGTACAGCTTTGCCGCCTGGTGAGTCACCAGGGCAAAGCCATCTGCAAGGAGTAGGACGCTAAGGAACCCGACCTTCGAGAAATTTGGGAGGTCCCCTGAGCTCAGAGATGCCGAGATGTAATCCTCCTCTGAGAATTCACTTTCAGCATTTCCCAGCCTCACCCCGGGGAGCAGACCGCCCCCCCCCCCCATCATGCAGCCTTCTCAGAAGGATATCATGCCACTGGTTAACCACCGTGAGCTCCATCAGCACCACGAATGAAGAGGCGAGGTCATTGAAGTTGTTCTTGCAGTACCTGCTTCGGGAAAATGCTGAACCCTTTAAGGCCGGGTTCCCACAAACCAGGGCATCAGGAGTGGTGAAATTTGGGTCAAAGAACTGGACTTTGCCATGGAACACTTCCATGCCGACGATAGCAAAGGCATAGTAGACCACCTAGGACGGAGACAGCAGGTCACCACCAGGCGCCCAAGGCTGCAGAATCATGGGGCAAGGGGCGGGCAGAAGAAGCGAGAACCGCAGACATTATGTCTGTCATGTTCCCAGTGTCCCTCAGAAAGGGTGCTATTCCCAGGGACTGGGAAGTCACCGGCCCCAGCCAAGAGTTCCAGGCAGCTTCAGAAAGAGGGTGGGCAGGGATCAGACACTCGGCCAGTCTGCCAGGGAAGCCCGAGCTATCCAGGGAGGGACAGAAAATATGGCCAGCTGGACCACACCTGATTCCCCTAGGCTTCATTTACAAAGTCAAAAATGAGCTGAGGCCAGAAGTGGTGGCTCACGCCTGTAATCCTAGCACTCTAGGAGGCGGAGATGGGAGGATCACTTGAGGCCAGGAGTTTGAGATCAGATGAAGATCAAGACCCCCATCTCTTCAAACAATAGAAAAATTAGCTGGGTATGGTGGCATGTGCCTGTAGTCCCAGCTACTCCAGAGGCTGAGGCAGGAGGATCACTTGAGCCCAGGAGTTTGAGGCTACAGTGAGCTGTGATGACACCACTGCACTCTAGCCCGGGCAATAGAGCTAGACCCCGTCTCAACAAAACAAAAATGAAAACGAAAATCTAGCCGATAGCATGTTAGTGGGTTAAATACTCAATAAATAATTGTCCTCTAGGGAGAAAAATAATAAGGTTGGATGTTTACTTTGTTCTTTATATCAAAGTAAATTCCAAAGAGTTAAATGTAAAAAAATAAAACCATAAAGATACAAGGAAAAAACACTGAGTAGACAAAGGCCTTACTAAGCATGATATAAAACCTAGAAACTATAAAATAAAAGATTAACAAGTATAACTATGTAATACATTTGAACTTTTATGCACTCAAAAAGCAAAACAAAACAAAAAGTCTTTATGTCAAAAAAAAGTAGCAGACAAGGAAAAATAATTGCTCGTACAGCTTAGCAAGGGCCTATTTCCTTAACAGGCCAAAGATACAAATCATATCAAAAATAAAACTAATAGAAATACAAACCAAGGATATGAACAGGCTGTTTACCAAAAAAAAAATAAGCATAAATGGCCAAAAGAACATGGACAAGATGCTCGGCCTTATGATAACTAAATAAACACACATCGAAACGATACAGAGCTATTTTCTCTCCTATCAGATTGGAACAAATGGAAACATTTAGTAAACCCGGTTGTGAGGGGTGCATAGAAACAGATGCTATCACACAGCATTGGAACGTACACGGAAGCACATCTTTCAGAAGGCAAGTCGCCACCGCCGACCCAAACTTTGAACCCATTTACCTTTGATCTAGCAGTGCCACTGCGAGGAATGTGCCCACCAGGTACACATCAGCACTCGCATCAGCACACACAGACACCTGCCCAGGAATGGGCTTCCCCACGTCATCTGTGAGGGCACAGGCGAGACTACCAGGGGTCTGTCAGCAGTGGGGCTGGGCACACGTTCTGGAGCCTTCCCTCAGTGGGACGCTTTTAACTGTGGCAGGGCTTTCCTGGAGGCACATGCCTCCAAGATCACAGGACAAACATGTTCAGTAGAAGAAAGTCGTGTAACCACATTTCGAATGGATTATTCCATTTGACTAAACAATACACCGGATAGCTACAGGCATGCAGGTGATGTACTAGAAATGTTTAGGAAGAGTAACGAGATACTCTTAATCACGGTTGCTTCCAAGAAAGAAGCAGGTAGGGGACGGGAATGGGTGATTCACAGTCAGCCTTTCAATCTCCTGTGCTAATGGAATGTTTGCCCTTATCAATGAAAAGAAAAATAAGTGCCTTGTTGCAGTATCCAACAATATTCATGTTTCCTTATTCACAGCGTGGAACCACCCCTGAGCGGGAGGCCCCCAGCCCCATGCGCCATTCTGTGGCCTCTTTCTCAGCACTGGGAAACTCAGGCAGCAGCTGGGCTCCAAGGCAGGAAGGATCTGTGGCCTGAGTGCACACGACGTCCTTGAGAGCCATCTGCTAGCTGGGAATACCCCCTGCTCCGGGGGTGGGAAGGCCCACTGTATTGTTGGGGTTCACTGCAGCACCAGGGTACCTTAACTAACGTACGCCCAGTGTTTCTAGAAACTCGATATTTTTTATAAGAATGGCTACTAGAAACCAATGAATCTCGCTTACTTATCCTCCCTTTCTTTCTCTCCCTTAAAATGAGTCTCACTGAGAGTTGCTGAGGATGAACATCTCACCACTTACGTTACAGCAAACAGCAACAAAAGCAGCTACTTACAAAGACGAGTCCACCAAACGTCAGCATCGTGGGGCCAATGTTGATTAAAGTGGTCACTATGACCCGGAATCTAGAATAACATAAAGTTCCCACATGAGATGAAAGGGAAGATGGAAAGTAAAACCCACACCCCACCAGCATGCATCCCTTCACACCCCTCCCCAGTCCTGGATCTGTTCTTTAAATGTGGTCAGGAGTTTGCCTTTGCAATTGTGTCAGAATCTGTCCATCCACCCAGCTGAGGGCGGATTTGGCCGGTAGTTTCCCCTGAAGCGGAGCAAGGCAGGCCTGACCAACCTGAGGACGGTTATTACAGAGAACCTCCCTGGGAAGATGTGGGTGGGTGTTGAGGCAGGAAAAGTATTCAGACTCATCTACTTTTCTCCCACCTTCTTCTCCATCAAAATCAGCCTGTTTTAAGGCCATCCTGGAGGTTTATATGGACAACTAAACACTTTCTGGAAGAGCAAGCCAGTCCTCAGATGGAGCCATCTCCTCCCCAAACCTCCCCAAAAGGAAGCTTGCTTATCAAAACCCCATGATGAGGTTTATCCAGGCTTTGGGGTCAGATTTTATCCTGCTCTGTCTGCTTCTGTCTAGCTGTGCGCCACGAGGATGGAGACACTTAACCTCTCTGAGCTTTAGTGTCATCACCTGTAAACTAGGGGTAATGAAAGTACCCAGGTCAGGGGTTGCTGGCGAGATTTAATAAGACAATGGTTAGCACACTCGAGTTAGCATCCGCTGCCATCAGGACTATTCTCATTCAGTCACTGTGCACAAAGACACAATCCACATCCGTCACAGGGCTGGAAATGACTGAGAGAATCCCCGCAGGG
>VBSM01002608.1:103380416-103409762 GCA_008086735.1 Cheirogaleus medius | reverse complement strand
GCCATGTGAGTGCTCTTCACCATCCTCCTCCCTCCCCTACCACTGGAGAACCCCGGGTCCTCTTTAGAAGTTACATCCTGGATTCATAGCAGTAGTAGAGCATGTTTATAGTATAAAAGAAATAAAAATCTCAGGACCAGTGATGCAAAAGGAAAGGTCTAGCCTGGAGGCTGAGTTATGCAACATCCCTTTCCAAATGAACAGCTGCTACTCACATTATTCATCAGCCAGATCCCATAAGCAAGCACATGCAAATTGGAAGGTTGGGTCTACAGTCTAAATCTAGCTCCTAAAACTAGAGTCTGTTCCATTCCGCACTAATGATGAATTGCAAGTTTATTTTCCCAGGTGCAGAACAGAAACAAGGTAAGATCAAACATTGTTCCACCTACCCAGGGACATCTACATAATTGATGCTTCCTTCACTCCCTTTTCCTCTTCTCACTTTCACCTTATGGTATGTAAAAGGTAGATTTCCTGGGCCCCACAGGAATCTAACCATTTGCCACATCCCCCCAGCTTTCCCTTAAGCACTGAAGTTCCCAAATTCTCCTTCAGAAAAACAGTCACAGATTTGTCTGTGGTTTGTGTTTTTCCCAGGTGGGTTCTCAAACTTGGCTTAATAAACCTCTGTTGATTGAGATTTTTGCCTCAGTCACTTATTTTGGGTTGTCAATATGTCAGGTTTTAGTCTGAAACCGTCCATTCTTGGCGCTCTCATGGTTGAAGAATGACCAGACATGCCAAAGTTAGGCAAGCACGAAAATGAGGTTTATTGAGGAGAGAAAGATAGGATTATAGGGCAAGAGCAAGATATAGGTTTACAGAGCATGGTACGTACACCATGGATGATGGCCGGACCCATTGTTGCAGTAGGGCAGGCAAAAGGGAGGGCAAAGAGAGAGAGATTGTCTGCGTCTTATTTTATAGTGTCCCGATAGGGACCTCGCTTATGGTTCAGAGGTCACCATGGAACCACTTTGACTGGACAGTTGGGAGTCACATGACCTGAGCCTTAACTATGCATGTGGATTCTAGGTCACCTTCCAGACTTTATGGTACCCATGTGGCTTGGCCTGAGGTCTAGAGAGTCCTCTGCATTATTTTGCAGCTGGTGCACCAAGTTCTGATTGGCAGATTCGTAGGGTATTCCCTCCTCCCCCAGGGATGGAGAATCAGGGTTGAGCAGGACCATAATGGGGCAACAGCATCCACTTTTGTCCCTAGGAGACCCAGAATCCCTCACTATCTACCTAACAAGTAGTCAGGTGGCGGGTGTGCCCCATGTGGATGCCCCCAAGCACAGCTATTCATGCCACTCCCCTGTACCTCTGCACGCTGATGATAACCCTCAGCAGCCGGAGTATTCTCAGTATCAAGACGATATCCAGTATCTGCTGGCTGTTGTATTTTCTTGCTGGAAAAGGAACAAAGTCATTTAACGTTCCATTTTCTCAGAGTCTCTGGCTTGCCCCTTTTATTCAGTGACATCTGAGACTCTGTGGGTACCAGGACTGATGCAGCTCCACTTCAAGAACAGGCGATGGCTCTGAGCAATGAGGAAGCAAGTGTTGCCCTAAATCACTCGCTACCCCCGCAAATCAAAGCCAAGCACCAGTTTTGGATGGATGACCAAGTGGGTGTTTTGTGTGACAGGCGCCTACAAATAAAATCTCTAAAATACAGCCAAACACAAACAAAGCCACCATCCCTCTCAAGAACATGCATTAATTATTAATTATTTTAAATTAAATTATTTTAAATAATTCTCTTGCTTCCCCTCTCCCCCACCTTAAGCATCTTAGCAGTGCATAGTGAATGTTCAACAAAGACTAGGAATGGAAGGCAGGATCCCAGAGGTGGTGAAGCTGAGAGCTGTGGCACTGACCTGACTGAATGGTGGCGTTGGCCACAGTGGCCACCAGGGCTGCAATGATGATCAGCGTGTCAAACCTAACGGTGCAAAAGCAAAGTCGGTTATGAATCAAGAGAAAGGCCTGCAAGGTTGGAAATAATGGATTCCAAGCCCATACCCAGCCCAGGGAAGAGATAAAGTCCCTTCATCCAGCGAGTTTTCTGACAATGAGACCAGGGAGTGGGCCAAGGGAGCTATGCAAGGAACTGCCCTGTTGGGTTCGATGCTCTAAGACTGTGATAATAAGAAATATATATATTTGATCTTTATCCATGGTTCCTGGCCAGAGCTCTTGGATCTCTGTAAATTCCTAAGTGAAAGAGTGAGGAAGGTGAAAGGAGTGTCTTTTGTCATTCATAACAAGCCCCTTTCAACCTCACCAGAGTTTATGTTGATGAGGTGATCTTTGGAAAGCCCTTAAGGATGGGGGCTGGTTGCTCAGGAAACCAGCCACGTGATTGGAGGGTTGGAACTTTCAGCCCCACCCCTTAATCCCAGTCCCCAGCCTCCATGGAGGGGAGAGGGGCTTAAAGGCTGAGTTGATCACCAATGGCCAATGATGTAATCAATCAGGCACATGTAATGCAGTTGCCATAAAAGCCCCAAAGGATGGTGTTCAGAGAGCTCCCAGGTTGGAGAACACGCAGAGGTGCTGGGAAGGTTATGTGCCTGAGAGGGCATGGCAGCTCCACGCCCCTTCTGCCACACCCTGCCCTACCAGGCTCTCCCATCTGGCTGTGTCTGAGATGTAGCCTCTTATAATAAACCAGAAATCTACTAAGTAAACTGTGTTCCTGAGTTCTGTGAGCTGTTCTAGCAAATCACTGAACAAAACGGAGGGGGTTGTGGGAACCTCTGATTTATAGCTGGTCGGTCAGAAGCACAGGTGACAACGTAGACTTGCAACTGGCCTCTGAAGTGCGGGCAGTCGTGTGGGACCGAGCCCTTAGGCTGTGTGGTCTGTGCTAACCCCAGGAAGAGAGTGTCAGAATTGAACTGAATTGTAGGACACCCAGCTGGTGCCCAGAGAGCTGGACAATTGGTTGGTGTGAGGAAAAAACTCACCTTTGGTGTCACAATGTTGTGAGAGAGTAGAGAGAACAGTTTAGTTTTCCTTTTTTTTTTTTTTTTAGAGACGGGGTCTCGCTCTTGGTCAGGCTGGTTTCGAACTCCTGACCTTGAGCTATCCACCCGCCTCGGCCTCCCAGAGTGCTAGGATTACAGGCGTGAGCCACCGCGCCCGGCCTAGTTTTCCTTTTTTAAAGATCCTTTCCAAATATGAGATGCCCTGGTCAGTGATTCTAAGTTTTGCTAGAGTCAGTTCAAACTGATATCACGAATAACAGTTTTTACTGAACTAGATATTTCCCCACCCCCAGGATCTCATTATTCCTCAAAACTAAGCCGATAGAGCTTGGAGAACCGCAGCCATATTCCCCAAATTATGACAGGGAGTCCCCTCTCGTCCCTCACGGCCTCCTCCTCCCTCCCGGGGACACACACACTCACCAGTTCCAGAACTGCTTCCTTCCGAAATAGGCTCTGGGCTCGTATGTGTACAGCTTCAGGAGAATCTCGATGACATAGAGAGAAAGGAAAAGCCATTCTGCGTAGGAAATGAAGGGGTTTTTCTCATCCAGAGCAATGAATATGGCGTTTATTAGAATGATGACATCAAAAACCCAGACAAAAATCCTGGCACGGGGAAAAAGAAGAAGAGAGAAATCCTGGCATCAGCATTCCAGGGAAAGGAACATGATCCCGTTTAGGACTCTGCCCCGCCCCATACACACGCACTCCTCATCTACAGAAGGTTCCAGTGGGGCTGGGCCCTGAAGTTCACCTGCCTCCCGCTGCCCAGTGCAGCCCCCCTGTCCAAGGAGAGAGCGAAGACAGAGTGAGGAGAGAGGAGAGGGCCGCGGTCTTCCCAGGTTCCCCCTGGGCGCACAGCACCTGAGTCGGATGAATGCTCAGGCAGAATGAGGGGCAGGGAGAAGGTTTAGGGTCCACCACAGGATTGTCACACCCCTGCCACTCTTCCCTGGAAAATTAACACCCTTAACTAAGAAACCTCCTGAAAATGTCTTCACCCCTAACCCACATAGGTCTTCCAGGTGACTGTCATATTCATCTTCCTCACCAAGTCTGGAGTGAAATGGGTGGGAAAAACATGATAGCTGGGCTCTGACTCAACTTTTTAGTTCCAGAGCAGGCTGTCCTAGGTAGCTCAGGTGCCAGTCCCCTGTGCCCCAGAGAATCCTACGTATACTATGGCCATGGCTCTCAGCAGACAGAGGAGGGACTACCCCAGTGTTCTCTGTGGCGCCTAGACCCTAGGGCCGGGCGCTTGGTGCTATGTGCAGACACGCTAACCTCCACCACGTGAAGCACATCAAGAGTTCAACGTTGGGATTAACCAAAGAAAGCCTCGCCATAAACTAGGGCTTCGATAAATATAAGATATAGGCAGCTACAGGGGATATTTGCCAACATCATAGGCTGAGCTACCTTCAAGGACTTCTGAACCATTCACTTTCATGAAACATTAAATTCAAAGAATGCAAGAGGCCACCATTGTTAAGAATGAGCCTTTAATGATAGGGGTATTCCTGGCCACAAATATTAAAAATAAGATCTCAAACCAAGATAAATGGCTCTTTCTGGACACCATCTACTTAAAAATAAAAGAATTAATTGGTCTCGTTAACAATCATTCAAGCAACTCTAACTCATGGGTTCTTACCATATAAGTCAAAGAAGCAAAGTGCCGTGTTTGATGCAAATTCATATTTACTCTGATGGGGCTGGAATCTCCTGAATTCAGAGAGTGGCCAGAGAGCATATTTAGTCTGCAGCCCTTGAGTGTCTTAGCAAACATAATCCAGAAAGAAGCATAATCTAGAAACCTGTCCTTCTGGCTAAGGTCAAACATAGTCTGTCCAGAGCTCTTTGTCTGCCTCCCTGAGACACCAAAAGCTGAGAGCAGGGGGTTGATTTGTAGCTTCATTGATGAAACACATTCCATCCAGTTGGTATTAGCAGATTCCTGTATTTTTAAAGCAACTGGAGAGAAACTGGCCCCATCTCACTTGCCTGTGCCGAACCACCTTCTGGACCAGGAGGCTTGCAGACGACTGGTATACCCGTGGCACCCAGGCTTCCAACGGGTGTCTCTTGATGTTGACAGTGACCACCTGGATGTTGAGCAGGTCAGCCAAGCGTAGAAAGTTCATTTTGTCTGCAATGAAAAAACGACCCCCAAATGCATGGCCACAGTCACACTAGGGTACAAATGGTGAGGTGAATTCAGCACAGACTCTTGACTCCGCATTTCACAAGTGAGGACCTAAAGCCTCAAAGGGTGAAGGCCTGAGGCCAAGGGGCCAGCACATGGCAGAGCCAGCCTGTGATCCAGGCCTCCTGGCTGTCCTTAATCAGACCCCTCAGCCAACCCAAGGTAGCAGGATGTGGTTGTGCTCATTTGCAGATGCCACCACCTCGCTCTGCCCCCTACCCTCCTTGCCTGTTGTCATGGGCCCTCAGTGCTTTCAGGGTCTGCCCTGACCGGCCTTTCCAACCTCAACCCACTTTTCCCCTCCTTTCCTCGAAGTCTCCAAGGTATATGCAATCTTTACCCTTCCACTTGAGCCGCTGCCTTCTGCTCTGCCCACCCTCCTTCCCTGTCCTTTTCTCAGGGATTCACTCATACTCATGGCTCTCCCGATGAGCTCGCCCACCCCACCAGGCCAAAGTACAATGGGTGCTTTCTTAACCAACCCGGACACACCTGACTGACCGGCTGATGGTCTCCAGCCCCGCTGAGTGCCCAGGACCAACAGGCCCTTCTCCACCGCCCGGTGCACCTTTCTCCCTCCTGGTGGGTCACTGGGCTGGTTCCCAAATCTGTTTATGCATGAGCTTCCGGCAATTATGTGTAACTTACAGAAATATCACCTCAGTGGATGAAATCGGATGTGCAGAGTGTTGCTGCTTCTTTGAAAACTAAGTCGAATGCTTTGGCACGCCAAAGAGAATTGCTGAAATAAATTGCAGGTGCAAAGACTGGGGCAGGAGTCTTAAAAACCCAGAAAGCTTCCCATGTAGGGTGCCTGGCACACACCCAGGTCTCCACTTCAGTGTTCAGAAGTAAACATAGGACCCTTGTTCCACAGGTGGTACATAGTACACACTCATGCAGCCATTTCCCCTCAATGCCACATGGCCCCAGGAACATGAAAGAACACGAGTCCATTGAGTTAAATGAAAAACACACTTAGATATCCTAGGATCTGTCAAGTTTCCAGGTCGTTAGAGCTAGAAGGAAAATGCACATACACATCTTAGTGGCCACAGACACGTAAAACCCACTCAGAGAGAAGTGCAGCTTCAAGGAGTTAGATGACGCGCATGACTTAGGTCCAGGCACCTGGGCTGCGTGAGCCCCACCGTGGGAGGTTGTGGAGACACAGAATTCAGCCAGAATCCCTGGCCATTAGATCACCTCAATCAACAGAGGGGAATCTGTCAATCTTACTGGAGTCACATCTTTTCATCCAGAAGATTCAGAAGAACAAGAAAGACCAAAGAAAATAAAAAGCATAGTAATTTTGTGTTAAGAAGCCATCTGTACCTATCTGTTATTTCATGTTGTAGCTTAGAGGGCAGCAAACTCTGTAAAGGGTCTGACACCATACATGTTAGGCTTTGCAGGTCATACAGTCCCTGTCATAACCACTCAATTCTGCCATTAAAGCACAAAAGCTCTGTTCCGGTAAAACCTATTTACAAAAACAGGCGGTGAGCCGTGTTGGACCTGTAGGCCGTATTCTGCCAGACCCTGTTGTAGATATATTTGCCTCATAATTCTCTTCAGCCCTTATAAGTTTTGTATTTCTCAGTTTAACACTAGATTTTCAAGTTTTAACACTTTCATTACTAACAGAATTCCAGTGTTTAGTCTTGGAAACCACAAATCCTTACAACTGACCAAGGGAAAAGTGAGAATGTTCACAGAAGGACGGCTATTCCCTGCCTGTGCAGAGCTGACACCATCGTGAAGCATGTAATCCTGTCAGGTTTTCTGTTATTAAAGCCGTCTTTTTTTTTCTTTTTTTTTTTTTTTGAGACAAGAGTCTCACTCTGTTGCCTGGGCTAGAGTGCCGTGGCATCAGCCTAGCTCACAGCAACCTCAGACTCCTAGACTCCAGCGATCCTTCTGCCTCAGCCTCCCGAGTAGCTGGGACTACAGGTATGTGCCACCATGCCCGGCTAATTTTTTCTATATATATTTTTAGTTGGCCAATTAATTTCTTTCTATTTTTAGTAGAGACGGGGTCTCGCTCTTGCTCAGGCTGGTTTCGAACTCCCGACCTAGAGCGATCTGCCCACCTCGGCCTCCCAGATGAAGCCGTATTTGAAAGTGTTACTTAAACAAAGAATTCTCTTGGGACACTCAGACAGCCAGACACTACTGCTATGTCCTGTGAAATATAAGCTACGATTCCCCCAAAACCAACAAATCTGATTAGCTATCTTCCTTAAAAACATGTTCGCCCCAGAAATAATATTTAAATTGGCACTGCTGTTTTGTAAAAGGTAAAATACTGGGGAAGTGTGCTAAACCATATGCTCATTGGCACTGTCCTTTGCCACATCTATGGAACTTTAAATAAAAGCTACGACTGATGGATTTCTTTCTTCAAACTTAGATGAGTCTTGGTCTCATTTAATTTACAAATAGGACCACAACTCAGGTGACAAAACTTAGACGGGCTAAGGACTGAGGACCTGGCCACCTTGGTGACCCCAATCATGAGCCAGTGACTAGAGGCCAGGGTGCCTGCGGGTGTCTGTCTCAGGAGGCACCTGCCCTCTCCTCGGATGCACTGGGGCAAATGCTCCCCAGAGTGTGTCCCTGGAGTGGTGCCAGTCAGTCCTCTCGTTCCCCACCTTCCATGAGGTAAGTGCTGAAAATTAGAACGTTCTAGAGCAATTGACAGAATAATTTCATGTTGAATCTAATAATGAAAACCCAGGACTTGTATGTGATATGTTCTTTTCATTTCAATTTTCTAGTTATTCATTTTCATTGTATTTTATCAAAGTATCAGTCCATGACAGATGGGAAATTAGAAAGCTTTGCCACACACCGCTTGAGAAGTACTGTGCTCCGAGGCTGCCCTGTGAGACTCCAGCCCCCTGCCCCATCATTAGCAGAACACGCATGTGCTGCGTGGCACGTCGAATCACTGCCTGTCCCCAACAGGGGGCACTAAATAAATTTTTCATTCGTGTATTTATTCCACAGTCAAAATAAATCATAATTTAAAGCCATAACATTTTTAAAAGATAAAGGAGAATTTGTGGCACAGCCCCATTAACAAAACAGACAGCAGCCTAAAGTACAAAACTAAACAGGTGTTCTCTGTTCCCATGGTGGAATTAATACACAACAATTACACATAAAATTTCACTGAAGATGTGAGATGAGGCAAATAACCCTTTGAAACTAACTGCCCGACAAATAATTTCTATTAACACTTTACTGCAAAATGGAAAAATCCCCAAGGTGACTAGTAACTCGAACCTCCCATTTCGTGCACCTGGCCTTGGTGTCTATCTTCCTTCCTTAGTCACATCCAAATCCAGAAAGGCTTCTGCACCCCATGTTCAAAAATGCAACCCTACATCCCTGAGGTCCTCAGCACAGACTGATGTCGATGAGCCCATATGCAACCTTCATCTAGAACCTCCAGGGAAATCAGGAGCACAAACACAAGAGCGCAGTGTCATTTCTTGAAACAATAGTTTTAACTGTCAAATGAGCTCTGACAAGCCATATACATTTCATAAGCAAACCAAAATAGTGTCTTCATATCTTTGTTTTTCTTGCAAAAACATTAAGTATGCCAGGCCATACTTACTAAAGCCCCCTGTTGAGTCTGACCAGCCTGACCACCTGACCAGACACTCAACACTTGAACATCGAGCCTGGTGGCTGAGGAGACGCTGCCTGGGGCTCAGGCAAAGGCCTTCCTCCATCCTGCACTGGAAGATGCTGACGACACCACCCAGTTAACAGCGTCTTGCTACACATGTCTCTCTTTTCCCCCTGAACACCAGATTTAAGTAAGTGCCAGAGAAACTTGTCATCGTCTCACACATGCATGGGGACACAATAAAGCCCCATAGCTCTGCTAGACTAGTTTGAGAGTCCTTGTCTCATTTAAATGAACAGATGCTTATAATCCCAACATCCTATCAGACCTACCACTCCATTTTGGTGTATTTTCATGTAAACTTTTTTAAAAAACTGCTGAAATGGGAGTGTTCTACAGTTGGGGTGTATTTTAGTGACCGCGCTTTGTCTGTGTGGCTGCTTCAGCTTCGTGGTCATTTTTATTGCCATCAAAATTTCTCATTAGGTGACAATCAGAATTTGCAGCAATTTAGCACAAGAATAAAAAGCAAAGGCCTTAGAGTCAGACGGCCTCTGCCTCTGCCACTCTGCAGCTGCATGGCCTGGGACAAATTACTTATCCTCTCTCAGTCTCAGTTTCCTTGTTGACAAATTAAGATAACAAAAATACCTCGATGTGTTTGGGGGAAGATCACACAAGCACGATGCATGGAAACAAATGGGACAATGCCTCATGTGTGACAGACATGCCACGAATATTATTCATTCATGATGGTTATCAACTTCTAATACGTGAATATTTAGGTTATTGCCAACTTTTCACATTCAAATATGAAATGCAAGTTAAACATCTATTTATATAGCGCTTTTCCATGTTTTAGATGACCTCCCTAAGGCAGGACTGCAGAAGTGGAAGGACCATGTGACCGGGTGAGGGCTCTTGGATGCCGGTGACCTGCTGACACTGCCGGTGGCACCGCACGCTGGAACAGACTGTCAGACCATTGCATGAGGACGCTAACCCCATGGTACGGCTGCCAGCAGGGACCACCGATACACGTTTTATTTGCTAAAAGTGCGAGTGCTGCTTTCCCCACCACTCTGACAAGCCCTGTTTTGGAGTCACCGGAAAGAGGAAGGTCAGAGGCAAAGGCTTCTCACCCACGTGGCCGGTCTGTCCCTCGTCGGAGATCCTTAAAAGGAGCTCCAGGTGGCCGTGGCTCATGTCCGGTGCCACGGCACGCACCAGCCGTCTCCACTGGGCCTCCTCGACCACAAACTCCGGGCCCGCCTTGACTTTCAGAATGTTGAACGCCTCTATCATTTTGCGACGCTTGAGGTACGCCAGCTTGCGAATCTCATTCTTAAAAAAGCAGAATTGTTTATGTTAAGAGCACGAGTCCAGAAAGTGTCACTTCCCTATGCCAACACTGCAAGGGATCCAAAGAGCTGGAGGGAAGTCACTGTGGGTTGGCTGACAAGCCGGGAAACAGTCCCTCACCGCCCGTCTGCGTCGACAGAACTTGTCCTACCAAGTTTACATGAGGGAGCCCGTGAAGGCAAGTCTACGTGGGGAGAGACAGAGTGACAGGAGGCAGACAGCTCCAAACTCCACTCCGCCCAGGAGCAGGAGAGGTTCCAGAAAGGAAGGAAGTCGGGTGTGCTGCTGAGGAGAGAGAGAGACCAGGGAGGGGGGAAGAGAGTTTGACTGCTCAGTCAGTCGAGGAGGAGAGGATGGGGAGAGAAAAGCCAGGGAAGTGAAACTAGGCTAGAATTGTCGGTGGCAGGAAGGACAGCTGGGGCCTGCCTGGAGCTGCCATCTGGCCTGGCCACGGGGAATCTTCCAGAAGTGGGGAGACTCAGCATCTGTCCTCAGGTTATAATCGGCTGTCCAGCTGCCATACCCGTCTCTACTGCTCCTGTAGGCCTGTCACCAATATCATCTTCATCACTTAATCGATTGCACAGCTAGACTGAGTTCTTAAAGAACAAGGGCAGTGTCTTGATCATCGTTGATGCCTTAGAACCGTGTGTGGTGCTGGGCACACACAGCACGTCTGAGACGTGCTTACTAGCTGGGGCACGTTGCAGATTAATTTCCAGGAGGTGTAGCAACAGTTCTGTCCAGCAGTGAAGGAGGGAGAGGTCACCAGACCCTCTGGAGTGGCCTCTTTGGCCAGAGAGAGGAAAGGGCCAGGGAGGCCTGGCCTTGGAGTCAGGAGGGACAGAGACTGCTCAGACCTGGATGGGGCCAGACACCTTCAAAGACCACACTGGCCAAATCTGGGACCTGGCCCTGCATCCCCTTCTCCTGAACTGAAACATTAAAGTTCTACTCACTTCCTACTTGCTCCAGGTGGGAACATGCCTAAGCAAGGAAAAATTCAAAACAGAACCAAAAGGTCAGAAGCCAAGAGGTTGTGTCTTTCCTAACAGAAAATCACCCTTTGATGAAAGGCTTCTCTGTGCGAGTCTTACAATAAAAGAAACAGCCCTCAGAGGGGTGTGAAGGTGGAGTAAAGGGGAAGGGGGCGTGGATGAGATGGCCAAGGTGTCCCCAGGGATTCCCAGGCACAAATTAAACCTCCTTCCAGCCCAAGCACTCAGAAGCCTCTGCCCACTCAGCATCTCCAGGAATTCTCCAGACATAAAGGAGGCAGGCAGGCAGGAACCAGGGCAGAAACTGTTGGCTTTAAGGAGTTTCTGCATCTGTTTGAGGGGAGAAAGAAGCCTGGAGAATATCCCCAACCCCCAATCACACTCAGAATGTTTCAAGGAGCCACAGGCTTTGAGCAAGAGACAAAGCAGCACCTGACACTGTCCACAAGAGGACCAGTGCCTTGACCAAGCCCTCTGTCCTCCCATCTCTTCAGATGCACTGTCAGACCCATCACAAAGACTGTGAAGAACCGGCCAATTTAGCAGAGGGGAGCAAGACACCAAATAAGCCTTCAGATCCACCAAAGCAAATAGATCAAGGACACTTCCCAATATTTAGCAAATGCACTGCCCACCTTCCTGCCACTGCCCACCAGGCACCTGCCCCCCACCCCACCCCGACTCACGAACTCGAGTTACCTTTAGGTGTTTCCTGTAATTGTTGTAGACAACGGCCAAGAAGACGGACATGAAGATGTAGGTATTGATGATGATGTAGGTTATAAAGTACAAAGAATACCACCAGTTGAAGTCATAGGCAGGCATCCTAGAAGGAAATAATCATGTTTCACAATTTTTCATAGCCAAGTTCCACAATGCACATCAGTCGGACCTTAGGCGACATCCCACATGCATGATCCATGTGCACGAGGCACGAGAAAACCTCCTCCAAAGCTCACTCACCCCATGTGGTGCAGTGGGGCCTCAAAGCTAACACCATCCCTAATGCTAAACAGCTCGCTCTAGCCTCGCCTTTCCAAAATTCTTAGCACCTCCCAGAGTGCCAACTTCCAAAGTGCCTAGGACCTTGGAGATCTCCCAACACAATTCTCCCCCTCCAAAATGAGGAAATCGAGGCCTAGAAAGGAGAGAGACTTGCCCGGAATTACAGAGGGAATCAGAGTGTGGCTTGGAAGTAGGATACCAGACTACCTTGGCTGGGGGCCAAATAATCTATCCACCTTGGGACAATGAGGATGAAAGGCACCCTGTTAATAATCACAGCAGGACAAGAGGCCTAAGTTGGGATGTGTGCTCACTTCACCTTTAATGGGAACTGGACTTTAAGGGGCGCTGGCACGGCTGGCCGCTGGGGTCTGAGGGAAAGACCCAGGAGAACATCAGCAGGGCCAAGGCCAGGCCCAAGAGCGAGCAACAACAATGAACAAGTTGATCTGATGGTCCTACATGCCATGAGATGACAGGAATCCTGCCTCTTTCCCAAAGTGCACTGTTGTAGGAGGTGTGGACTGACGTTTGCAGTTAGGCTCTGCCCAGCTCTAGAGCCGAAGAGCTATCTTCTCAGTGCAGCATCATTTTAATAACTTTACCCCATGCACAAGGTAAATCCATAAGGAGAAGACATTAGGAAAAAATCACATAAGGATTTTCCTCCTGAGTAATACCCACATGAGTGGAGAATTGGCATTTTGGGGGGAAGGCGGTAACTACTAAAGTTTACATTTCTTTCCTGTTTCGTGTAGCCAAAAACCCGCATCAATGCTTAGGAGAACCAGCCACCATTCCTTTATGAAGATGGCTTGGCCTTTAAATTCAAGACTCAAAGAAGATTCCAGAATAGAAAGTGGGTTCAAATATTAAGTGTTGAATCTCAAGAGATGTCTCCTGTTGCTTTCAATTGTAAAAGAATTCATTGAAATTTAGTTTTAAATAGAGAAGACAGGCTATCGGTAGTGTAAAATTTTATATTCTTCATAATTTTTACAATGACTAGGACTAAATGAATAGAAAATCGCTCTTTTTCCTCTCTCAGCCTTGCTCGTGTCAGGAGATAGCTGCTTTTAAAAATTCTGTTATGGTGACATGTCCGTGAACACAGATCAGGACGCACATACATGACGTCAGGGCTGTTTGCTGTAGTGACCAGTACGTAGAGCTCAAACGCTACTTCCAGAATGTTTTCGAAGTAAGGCGATCCCTCCGCTGTTTTCAGACCCCTAAAGAGGAACCAAAAACACCAAGTGAAAACCACACACATAAATTACACTGTGGTTTCTGAGATGCTTTTCCCCTTTCAAGAGCACTCCTGGAGTGTTTGAACGAGGAATACAGTGTCCGGTGACAGATTCTGCCATGAACAGGCTTAACCCAAATATGGAAGAATTCACAGGCAGAAATTGCCAAGAGTGTACTCGCCTCTCTCCAAACAGCTTCAAGGCCATGAGGGAGAAGACCAGCATGCTGAACGTGAACAAGAGGAAGACGTAGAGGATGTCAGGCAGAGTGTTCCGGATGCTTCGGAAAGCCCTTCGTATCTAAGAAGACAACATTTAGTTTCATTTACAAAAAGTCTGCTAATTCTCTGCAAAAACAGAAAAAACCAGACCATCACATTATCCTAAATCGTATCCTTACCTGACGACTCTCGGGGAAGTTAATTAGGAAGACTGGCCTCAAGGCCCGCGACCACCTAATGCTGCGTATGTTAACAGCTTCCAGGCACCCGTAGAGAATCAGGTCAACCAAGGTCAGCTGTGAGACACATGGGACAGAGACGTCAGTTCTACCCCGTCAAAGGACAGAGAAAGTATCAATGTGGATGTCTGTTTGTCAACCCAGAAGGAGAGTCACAATGTTATGTGAAAAAGCAAGTTTCATAAACAGCACAATTTTAATTGTGTACTATAACATTAACAGTAGCTAATGTTTGAGGTTGTACTACATGTCATGCAGCATAAAAAGCACCTTTTGTTGATCATTTCATTTTAGCCACACCACACCAGTTAGGTGGGCGCTATCCTGGATGGAAGGGCTTGAGGCACAGAGAGGGTAGGCATGTGGCCCCAGTCACACAGCCAGTGAGGCGCAGAACTGGGACTCGAATCTGCATGGTCTAACATCCCAGCCCTTGCTATTAACCCCACTGCCATGTGCTTCCACACTACAGCCTGGTGACCTTTTCTTCAATCTGATGTGTAAAAGAGAGTCTGTCTAGCCTAGTAACAGGTGAGAAGATCTAGAACACAGAAAATCTTTATTTATCCTTATTATTGTCAGGTTTGTAGGCAAAAGATTTATGTGAGGATGGGGCAAAAAAAGAACCTAGAGTATTTTGGAAAAATATAAGTAAAAAAGAAAGAGGGGAGGAAACAGCCCCAGAGACATCTTGAGGGGCCTTGGGGAGGCCGGCGTGGGAGAGAAGGGAGGGAACCGTGACGACGAGGACTGTGGAGCTGGGCAATGGGAGACAGAGCCCCGTGAGCAAAGGGAAAGCAGCCAGGGAGTCGCTAGGAAGAAGAGGCGGGTTTGGTCCCATTGCATATGAGTTGAAACACTGCTGTGGGAATGACCAGCAAGCAGTCGGCCACAGAGTAAGGAAGCTCAGAGGGAAAACCAGTATCAGAGACAGCATGGGGACCTTGACCTACAGGAAGTGTTCATAGAAGCTCTGAGAACATATGACTTTCAGGGCAGAGTGCCAAGTAGGAAGGACGGAGGCGTGTGGACAGAGCTTCGGGTTAATTGCAAAAAACCATAGCTCTGGCATGCTGGTCACTGTGCTGATGTGCCAATTATAATGGAAAGTCCCCTCATCATCACTAAAGTAGTCTCTGCCCAATACAGGGGCATCTCAGAATGCATTGCCCTGCTTGGCATGTATCCTTCCAGATTTTTCTATGAATATATAACATTCTTTCATTTTTTTCTTTTTAACCCAAATGAGACCCAACTGTATTTGTAAGTTGCTCTTTTGACTTAATAGATGGTAAGCTCTTTCATTGATAATAGACACAGATGTGCCTTTAACACTATGTTAAAAGGCTGTATCACACTCTGTTTAACATATATCAGTTGTATCTATTGTCAGGAAGTTAAATTGTTTCCAATTTTTCAATATTATTAATAAGTCAGCCACCATCAATTTTGTGGCTAGATCTTTGAATGCATCCTGCTTTTTTACAGATAAATTCCCAGGAATGAAGTCCAGGATTTGAGTGTATCCACCTTTAAGGATTTTGAAAGGAACTGCCAAACAGCCCGTTCCAGAAAGATAGCTTTATTCCTCTCTCCAGTAGGGTGTAAGAGGGTTTGTTTTCTCTCGATCTTGCTGACATTGTTTTATAAGCAACATATGATATTTTATTATTGTTTAATTCTATATTTTTTAATTAGTGAAGTTAAACATCTTTCTCGTCAGCCATTTTATGTATTTCTTCTTTATGAGTTGTCTTCACCTATTTTCAGCACAATTATCTATTGGGGTATCTCTCTTTTTTCACATTTCATTTGGAAGTGCCCTTAGCATGTTAAAATGTTCACACTATCACATTTGTTCATCGGTTTGTGGTTTGCTTACCGCTGTGCTTATGGTGTTTGCTATGTTGAAGTGTTGCTGTTTTTTCCTTCATGGCTTCCACCTTTAGTCACAAACTCTCCTAGGTGCCACACTGAACACTCACCACTATGGTTACCATGATGCAGATGTTTTTTGTGTCCTTCCAGAAAACCACTTGAGGAGTGACTTTTGCAAAATGTACCAGTCTCCCAAAGAACGCGGTCAGGCAGAGCACTTCCGCTATCGAGGTGGCCTGCAAGGAGGAAACAGAGACTGAGCGCGGCGGCCTGCCATTGGGAGGCGCAGCTTTAGTGCTCTCGATGCCCCCTCTGCCTGCACCCTACCTGTCCTGCCTGGCACACTCTGAGAATTTGCCACGTCCCTTAATTTTACTGAAAGCTGTGGCAACATTCTCTGCTGGTTAGAACGGTTTCTTCCTCTCAAAAGGAAACCTGCCGCTGAATCGCAAATTCCACAACCCATACTGGCAGGACTTCTTGGGAGGGGCTACATCAGCAGGCTGAGGACCAAGAATGCATTCCCCACAATAAGGGGGGATCAGAGGCAGGCATCTTCTATGCTATCAAACTTCCCACGTTCAAATTCAGAATAGACATCCAGAAGTCCCATTTCTCTAACGTAATGTTAAGGAAAATCCCCAGAGATGTGTTTGGAAATAGTGGGTCATTCCTTAAGCATCACTGCCACTGCAGCCCTGCGGCCCGTATTAGGCTGGTTTGAGGCAGGGATGGAGCCCTCTGAGATCCAGAGCAAAGTCCTGACCTGCCTCCCTCCACAGGCTGTTGGGCACCAACTCCTAACTCCCCAGAGCCAGTTTGCAGCCCAGGATTTGCCCAAGATTGCTGTGATGCAGTAATACCTCCCTAACAAGGGCACATTCCTCCATCAATGGGGAGAAGAGGGTGGCAACATGGGATGAGATGGGGAAAGAAGTAACTTGGCGTAAGCTAGGAAGAGGGAAAGGCAGTGAGGGCTGGAGGGAAGGGACAGGGGAAGGGCCTGAACATAGCTGGTGGCACAATCATCTCTCCCTTCCCCCAGCCCTCGTAGGTTTGGGCACAGCCTAGGCTGCAGTGCCTTGCAAACCTTCTGACTCTCAACCTGTTCACCCTTGAAGAGCTGTAGAGACCCAGTGCCAAGGCCAGGCTTCCAAAAGGGCCCGGGACAATCCCAGGACATCTCTGCTCAAAACAAGAATTGCTTGGTAATGCTAGAGTGGGCCCAAAGCCCCTGTACCACAGTCGACTTTAGAGACTTACAGTACAAAGGCTGGCTGAGGGAACACTCTGAAACCCAGGCAGCCACCCCCAAGCCGTAAGTGACCAATAATACACAGAGGGGTGAGGACTTGAGAAACGAGGCAAGTGGCTGAGAAGACAACTCTGTGGGATTCCCATCTTGGCCAGGTGGCCGGGGCTTGGGAGGGACAGATAGCACTCTGTCCAGGTCTGTGAAAGCACAGCTCTGCTTCTTCAGACTTTGTTCTGACAGTCACTGGCCTAAAAGTCTTCTGTCCAAAGGATTCATTCATTGCAGGATCTTTATCACGGGGAAGTTGGTGGATGTCACCGGGGCAGCCCCCAACCAACCATACTTCCGGTTTTCATCCCCCGTGTGGTGTCCTCCCGTGTTTACCTGGGGCTTGGGCATGTGATTGGCTCTGGCCAACAGGGCATCAGCAAGGGTGACGCAAGCAGATGTCAGATGCCTACACGCCAGATGCTCCTTTCTGGACCCAGCTACTCACTGGGAGAAGCCTAAGCCACATGGAGCAGCTGCAAAGAAGAGAGCTGGGGCGCTCCGGGCCACAGCTGCAGCCAGCAGCGCTTGCCAGCCACGTGAGAGCACCGTCATGGATGTTCCGGGCTCCAGAGATCTACCATGCTTCCAGAAATCTACTACCCCAGCAAACACCACCTGAGCAGGAAATCTGCCCAGACTTAAGCGTTACAGTAACCCCATGAAATGTGCACTGCTGTTATCACCTCCCTTTTAACAGATGAGGACGTTGAGCCTTAGAAAGGTTGGCTAACTTGTCCAAGGTCACTCGGCAACAAGGGTAGAACTAGGCCTCAAGCCAAAGTTTTTAGAATTAAATTGACAATGCTAATTATAACAATAGGAACATCAACAAGTAAGATTTTCATGAACCAACTGCAGGATTTTGCTTCACGTGGCCCCGGGCTCAAAACTAGCCTGAGTTAAATACAACTCACATGGCAGTCAATGTGTTAAATGGTTAGAAAAAAATCAAAGAATGTCAATATTCTGCGACACATGAAAATTGTATAAAATTCAAATTTTGGTGTCTGCAAAGAGTGTTTTATTGAAACACAGCCATACTTACTCATTTATGTATTGTCTCTGGCTGCTTGTAAGCTACAATGACAGAGTTGATTAGTTGTGACAGAGACCATATGATTTGCAAGGTCTAACATATGTACTCTTTGGCCCTTTAACAGAAAGAGTCTACTAACCCCTAGCTTTAAACAACGACAGCCCTTTATTATCTGCCATGATGCTGTGGGAGGCTGTTTTAAGTGTTTGTTACACAGCAAAAGGTGATTAAAACATGGAAGAATAAGGAAGGGTCTGTGTGGTCATTAAAAAGCAATAGCTTTGACATCAGACAGACTTGGGCTTGAGGCCTAGTTCTACCCTTGTTGCCGAGTGACCTTAGACAGGTTATATCACCTTTGCAAGGCTCAGCATCCTCATCTGTTAAAAAGGGGGATGATAATAGCAGTGCACATTTCATGGGGTTACTGTGACGCGTAAGGAGCATTGAGAGCAAGTACTTAGAGCACCCAGCAGACAGTAAGCAGGGAGCAAATGACAGCTATCAAGACAGGGGCAAGAGCAGTGATGAGTGGGAAACCAACCTGAGCAGTTTATTATTTAGACCCCCCAGGATTAGCTAGTTAATTTTATATATTACTCAAAACATATATGATCAGCTACTAAGCACCAACAATGATTTATGACTATGAAAACTGAAACTGTGGCACGTACAAGTCACACGTTACAATATATGAGAACACCGTGTGCCTGGCATTAAGTAAATATGCTTTTAAAACATCGTTTGCATCATCTCTATCTGATTTTTCCTTGTATGCACAGAAGACCAAAAACTTCCACTCTACTTAAAAGGCCTTATGATTGAAGCATCACCTTGGGGAGTAGACAGAATTCCTCCCATCCCTGACAAGAAAAATAAACTCTAATTTCTATTTGTTGACATTTGAGAAGAAAAAGGAAGAGGCATGGGGCCCAACTCATCTATGACAAAATCTCATTTGTCATCTTAATTTTAATACTTACCAAGAAAGGTAGAGGAAACAATGCAGGTTCTTCAAACAGGGCAAGAGAAAGGTCTACACAAATAAAGAAGTATGTGGCTGCTTGCATTGTCCAGTGGTTATAAAAACAGTAAAGTCTGGAGAGGAAAAAAACAAAGGTGGTTATAGACAAGGAACAGCACTCGAACTTCCCTTTAAAAAGACTAATTGGTAGGTAAAATAAGGAAATTAAGGCTTGGTCATGTTTCCTTTAAATCCTAGGAAACCAGGGGCAGTATTTAATGATCATATAGTACAAAACACTAACAGAAAAAAAAAAAAGAATATCATCATATCTCAAAGCACATTTTCAACAGTCTCAAGCTAGGATTAGCACCTTCCTCACGAGGTTTGTGTGACAGCAATAAGAGAACATTTTCAGAGGACTTTGAACAGTGACTGATGTAGAGTAAGCCCTCAGTTAAAGAGAGCTACTAAGATGTGGCATGGTGGCCTAATCCTTTTTGTTTTTCTTTTTTAAGAGAGAATATCTCGCTCTGTCGCCCAGGCTGGAGTGCAGTGGCATGGTCATAGCTCACTGCAGCCCTGAACTCCTGGGCCCAAGGGTTCCTCCTGCCTCAGCCTCCCAAGTAGCTGGGATCCAGGCATGTGCCACCATTCCCAGCTAAGTTTTTAATTTTTCTGTAGAGGTGGGGTCTCACTATGTTGCCCAGATTGGTCGCAAACTCCTGGGCCCAGGTGATCCTCCCACCTCAGCCTCCTAAATAGATGGGATTATAGGCACATGTCACCACTTGAGGCTTACCTAACTGGATTTTAAAATGTACATTATCCCATCTTAACACGGTAGACTCAGAAGAGATCTGGTGGTCATGCAGGTCTCTCCCAAGGTGGGGATGGTCCCCCAAACCTGCTCTCGACAGCACCCAGGGATGAGGCAATGGCTGCTTTGGGAGGCCCTGACGCCCAGCCCTGGTAATAAGTGTTTTCCATTTACTCTGGTCCAAATACTTGGTCTTAGTTCAACCCTTAGAGGATAACAGGGAAAACGTCAGATTCCCATGAGAAGAACAAACATATGGATCGCATCAAAAGAAAACAGAAAGGGAAAAGAAAAAGCCTTCCTTTCACTTGAGGTGGCTCTAAGAAGACACCTATAGTTAGAAGGAAAAGAGAATGGCATGTTCTTCCCTTGAATGTCCGGGCTCCTGTCCTGGGTGCTGTTCATTGACTCATTTATCTGTTCTGAATCCATTTATTGAATGCTTCCCTATGTGTGAGGCATCATGCTCTTATAATTGAAAAAAAAGTATTGGATTTTATCCAAATCTATGCGGCATACCCTATATACTTCTCAAAACACTTGTGTAAACCATGCCTTCAAGAGTATTAAGTCCTGGAGGATAGGTGGTTTTATGTGACAGTTTAACATGTTAATTACCTGATGGCCTGAGGTGATGTTTCAAAGGGAACATTCCTGTTGTACTGGGCATCCGACACATAGGCAGCTGCCAGCAGGAGGTCCTGGTCCCCCGGAAGTAAGTGAGAGTGACAGTCAGAGTAGGAAAGGGCACTTTGCTTTTTCCTTTTAGTTATGTGTGTCAAGTGTAAAAGGAAAATCCCCTTCGCCTCGCCCCACACCCCACCCTCCCCAGAGGTAACGGACATGAACAGCGTAGTATGTACACCTGGGTTGTTCTCCTGGCCACAGAGGACCCTACAGCAGGGCTGAGCCACAGGCATTCTCCACATTCTGGAATTCAAATACAGGCTCTCAGAGGAGGAAAAGAAAAGAAGCACTGAATAGAACCTGTACTTGTACTTAAGTGGTATATTTATGCATACATATCTACAGTTATGTACACACACATATATATAAATACTTATACAGTCAAGCACCACATAATGTTTCAGTGGATGATGGACTGCATATACGACTGGGGCCCCGTGAGATGATAATGGAGCTGAAAATTCCTATCGCCTAGTGACATCATCATGACATCATGAGATGCCCTAACATCACAGAACGACAAAATACTCACAGGTTTGTGGTGGTGCTGGTGTAAACAAACCTGTGCTGCCAGTTGTATAAAAGTCTAGCACATACAATTACATACAGTGCATAATACTTGATAGTGGCAATAAATGACTATGTTACTGGCTTATGTATTTACTATACTATATGTTTTATTATTTTAGAGTGTACTCCTTTTACTTATATATAAAAAAAGAAGTTAACTGAAAAACTGCCTCGTGCAGGTCCTTCAGGAGATGTTCCAGAAGAAGGCATTGTTGTCATAGGAGATGACAGCTCCGTGCGTGTTATTGCCCCCGAAGGCCTTCCAGTGGGACCAGAAGTGGAGCTGTCTTCCCCCTCCACATCTGATACTGATGATCCTGACCCTGGGTAGGCCTAGGTTAATGTGTGTGTTTGTGTCTTAGCTCTTAACATGAAGTTTAAAAACTTAAAAGAAAATTAAGTTTAAAAATAGAAAAAAACGTATAGAACAAGGACATAAAGAAAGATAATATTTTGTACAGCTGTACAATGGGTTTGTGTTTTAAGCTAAGTGCTATTGTAAAAAAATCAAAAAGTTAAAAAAAAGTCAAAAGTTTATAAAGTAAACAAGTCATAGTAAGCTAAGTTTCATTTATTATTGAAGAAGGAAACTTTTGAAAAATAAATTTAGTGTAGCCTAAGTTTACAGTGTTTGTAAAGTCTACAGTAGTGCACAGGAATGTCCTAAGGCTTCACATTCACTCGTCACTCACTCACTGGCTCACCCAGAACAACTGCCCGTCCTGCAAGCTCCATTCATGGTAAGTACCTTAGACAGGGGTACCATTTTTTATCTTTTATATCCTATTTTTACTGTACCTTTTCTATGTTTAGATACACAAATCCTTACCATTGTGTTACACTTGCCTGCAGTATTCAGTACAGTAACATGCTGTACATGTTTGTAGCCTGGGAGCAATAGGCTGCACCATATAGCTGAGATGTGCAGTAGGCTGTACCACCTAGGTCTGTGTAAGTACATTCTGTGATGATCACAAACTGATGCGATTGCCTAATGATGCATTTCTTAGAAGATATGCCTGCCGTTACACAATGTATGACTGTATATACACATGTATACACAAAAACATAACACAAAATTATATGCTATATATATCACAAAAATTCCTTTTATACTTACAAGTTTTGACACAGGTGTGGATCAACTGCAACTCTCATATGTAATGGGTAGGAATGAAAAATGGTACATTTACTTTGGAAAACAGTTTGGTAATTTCTTAAAAGGTCAAAAAGTATGACCCAGCCATTCTACTCCTAAGTGTTTACCCATAGGAAAGACAGCATATGTCCACACAAAGACTTGTACATCCAACCTAAGAATGTGGCTTGTGTTAGACACCCCATTCCAAAGCTACACGCGTACACAGATGTTCATCACAACAGGCAAAAAGTAGAAACCACCAAAATGTCCATAAGACAGGTAAGTGTATAAACAAAATGTAATATATCTACACAATGCAATACTACTCAGCAATAAAAAGGAATGAACACCTAAAAGATGTAACAAAATGGATGAATCTCAAACATAATTATGCTGAGTGAAAGAAGTCAACCCTTTCCCCCAAAAGCATATGCACTGTATGATTGCATCTATTTAAAATCCTAGAAAGTGCAACTGACCTACAGAAACCAGATCAGTGGTTGTGGGGGGACAAGGGGAGGAAGGGATGGAGAGAGGGATAGATTATAAATAGGTAAAAGAAAGCTTTTAGGTGTGATGTCTATATTCATTATCCTGATGGTGATGTTACCATGACAAGTATATTCACATACCCAAATTCATCAAGCTGTATACTTCAAATAAATGTAGTGCAATGCATACCTATTATAGTTCAATAAAACTGTTTAAAATGCCTGAAAATAAAGATAAATGCTTGGATGAAAAATTGATGTGGAACAATAATATCATAGACAATTAACTGCTGTAAGAACCTATCACTTTTTGAGTTACATGCATTCTCGGGGCTGTTATGGCAATTCTTAATGGCAGGTCATTAAAACCTAAGAAGCACCATATAAATGTGCTTAATGCTTATTATGAATTTTTCTTCTACATACTTATAAAATATTTTAGTAGAAAAGCTATTAATAGCAACTATTTTTTCATTGGACATCTTTAACATTAAGGAACAGTATAGTTTCCCAGGATATGCTTAGAAATCCATTGTGGGTAGAAAATGCCTAACATCAACGGGAGTTTTGTTTTGTTTTGTTTTGGATTAACACACACCAAGTTTAAGAAGTTTCCGTTAAGCCTCAAAATGATCATACTGTGACAGCAAAGAATTCTGATACTAAGGCCTTTTTAAAAAGTATTTAAAGCGGGGGGGAGGGGTGGTAGGGGCAATGTATGTAACCCTAACAATATTTGTACCCCCATTATATGATGAAATAAAAGCAAAAAAAAAAAATGTAAAAAAAAAAGTATTTAAAGCAAAATCTTTTAAGGCCATTGTTGTTTCCTATTTAAAAAGATGATGCTACTAACATTTTTACAATCCCAGTGAAACAGTTTGTCCACAAAAATAAGGAGTTTGATAACATGGATTTGAGGTGCATCCTTCCTATGCCTTCAAGTGGAGAATGAAAAAAACACTAGCAATCCCTCAGGCAGCTCAGCCCCAGGGGTTATCTCCATGAGACGTCACTCAGACTCATGACATGGAATGATACAAGCACCACTTCCCCTTCTCTAATAGCTAGTTTACACTAATGTTTCAAAGCTTTCCCATTCTTAACAGGTATTGCATTTCTGACACCTGTCTCGCTTTAAAATCTCATCTGCTCTATCCTCTGGTCCGACTTGTCTTCCCTCCCTTCCTCCCTCCCTCCTTCTCATTTGTGTGTATTTAAGACTTTTGAGTTTTCTCTCCTCTTCTTTGTAAGCCTTCATTCTGGGGGAGATGAATCCCTTTGAATCCCCCAGAGGGGGAAAAGAGTGTAGGAGGGAGGGAAAAATTGATTCCAAAAGCTCTCAGTAGAGAGCAAGGAAGTTCCTTCTCCAAGCACCCACCAAACACCTTCTTCAGTCTTAACTGTCATAGGAATAAACTACTGCAAGCCCCAAATACTTTTAATTCAATCGACAAGAACGTAGGCAAAACTCAAAGTTGTTCATAGAACTTCCTTGAAAACATAGCCAATATGTCTTATTTATATAGATAGGAAAATTAACATAATTAACCATAATTTAAGGTAAAGAGAAGTTCCTACAAATTTGAAGTTAAATTCTTCCCCGTCTCCGTTTTTCTTTCTGATTCTAATACTCCTTCCATCACCACAAACACTACCCAGCCCTCCCTTACCTGAGGGGGTACTTTACAAGACCCTCAGTGGATACCTGAACCGGAGGATAGTAATGAACCCTATAATACTGGTTTTCAATCTGATAACCCAAACAGCTTCTAAGTGACTAACAGGGTGGCAGGGGGTGGGGTGGGTTGTGTCCACAACATGGATATGCGGGACAAAGGGATGATACAGGACAGAGAAGGATGTCTGTAGATTTCATTATGCTACTCAGAACAGTGCACATAAACTCATGAATTGTTTATTTCTAGAATTTTCCATGGAATATGCTTGGAGTGTGGTTGACCTTGGGTAACTGAAACCACAGAAAGCAAAACTGCAGATAAAGGAGACTTACCATACCCTCTGTCTGTCTCCCTCTGCCTCCCTCTGTCTTCCTGAAGGTTCCTTCTGCACACTGCTAGAATAGAGTCAATCACTGCTTTCCCCATGGCCCCCATGCAAAAGCATCCAGTGACTTCTCTTTACCTAGAATGACTCCCCTTTCCTAGACAACCAAGTGCAAAACCCCTGGCTTAGCATTTAGTGGCTCCACAATCTCCCCTCTACTGCTCTCTCCATCTTTCTCTCTCTCACTTTCCCTGCAGGGACACTCTTCTCTGGCCAAAACTGGTGGACTCATTATCTGCTGTCCTACCGTGGGCCGTGTCTCCACACCTAATTTCACGCTCCCTAAAACCAGGAGCATCTTTCCTGCTTTCCTTCACTGGAAGCCCTCCTCAAATTCACTGTCTCCATGAAGACCGGCAATCCCAGAAGCCTCTATTTCCATATGGAAAGACTGCCTGGAGAAGCTGGGGCGTATATTGTGGGCATTCCACGCAAAGAAACAGTTGCTAAGGGTAAGACAGGGCACAGCAATTGACGTGGCAATGAGGTGTTCCTATAAATATCTCATGTCGCTCTATGTAAAAAGCTGCAAATCAACAACCAACAGGCCAAGTGCTGTCTAAAGATGTGTTTTGTTGGCCGGGCGCGGTGGCTCACGCCTGTAATCCTAGCTCTCTGGGAGGCCGAGGCGGGCAGATAGCTCGAGCTCAGGAGTTCGAAACCAGCCTGAGCAAGAGCGAGACCCCGTCTCTACTATAAATAGAAAGCAATTAATTGGCCAACTAAAAATACATAGAAAAAATTAGCCGGGCATGGTGGCGCATGCCTGTAGTCCCAGCTACTCAGGAGGCTGAGGCAGAAGGATCGCTTGAGCCCAGGAGTTTGAGGTTGCTGTGAGCTAGGCTGACGCCATGGCACTCACCCTAGCCTGGGCAACAGAGTGAGACTCTGTCTCAAAAAAAAAAAAAAAAAAAAAAGATGTGTTTTGTTTGGCCCAGAGAATGCTTTTTGGATGCTGGCTACTCATTCAAATATTTTAAAAACTGGAGCTTACACAAAAATGTGAACTTCTGGCTTCTCTTTAAAAGATCATAACATCTGGTAATGTTGGGATGTATTTTAGTAAGTTTTTGCTACCCACCCTGATTCTTAGTCACCTGAATAAACACTTATTATTTTCCCAAATTCTGTGGGTCAGTGGGGCAGTCCTGGTCTGGGCCAACTTAGCTGATCTCTATGGTCTTTGTGGTCTTGGACAGCCTCACTCATGTGTCTTGGCCATGTGCATCCCGCTGCAGGCTAGCCAGGGCTCTCCCACAAGGTGGTGGTCAGGGGGTTCCTGAGAACATCAAGAGAGCACGCGCCAGTGCTCAATTGCTTTCACACCTCTGCTTGTGTCACATCTGCTAAGGTCCCATGGCCAGGTCCACATTCAAGGGCTGGAGAAGCAGACTCCACCTTTTGAGGAGCTGCAAAGGCACATTGCAGAGATGGCATATATTTAGCAGTAGGAAGATTTTTGGCTATTTTTGCAATCTATGATAGCCCATGTGGCCATAGTCAGCTGGAGGTAGGTAGCTGTAGTCTTCTTTGGGAAGGGGACATGCCCTCCAGGAAATCTCAAGGCTTACTCCACTCCTTCACTGAATCATTCCTGCCTAGCCCACTGGCTTTATGTTGCTCCTTGGACCACCTGAGTTAACCAACGTTCTCCCAAGCCCTCCTGGTTACTGCCACGTGCCCCCTACAAAGAACTGCTCTGCAAATCACTCTAAGGTAACACCAGGGGACCAAGAGCCCAAAGTAGGGTAATCCAAGATCTGCATGAACAGGTTTAAGAATAAGAACATTTTTTAAAAGCCCATAAAGTATCAAGAGGTGACCATATAGAACTGTCACAAAGAAATGGCATAGGACACTATGCTCTCAGCCCTGGCTGTACTTTTGAATCACTGAGTAGCCTTAAAGTTACTATTGCCTAAGCTCAGGGGGAGGGTTTGATCAGATACCTTCCTCAAAGCCCCCCAGCTAATTCTAACCAATGGTAAGACTAGGAATCACTAGAACTGGGTTATTTCTATTTCAAAGCTGAAAGTGTTGGTAAATTCACCAAAGAAGTAGATTGTCATCTTAGTAGCTGCCAAAAAACAAAAAACAAAAAAAAACTCCAAGCAAAAAAGAGTCCTTGAAACTACTTGAAAGGAGAGAGTGTTATGCATTTCAGGTGACCAGGCAGTTTCTAGCTATGTGACCCCAAACTAACTTTTAAATAAGGTTAACCCAGTCATTTTGACCACTCCAAGCAAAAAACAATCCTAAAAAACTACTTGTAAGGAGAGAGTGTTAATGCATTTCAGGTGACTTAGGCAGTTTCTAGTTACATGACCCAAAAATAACTTTTAAATAAGTTTAACCCAGTCATACTGGCCACAGAATGCCCCAGGTCAGACCTGGAGAAGGAAGAAGATCTAGATTCTGTCTCTGGTTTAATGACTCAATCAATGCTGTTATCTCAGATGGTGGAGCAACGTCTGGCTTGGGTCAGAGCTGGGGACCAAGAAACCTTCCCCTCCTCCTCCTCCTTTACCTGTTCCCTTTAGGGGTCAGGGACGTGGTAGTATCTACTTGTGGGAAGTGACCAAGCCCCTTCAGGAGATCAGCAGGCCAGAGAGGGAGGCCAATGCATCAGGAGAGCTTTTAAACCCCACACAGAAGCCTGCCCTGTGGCCCCTCTGGAGCAGGCTACCAGAGCCCCCTGGGAAGCGGCAGGGCTGATACGCAGCAGCCAGAGCTGAAGGGGGCCAGTTCCAGCCCGAGAGAAAGACAGGACTAACACACTCTCCACCTACCACACACTTGCACAACCCGAAGGCAATGCAGCATGCAGGAATCGACCCCAACAGGCCTGGAGACAGGCTGTCATTGTGGTGTGCCAGGCAATGTGCCTGTGCCTGACCAACATTGTCACCAATGGTCTTCACGACTCTTCCGAGGTGACTGTGATGTATCATCTCCACCTTACAGGGGGGAAATCAGAGGCTCATCGAGATGAGGGCCCATCAGACTGTAATTCACGGCTGGGATTTTCTGAATCTAAGCAGGGGGCTCCTGTCACTGGAGTCCTGCCTCCCTCTCCACTCTCTGAGCTCTCGTCCAGCGCAAGGCAACAGCCCAAGAAGGGCCGCTTGGAAGCTCCAAGTCTTCCAAAGAAGCTCGGGCTACCGCAGGGAAACAGACCCGGAGCGACTGTGAAATCCATCTGCTCTGTCCTGCAGGCATCAGCATTCCCGGCCACATCCTGCAGCCTTCTTGCTGGGCGTTTCCCTGCAGTGGGACCCTCAGTTGTTTTCCTGCCGCCCTAGAGCGCAGTGCGGTGCGCACGGGCCACCAAGACGAGTGAGGGCTGCCCCTCATTGGGTGGGACTCGGTCCCTAACACTAAGTCTGGGCGCCCATCCGAGGGTGGGAGGCTTCTCCGGCGTCGCGGGCTTGACTGCTCCCCAAATGACTCCAACCGGGGAGCTGCGCTCCAGCTGGCGGTGCGCCTCCCCACCGAGCAGCTCGAGTGCTCGCTCCCAGCGCAGATAACGGAGGGAGGCCCCAGTGCAGAGGGGTCCTCGCCCCGCTTCTCCCGATGGGACCCTCATTCCCGACAGCCGGTGCTGGCTTTCAGCGGGGTCGCTTTCTCCCGGAGAGCCCCGGAGGAGTCCGGCGTGGGGAGGGCAACCTCGGGGCAGGAGACGCTGCCGTCGGGGCGCCTCCAAGCGCCGCCCGCATCCCGTCCTTACCTCCTGGGCCGGCGGCTCCCCTGGGGGCTGCGGGCGCGGGCAGCGCACCCCAGCGGCTCGCCCGGCCCCGGGCATCGCGGGGCGAGGATGGCGAGCTTCAGGCTGCAGCGGCGGACTCTGCCCTCCTTGGGCCGAGGGAGGCCTGGCCTCGGCGCGTGACCGCGGCGGGTCGCCCCGGGGCGTCCCCGAGGACGGAGGACAGGCGGCGGCCGGCGCGGCGGCCCCCGGCTACTGCCCCTCCCCGGCGGCGCGCCGGGCCCGGGGCGGGGAAGTGGATGGGCCGGGGCGGGGAGCGGAACGCGCCGGGGGCCGCAGCGGGGAGAGCTTGGCGGACGGTGGCGTGGGTTAGTAGTAGGCCACCCTGGCAGATGGACTAGCTGTGTGCCCTGGGTGTGGGACCGTGCCTAACTTTCTGATCAGCGGACTGGGAAGAATACTTTCGTCCCGGGCGTGTTTGGAGAATTAAATGAGCTAATGAACGCGCAGTGTCTGCCGCTGGCCCAGTCAATGTTAGTTCCCTCCCGTCCCTCAAAAGAGCGTGGGCCTCCCGAGGGGGTTCCTTGGGACAGACACTTCCAGATAGGGGGGCGCGGGCCCTCCCCTCTTCCCATGGGACGCCCCCAATTCCAGCCTGACTGGAACTCAGGATTGCCAGAACCACCACATTTTCAAGAGAAAGGGGGAAATCTGGCTTTTCAAGAAACTGTTCCTGATTTTTTTTTTTTTTTTTT
>VBSM01002608.1:103369683-103380316 GCA_008086735.1 Cheirogaleus medius | reverse complement strand
AATGTGGTTTTTTTTTTTATAACATTTTACATGGCAAAAGAGACTTTGCAGATGTAATTCATGTTTCTGATCAGGTGACCTTAAAATGAGGAGGTTATCCTGGATTATCTAGGTTGGCCCTTAAAAACTGAAGAGGAAGGCAGAGGGGAGGGGAAGGGAGATTGAAGCCCACGGAGGACTCAGTGTGCCTGGACAGGGTGCTGCTGCCTTGAAGAGGTAGGGAACTGCAAGAACTAAATTCTGCTGATGTCCTGAAAGCTTGACAGTGCCTCCAGAAAGGGACACAGTTCTCCTGCTGGCACTCTTATTTCAGCCTTGTGAGACCCTGAGCAGAGAATCCGGCCACGCTTTGCTGGACTTCTGACATGCAGACTGTGAGATAGCTCCTAAATCCGTGGCGATTTGTTATGCAGCATAGAAGACTAATGCAGGATACTGCCCTGCATTTCACCACCAGAATGGTGCTCTAGCCAGGAGGTTGACCTGCGGTGAGAACTGCAGGCGGCCACAGTTCCTCATCGGGCAAGCCAGACACCGTGTTTCCACCCTGTCCTCTGATGGGTCCCACTCAATTCTCACATCCCGTCCTCTTCAAGCCTTGCTCCCCTTCTCCAGGCCAATGGACGCTTGCTCTCTGTGGCTGCCACAGTCTCCGTGGAAACAACCTCATGGTGCTTCAGTTCATCTCTGTGCTTATGTTGTCCCACCCCACCAGGCCACAAGCACCTGTTGGAGGAAGGGGACAGGGAACCTTCATCTTTGAGTCCTCAGCTCCTAGCACAGAGCAGGCATATGGTGGCTGAAACAGTAAAGCAAAATTCGTGCTGGTCCTTGTCTACAAGGCCTCTAAAATAATTACTTTTTATAACTGTTTATTATGTGAATTACCATAAAAATATCTGCATGCTCTTGAGAAAGGACAAATATTTCATCTTAAGTAGTGACTTATGCCAGAGTTGTGTTATGGCATTTCTGTTTTGTTTTTTTTTTGTACATTGTAAATGTATTCATTATAAAGAGTGGAAACAACTAATCAAAGATAACCCCTGTTAGCACATTTTGATAAACAGCCTTTTCCACAGCTCTCTTTACCTGCACACTCTTAAACACGCATGCATGCAGCTCTGCGCAGATGTGATTACATCCCACACTGCAGACACTGTGACCTCCGACCTGCTATCCACCCTGCTCCCCCCACCCCACTCCAGGAGCCCAGACTTTGGTCAAACATTTATCCTGTTTCTCTCTAGAGGAAGATCCTGCTTGGTCTAGGCCAATCCACACAGGGCATTTCCTGGCAATGGTTATCTGTCTAAAGGAAGTACATGACATATGTTGGCTCGGCCTGACGAAAAAGAAGCCATGAGCTTATGGGGAGGGGTTTCCTTCTCTCTTTTCCCTCCCCTTCTCCTATGAATGTAAATTTTAAAAACGCGTATTCCTAACAGCTGCTGCAAACATTTTGCAGCCACCTCAAGCTAAGATGACACTGTGGATGGCAGAGCAGAGAGATGGCCACAGTCATGTCTCTGATGGCCTTGTAGAGAGACTGCTTTTTGGTACCTCCTTCCCTGGAACCATGTGGACTGACCTTTGGACTTAGAACTCTATGAGCTCAGGAGACAGAAGGAGGCAATCTGTATGGCCAATAGGAAAATATCTGCAAAATATTTAATATCAAACAGGGGTGGGAGGTAGTACCCTACAAAGAGTTTGATTTCTTTGTGTGTGTGTGTATAAATTTTTTAAAGGGTGCATATAATTATATTTTCTGATAAATGTGTAAAATATCTTCCTGGAAAGATCTATAACTAAACTGTAATCAGTGCTTACCTTTGAGCACACCACAGGAGGTAGAGGCATGAAGGGAGAGGGACTCTTTCCTCTTATTTTATACCTGTCTATAAGGTGTCATTCTTATTTAATAACTATATGCCTATATTGCTCTTATGTGTTTTTATATGGTAAAATCAATAGGGATGTGGGGATAGAATTTAACAGCAATTTTGTCATTTTTATGAACAAATATTTTATGCAATGGAAAAAATGGAAACTGTGGGAATAATGCCTGAGAATGCCTGGCCACATCTCTGCTGAGGGGGAGAATGGGTGAGAAGGAGTCGGCCTTACCAGGCACAGCCTTTAGGAACCAGTCACCACAAAGTACACCCCAGTGGCCCTTTCAGGTACTGTATTAGTCCCTCAGGCAGACATAACAGGTACCACAGACTGGTTGGCTTAAACAGCAGAAATATATTTCCTTACAGTTCTGGAGGCCAAAAGTCTGAGGTCAAGATGCTGGTTTCTGGTAAGGCCTCTTTCCTTGGTTCATAGATGGCCATCGCCTCTCTGTGTCCTCACACGGCCTTCCCTTTGTGTGCATTTGGGTCCAAATTTTCTCTTCTTATAAACACAGTCATATTGGATGAGGGCCCAGCCTAAGATCATCATTTTACCTTAAATACCTCTTCTAAAGACCCTATCATATTCTGGGATACTAGGGGTTAGGACTTCAATATATGAATTTGGGAGGAGGGGACATAATCTAGCTCTTAACAGGCACGTAATACCAGTGCCACTTTAGAGCTAAGGAAATAGAGGCTCAGGGAGAAGAATCAACCTGCCCCAGGTCACACAACTTGAAAATGGTCACACTGGGTTCGCAAACCCAGACCTACTGGCACCGAGTCATTTCCACTCTGCTCTGCTCTGTGTCTACTAGGTAGTTTCAGTTAAGAAAATGAAGGAAGTCCATATTTAATATGAGAATTCTGCCTAATTCTATTTGCCAATTATTCTCTGGATTCCACGGGGTTTTGTGGAATCGTTTTTCATGCACTGCAATGCAGCAGTCGGGATGTATGGGCAAAGACAACAGTCACGGTTGACAACAGAGGGCAAACCTTCTCGAGCTCATTCAAGCCTTGTTCAGCCATTGACCCCATCTCCTTCCCCTTCCCCTCTCTCACTCCACTCCAGCCTCATCTGATTCCTTTCTGCCACTCAAACATTCCCCAGGGCTTTTGCTCCAGCCATTCTCCTGGCCTGAATGACTCATTCCCAGGCACACAAGTGTTTGCTCAGATCCCATCTTCTCAGGGAGGAGGGCCCTGCTCACCCTACTGAATTCTTTAACCCACCCTGCCCTCTGGACCCCCTCTTCCCTGATCTTTTATTTGCTTGCATTGCCCTTATCCTCTCCTACCACACTCTATAATTTTTCATCTCTTCTGTTTCTTGTTTACCATCTGTCTATGCCTGATTGAATGTAGTCTTCACACAGGTGGAAATCTTAATTTTGTCCACAGGTATTTCCCAAGTGCCTAGAACAGTGTCCAGAGAAAAGAAGGCTTTCAAAAAATACTAGTCGAATGAGACTTTCTGAAAGTAGTGTGGAACGGTTTCCATCAAAACCTTGCAATTAACCCCAGAAAAGAGGATGCGTGAGGCTGTTCTGTGCTTCAGGCTGGAAGAGGACACTATTTTCTCACAAAGCTCCCTGTCATGCCCCTCCCCCATGCCCTCTGGGGGAACCCAGAGCCCCATTTTTCATCTTTCCTGTACCCTGATGGGAGGATGGTCACTGGTTTATTTCCCTTTGAGCAGAAGGGCTTTTGCCATAACTGTAGACTTATCTAACTACTTGTGAAGATTTGCAAGCCGTGTGAGATTCCAGAAACAAAGTTTGCAGTCTAAAATGCTCATCTGTTAAAAGTTGAGACTTGTATAAACGAAATTGAAGCCCAGTACTAAAACAATAGGTAAAATAAAGCTTTACCGTGGCTTTTCTCTCATAACAAGCTGTTTATAGTTCTATTTAATTTGAGCAATTTCTTTCTTGTTTTAAAATCTGTACTTTTGAAAAAAGCAATTCTCTCAAAACACTGGAGTTTCTTGTTATAAGAAGTTAACCAAACTGCAAAGTCTGAGGGAACAGTCCCCACAAGACTACCCTCACATTTGACACCAAATTTGGGGGGTTCCCAAAACCACCTTTAGGTTCCATAATTAGCTAGAAAGAGTCACAAAATAGAAAAGAAACAGAGGGGAGTTACTTAAAAGACTAACTTCAATCTTGGTGCTAGTTTGTACAAATAAATTATAAAAAAAAAAGTACATAAATTCTGAGACAGAGAAATTTGAACTAACTAGATATTTGATAATTATAAGGAATTATTACATTTTTAGATGTGATAATGACGTTATTATGTTTTTAAAAGAATTCTTATCTTTTAGAGATAAGCGTTAAGATATTTATGGATAAAATATTTATGGGATTTGCATTAAACTGATCCAGGTTGATGAGAGGTGAGGAGGCATGCAAATGGAACGAGGCTGGCCTTGAATTAATAAACGTTGGAACTATATGATGGTGACACGAGAGTTTATTATACCGTTCTTTCTACTTTGGTATATATTCTAAATTATTCACAATAATTTTCTTTTTAAATTTACAACTCTTTCTGATTTGACTCACCAAACATAGAGCATTGATATTGAGAGTTACTTGAGACATTCCCTTAAAAAGTCTTCTTTCTGGCACTTGGGATTTTCATAGTCACACATCAGGTATCCAGTACATACATGCTCCTGTCTCTAAAATATAGTGAAAAAAGTCTGACATGAATCACTCATCACCCACCTAGTTGGAGGTTAGTTTGTATATAGTAGTGATCTCCATGGTTTGCTCCAAGTCTTCAATTCAGAAGCTTTCAGTCTGTAGAGAAAGATAAAAAAATGCAAACAATATGGCCCTCAGTAGCCTGGGAAAAGGATACTTGATCATAGTTTGAGAGCTTGTTCTACCACAGCTGGGAACATGCATCTTGGGTGACTCGAAGTTTTTGCCACCCTGTGCAGGTCCACAAATCACTGCAAAAGTTCCACAAGTATTAAACACTTTTGGTATTGATGTTTGGGTTATGAATAAATTTGAGCAAGCAGGTGAAGTTGCACATATGGATCTGGGCACAATGAGGATCAGGTGTATTCACAAACCCAGCTCGTTACTAAGGTAGCTAGAGTGAGCTGGGTCCAAGTAGGCTGTTTCTGAACGAGTGAGGGTCACTCCAATGTGATGTCCAAAGACAAAGGCACTCCCTTTTGCACTTTTATGCAACAGTGAGAGGTTAACACAAGTTTCTATCCTTACCCAAAAGTCTTTCACCATGGTGTGTTTTGTTTCCTGCCCCAGCACAGGGAGGGTTTTGAATATCCTGGTTATGTTGCTGCCATCTGGGGGTCACTGCTGCTTTATGTTGTCTACACTTAATTCATAGCAGCCAGCTCAATGCGTGCCTCTCAGCCTTACTCTTTCCCAATCATTTATGTGTAGGTCAGTCTCTTGGATATGTCTTAGGTGCAAAGAAAAAAATGTGCCAGATTATCAGACACTTACCTCTAAATTGTACAGCTCAATTTGATATGAAATAATATGAAATGCAGGAGAAAGATCAGGTCTTTGGGGATGGAGGTGGTTGAATGAACCGCTCTGGGCCCCAGCAGGAAAAAGATGTGACACTCCAATTAGGAGGGTTTCATAAGAGGACTACTTACTATACAAAGGGATGGGGGACCTCTAGTACAATCTCTAGGGCCAGGAAGCAGAGCTAGCACCAGCCTCAGACCCCTTCCTGGGCCAACAAGAAGGGGGAGGAGCAGCTCCAAGAAGGAAGAGGAGGAGGAGGAGGAGAATGAGGAAGAGGAGGAGGAGGAACTATGGAGAGATGTTGCCTTCAGAGAAGTCCAGTGCAAAAGGAAAAGGTGGGGTCCAAAAAGCAGGCAAAAAGTGACATTAAAGGTATCAAAGGGGCTTCCAGCCCGAGGTCTCCCCTGTGAGTCACACTAGCGAGCCCTGGTGGAATGAGGTAGGTGATGTGTTTGGTTTAGCATGATGGGACAAAGCAGTTTGAATGTGACGATGCCAGTCCCCCTGCATGGGGACATGACCAAGTGTGGGGCTGGCAGGTTTGCAAATAATGTGGCTCCCAGTGTTGGACACAATTGTCAGCCTTTTGTCCTACTGAGTTTCTGCTAAACTCATCAGGATGCTCCTGCACCCAAACTTGTCTCATTTTCTGCATGATCAAAATGTTTGTGTGTGTGTGTGTGTGTGCATATTAATATTATACAGCTGCTATTTGGGAAATGAGAGAAGACAGTGACTCAGAAGTGGAAAGTGGGGAATGAGGAACATACTGAGTTCACGGTCAACATCCAGTGGCTGATGACCCTCACACCCAGCCCCAGACACACAGTCCAGAGGCCCCAGAGCTCTCACCACTGGGAACCTCGAGTCATTTCCGCAGACAGGACACCTCATCTCACTTACACCGTGTCTCACCATGTTCCCCACACTGTCCCCAGCACTTTCCCCTACACAGTTTTCCTCAATGTCCCCCATACTAACCACACGATTTCTCCAACTTGTCTTCTACATTGTCTCCACACTGTACCCAAAACTGTCCCCTTCACTGCCCTCCATACTGTCACCTACGTAGTTTCTCACACCGTTTCCTACATTTTCTCCTTCAACGTTCTCTCAAACTGAAACCACAATTCTTTTTCACATTGTCCCTCACACTGTACCCTATACTGTCCCCCAAACTCTCCCCCACTATGTCCCCAATACAGTTCTCTGCAAATGTCCCCTACACTGTCTCTGTTGAAGGTCAATCAACAGGACAACTTCTGTCACTCCCCATTTTTGAGTCTTCCCATCATTAACACATCTGCAGCTCCTCCTTCCAGCACCCCCCCTCAAGCTTGTGTTGATGTCTCAGGAGAGCAGTGGGTGTTCAGGAGGACTCAGACCTGTTAGAGTAGCCATGGCGCACCCACGCCACATGACAGCTGACACGGTCCTCCCTGAGGTCTTCTCTGAGCAATACTTTCCCAAGATAACCAAATGTAATATGCACAAACCTGCAAAACTGTGGTAATACTCACTGGGTGTGGGTCAGGTGGGGGTGGGTGCTCAGAGGTGGAGAGGTAAACCCACAACTAATGGAAGTGGAGCACACTGTATGAGGGAAGGACATGCTTGTAGCCCTGGCTTGGGCGAGGCAAACATATTACATGTAACCCAACTGTTTGTATGTCCGTAATATCCTGAATTTTAAAAAAAATCCATAATTATTTTCTTTAAAAAAAATCTCTTAAGATTTTTATGAAACAGCTATTTTATATTTAAAAAATTGGCTTTCTTAAGAAAACAGCCGGCCAGGTATGGTAGATCACGCCTGTAATCCCAGCACTCTGGGAAGCTGAGGCAGGAGGATGGCTTGAGGTCAGGAGTTCGAGACCAGCCTGAGCAAGAGCATAACCCTGTCTCTACTGTAAAAAAAAGAACAGAAAAAATTAGCCAGGCAACAAAAAATTGTCCTAGCTACTCGGGAGGCTGAGGCAGGAGGATGGCTTGAGCTCAGGAGTTTGAGGTTGCTGTGAGCTAGGCTGAGACCATGGCGCTCACTGTAGCCCAAGCAACAAAGTTAGACTCAGACTCTGTCTCAAAAAAAAAGAAAAAAAAAAAAACAGCCAATGCCTGTATATTCAAATTAATCTCATTTGATTAACTAACATCAACACAACATATATGTCTGATGCCTGGCACTTAGGGAGAAGAGAAATGAGTCACTGAGGTTTACTCCAATCCCAGTAATCCCTCAGGCTCCCAGTAATCTCTGGGGCAGCAATAATTTCTCCTTATGTGTGAGTGTAAATTTCCTGAATCCATATAACATGAGTTCTCTCATGTTTCCTCATCATTCAGTGTAAAATTACCCAGCTAACTTCTCCTATCCAAGTACTAACCTGACCCTGCTTAGCTTCTGAGATCAGATGAGATCAGGCATGTTCAGGGTGGTGTGGCAGTAGACCCCGCTAACTTCTTTCTTTCCTCTCTTTCCCTACTCAGAATACTTCTTCCTTTGCAAAAGTAACCTGTAGATGTGTGGTCTCCATTCTTCCTATGGATTATTTCCACCACTTCTTTCCTCTTTATTTAGCAAAATCTTATAGCTATAATTTTGATTTCTTCATCTCTTTGTTCTTTCCCCTCCAGCTAAAATCATGCTCAGAAATAAGAACAAAATAATGCTTTCCCTTGATCCTGCTGTGATGGAACCATTCTCCCAGGCTCTTCTTCTAGGCTTCTGTACAAGACAGTCCATTCCCTTGATATTCATGGAGGTCCAAGGACCAGCAGCATCAGCATCACTTGAAAATATATTAGAGATGTGGAATTACCGACATGCTGAATCACCATGTGCATTTTTAACAATGTCTCCGGGAGATTTCATAAAGTTTGGAAAGCCCTGGTCTATACTGAGTGTGTTTCCACATTCCCTTAGCTGAACTTACCCTTTTGGAATCTAGCCTCAGCTTCCTCCCTATCACATCCTCCAAATTGAAATGACATTACAAATCACCAAGTTTCTAATGGACTTTTTATCAGGCTGTAGCTTCTCAGATCTATCAATAACTAACCCTACTCTCTTCTTTCCAGTTCCCTTATTTTGAAGATACTATTCAGTAAAGTAACATTGTTTTATATGACATTAAATTATATACATGTATGGCTGACCATATGTGCTTCAATTCCTTTATGGTAGATGAAACATAACTCTACATGATCAGGGACCTCAATCCTTCAAGCCTTCCCAACAACGAGGAACACAGGAAGAGTGAATAAATTTTGCTCTACGTCTCTGATACATTTTTGTACTGGAATCTCATGTTATATTCTTCCCACCTTTCTAATGCCTTGCTCTACCATTATTAAGAAATTATTTTATTTGATCACCCTGTATTATATACACCTGCTCCTTTTCCCTTTATGTATCCCCTGTAGTCTCTGCCTTCCCCATTCTTCATTCCCTTGCTTGGTCTTTTCCTCAGGTCTCAAACTATCTTGAAATGGAACAAAAACTCAGCACTCTCAGTTATGTCTGTTGCTGATACCTGATAAAACATACAACCTATCACCATTTCGCATCTCTTTCCTTTTCTAGTATGCATTCATTAGGTGATTTTCTTTGGCTATTACAGTACATCAGTGCACATGATTTTAAATAAATATTCTGTCAGATAACTTTTTCAAAAATATACAGTTGTTACCTTCTACTTGTTCATTTACTGTAGTTTTTTCTTTTTGATTGGCAGCTCCAGATGAATGGGTAAGATCCTTCTCTTCATGATTCTCTGAGAAAATCTGTTAAAATTAATATCAAAACTGAGTTTAAAATAAATTATAATAATAAGTTACATCAAGATTTCCTAATCACTGTCTTCAAAAGTATATTAATTTTCTACTGTAAAAGCAATTATAAATAAAAGCATGTACTCAAAACCAAAACATTGCAATAGAGAACGTCATATATTCTCTCTAGATGAAGCTCACATTTCATCTGTATGTCACGATTGACTGTGTAAACCGAGCATGGATGTCAAGAAAAAATATATTCTTTAAAAAAATATTAAATTATATGCACATATCAACAAGGAATTTAATTCAAAATACATAATTCTATTTTACATTCTGCACCCAAAATAGAAGAACATTTTAAAAAATGTATATTGGCTATAATACTTATAGCAATAAATATATTGCCATTTCTAATTCTAGAAATATTTTTAGTGGTAAACTAGATACTTAGCCTAATGTGAATGGCGAGGAGGATGGAAGTGGTGCTAACCCTGGGTGTGTGGGTGGCTCATGGGAAGGTTTAGCAGCGAGACGTTTTCTTTGGCTCCCTACCACAGGCCTCCCCGTCTTCCCAAGCAATCACACACCTGCTTCAGGATGTCGTGCGATGAAGGGCTCATCACGTTTAGCCTGGAAGTGCCAGATTTTGTCCCAGAAGGCACACATGGCTGTGGCCAACAAAATCCCCTCCACATAATCCATTTCAGCATGCTGATTTTGACTTTTTTTCTCCAGGGCCATTGGGAAATGGTATTCCAAAATAAAGCAAACAAAAGAATATCAAAATGAGGGGAAATATTTTATCTCAGTTGGTGCAGGTGGTTTCAGTGGATATTTTCAGAAACAGCTGTGAAGGAATGTGGACGCTTGTTTGATTTGGGGAAGATTCTGGCTGCCAGGGGGCTAGAAAGGAAATGGCTCACGGGAGGGTGTGTTAGGGTTCTGATTTAACTTGCAGCTGTAGGCAAGGATAAAATTTCCATTTTACCACATGGCCAACCACAGTGAGAGATGTCGTGAGTGTGTTTATCCTTGGCACGCTCTAAATGGCTCACCAGGCAACCTGAGAACATACCCCGCTGTGCTGTGATGGACTTGGAATCTGTCTTTCTCTGTTACTGGATTGGTCGTGTGAGCTTAGGTATGTTTTTCTTTTCCTCCCGTCCTTGCCTGCCACCTCCCTCCCACCTCCCTTCCTCCTTCCTCCCATCCCCACTCCTCTACTTCCTTCTGCTCTCCCTCACTTTTTTTCTTTTAAATTAACCTTCAGTAGTATCCAATTATACTGTGGTATATTCTCCTGGGGGGGATGGAGGAGTCAGGTGATCTGCCTTTCCTCTGTGTCTTTAGTATCCTCATTTCAAAATGATCAGCCATCATTTGAGCTCAGGAGTTCGAGACCAGCCTGAGCAAGAGTGAGACCCTGTC
>VBSM01002608.1:103312288-103369583 GCA_008086735.1 Cheirogaleus medius | reverse complement strand
AAAAAAAAAAAAAAGATCAGACAGTTTGTACTTTGACTACTGGGAGAGGTGGAAAGAAGGAGCCGGAAAGACGTGCCCAGGAAAAGAGAGGCAGGAGAAGACAAGGCTGAATGGCCCCCAGACCAGCCTCTACTCTGTCCCCTAGCTGAGCCACTGACTAGGAGAGCCACCACCAGGTCCCTCACCACAGACACCCGACAGCCTGGCCAGCATCCTCCCGATCCTAGGTCTTTGGCTCACAGCAACCTGCTTGGGTGAGTCTAGTCCTACATCTGGCATTGAGACCTTGACTATATTTTATCCCGTGGGTCATATATTAATATATTGCTATTTATGGAAAACAGTCCTGATGGAGAGAATCTGTTAGATATCTCAGACCACATTTTCCTTCTCAGAGAGATCTGTGGATCTATCATATTTTGCTTGCTGATCTGAGGCTTGATCACCCTGATCTTTCCCTTTTCCCCTTTCTCTTCTCTTCTCATTCATCTTCAGTGGTACCTAGCATAGTAGGTACTAGAGAAATGTCTTGGCAATTAAAATGATAAAGACATTCTACAAGTAATAAGTATCTTAGTCTGCAACCTTAAATCTCACCTCTTGCTTTTGTAACCACATGCCAGAGGCTCGGGGGGAGGCCAGCTTTCTCCCTCTTCTTGCCTTAACCCTGAAAGTCTCCAAGCCCTCTGCCTCCCCCTCACCCTCCCACCCACGTCCTGTCTGTACAGTACAGCTGCAGTGGACAGCATTGAAATGCTAGTCTGAATGTGTCACCGTCCTTCCCGGAGCCACAGTGGACATACTGAAATGTTAGTCTGAGTGCATCACCATCTTGGAGACTTCAGGGACTTCCTGCCGCTCTTAGGATAAAGACTAACATCCTGCCGTGGCCATCAAGGCCCCATGTGGCCCTCCCGCCTCTCTCTTGAGCCTCATTTTGTGGGTCCTCCCTTGAGCTTGCTGCTCCCTCCTCACCGCCCTTCCTTCTGGCCACGAAGCAGGCAATACACCCCTGCACCACCAGCCTCTGCCGGGGTCTCCCTCTCTCTGCTCATCTCTCTCCTAGTTAAAGCCAGCCCCTGCTTCAGCACCTGGGAAGGGAAGGACCTTCTCCCTGGGGAGAGCTGTCCCTCAGGTCCTAGTGACACTTGATGTGCTGTGTGCTCTTGAAGACTGCAACCGTTCCTGGGGCACTCTCCTCGACTGGTGACCATGAGTCATCACTTAACTGATGTTTGTCTCACACACTAGACTATAAAATTGTGAGAGAAGGGCTTTGTTCACCACCGTATCCACGCAGGGCCTGCCACACAGCTGGTGTTCAATTGACAATAAACGAATGAATGAAGGATGGTTACAACTCTTTCTAGGCAAAAAGAAACATCTTAAAATCATTCCATTTTGGTTGTTAACACGTGCAGGCATGTGAGGGGAGAGGGCATGCTAAGGCCCTCCTCATCTTAGCTTGCTGCTTAAACACTGAATCCGCTGAGGGTGGCTTTTTTTCCTTGTGTCTCTGCTCCTGTGTGTGACTTTCCTTGCACGAGCTGGGAAAGCTGGTCAGGGTGGGCTGTGCTTGACCATCGCAGGGGCTTTTCATCCTTGACCTTGATGATAATGTGTTCCAGTTGGCATGTAGTTCCCACTGGTTGTTGGGAGCCTGAACATAGACGTGATTTGTTGGCATCTTAAAAACACACAGCCCCATGTAATCTCACAGCATTAAACTTCAAATTCCTTTGAAATACTAAACCTCAAAGTTGGCGTGTTTAGTTCCTAGCTAGTGAAGGAAAAGGAAAGAAAAAGAGCTTACACCAAATGACAAAGATTGTTTGCCTGATCAAACTTTGTCAGGCTCTTGAAATATCTCCTAAGCCCACCTGTACACTTGTAAAATCCAGTTTTTGCAAGAATCTTGCTAAGACCGTTTAGCAAGAACTCCCTACCTTCAACATCTGATCAGGGTCCTCATCCCCACCCCTTCCCCATGTGATGTCTGGTCACCCTGACTTGTCTTCAGCAGGAATCCTGTTAGGTGCATTTAGCCAGAATCCCCACCGCCCCCCTATCCCTGACATTTCCTCCTAGTAATTTTCTGTCTTCCCGTCCCCTGGCCACTACATGGCTGTGAATTCTTGCCCATGCTGTATGGAGAGCCCAATCTCTCTCCTTCACTGCAAGACCCCATTGCTGTGGTCCCTACACCTACCAAGACAGTCCTGAATAAAGTCTGCCTTACTGTGCTTTGACAAGTGTCATTGAATAATTTTTCTTTAACAAAACCAGCCAACCAACAAATCAGAATGCAGTTTCTGAGTTGGAACCATAGCTGGCCTTGGGGTGAACAATTTTTTACCACCTTCCTTCCCTAGACAACAAAATTATTTTCAGTATTAATCATTAATAGAGACACCAAATAATAACAATGGTTATGAAAGAAATGAAGTCAGTGAAACTTTTATTCAACTTTGTGTATAGATTTATGTCAGTTAAAAAATCAGAATGAGTCAATTGTAATAAAATTAATTTATCTATAAGAAGTACAAGTCAGACAATCACTAAATCATACCACTGATGTAATATCTTATTTTCTTGATTCATTCTTGAGTTTTAAAACAAATAATTAACACTTAGAACAGAGAGTAAACTTCAATTTTAAAATTATTATTCAAAATCAGTGCCTTCCCTTTTATTCTCTACCCACCAGCGAGGGCACTCAGACCACGTTTCTTCAGGACTGCGCCAGGGTTGCCCTCGAAGTTTCCTTTCTGCTAGTGACCAGGCAGAACTCCAGGATCCAGCCCAGGCCAGAGTTGCCTGAATGGCCAGGACAGATGTCGGAAATTTTGTGTTATTAATATAGATATAAGCTATTTGTATACTATTTGTACTTATCCTCAAGGTATTATGATATCATAGACTAGGAAACTGGGGTACACTTGCCAATATAATTGTAATTTAAAAAACCCTTTTAGTATTCAAATCTTACATTTTACATAGTTTATTAAACTATCCTATTTCTTAGTTTGGAAAGAATAGTTGAGAAAATAGGCATTAGACACAATCCTTTTTTAGAAATCAAGTTGTGACATATAGTTAATAATCGCAGAGACAGTTTGTACCACATCATATACGTTTACAATATGCTTTCAGAGATGCTTTTGGCTGGTGTTGAAGCATTGACGACAACATCTGCATTCTTGCCGTTCACCTTCTTATCTACGTCCTGCTCAGAGCTCCATGCAGAAGTTTATGGAAGTTCCTTCCATCTTTTTCTTGTAGATTTCATCAAATATCTCATTCTGGGCCACAGTGAAGTGGTTTTTCCAATCCCCCACAGTTCCTAGAAGAGGGAAGTCTCAGCAATAGTGTCACTCTCTTATCGAAAGACTTGGTGGCCCTGAGTAAAGCAGTGGATTGTCCATACTGGGCCTGGCCTGACTCCTGACTCACTAACTTCCTCTGCGGTGACCACCTGTCCACCTGCAGCTCTCTGCTCTGAGACACGGCCCTGAGCTCCATGCAGGTGGATGGGCTTCTAAATCAGCTGGACAACTTACCTGAGGGAGCTGGTGACCTGGCATGACCTGGCATGACCTGGCCCCACTTGTGGTACATTCACACGATGGGTTACTACACAGACATAAAAAGGAATGAATTACAGACACAGTCCAATGGAGGAATCTCAAAACATTATGTTGAGCAAAAGACACCGGACACACAAAAGTACAAACTATGTGATTCCATTTATGTGAAGTCCAAGAACAGGCAAAATCAATCAATACTGACAGAAATTAGAACAGTGTTGTCTCTGGGGGTAGAGATTGACTGAAAAGGGGCATGAGAGGGAACTTTCTGGGTGATGAAAATGTTTGCTATCTTTATTGGGTTGCTGGTAGTATGGGTGTATACATTTATCAAACCTTGTTGAACTGTACACTTAAGATCTGTGCATTTTTGATATGTAGATTATATCTCAGTAAAAAAATAATTTGGGAAAAATATTAACGAGCTACTAGTTTTCACCAAGCAGTAACTTAAAATGAAATATCCTTTGTCCCACCAATGCCTCTTCTGGGAAATTATGCAACAGAAATACAAGCATCAGGAAATAATAACTTATGCACAAAGGAAATAATAACTTATGCGCAAAGGTGTTTTCTGTAGCATTATTCATGAAGACAAAAATTAAAAACAACAATAACTATCACATCTATCACTAGGGGAATAGTTGGATGAATTATGATGCATCCATACTTTGGTATAACATGGTATAACCACAACAGTGAGGGATGAGAATCTACATGCTTTGCACTGGAGGGTTGTCTCATAGTCTGGTAAGTGAAGGTGTAAAATATGACCACATTTTGTGTTTTAGGGAGCAAGCTTTCATCATGAGATATATTTTATATCTGTATCTATCTTTGTGTTTATATTAGCCTGAAGAAGGAGCTTGTGTAGAAAGGTGGGTATGTATGGATCTGAAGAAGGGCTACTTGCCAAATCTTCATCATTGATTATCTGAAGAGAAAAGAGGCAGAATCATTTGTTTTGTTTTATTAGCATGGAATGCTGCTGTGGATTGGAAAATGCAACAAAATAAATCCAATCACATGCAAAAATAAAAAAAAAGAAAGAGGAAGAAGAAAAGATGTTACAAAGCAATATGTATACCATAGTTCCACTGTTGTGAAAAAGAAAAGTATATATTTATAAAACAGAGAAGGAAGGGAATTCCATACTGTTGGTGGCTACTTCTTGGGAGTGGAGTTAGTAGAGAGAACTTTTTAAAAAGTATAATTTTATGTCAATTTAATTTTTAACAATGACATGTATTGCTTCTTAAATCAAAAATGATAAAAGTTTTTTTTCCCTTAAAAATATTAGCTGGGCCAATTAGAATTCATATTTTGGGAATTGGAAGTAAGAAATATTAAGAAGATGAGGCAGTTCTCAGCAAGTAGTTATAGTTGAAAATCATGATGTAGAGCAGGCTTGGGCCACAGTCAAGATAAAGTGTTGAGCAGAAACTGAGTCAGCAGAAGCTATAAAGTAGGAGAAAGGTGTGCTGGGTGGAGGAAGCTGGTCAGCAGAGGGAGACACACATGTAACAGATATGTGGAAAGCAGCTGAGTCTTGTAAGTGGTGGAGCCATAGAGTGAAGAGCCATAATGTCCTCCTGCTGAGATCCTGGACTCTTCCACCCAGGGGCTCCCGTGAGCTCCTAGTTATCCATGAGATTTTTTTTCCTTTGCAGGCCCTTGCACTGGGGCTCCAAAGTTGAGGGACTCTCTGTTCCTTGAAACCAAATATCAAAATAGTACCCTGAAGAGCTCTCTGCTACAACAGGATCAAATCCCTAGCCTTACTAGAAACAGATAGGGATAGTTGAAATGTGCTGCTGTGCAATTAATAAAACCAAATATCATCTTGATAAGGGGCAGGCAGGATGTTACGGGACACACTGAGTATTTGATAAAGAAGTGCCACAAACCTTTTCTCATGAAGGGGGAAATGGATTGGTCCAGGATAGATTTGGGAATTGTAGAACGGTTCGTCATGGGATTTTCTTTCATTTTCTCAAATGATGTCTCCTCGACAATTTTATCTAGAACTGTTTCATCCAAGTTCTTTCCCATGAACTGTATCACCTTCTGAATTTCATGCTTTGGATCCTGTGGTGAAGATGACATTGGATTAGAAGGGATGAAGGTATCAGAAAGACATACTTCAGTTCTTCGGGACATCCCTCATAGAAGTACAGCCTTGAAACAACTTTGGGTTTCTCTGCACCTGGGTCTGGCACAGTTCTTCTGAAGGGCCTTTACTCACTCTCTTTATGTCCTCGTAGAAGAGGGAGAGAATCTGGTATTTGTCTTTCATCTCCCACCATCCTTTCACGTGGTCAAACCAGGAGCCCCAAGCCACTGTAACAGACACAGGAAACAGAACAGTCTATATAGAGTTCATAGAAAACCTTCTGAGAGTTGGGGATGTTATGTACCTGAAGTGCCATGGAGAGACAGAAAACAAATTCTGGATGAGATATGTCCTAGGAGTCCTGTGGATGGGGACAGCCTTGTGGTTATTGGCCCCAAAAGTGGATTCATGTTTACTATGCCCTCATATGGGGGCAGGGATGCTCTTTGGAATGAGGGCCACAGTATGGGTCAGGTGACCCAGAATCAAGGCTGTTGAATCAGATGGAAGATGTCTGCTGAGGGCAGTCGGAATGCACTATGAAAGCAGCAGTGTACCCACCCAGGCCCAGTCTGTGGTAGGACACACCTACCGCGGCCCATGGCACTCTAGGGAATCACAGTGTTAAGCCCTAGAGTGTTAAGATCCCTAGATTCAGCCTTGCTGGAGTGAGAACGCAGGGGTGTGAAGGATTCTCCTTTACCTTTTCCATTGATGAAGGTTTCAAAATAGTCATCCCAGGTGCCAGGATCAGGAAGCATTTGATTCATCCTTTGGAAATGGTAGTAGGAAACCATAGTGTCTTTGGCATTTCGAGCTACATAAAGGAACTTTGGGGTAAGAAGAGAAGTGGGTGAAAGATGGTATGAAACACGGATTTTCAGAGGCTGCACACACTGGGTCAGCTCTGCACTGCTGGCCATACGTCTAGGCCTTGTGACCTCTCTCTCCTCTACTTGTCCCTGCTACTTTGCCAATTCCGCTGTCTATTTTGAACTTGGTCCTATTGATTACTTAATCAATTATCCTGACTCCTGATTGCCCCTTTGGTATCAGGAGTAAAATCTTTCTCTAGAAACTATGACCTGCCATCCAACTAAAAAACTTCCACCAGCATGCTGATGACCTTCTAATACCCTCTTTTTAGGCTCTCAGAGAAGCAGGAGAACTCCATGGTTAAGAGTTTAGGCTCTGGAGCAAGAAAATAGCTACTGTTTTTTCTCCCAGCCTCCTCAACTCTAATGATTTCCCTCTCTGATCACTTCAGCTCTGCCTCTACAGACATCCCTTAGGTTCCACTTTAACCAAAACCTCACGTCCTTCCACCCTCCCAACCTTTCACTTTGACCAAGCTGTGACTTCTAGTACTCAGTTCACCCTTTAACAGCATCCGTCCCAAAGGGGCCTCTTGACCAGCTGTCTCAGTCTCAGATCCACAGCCAGCTATTTCAGTGCTGTGTTGACTTTTGCCTTAAAATAGTGATTTTCCACTGGGGATGATTTTACCCACTAGGGGACATTTGACAATGTCTGGAGACATTTTTGGTTGTCACAGCTGGGGGGGGGTGGTGTTACTAGCATCTAATGCGCATGGGCCAAGGATGCCGCTCAACATTCTATTAATACAATGCACAGGACAGCCCCTGCCCCCACCCATGAGAAAGAATGATCTGGCCCAAATGTCAGTAGTGCTGTATTAACCACGTCTTTTATATTCTGTATTCTGATGCTTTGACATCCTGGCACCTTTGTGACTCTGGAGGGACTGCTTCTCCCAGGGGTAAGCTCATTCCTACGTAGAGATAGTAACTATGCAAACCAACCAATCCAGAGCCCAAGCCTAACTATGTCCGTTATCAGGCTCTTGCACTCCAGGCCACCACCCACCTGCCCTGACCACCCCAGGGCCAGATCCTAGATACCCAGGCACAGCCGCTGCTCTGGAGCCTGTGACATGGTTCGCGCTGGCCAGTGGGACACTTGCTCAACCCACCTCTCCTGCTCCTGCCCGCAGAAACCACAATAGAGGCTCTTGCCCACATTTCCCCTCACTCCCTCTGCCTCCTGACCCAGTGCTCCCGCGTGTGGCTCTGTGTGGCTTCCTCCATGACAGTCAACTCCCTGTCTGTGTGTCTCACCGCACCTGATTCAAGCAAATCCCAGGTCCCTTTAGAGCAAGTGCTGAGGTCGAGAAACGCTGCTTCTGAAGGCACTCACTCTGTCGCTGTCTGCCAAGGCCTCGTGCCCGTTTTCTTTTCTCCAACTTACTAAGCTGCCAAGTGCGAATGAAGGTTTTTAAAATGTTGACTTTTAAAAATCCATCTAAATTCTTGTGCTTTTAAACCCTGAGTTGTCTTTCACTTCATTGCTGCTTGATGATCATTTTATTCGTGTCTCCTTTGCTCCCTCTCATATTTCTTACCCCCAGCCACAAGACTGTCCTGTCCTCAGACCTTCCTCCCATTCTCCTGTCCAAGTTCACTAATTTTCCACTCAGCTTCATCTAGTCTGCACTGTGGCTTATTCTTAAGTTTGTAATTGCAATGTATATTTTTTCAGTTGTAGAAATTCCATGTATTTATTTAGTAATTCTGTTTCTAAAAGTAGTATCTCATTTTATTTTATTTTGGATTTGATTTTCTATTTCTTTAAACAACTTAAACATTCTTCTCTTCTTTCTATATTTTATACTTTTGTTATCCGAAGTTCTTAAAGCCTAACACTGCTATTTGTTCATCCTAAACTCTCTCTCTCCGGGATGCTTGTCCTTCTGTGTATTTGCCATGTGGATGGTGAGCTCAAGGGGGCATCTTTTGGGGCCTGAGTTGTAGCCGTGTCCCTCCAGGGAGAGTATGGGGACACTGGCAGTGGGGCCACCCTGTGCTAGTTTCTCGGCCTGTAGTGTCTTGGGTAATGCCAGGAGTACAAATTTGACTCTCAAATCCTGAGAGAGGAGCTGAGCGCCTAGGTTACGAGAGTAAGGTTCCCCTGGGTCTGCCGTGGCCTCCTCCACCTGTCCGTTGAGGATGTAGCCCATCAGTGGTCCAGCTTCGGTTCCTCATTTTTCTGGTTCCTCATGCTCTAGGCTGTGACCTTGTCCCTGGGCAGCTATTAGCACTCAAGTTGCTGGATTCTTCAGGCCAACACATTCCCCCAGGAGAGCTCCAGTCTCTACTGGCCTCTCTGAGTTTCAGTTCCTTCTTCAGTTTTTAAATCTCCCTTACTTTGTTCTGATCTCAGTTATGCATCGAAAAGGAAACTTGTGACATGCTATGCAGCATTCCTCGGTGTTTTGTACAGAAGGACATCTGGCTGCCATAATTCTGGAAACGGAAGTTCTCATCCCCTTATCCGACATTATAGAAAGGACTGCAGTCATGTGACATGAGTCCCCCTGAGTCTCCGCGACCGCATTCCTGTCCTTCAGAAATACACCTCTCGTAGCCCTTCTTTCCCTTCATCCCCAGCTCTGAGAAACAGGGTCCCACTTTCTCACCAAGGCTTCCAGCTCAGTTTGTACCCTTGTCCCCTCTTCCTGCACATCATGTGTCCCTTGTTTATTCACCAAGCTCGTTTCTAATGTCTTCTATGTGCCAGCCACTTATTAGGTACTGGGGTACATATAAATAAAATCACAGAATAAGTAAAACAAGGAACCCAGAGTCTCCCAGAGGCTGAGACTGAGTGCCCTCAAGAGCATTGCTCCATTTGTTCCTGTGTTCACCCTTTTGCACAATCTTTAGGTTTTTTTCCTCTTACTCTTCCCTCCCTGGTCTAGTACATAAACCTTCCCATGGCCTGCAGCCAAGGGCCACCATCCTGTCCCCTTCCTTTCATAGCCAGACTTACTGAAAGAGCCATCAGCACCCACTGCCTCCCCATGTCTCTAGTTCCCGCCAAAAATTGAGTGTGGTTTCTACCCTCATGTCTTATTTGAAACTGTTCCTGTGAGTACCCTGTGGAGCTAGAACTTCACACTTTCTATTGTTGCTGATAAGCTCCAGAGATAGTGGAGAGGTGAACACGACAGTGGATGCTCTGAGTCGAGGTCTGGAGGACTTGCTCTCGGTGGGCTTCCTCTCCCTCCTGTCACCAGGGAAGCCGTTGCTGTCTTACCTTGCAGTTGCTTTCCCAGATAGATGGTGGCAACAGGTGAGCGGGAAGGTGAGTCCTTAGTATCCGTGGAGAGGGCATCGCTTTGGCTTTATCCACACCTTTAAAATAGTTCAAGAGGAAACATCTCCATAGTACACATGCTGCATAAGAACCTTATGGTCCAGGCTCTGTCTAGAATACCCCATCACCCACCCAACTTTCTGCTAGTCTCCTGACTTTCTTTGGGATTTCCCATTGAGATTATTGATATGATCTTCACTTTGGTAGCACCACACAGCTTGAGAGCTGGAAGGGAACTTAGAGTCAGTCTACTCTGTCACTTTAAGGATGAGGCAATGGAAGCCAAGAATGGACAAGTGATGTCTTGTTGAAGCAGAGCCAGCAAGACCAAAGAGCGGGCCTCCCCTGCCTCCCTGCCAGCCAGAGCCAATCCCCATGTGCCTGCAGCAAGCTGCCCCACATCCCTGGCCTATTTGCAACCACTTGTTTCCCTTCTAAAAACATTTGCACTTGCTGGCCTGTGAGTCTGATTTCTACTCTCATTTAAAACCTTATTGGGACCGGGCGTGGTGGCTCACGCCTGCAATCCTAGCGCTCTGGGAGGCCGAGGCGGGCGGATCGTTTAAGCTCAGGAGTTCGAGATCAGCCTGAGCAAGAGAGAGATCCCGTCTTTACAAAAATAGAAAAAATTAGCCAGGCATGATGGTGCATGCCTATAGTCCCAGCTACTCGGGAGGCTGAGGCAGAAGGATTGCTTGAGCCCAGGAGTTTGAGGTTGCTGTGAGCTAGGCTGGCACCACGGCACTCTAGCCTGGGCAATAGAGTGAAACTCTGTCTCAAAAACAAAAACAAAAAACCCTCAATGCCAGGAATGTTACTCTCTGTGCAAACTCTCCTCCCCCTGCTATAAACTGGGCTCTTGTACGATCATTGGGCATTGTGGGGTTGGCTGCTCTCCTGAGCCTGAGGACTAGGGACACTTTCTGCCAGATCCCAGTAAAGAGAGGGAGGACTGGGCCCCTTCACCTGGCAGAGACCAGGTCTGGAGCTGAAGTGTAGTTACCAAAACCTTGAAATGTTAGTGGCCCCAGTGCTTGCCTTCAAATTGCCACTGCTTTTGAGCAGCTTTGATTGTGCGAGTCTTCTGCTTAGAAACCTCGGATGGTCTCTTACACTCAGTTTTTCACACTTGCTCCCCAAGCTGTGTATGTGTGTGTGTGTGTATAGGGGTTGGGGGTGGTAGTGAGGGGATATATTTTATTCTGATCATCTTTGATATTATTTATTTTATATGTTGGGAATCCCCAATAATTTTTTTTAATTATGGTAAAATACATATAATCTAAATTTTACTATCTTAACCATTTTTAAGTATGCAGTGCAGTGGTATTAAGTAAATTCACATTGTTGTGCAACCATCCGCCTCCATCTATCTCCAGAACGATATCATCTTCCCAAATGAATACTCTGAACCTATTAAACAATAACTCTATCTTCTCCTCCCCAGCCCCTGGCTACTACCATTCTACTTTCTGTCTCTATGAATTTGACTACTCTAAAAAAAGTGGAATCACACAGTATTTGTCTTTTTGTATCTGGCCCATTTCACTTAGCATAATGTTTGCAGTGTTTATCCATATTGCAGCATGCGTCAGGATTTCCTTCGTTGCTGAGGCTGAGTAACACTGCATCGTGTGTGTACCACATCGTGTTTACCATTCATCAGTCGGGGGACACCTGGGCTCTTTCCACCTTTTGGCTACTTCAGATAACACTGTTCCACAAAATACTTGTAGCAGCTGCTAGGTACCTGGAATAGCTTCTTTTGTCTTCTGGTTATCTTTTTGAGCTTCCTTTTATGGTGTGAATGGAAAAACTTTGAGGTTGAGCATTACCTGAAATAGGCTTCTCTACTGAACAGAAATAATTGGCTCCAAATACACTCTGTATGTGTGTGTGTGTGTGTGTGTGAATTATCAGCTATTCCCCTGGCTGCACTGGGCTTTTGTGGAGGTGGGCTATGGAGAGAAGAGGTGTGAGTTGCTTACAGAAGTTTTCCACCTTCTCTGTGTGTTCCACGGTTGCACATGACCAAGGGGAGGGTTTAAGAAGAAAATAAGGCAGGATCTGACCCTATTATATAACCTTCTTACTTAATAATTCACTTTTGGCAAATAATCTGAGATAATATGTAGACAGAGGAAGAGAGGAAGGTAAAAGGGGAAAGCACATGGCAATAGAAATGAGAGAGAGCGCAAGAGCGAGAGAGGAGGTGAGAGATGGAGAAACAGAAGAGAGGGAAGGAGAGAATGGAAACAGCAGCGAGGGAGACGCTCTCACCAGAGGGCTGGGGTGGCCGCGCCCACTCGATGAAAGGGTGGCGGTGCTGGATGAGGGATCGCTGGCACTTCTCCACGTCCCCATTCTGTTCAATCATGTCCACAATTTCCTGAATCCATGTTGTCCCTGAGGTTCAGAAGGGAAGGATGAGAGGCAGAAATCTGTTAGTCTTCCCCAAGTGTCCTGAGTAAGGGGACGTGGAGCCTGGTGTTGGTTGGGCCAGATCTTGTTAGCCATGAGTGGTGGGCGTCTGTGCGGGACTGACTTTGGATCTCTGGAGGGCAAGCACAGGCGAGGCTCAGCCCACCCAAGAGCGGTGCATGGCAGAGCACGTCAGGTGGGGCCTTAAGCCATTACTCTGGTCCCCAGGGAAGCCCAGGGACACCAGACACCCTGAGCACGAGCCCCACTGTGGAACAGTAAGAAGGAGCAGGTTTCCTATCAGGAATTCCAGTTTATGTGAGAGTCTATGCCGGCTCCGCAGGTTGGGGTCTGTGCTGTGCCACCTGCCCCACACTCACCTGATTTAGGGTAGGTACAGATGAGGAGATCATCCGGCTTGGCCTCGAAGTTCTGGATCTGGCTCCAGTTGCCCACAGTTCCAGTCTGCAAGAGGATCCCTGCCACCTCTGCCAGCTGTGTCTGTTTCCCCAGCTCTGAAGTCTGAGCCATAGTGTCTTCAGGGGGGAGGGGGTTTCCTATAGCAAGAGAATAGAGGAGACTTTTAAAAAACTGTGGCAAAATACACATAACACAAAATCAACCATTTTAATCCTTTTTAGGGGTACAGTTCACAGGCATTAAGTACCTTCACATTGTTGTGCAATCATCACCACCATTCATCTCCAGAACTTTTCATCTTCCCAAGCTGAAACTCTGTACCCATTGAACAACAACTCTCCTATCCCCCTTCCCCAGCCCCTGACAACCAACATTCTACTTTCTGTCTCTAGGGACTCTATATACCTTAACATAAGTGAAATCACATAATATTTGTCCTTTTGTGAATGGCTTATTTTACTTAGTTTAATATCTTAAGGTTCACTGCATTGTACCATGTGACAGGGTTTCCTTCCTTTTGAAGACTGAATAATAGTCCATTGTATGTATATACTACATTTTGCTTATTCATCCATGGGTAGAACCTTTTGCTTGTTGTGAATAATGCTGCTATGAACATGGGTATGCAAATATCTCTTTGAGTTACTGCTTTCAATTCTTTTGGGTATATATCCAGAAGTGAAACTGCTAGATCATCTGGTAATTCTTTGTTTAATTTTTTGAGGAACTACCATACCATTTTCCACAGTGGCTGTACCATTTTGCATTCCCACCAGCAGTGCACATGGGTTCCATTTTTTCTAAATTGTCACCAACACATGTTTTTGTTTGCTTATTTGTTTTTGCCAGTAGCCATCCTAATGGGTGGAGGTGGTATCTCACTGTGGTTTTGATTTGCATTTCACTAATGATTAATTATGTTGAGCATCTTCTCCATGAGCTCATTGGCCACTTTTTGGAGAAATATCTATTCAAGTTCTTTGCTCATTTTTGCATTTTTTGTTATTGTATTGAGAGACTTTTTAAATGCACAAACAAAGAAAGGCAGGAGAAGTGGGCCACTGTTACTCAAGAATAATTGGTTATTGAGGACCAGAAGACATTTATTACTACTGCTAACAATAAAATAATATATATTTAATATAAATAGTAAACATTTGTTGAACACTTCAGTTTGCCATGGCTGTGCTAAGTGCCTTATATACATTAACTCATTTTTAACTCTTATATAATATGAGGGATAGAACGTTAGAGCTGAAAGCGTCCTTATAAAAAATGTAACAGTAATGCTTGCTGGAGTTTGAGTAAAAGAATCTGACGCAGATGCTCCATGTAATGGGTGAGGGAACTGGGTGCCCAGCTTAGAGAGGCCAGTTTTAAGGGTGGCTTCTGCTCCCAGAATGAGTCACAACCTATATAGGATGGAGACTGTATTTTCAGAAAACAAAAGAAAAATTATTTCTGAAAAAAAATTCAAATATAAGAAACAGCTGTATTTATAATATGTCAAAAAGGTAGAGTTTGAATGATACTGTTGAGAATATAGTGTGGTCAACTCCAGAAGAGGAGGAAAACTCCAGAAGAGGAGGAAAGAAAGACAGGGTCTTTAGAGAGATGATTAAGTTAAAATAAGGTGTTTAGACTGGGCCCTAATCCAATCTCACTGGTGTCTTTATAAGAAGAGGAGATTAGGACACACAAAGAGACACCAGGTATGTGTGTGTACAGGAAGGAAAGACCACCTGAGGGTGCAGTTAGAAGGCAGGTGTCTGCAGGCCAAGGCAAGAGGCCTCAGGAGAAACCAACCCTGCTGACATTTTGATCTCAGACTTTCAATCTCCAGAACTGTGAAAAATAAATTTTGGTGGTTTAAGCCCTCCAGTCTGTGGTGTTTTCTTACGACAGCCCTAGCAAACTAATGCTGATACCTTTGGTTGAAGCTCAGAAACCAATGGCTTCTTTTGAAAACTGGTAAATAAAGTGAAATAATCAATCATTTGTCTTGACTTTTCTGTGTTAGTTATACCTCTCCATAACCAAATAGTAGATGAAAGGACAGTTTTCTTTATAGAATCATTCCAACAAATAAATGAACAATAAATTATAGAATTGAAATGTTCTTTTGCAGCCCTTAATGAATTAAAGAATCTAGGCATTTAACAGTCATGGCTCCTAACATCACAGAAGGCAAGACAATTAGACATTGTGTGCCTCTGATGAAGAACACATGATCTATGTAGTGGTCCTGCCAAAAACAATGAATCCAAATCTGTATCAAAATACCAATTTACATGGTCTGGGATAGAGCCTGGGCACTGCTAATTTTTTTCCAGAAAATTCTCTGGAATTTTTGTTGAGATTACCATTAATTTATAAATTTATTTGGGAAGTACTATTTAACAATTTTTCATTGGCAGCACCATAAATATGTTGTATCTTTCCATTTAAATAAATTTTTACAGCTTTATTGAGGTCTAATTGATATTTAATAAAAATTGCACATATTTAGTGTATACACACACACACACACACAAAAGAACTTGGACATAGAATTTGGGGAGCCACCATTTAGCCCAGTACAGATGACTTCAAAGTTTCTAAGTCTCAGATTCTATTATTCTGTGAGTTAGTAAATGATTTAAATTTTGAATAAGTACTAGAGGAAGCAAGTACTAAAGGAAGCTCCAAGGAGAATTAGCAATTTATTGGATCAATGCTCCCAGTTAATGTCCCCAGTTTATAAAAATGATATATATCCACATATGTGTAAATGTACATGTATATAGAGAGATGTATATAAAAGTATATACATCTGTAATCTATATACAGACAAGTGCATATTTACATGTGCGTGTATACAGCTATGTGTGTGTATAAATACACGCACATATTTTTATGTGAATATCTATGTGTATTGGGGTGTGGGATATCAGCAGCTCAGTTTGCACCATATATATGACACTGAAGTAGCATATATATACCGGTAGCAATTCTCCATTAGCCAACAGTAGACAGGAAATATTTTCTCTGCTGTCTAGTAGAATTTCCATTAGGATCCTTGCATTTTGCCCATTTTATAATCTAATTTTCTGCCTTTTATTTTAAAATGGTAAAGTTCATCAAAGTGGGCTTTTTTTGTTTTGTTTTATTTTCTTTGTAGTGTCAAGGTTAATTGACTATGGCAAAATGTTCAACATATGTAAATATGTGTTCATTTAAATGGCATTGTAAACAACCACAAATCATTAAATAAAGATATTTTTTTGAAACACAGAAAAAAGAATAAGGTATACCAAGAGTAGGTCAGGTATATCAGTAAATGAATATAACCTGACTGCCCTGCCCACCCTATCTTGCAATCAACTTTGGGTTTTTTATATAGGTCTTTTAGTAATAAAACTTTCGGCACATGAAAAAAATACCAATTTACAGAAAATACAGAGAACAGACGAATATGTTTAACTACACCACAGTGATGAAATCAACAAGGAGAAAGTTTATAGGACAATATACTTCCTTCAAATAAAATGCAAGGGAATTTTTTTAAAGTGAAGGGGTTTTTCCTTGTAATCATGCACTAAGCTGTGTGTTTGCTTTGTTTGATGTCTGTATTCATGGTATTTTTAGCAGTAAAAACCTGGATTTAGAATATGAGAGGGTAGAGTATGAAGGGGCTGGACCACTGAGACAGAGGGAAGCACAGGGGAAAGGTCAGCAGCTCGAAGGAGCAGGGTGTGGTCCAGGTGGACAGTGCCCAGAGCTTGGAGATGTAAGGGGGGTGTGCAGTATCTAGAAGTGGGGATGGAGAAATAGGTAGGAAGGCATTTTTAGTGCCTTTGGGAATATGCATCTTATCCTAAGGGCAACAGGAAGCCTCCAAAGAGGTTTAAGCTGGAGAGAATCCAAGCCAACTTATTTGCATTCTGGGTGGAGGGTGAGGAAGGGCTGGAGCACAGCCCAAGGGAGAGCGTTGCAGTAATTCATATGGGCAAGGCCAGGTGGCCGTGGCCTTGCTTAGGAGTGAGGCAGTGGGGACAGAGAGAAGCAAGTAGATTTAAGAGACCTTTGGGAGGTAGAATCGAGTGCCTAATGGTTAATCTGCTGTGAGGTAGGGGAGGCAAAGGAAAAGTCGAAGCTCGAGGTCCAGATTTCTGGCATGGGTAACTGGGTAGATGGAGGTGTTCTTTGGTTTTTTTGGAGGTGTGGTTTTTTAAGGACAGGAGAACTGGAGGTGAGCAGTTCCCACTTGGGGTGGGAGTGAAGGGGTGGTGAGTCCAATTTGGGCGGTTGAGTCTGAAGTACCCGTGGCAGGTGTACGTGTGAGTTCAGAGCTCCGGCCTGGAGATAATATCTGAGACTCATTAACTGAACTCATGGACCAACTCTGTGGGAGGTCGTGTGCTCTAGCAGGGAGGTGGTGACTGGGGGCCTGGGCATGGCTGTGAAAATGTACAAGCTGAGAATGTATGGAAGGGCAGCCACCGCTGCTAAGGCCCAGGAAGGTGAAGAGCTTGGATGTCCAGTGTGCTGTGGTTCTCACTGGATCCCTCTGCGTTGGAGGCCTGCCCAGGGCGTGGTGGACTCTGGCGAAAGCTCGGGAAGGAAGTGCAGTGGGAGAGTCGAGGCAGCAGGATAGTGCGGTGGGAGCAGAGGGATCTGCCAGTTCCCATTGGAGAAATTTCAAGCCCTTTTCACCCTCCTGAGGCCCCTGATTGCTAGACCACATCAGCACATGGTCCCTGTCCTTGGAGAGTTGGGCACATAGACACTCAGATTGTCCCCTGAGCAGCCCGTGGGAAGCTTTTTCATCCAAGATCACATATGGCCTCCTTTGTGAAGCTGTTCCTGACTCCATGGACAGAAATAATCACTCCCTCCCATGGGATCCTATAGTATTTTGTGTGCAAATTTTACAGTTCTTACTCCAGTGCTCTACAATTACTTGCTTATATGTCTGGCCCCCCTGGAACACAAGGACCTGGTCCAGTCCCCTTTGCAGGCCCAGCATGTGTCTCAGCTGATGGATGGCTGGAATGAAGGGAGGGATCTCATGGGCAGAAGAAATACTCAAGGCTAGAGAAGTGGAACTGGCCCTTGGGAAAGGGTCGGGGAGGAGGGCGCTTGGGGAAAAGATCCGGTGGAAGAGAGAGATGGTATTATGGGGGAGGGAGCTTTTGGAGGTGATTGCTTGGGGTCCTGAATTTCTAGGTCTAACATTGTTAGATTGATATCTATTGGTAGGGAAGGAAACCAAAATATTTCTCTCTAAAATACTGAGGACTGTTAAGTTAAAAGACGCCGAAAACACAGGGAAACACTCTGCCTTAGCCTCTGTCTGCCTGAGGGCAGGACATAAATACTTCCTTACTGAACACCATGCTTGCTTATCAGCACACAGGAGACATCAGCAGGAATCAGAGAAATGTGGAAACAGATTTTGTCATCTTCTCACATTTCCCCACCTTTTAAAAGACTGGAACTACTCTCTCCTTTGTCTTGTCACTATATAGGAATTATGGCTTTACTACTTAAGCAAAGCCCGAAAGCCAGTGATGGGCAGAGCACGCCTTAATAAACTTCTGCTTGTTTTTCTTGTGTTAATCTGACTTGTGTTTTCAGGAGAGCATCTCAACTAAGAGCCTAAAAGGAAAAGAAAAGAAATTATGTTTTCTCTCCTTCATTTACAATGGTCTTTTGTGTTACTTGTCCAGGTTTCTTAGGATCTTTTCTGGCATGAATAAATCTATCTTTGAAGTAACACCTATATGGCTAGAATAAAGATTTTAGAAAACTGAATAAGTCAAGAACAGAATTTCTTTTAAGCCACATTCTTACCTTTAAGTTCCAGCTGAAAGCCCGCAGCAAAATGGCCCGACCAAGGGTCATTGGGCACAGAAAGAACATTCCAAGGAAGCAGGGTGGAGTTCCCTGGGTATGGCAATTGCAAAGGCTCAAATTACCTTTGTCAGAGATTCAGAGGTGCTCAGTAGGCAGCAGGCACTTTGGAAGGCTCTCAGCATCAGCATGGGAACTGGAGCCCTTACTGGAAAAATCACCATGAAACAGGAACAAGCCCCCTGACCTGCCTGGGGGTGGGTTGGGGGGAACTCCTGTTCTCCTGCAGCTCCTTCAATACGTTTCAGTGGGGATAAGGTCCCTCTAGTGTCAGGTGGGATCTTGGGCAGTTCCCATGTCCCTTTTAGTTAATTGACAGTACTACTGTTACTTTACATGAGAACGGTGTTGATTCTGTATTCGATTTTAATCTTGGGTCAATGCTTCAGTTTTCATCAGAGGTGAGAATGCTCCTGCCCCTTCCCACTCTAAGGCCTAGACTTGGAGAACAGCGTGGAATTGATTCTGCTCTTCGTGTGCACCCCGCCTCCACGCTCACTCACTGCCTGCAGGTTTGGGCCCTCATCTGTGGCCGCAGATGAGAAAGGGAAAAGAGGGAAGGGGATAGGAAATTGCTAATATGTGACCTCTGACCTGGCAGATATCTGAAGCTGAGTCTGTCTCTTGTGGGACACTTGGGTGTCCTCTTTGGGGATTCCCAGACCTGTGCGTGCTCACTGGCTATTTTTGTGCCTTGGGTACATATGTCCCAGCCAGAGGCCGTCCTTTCAGCTCTGTCTCACTGTCAGGCAGCCCCACTGGGGCCTCTCCTGCGTGGTCCACACAGGTCTATGGGAAGCACCCCATCATGCAATGGCAACTCCGTAGTCCTGTCCGGTTTCCTGGATTTCCCCAATGAGACTGAGAGCCCGGAGTCCACAGGGCTCCCATGGTGCAGAGCACCCCAATCCTCTCCTCCCAAAACCCACACTCTGTGGGCTGGAGATAAGGAGGTAGCATCTCACCCATCCCTCCAGCTGCTGGCGCAGGGGCGCTCAGCACACGCACACTGCCTCGCCAGAGGTCTCTTCCCACGTCCTCTCTCTTCCACGCTCCAACACCTTTTTTATATTTTTGACCTGAATGAGAGTCCCAAGAAGCAATGAGCAATTTCCTGATGATTTTTTCTTAAATTCTGGGTATGGGAATTCTATCTCATACTCATTTTGGTAGTTAATATTTATTATATTGGTTCCTGAATCCTAACCAAGGCAAGAAGAGTCCTATTTTTAACTCTGTAAATTACAAAAGTGGCAAACACACATGAGGTGTGCAAATAAGAAGGGTACAGCTTCAAGAATTTTCAGAAAATGAACAAGACTGCACAGGAACACCCAGATCAAGAGATAGGACCCCAGAAGTCTGTCGTGCATTCTCTTAGTCAGTTCCTCCCTTCAAAAGTCACCCTGATCCTGATTACTCGTTGGCATTGCCTGCCTGCTTTTTTTTTTTTTTTCTTTTTTAGTGTTGTCTGTGTTTGAACATTATATTCTATTGGACCAGATGAAATTGCTGGTATTCAACTATTTTTTGCACTTTGAAATGTCAATTTCATCTGGTTCAATCTAATATAAATAAGATGAAATCACACTGTGCCTATATCTGCCTTTTGCTCAATATTGTGTGTATGCAAGTCATTCATGTTGTTACATGTAATGATTTTTTGTTTTGTTTTTCCATTGTATTGAAAAAGGGTAAAAAATGAGCCCAGGGGATCTGGGTGGAGCACTGAATTTGTCTGCTACAGTACGTGTGCAGACATTCAGCTTTAGTAGGTACTGCCAATTTTCCAAAGTGGTTGTGTCCATTTACTCACTCATGGGATTATATATACCATCATCAATAGAGAATGAAAATTTTAAAATGATACCACTTATATAATATCATCACAAAGAATCAAATAACTAGAAATAAATCTAACATAGGATGTAGAAGATTGCTATACAAAAAGCTACAAAACCTAAGTGAGAGAAAGTTGAAAATATCCAAATAAATAGAGGGATATAGCATTTTCATACACTGAAAAACTGAATAATATAAAGATGTCAATTCTTTTCAAATTGATCCATAGATTCAATGTAATCCTTATCAGAATCCTAGCAGAATTTTTTTTCTATAATTGAATTGACAAGCTGATTCTAAAATTTATACTGCTATGCAAAGAGCCAAAAATAGTCAAGATAATCATGAAGGACAACAAAGCTGGAGAACTTACATTAATACTAGCTTGATATCAAGATTTATTATAAAAGCACAATGTGGTACTTTTATTATAATAAGGACAGTGTGGTATTTGTGCAAGCATAGACAAATAGATCAATGAAACAGAATGGAGAGTCCAGAAACAGCCCCACAAGTAAATAGCCATTTGATTTATGATGGCAGTGGCACTGCAGTGGAGGGGGGAAGGGTGGTCTTTCTGATAAACAGTGCTGGATCAATCGGATGTCCATTTGGAAAAAACTGAGTCCTCACCCCATTGTGTGCCATACATAAAAATCACTCGTAGGTGGACTGTAGATCTAAATGTGAGAAGTAAAATAATAAAGCTTTTAGATTTTAGAGGGAAATATAAGAGAATATTTTTATGACCTTTGAAAAAGCCTAGATTTATTAAACAGGCTAAAATAAGCACCCGCTATAGAGGAAAGCAATCATAAAATTGGATTAAATTAAAAGGAAGAACACTGTTCATCAAAAACAACATTAATAGAGTAAAAAGGGAAGCCACAAAGTGAGAGAAGATATTTGTGGCACACAAGTTAACCAAACATTCCTATCTAGATTATATAAAGAACTCCTACAAATCCATGAGAAAAAGACTAGCCACCCAAAAGAAAAGTGGGCAAAAGACTTGCACAGGTACTTTGCAAATGACAATGGAGATGCTAACACTAGTAATTATCAGAGAAATAGTTAACCAACTAATCGAATTTTTCAATTTAAATAAATTTGATTCAAAATTAAATTCCAACCCAAAACTACTACCTAACCACCAGAATGTCTAAAATCAAAGTCAAGATATATCAAATTTTGGTGATGATGAGAAGCTGGGATCCAATTACAGTTGTTTTTTCTTTTCCTTCTACTTTTCTTTATTTTCCTCATTTCCTACTGAATTTATGTTTCTTTATAATCAGAATACAAGATATTTTTCTCCAGAGCAGATGCATGTTTTCTTAATGCTTTTCAGCTCAGCATCCAAAACCAAAGGACAGGCAGAACTGAAGGATATATCCGAACGTATCTAGTGGGTTTTAGACTGATTGTTCAGAGGGCACGGGGCAATTCATAGGCCAGATTGCAGAGGGTAATTTATGGGGCCAAATGACTTCTGAAGGAAGAGCTTCAGCAGGACAGACTCTGGGTTGGTGATTCTCGCCAGAGTGTGGTGACTTTGACGTCAGGCGGCACATTGTCCCACTGAACTGTGACAGTTTGATGGGCCAGGGAGAAGGTCTTGGTGGCTGCTGTTTCTTCTGCCTCAGTTCTTCCAGGGCTTCCTACTCTAATACACTTCTCTCCAGAAACTGTCACAGTTCTTAGCCACCTGGATACACAGCAGGCTCACTTAGTCTGGGGTTTTATCCCTAGATACATCTACCCGATGTGGATATCAGCCAACCCAAGTGGGGTTTTCTGATACTATAGTTGTTGTTCTTCAAGGTATCCACTTTCCAGTAAGTAAATTACCTTAATTTATTGTTTAGTAGCTTCTTTTCTTTAAGTTACTAATAAAAATCTCTCTTTTTAGGATGCTGATGATGATATAATAATGTGTCTCACTATATGGTACTGGCACTGTCCTAGGAATTTCACATTTTTACTATTTCATTTAGACCTTCAGCAGCCTGGTGAGGTGGCAGCTATAGTGTCTCCCTGTTATGATGACACTGAGGTGTTTGGGGGGAAATACCTTGCTCCAGATCGCAGCAGCAGAGCCGGGATTTGAGCTCCAGCAGGCTGCTTCCTAAAAGCCCCGGGTGTTGAGGCTTTTGAACACCACACCCCTCTCCATTTTAAGCCCAGCTCTATAGCTCCATTTGCTGGTGAATGCAGAGTAGTGGGACTAGCACCAGTATGCAAACTATGCCTTGCTGGGTCACTTCCCTTGGCCAGACTTCCAGGCTGGATTTCGGGAGGCAAAAGACCTCAGCACGGCCTACTCCAGAAGCCCCTCCCCACATGCCTGAAGGAGCCCTGGGCCACATCTTTAAAGCAGCTATAACTCATTTAATCCTCTACGAAAATTATTTGCTCAACCTTGGAGTCTCACCTGTTACGTGCAAAGGGAATGTGATGGTTCAGGGTGTGGAGCAGTAGCAGTTTTTAAAAACTATTTTTTTGTAGTCAAGGTCATTTGAAATTTATTCCTTTCTTTTAAGTGGCTAACAATCCCACACACCTTTCAAAATTAATCTTATATTTTATGTTTACTATTTTAATCCATTTTCATTTAAAGGATTAACTAAAGCAAAAGTTGCAAATGCATTTTCTGTCTCTGAAATTACTCACAATTGGCGTTGAAAGGCAAGCGGTGTATCACCAGGCAAGGACGAGGTCTGGGTCCGGTTTTGCTGAAAGGGCCTTTAAGCAGCACCCGCCTTCAGGCTATTTGAGTACCCTGACCCAGGGTTAACTGGCAGTGTAGACTGGCCCTAACATCCAAGTGTGGGGTCACATCTGGGCAAAGCACCAGCTCCTACGTAGCCATAGCTTTCTTCTCCAACCAATAGCTCATTTCCTGGTGATACCCTATCAGGCTCTGATTAATGAGTTTACTTTTGATAGAATTGACCACACCTAGGTACAGAGTCAGGGCTGGATTTCTGCCCTCTGGGCACAAGGGCACAGAGGGTGAATTCCTTCCCCAAAGTGACTGAATGAGCACCCTTCCATGAAGGTCAAGCCCCAGCGAGAGGACCACATGCTTGCTTCCATCCTTGTGAGATTGAAAGGGGCCACTTGAGGATGGTTACTAGTTTAAATATTTGCCTCCAGCATCACAATACAGTGACAGGAGCCAGAAAGGGCTGCAGGCAGATGCGGGGAGGTGCTGGGAATCTATAAAAAGATGGAGAAGGGCCCAGAGGAATCTCTCCCAAGAAATAAGAGAGGGAAGAAAGAGACACTGAGATTTCCATAGTGGACTTGTGAGTGCTATCATTCTGTCAACATTTATTGATCACCAGACACTGAGGAAACAAAGAAATAAGAGCTTCGTAAGATCTTTATATGGTTTATGGAATTTAGCACTTGTATATTTTGCTACTTCCCACTTTGTTTACTTATAAAGTAAAGTGATGAGATACAAAAGTCCTAAAACAAAAGCTCCTGTAACCCCGGTCTCGGGGGCAGACGGAAGTGGAGTGCTGGTCGACTTGTCCCTTTGTGCAGTCAGGAGGGTCAAGCAGAGAGTGACAGCTCTGAGGAGGAGAAGGATGTGGACAGCTCTGGGGACCGTGAGAAGAAAGAACACGGTGCAGGGGCGAGTGTGCTCTCTTTGTGTCTCCTCCCTCAAATCTACCCTCCAAGCAGCAACCAGAGCTACCTTTCTAAAAACCTCCAACGGCTTCACCCTGTACACAGCAGAGGTCAGCAAACTTTCTCTGTCAAACACCAAGGAGTGGCTGTTTTAGGATTTGTCGATCATGTGGTGTCAGTTGCAACTACTCACTCTGTCACCGAGGTGTGAAAGCCGCCATAGACAATACTACAGGGAGGAACGTGGCTGTGTTCAGTGAAATTTTATTTACTAAGATAGGCTGTGAGCATGGTTTCCACAACCTGGTATATAGAATACAGAGGAAACTCTTGAACTTGAAATCAAAACCGCTTTCAGTAACCATTCTCCTGCCTCATCTCTGGCTTTGCTGGCTGTCCATCCTCACGTAGCTGGCTCTCATCTTGAGGGCCTCCATGTCACTGTTATTTTTTTTTTCTTTCTGTAGCAGCTTTATTTAGTATAAATCAAGCACCATACAGTTCACCCACTTAAAATGCAAAATTCAGTGGTTTTTAGTATATTCGCAGAGCTGTGCCGTGGTGTGTACGTGACTGGGCCTGAGCAGGCCCCAGAGGCACAACTACGTGTTATGTCTCAGGCTCCGGGTGTTTCCCACCCATGCTGGTGTCAGGGTGTGGTGGACTTAGAAGGGGGACTTCCCTCTGCAGCTGAAGGCCCTCCGGGCTTGGCTGGCAAAGGCAAGGGCAGAGCTCATAATGCCGAGGGACAAATCAACCAATCCCACATGTGCCACCACTGCGGTTCCTCACCGTTACCAGACCCATGTGCACACTGCGTTCACCTGACCTCCCAGCTTCCAGCTTCAGATTGAAGCTTCTCAACCACACTGAGCTCCAGGTTCCAGGTGGCACTTACACAGTGCTGGGCTTTTCAGGTGGGACCCAGAAGTGTGTCTGTCCTCACTGACGCCCCCTAGAATTGGAATGGTGTTGCAGGTGCTCTGTCCAGATGCCCTTGGGTCCCCACTGGCAGTCCTCACCTCATCCTCACCTGTGTGCTTCCCTCCGTGGGCCTGGACCTGCTTCCTTCAGAGCACTGCCCTTGGGGACTGAGGCTCTGAGAGCACACGTCTGGGAGCTGACACCTCCCTGGGGCAGGAGTGACTAACCTGGGACAGGAAAGCCCAGCTCCTGCCTCAAGGAGGGATGATCCTTGGAGCTCCCCTGAGGATCAGGCTGAGACTGGGACTGTGCTAAGTCCATATCCTTGCTTGGCTTCTTCCCTTCCCACTATGCCTCCCCACCCACTGATAATTCTTTCCTGGGAGCACTTTTTGGATAAATCACTTGCACAGAAATCCTCATGCCAGGGTCTGCTTCCTGAGTGTCATGAGAATGCAGCCTCATGAGATAGCCTGGACCTGACTGGAGTTTCCTGCTGGACTACAAGCAGGGTGTGACCTGACATTTCACCAAATTCCACCTCCCTGCGACCTCAATATGGGTGCCGGGAGATGTTTGTGCTAGTTTCCTGGGCTCACAAACATGTGAGTTGCATCTGAACTTATAGTTGGCTGTCACAGTCTCCTGTGAGGAGCTAGCCTGGCCCACCTCTCCCTATAGCTGTGCTGCTCCCTACTCCCCACTGCCGGTACTGGTGGTGGTCGGGGATGTTCTCCATCACCTTGGAGCTTAGTGAGGCAGCCAGTGGCCTCCTGGTTAAGGGAATGTTGCCTTCTGGAGTTTTAAGCCTATGGTGGACTAAGCCCAACCAGTCAGTCCAGCTTTTTCTGCTAAGCTTTGCATCCAGGCCTGACCCCTCTGAGTGGACACCACCAATGACTGCTTCTGGGGGTCTGGTTACCCACAAGACCACAGCAATCCAGCAGTTCACTGGGGATGACCTAACACATGGAGAGCTGTCCACTAGCCACTCACAACCCTTCTTGATCCTCATCTTCTTCTGGTTGGAGGCCCTGTTCCTGCTGCCACCTGAAAACTTACTTTAGAGTTCCTGGCAACACGGCCCACATCCACCATGGGTCCCTTCTTTGCCCACTTTCTCTATCCTAGAACTCCAACCTGCATACACTTCACAGGAGGTGCTTCCAGATGGGAAAGCAGGTAGAGGAGCAGTCCCACCTCAGGAGCACGAGAGCCCTGGTGACCTGGGACCTCCTTTGGCCTGGACTACTGGATATGCTTCTCAAATGGAGGCAGGCCCTTTGCCAATGAACAGGCTTGAGTTGGTAGGCGTGCTCCTCAGCACTCTTTGGGAAGAAGACTGGGGAGGTCTGAGGACATCTAGACTCTGGGACGTCTATGCGATCCTCACAAACATGGATCTTGAGGGTGCCTACGTGCTCATCCACACAAGATGCAGCTAAACAGACCCAGAAACTCAACATGAGGTAGGCTGCCTTCCTCAGGCAGGGTAGAAGGAAGATTGGACACAATTTTTGTTTGTCTGAACTTGAGCCATGCTCTGACTGGACTTTCCTCTCTTTCTCTCCCTAGTTAAGGGACCGATGAGTCAATTCAGTGATGGTCACCCAAGGCAGATGATTTACAGAAAGGGCTTTGTAGGGTTTGGGAGAACTTGGTGTGGATGCCCTTCTGTGGGTTTTCTAAAAACCAGCTCCCAATGAGAGGCAATTCCAGGACCTGGCCACGTGTTCCCAAGAAGATGTGGTGGCCCAGGGCCCAGGCAGAGAGACTGCCTGGGAAGAAGGAGGTTTCCCAGAGAGCTGCCAAGAGTCTCATGAAAGGCAAGGGCTCTTTTTCTTGCTTCGCTTGTGGTGAAGATAGAGCATGGAATGGTTGATGGTTCCCACGAAGAGACTGCAGAGTTAGCAAAGTGGAAGAAGCTAAGGTGTGTTTGGGAGTCACTGAAGGCCAGAGACTGATGGTTGAGTAGGGGGAGAGGCATGGTGCCACCGACGAGGGATAGCACTCATGTCATATCCATGCTCCTGGTACGTCCCCTGAGGTGGAAGGTGCCAGCAGGCATCACCTCCCAGCCTGTGGTGCCCAGAGACTGAGGGGGCCAATGACCCTGAGAAAGAAGATGACTCTGCCAGAAACCAGTCCATACTGCCAACAAAGATTCAGTCCTCAAGGTGGGCCTGTAAACCAGAGACAGCTGAGGACCCCGGTTATCTTAGACCCAGTGGAGGCCCCCCAATGCCTGCTGCCCTCAGGCAATGCTGGGCCCTCCTTGATGAGAAGAGCTCACTGAGGAGCATTGCCTCTTCTTCCCAGGGAGGGCTTCTGAAACCAAGTGAGAGGTGAGACATTATGACGTGCTGGGAGAGCCCAGAAGATGTAGAAATCGGTGAAGGCTCTGCTGGCAGAGGCAGGGCATGGGGGGAGAAAGGACTGGAGGGGCTGTGACATCTGTGCCAGCCTTGCATGGTGGCCTTGGGGAATGCTCTGTTCTAGCCACAGCTAGGCTTGGGGTATTTGTCGGTGTTCATTTGGAAAGCCCAATTTGGCTTAACATTTGCTTGACTTTTGGTCCCTTCTTTCTTCCCTTTTCTCTCCCTCCATGGAGCAGGTTGAGATAGCGGTGGTTTGGGCGCATGGCCATAGTTCCTAAATCAGGCCTGGGTTGATGTGTGACTTCAGGGGCTCTGCCCACAGAACATGCCTGGCTGGGGGCTTCTCCTGAACCAGGGGTCAGCAAACAGTTTCTGTGAAAGACCAGGTAGTAAATATCTTGGGCTTTGTGGGTCACATATCCTTCTTTGTCATTGCTATTGTTTGCATAACAAACATTTAAAAATATAAAACAGTTCATTCGTAAGGTAAGGTCATACCGAATGGCTGGATTTGGCCCATGAGCCACAGTGCCCGATCTCCGTGAGCCTAGACCAACAACCCAAGAGTGGGGAGGGGGGACCTTGACATAGAAGGGCTGGGGTGGCCTTCTCCTTAAAGTGAACCTCTTTGGAGAAGAAAGCTTGTCGTCAGATTCCTCTAATATAATTCCACCAAGCTGGAAAAAAAATAGAGTAGGAACTGTTAAAAGGTAAACTTTGGCATGTTAAAATTTTAACGCATTTATTTGAGCAGACAAGACTCATGAGTCCAGCAGCTCCAAACCAGGGAGCTTTGGCGCTCCTCCATGGGAGCATGGGGGGACAGCGTGAGTGGACAAGGGCAGGGCAGAGGGAATGTTTGGTTTGCTAAAGTGGAGCAGGAAGTGCAAAGTCCCTAGTTAGAGGTCAGAGGTGGTTTATGATTTCGGTTAAGACATTTACGCCGGGTTGGGTTTCAGTTTGCTTCCATAGGAACCCAGGGCACTGGGCCACCTCAGTCTAATGGCCTCCCAGGTAATTATTTTAACAGTACCTAAAAAGATTTAAGAATTTTTATTCCTGTGCCTAAACCTCCTATCATTTGTTATTAGCATTCCCCATATTTCAGTTTAGGATATTCAAGTCCCTATGGATTAAAAGTTGCCTCTGATAGATGTTTTGAAGGTCCGTTAACAGCAAAACCCACACTAGTTTATTAGGGGTAAAACAGGGACAGAGGCACAGGGACAGAGACATTGGTGCTGAGTAGGGAGCTCGGTCCACTGAGAGGAGGGTGGCCTGTGGGAGGTGTAGTGGGATCTGGAAGGATGGAGGGGGAATCCGTGGGGTGCCCAGGAACCAGAAAAAGGCCCAAGAGGCCCGTGATGAGGCGGAAGGCAGAGCTGGGCTTCTATCAACTTTGGGGAGGGGCAGTTTCTGCCCACGGCTCCCTCCTCCTCACAGACATCTCCAAGACAAGATTGTCTGATCCAGAGACCATCTCAGGGAAGAGCTGCCTTTCTAAGTGGGTTTCCACCCAGGCTTTGTTGTTTTGCTTTTTCTAAGCAGGTCATTAGAAAAGTTTTGGAATTTGTTACATAATTGGAAAGGATCCATAGAACACTCAAATTGTTCTATGTGCTAAGAGGAGTTAAATAAGTACAAAATACAGTCCAAAGAGGAGGCACTTGTATCTATGTGATTCCAACAGTAGGCAGGGAATGGTGCACCAGCCAAGGGCTGGGGGAATCCCAATTTAACTGTGTCCACCTTCACCTGTCTGTGGGGGCCACTGCTCTCTCCCTGGTTCTTGTCTTCTCATCCAAAATGTGAGATTGTTGAATGGTGTGATCTTTCTGATTCCTCTAATTTAAAAATTCTAGAATCATTCTAGAATGATTCTAACTTCCCATTGCTGCTGTTCTTTCAGACAGAGTCATGCTCTTTTGCCTGGGCTAGAGTGCAGTGGTGTCATCATAGCTCACTGCAACCTCAAACTTCTGGGCTCAAGCGATCCTCCTGCCTCAGCCTCCTGAGTAGCTGGGACTACAGGTGCGCATCACCATGCCTGACTAATTTTTAAAACTTTTTTTGTACAGACAGGTTCTTATTATGTTACCCAGGCTGGTCTCAGAACTGCTGGCCCCAAGTGATTCTCCCATCTCAGCCTCCCTGAGTGCTAGGATTACAGGCATGAGCCACTATGCCGAGGCCCATTGCTGCTTTTTATCTTCTTCTAAGTGAATGGTTCCAAAGTGGGTTACCTATGAACATTTACATTTTGATCTTCTATGGCTCTGATATATTCAGGAGTCTCTGTGTGTGTAAATATGTAATATATGGTTAGAACAAATTTCTTTTGAATGTGTCAATGACCATTAAGAATGTTAGCTTATGTAGAATATACGGATGGTCATCTTTTCCATCATTTTTATTTTATAGGATGGGGCCGAAGATATTTTAAAATTGAATTAAACCATTAATTCTTCCTCATAGTACTTCAAGTATTGTTTAAAAGGCCACAGAAGAGCTTTATAAGAGAGAAGTACAGAAATACTTTCTGTGACTGAAATTTGTAAAGAATATAAGAATGGAATTCATTTTATAATTAAAGTAAAAAAAAATTCAGTTTATAAAGGAAGAAAGGCAAGTTATGCCTAGTTGTAAACCCTAGACCCATTGCCTATATTCTTATCCATACCTCCTAAATGCTCAGACCCTATTGTATTCAGAAAGGGAGTTGTTATGTGTTTGCTATCTAAAGTTTTAGGTAGCTATTGGAATGTGAACCTAAGACACTTGGTGTGGGTGTTCACTGGTACAAATTTATTTGCTATTGAATCACGCTGGTCCAGCTCACCATATCTTTCCTTAGTGTAGCACAGCACTGCATAAATGCTACCCCAGAATACTCACATCATTATTTGCATGCTTATCTTAGAAAGCGGAAAGATGGAAGAATGCAAATAGAGCTTACTTTGTTACTGGGTGGAGTAGATAATTTTCTGTATGGTATGGTTTAGTGATATGGAAATAACCCCTCCCATGAAATGTACATTCCTGACATTTCAAAATAATGCACTGATCTTTGTATAACGTGTAAATGACAGCAAATACTTTCTTCATACAGGTTTTTAAAAGAAAGAAGAAACAGAACATGATTATATGTGTAGCTGAACAACCTGGCAATGCTGACAATTTTTCTAGGATCCCTTTTATAAAGAAATACAAAAAATTATTTTTCCCAAAGATAGATTCAAGTTTTTCTTAAAATGAAGAAAATACTGGATATTTTATTTTCGTTTTCTTTGAGTTAACTTAAGACTTTTATTCTTTGTCTGAGAAGTCCATCTGAAAGAAAAAAATATTTCTCTGCATTCCAGCCTTGTTTTGACTGCAGATGTGGGTTTAGTTCCTTGTTCATCCGGGTTCCTCATCATTCACCCCATTGCCCGGCGGTGGCCTTTCTCTTTGGTCTTGGGGCCATGTCAGCGTTAGACCTCCTGAGTGAGACCCAGCTCACCGGGTTCCATTCTTCATGTTCTCCTCCGCATCTCATGATCTGATGTCCAACTGAGTTGGACCACCCTCTGTCTCTCATTTTTGAACATTAAGAATAAAAACTAATTTCCCTATCACATTCTCCCTAGTGCTCACTTCTCATCCTCTTTGTTTTTCTTGTTCACTTTCTCTTGTGTTGAAATTCTACTCTTATATATTTCTTTTCATGAATTTTGCCTCTGGGAGGCCAGACTATTATAAACTAGTGATGGAATTAAGTTACCTTTATTTTGCCTTAGGGCAGGTGAGTATATTATCATGTGGTATGTGTCTATACAAACGATTATGTAACTTTATTAAAAATTTTCTACCCAGAATTTGATTATATTTTGATGAAGTATTATCATTGTGGCATAGGCTCCACAGATAGTGTGGAACAGCTCCAGATTGGACGAAGGGTGTCTTTGGTTTAAGTGTCCAGGATCGCGAAGTTCAAATGGCTAAAATCTAGTACAAAAGTCCACAACAGACTCCCAAATTGCTCTCAGGTCTCTGTGCAGAAGGTCAGGGTGCTTCCTGCCATCTTCTGGTAGTTCTTGTCAAATTCTTCATTTTGGGTGACAGTAAAATCGTTCTTCCAGTCCCCAGGCATCCCTCAAACAAGGCAAAATCTCAGTGATTGCTGCGGGAGTACAGGGAGAAGTAAGCACGTACTCTTAGGCCCCCAACAAGAATGGGGAGAAATAGGAAGTTTGCCTCTCAAGAATCGTACAGTTGTGTTGCTGGCAAGAATGAATAATAGAGCATGAAGCATTTCTGGGAAATCTAAGCCGACCGTGGGGACCAGAGAGTCACATTTGGCATCTTAGAATGTAAGTCTCATCTACCTTTCCTCATAAAAGGGGAGATAGAGTGGCCCATGATGCTGGTGGGCAAAGTAGTATAGTTGGCCACTGGGTTTTGCTTCATTACATCAAAGGAGGTGTGATAGATGCATCCTGCATCTCCTGCCACAAAAAAGAAAGGGGAGCACCTACATGTGTATTTCGGGTTTTGGTAGTAAGCATTGCATTCCACACCTGATGGTGGAACATGGCCAGCTATGAGTGTGTCCTGGGGCAGGAAAGTGCTCTGCAGCAGGTTCTTGCTGTGGTGGACACTGCTCTGTCACTTTCTGTAAAACCTACAGCCCCTGTGGTGTTGGGAGCGTTACTAGTGGGCACAGATGCAGTGTGAGAATCACAACCCAGGCTCTGGGGGTTTAAGCACATCCATGCCACCTGCACTGGGGATGTTCCCCCTTGGAATAGTTCCTGGCGTGCTGCTGTGCTTGGTAGTAGGACCACCTGGCCACAGACATCTGGAATGGGGCACTCTGGGTTGGCTCTGTCCCACTCACCAAGTCTCAGTGAATGGGTCCCACAGCATCCCTTTCTACCTTTGAAGTGGCACATTCAAATTCAGGGCTGTGCAGAACCACAGAGCACTATTCAGTTAGAACAAATCCAGGCTTAGATAAGGATAGTCTCATTCAAACATGTTCCAGGAAGAAGAGGGAGAGGACTGTTGCCCAGGAAAAACCCTGGGCATGAGCCTGGGGAGCCACAGGGGGCTTTGGTGTTACTGGGAGGAGTAGGAAGGCTGGAAAGAATCAGGCTGGGCCAGCGGCCCCTGACTCTCAAGATCAGCTGACAGTAAGGAGCAGTTCTGGAAAGTCATCCTTGACAGAATCAAAGCAGGCAAGGGGATATTTTTTCTTAGAGTTCTTAGCTCCAGGTGAGCCCTACCTAAAGGAATAAGGATCTCCCACCTGTGAGGGTGGCTGCAATCATGGTTCCCATGAGTCAGCCTTCCTGTGCCTCATGTGTCCAGACCTATTTGCAAAATGATTCACTGCTCTCCCCCCATCAAGAGGTAGAAGGTCTTTCTTCATCCCCTTGAGACTGGGCTGGCCTGTGCTTGCTTTAGCTGATAGAACATGCTGACATGCTGGAAGTGATGTGTGGGTGCAGCGATGGAGGCCTCCAGAGGCCTTACAGCCCCTTAGAGTGCTGATATTAACCTCCTGTGAAGACGTCCAGTGTCGCCTACTGGAGGATGAGAAGTCACAGGCAGAGAACTGAGGTGCCGTTGCCCACAGCCCACATCAGTATCTGCACATCAACGTGTGCATGAGGCCACCTTGGTGCTGGTCAGCTGCATGATGACCCAGGGTGAGGCCAGCGGAATTGCCCATATTGCCAACTCACAGAATCACGAAAAGATGGTAAACTGTTTTAAGCCACTCCATTCTGGGAATAGTTTGTTGTGCAGCAGTAGATGACTGTAGTGTCACCCAACAGACAAGGCAATGTGGGTGTGCCGGTTATTAATCTGTTGTTTTCTGGCTTCCAGTCCCCCCTTCTGTGCTCTGCTTTGTGAGGCCAGGGCTGGGACTCTGCACGTCACATGCAGCTCTGCCAGCCGTCAGCCCTGCCCATGGGCACGAGAAGAGCACTGGTGGGCCTGACGGGGGAGGGCAGACTTGCTTCCTGCAGCTGTGAGCGAGGCCCGGCAAGCTCTGCCACCGCCGCAGGTTAGGGCCTTCCTGTGGCAGCAGCTGGATTCCGTGTGCAGTTTTCCCAACACCTGCAACGTGCCCACGGCCCTCCTCAAAGACGTCAGCACCTGCCCAGCCCCTCCTCAGGGGCCTGGGTCGCCGTCTCAAGGGGCTTCTCCTCTAAGTTCCAAATTTTAATGATTCAACCCCCTCTCTTTGTTTCACCAGCCTGAGGGGTGACAGTTGCTTTCTGCAACTGCTACTTCCAGAATACCCCAGTGTTTTGTTTTGTTTCATTTTATTTTATATTTTATTGCCTTTTGATTCTTCAATATCTAATCATCCTTTACATTAAAATCCCTCTGTCAAAATACTGCTGCTGTGGTTTCTGTCTCCTGGCTGCCCCAACAGATACAGTGGGTATCGTTAATCTGTTATCACTCATGAGAGAGATGAATAACTTCAGTAGGGACCTCCAGGACGGGGCTCATAGCAATAACAGGGTCACTGCAGGTGATATGGCCCAGGGGAAGAGAGTGGACCTGCTTCCTTTCTCCCTCCCTCCCTCCCTTCCTTCCTTCCTTCCTTCCTTCCTTCCTTCCTTCCTTCCTTCCTTCCCTCCTTCCTTCCTTCCCTTCCTTCCTTCCTTCCCTTCCTTCCTTCCTTCCTTCCTTCCTTCCTTTCTTCTTTTCTTTCTTGTCTCTTTCTTTCTTTCATTCTTTTTTTTTTGCTACATGATATACTGAGAAAAGATGGGTTTTGGAGTCAGAAATGTCTAGTTGAAAATCCTGAATCAACCACTTATTGGTATTGGTCTTGGGAAAGTTATTTAACACATTCATACTCTAATACCCCCTTTCCCAGCAACTGCCAACTTCACCCCAACAGATCCTTAGAAATATAGGAATAAAATTATTAGTTTTATGTACTGTTAAAGAGATGCAGATAGGTCTCTGAACATTAGTAAGGGAAGACATTATTAAGGAGAATTGTTGCAATAGAGAGACGCTCAGTGTCCACGCCAGAACAGCACCTGGAATAGGTGGGTGAGCAACACTTTTAGGCAAAGACCATGAGATTAGATCACTGTGGGGAGAGAAAAACTAACAACTGCTGAGAGGTCTTGCTACTTAAGGATCTGTGTCAAATTTTGCAATAACAGGAAAGTTGAGGCAGGGAATGCTCATTTTCATTTAGGAACACGGGCAGAAGTTTGGACCTGGAACATTACCCCTGGGATAGAAAATTGGGATTTATGCCACAATGATCTCTCATGCTCTGGACACAGGGCATGCTTCCGGGCTGCGTTCCAAAGCTATTTCTTGGTGATAGATGGGAAACACACCACACTGAGCAGCTATGCATCCTGACAGTCCAGCATTAAATTAAGAAAAAAATAAAGCAAAAGATGCCACCTGCTTTGTGATATTAACTTCCAGAACAATTTTGCACTAAAGCCTACAGTTTCTTTAACATGTTGGTATTAATATAAAAGAAAATATGAAATATATGGAGCTGAATATTTTTTCAAGTTATACCTGTCCTATATGTTCAGGCCTAGGAAGGTCTGTTGCTATTCCTACCTCTGTAAGAGTGTTTCTGTGAATGTCTGTATCCTCCGCATACACAGAGCACTGTTGTCATGCTTCCTTTCTGCATCACACCCGGTGCCTCGTGGGAAGTCTGAATGGATGTTTCTGGGGAAAACACCCAGCAAGGTGCGCCCACCTCACTCCTGGGGAGCTGCAGTGACAGGTCGGCTCATGCTCCACTACAGTGTCAGGGCAGGGAGGGGAGAGGGGGCCCAAAAGACACAAACACATAAACACATCTGGGAAAGACTTTCCTCTTCAAAGTTTTATTTTGTATATTTAATTTTTTAACAAACTGGAATTGATTTTTGGTTTAAGCATTCATTTTCTTCCCCTCCAAAATTGCCCGTGATAGGCTTTGGTAATGATGAAGAAATACCCCAATGGGAATCTCATTTCATTTCATTTCCTCACCAAAAGTTACCATGGATGTCAGTGGAGAGAGAAGCTGCTTAACCTGGCCAGGGATGGAGAAGAAACTCCCCAGCAAAGGAGTATAATATTGTACATTGTTTGTCCTCTGATTCACATGTCTTGTTGCTGTAATGATCTATTGAGAACATACACATACCAGTTTCAAAGTAACATTTACCTGTGGGGAATAATAAGAGCAATTTATCACAATGTTACAACCAGGCCTTTGATTTGCCTCAACTATCTACTTTCCTTCTTTCTTAAAAAGAATCCTCATGGGCCGGCAGAATCAACATTGTTAAAATGTCTATACTACCCAAAGTGATCTACAGATTCAATGAAATCTCTATTAAAATACCAACATCATTCTTCACAGATATAGAAAAAATAATTTTACACTTTGTAGGGAACCAGAGAAGACCCCGTATAGCAAAAGCAATCTTAGGCAAAAAGAACAAATTGGGAGGCATCAATTTACCAGACTTCAAGCTATACTACAAGCCTATAGTAACTAAAACAGCATGTTACTGACACAAGAACAGGGAATAGACCAATGGAACAGAACTGAGAACCCAGATATAAAACCATCCTCATACAGCCATCTAATCTTTGACAAAGCAGACAAAAACATACACGGGGAAAAGAATCCTTATTCAATAAATGGTGCTGGGAAAACTGGATAGCCACATGTAGAAGACTGAAGCAAGATTCGCATCTTTTACCTTTCACAAAAATCAACTCATGGTGGATAACAGACTTAAACCTAAGGCATGAGACTATAAGAATTCTAGAAGAAAATGTTGGAAAAACTCTTCTAGACATTGGCCTTCTAGACATAGGCAAAGAATTTATGAATTTATGAAGAAGATCCCAAAGGCAATCACAGCAACAACAAAAATAAATAAATGGAACCTGATCAAATTAAAAAGCTTCTGCATAGCCAAAGAAACTATCATGAGAGCAAACAGACAACCTATACAATGGGAGGAAATATTCACATGTTACACATCTGATAAAGAGCTGATAACTAGAATTTATTTAGAACTCAGGAAAATCAGCAAGAAAAAAATCAAACCCTATCAAAAAGTGGGCAAAGGACATGAATAGAAACTTTTCAAAAGTAGATAGACTGATGGCCAACAAACATATGAAAAAATGCTCAACATCTCTAATCATCAGGGAAATGCAAATCAAAACCACAATGAGATGCCATTTATCCCCAGTGAGAATGGCCTTTATCAAAAAGTCCCAAAACAATAAATGCTATGGCTTGGATGCAGAGAGATAGGAACACTCATACACTGCTGGTGGGACTGCAAACTAGTACAACCTCTGTGGAAAGTAATATGGAGGTAACTCAAAGAGCTACAAGTAGATCTACCATTTGATCCAGCAATCCCATTACTGGGCATCTACCCAAAGGATAAAAAGACATTCTATAAAAAAGACATCTGCACTTGAATGTTTATAGCAGCACAATTCACAATTGCAAAGATGTGGAAACAACCCATGTGTCCATCAATACTTCAATGTATTAATAATATGTGGCATATGTATACCATGGAGTTCTACTCAGCCACAAAAAAAATGGTGATCTAGCACCTCTTTTATTATCCTGGATAGATCTGGAGCCCATTCTACTAAGTGAAGTATCACGAGAATGGAAAACAAGCACCACATGTACTCACCAGCAAATTGGTATTAACTGATCAACACTTATGTGCACATACAGTAGTAACATTCATGGGGTGTCGGGCAGGTGGGAGCAGGGAGGAGGTGATGGATATAATCACACCTAATGGGCACTGTCTGGGGGATGGACACACTTGAAACTCTGACTCAGGTGGGGCAAAGGCAATATATGTAACCTAAACATTTGTAGCCCCATAATATGCTGAAATATATAAATATACAAAGCAAACATTGAAATAATAGAAGGAAGACAGAACAATAATTAACAGTAGGAGACTTCCATGCTTCATTTGTTGTTAATAATGGATACAAGATCCAGACAGAAAATCTATAAAGAAATAGTGGACGGAAACAACACTATAGACCAAAGAGACCTAACCAACACACACAAAGGATTTCAACCAACAGAGCAGAATATACATTCTTCTCAAGTTCACACAACATTCTCCAGGACAGAACACATTGCATGTGAAAAACAAGTCTTCTCAAATTTCACACATGGAGGACTGAGGCCCAGCAAGGTCTGGGGGTGAGGAAGTGGGAGTTGGGGGTATGAGTGAGGAAAGGGTGGCACCTCCACCAGCTCAATCACACTGAGGGCACAGCTGGGGAGGGCAAGGAGCTGAGAGGTGAAGTGACAGGGGCAGGTGGAGCCCCCATAGGTGAACTGGGGTTGTGGGCACTGGTTTGTGTGTGAACAGGTGGGCAAGTCCTTTAGAGTCCTGGAAATTAATATAAAAATGAAAAAAACCAAAAATGGATAAAATATCGTATTTTTTTCTTGGGATTATTGCCTTGAAGTGCCTTTGGTGTGTCTCTAGGTACAGAATATGTGGCTCCAGTCACTGGTTCCCTGAAAGCCATCCCCTTCTTGCAATAGTATCTCTTCTTAGCACTACTTCACACCCTGCACACATAGGTTAATTTAAATGCAGATGCATGCTGTTGGGGTGCAAGCTGAGCTCCTCCCAGCAGGGAGAGCCTGCTGCAGCCTGGGGAGCCTGAGCTTGGCCCTCCTGCAGCCTCCTGGACCTGCCCATCACCTCCTGGACACACAGGAGAGCAGAGAGAGCAATTCCTAGTTTGGATGCCAGGGGGCGCTCTAGGCTGGCTTTTGCCTGGTGCTTGCAGCTAAAGTCAATTACAAAGTGAGAAAAAACTACAAAGTGTCTTAAGCAGAATAAACCATTAATAAATGATGTGACTGGAGAATATTCCCTAAAATGATTAGGAAATATTTCAACATAAAGACTAGATAAGGTAGAATGGTATATCCAACACTAAAATTAATTCAGAAAATACTACAGAGCTTATTTCTGAACACTTATGTGATGCTCACTAACTTCAACAAGTGGTATATATAGCGTAAGTTCATTAACTTTAATGGTTCTAATTGTTCCTCCACATTAGACCTGAGGAAACTGAGACACAAGTGATTAATATCAAGTCTCACAGGTTGTGTCCTTAGGGATTAGGACTCATGGCATTCTGTCACCAGGGTCTGGGGTGGTGGCCCCTGGCTTGTTCCTGGTTGAGGATGCTGACAGTCCCATGTGGCCCTGTTCATAGCAGCATTATTCACAACAGCCAAAAGGTGGAAACCACCCAAGTGTCCGCCAACAGATGCATGGACGAGCAAATGTGCTATTTACATACAGTGGAACTCTATTCAGCCATAGAAAGGAAGGAAAATTTGACATACGCTCCAACATGCACGAGTTTTGAAAACATCATGCTTAGTGAAATAAGCCAGACACAGAAGGACAAACACTGCACAATTCCTCTTATATAAGGTACCTAGAATAGACAAAGACACAAAGTAGAAAAGAGGTCACCAGTGGCTGGGAAGAGGGCAGAAGGGGGGATTCATTGATTCACCCACAGGAATGGGGGCTCACGGGAGAGTCAATGTTGGCGTCTCTGCTGACAGACTGGACATGCAGCAGTGGCTGTAGCCAGGTTGGCCTTGGTGAGTAGAAGACCATACTGTGAGCCCAGGTGTCACCTCCATCCCTGCACCACAGCCACTTTGTTCATGAGCCCCTTGGCCACTGGCAGGGGTGGCTGGGGAAAGAGGCTGACTGCTCTCCACAAAGAAGGTCATTCTGTCCACTTGGTCATTGAAATCCTCCTCTGCAGAGGTCACCCTTTGGAAAACATCCACAAGGCACACAATGCAGTCGTCTTTCTGGTTTACTTTTTTCCCGGGTAGAGCCAGTTCTAGTGCTTACAATTGGCCTTTCCTGCCATAATTTCCCTTAGTCCATGGTCAGAGAGCCAAGGTGGGGATGTGAAAGTTGCTGAGTACATGTCTATTCCAGCCACATGGTGGGTTCAGGGCACACTGGCCCCACTGTGAGACAGACCTGAGCTAAAACTCCATCCTGACTTCCAGGAGCCCCCACTCTGCTGGACCACAGTGATGTTTTGGGTCTCTAGGAATCAGTGTTAGATCAGAGCCAGTGGCCAGTAATTCCCCAAATGTTAAAAATTGCCTTTTCCCCAAGTCACAGTCACCTTGGCAAAAATCTCTAGTTCCCTTTGGGGAAGATTGGTAGAACAATTAACAATACGAACTTTTGGCAAAGTAGCAGCACTCAGCATACTTCCTCGATGTGACCCATTTTCATCATGGCAAAGTTGCACCTTGTATAGGGGGCTTTCAGGTATAAAAAGTGACTGCTTTATTGCTTAGTGTCTGAAGGTGCAGAGGGAACCAATTCCATTTATACACTTTAACGTACAACCAATAAAGGCCTAATACTGTAAATGGTAAAATCTTTTCCCTTGGCAAGCGTTTCAAACAGCAAACTCAACGGTGGCAGTTAATGTATCATTCAAAAGACACTCTGGTAATCAGTTAATTTATCCTACTTGTCTATGCAGCCTGTTAATCCAAACCTTGAAGCTGGTATACCATTATCAAGTCCACTAAAATGTCCCATTGAAACAAGTCACCCAGGGGAAAAATACAAAGTTTTGAGAACTCACTGGCTCTTTGAAGGGGATTTTAAAGTTTATATCCCTGCCCCCACATCAGCAGCACTAGTCTCTCCAGCATCCAGAGTTCCCTCCTGCCAAAATACAAGCTTATCTGTGAACTCCACCAGCTCTGTGTGTCTAGGGTTTTCCTGTATTCAAGGCTCCAGTGTACATGATCTGGCTTATTTTTAGCCGAAAGGCATCTTAGGGATGAGAACAGAAATCTGAGTGAGGTTCTAATTTGCAGTCACAACAGTGGCCCAAGTGCACAACTTCAGACTGCCAAAATGGCTCTTTAAAATGTCTTAGAGCTATTGAGTCATACCCAACTCCTTATTTTACAAATGAGAAAACTGAGATCCAGAGCAATGTAGTTTCTTCTTCTGATCATCCTGCTTATCTTTCAAGATTCAGTTCAGCCATCCACTGAGAACCTCTCCCTGATCACTCCCCGCTGTCATCAATTCCAAATGTTTACTGAGTGTCTGTTATGTGTCAGCCACGCCCTGTTCTAGGTACCTTGGGATTCACCAGTATACAATGGCAACAAAAATCCCTGCCTTGGAGCAGCTTATATTCTAGCATGAGGAACAGGAAATGAACAATAAGTGTAATTAATAAGTAAATCACACTGCATGTGGAAGGCAGCAAGTTCTGGAGGAGAATAGAACAGGATCCTGGGGACCAGAAAAGCCTGAGCATGGGGGCTGATTGGATTTATAATTTTTAAATAGTCAGGTAGGCCCCATTGAGAAGGTGACAGTTGACAAAAACCTAAAGGAGATGAGGAAGTTGGCCATGAGGTATCTGGGTTGGCCAGGCAGGGGACCACACGTGCAAATGCCCTACGGCAGCACTGTGCCTGGTGAGCTCCAGAGACAGTGAGGAAGTCCCTGAGAGGTGACCAGTGGAGAGAACTGTCACACAGAGCACTCAGGACCACTGTAGGGGATTTGGTCACTGCAGAGCTTGAGCAGAAAAGTGTGTCAAAGCCAAATAAAATATAGAGACAAATCTCTGAAATTAAAACATTTTATTTGGGAAGAAAGAATCGCAATTCAGGGCATACATGCAGACTGGGTGGCCTTCGGTATGTCTTAAGAACAAAGAACAAAGTTGGTTAGAGGCTTTATTAAAAGGAGAAATGGGCCAGGCTCGGTGGCTCACGCTTGTAATCCTAGCACTCTGGGAGGCCAAAAGGGGAGGATCACTTGAGGAGCTCAACACCAGGCTAAGCAAGAGCGAGACCCTGTCTCTACTAAAAAAAAAAAAAAAAATAGTAAGAAATTAGCTGGACAATGAAAAATATATAGAAAAAATTAGCCAGGCATGGTGGTGTATGCCTGTAGTCCCAGCTTTTCAGGAGGCTGAGGTAGGAGGATCGCTTGATCCCAGTAGTTTGAGGTTGCTGTGAGCTATGCTGACACCACGGCACTCTAGACTGGGCAACAGAGCGAGACTCTGTCTCAAAAAAAGAAAAAATATTGCTCCATGAGACAAAATTCATAGGCACCGGTAAGTTTTCAGGGAGCTGGCAAGTTTTGATTGGTAAGTGATGGCAGTGGGTAAGCTATTCTTAGACTTGCAGGAGATTGTTTCAGCATCTACAGATAAAAACGGTTTCAGGTTACAGCAGGCAGCTTCAGCAGCCAGGCTTGCAGAGAATTACATTTTGGAGCAAGGTTTTGTGTCCTGAGTGCTTTTCCCCTCTGCCCTCTGGACTCTGTTTTAGTTGGGTATGACGAGAATGACCCAATTTGTATGATCAGCTTTCACAAGTGACATGATCCGACTTCTGATTTCCGAGGCCCACTCTGGCTGCTGTGCTGAGAAGAGAATGTGGCAGACAGATATAGAAGCACTGACACCTGATCAGGGCTATTGTGTAACTCAGATGAGAGGTGCTAGCAACTTGGACCCAGTGGTAGCAGTAGAGTGGTGAGAAGTGGTTTCATTCTGGCTATATTTTAAAAATAGAATAAATAGGATTGGCTGAGAGGTTGGATGACTTTTAAGAGAAAGAATGTTTCTGAGGGTTTTTTTTTCCCTCTTTTTAAAAGCCTAAGCTACATATTTACATACATATTCCAATTCATCACATTGCACCATAGTTCTTTCTTTTCCCATCTCTTTTACTTTGCACTAGGCTGTCTGAGGGCATATGTTGGTCTGTATGCATCTTTAAATTCCCAATGCCTACTATAGCATTCAATAAACATTTGTTGAATAAATAAAAATTAAGTGTAGCAGATGTAAATTCACATTGGACTCAACACTGTCTTTATCATCTCCCTGCTAAGATACCTTTTGCCTCAAGTATAAGAGTCTATTTGCTAAATGTCTACACAGAGGCTAGGTCAGGCCTGCTCCCAGTCTAAGAGATCAGGTTCTACTTGTTGACCTTCCTTCAGGCTGTATTAGTTTTCTATTACTGTGTGTGATATTGTGAAATATATATTTGGTCTTCATCTCTGTTTCCTGGCATACAGCTCCTAAAATCCTTCTCCAGAGTGAAAAAAGTGCCTTTTGTGTGCTAATGAGATGACTGGTGGCTGGGGACCCCTAGATACCTTCAGGATAGGGCTGGTCACAGGAGAGACCAAGACATGATTAGGGTTAGGAATTTCAGCCCTGCTGGCCAACTTCCATGGAGGAGAAAGTGGCTGAAGGTAAAGCCAATCACCAGTGGTCAATGATTTAATCAATCATGCCTATGTAAAGAAGCTTCCCTTACAACCCAAAAGAATTGGGTTTGGATGCACTTCTGGATAGGTGAACACATGGAGGTTCCTGGAGGTTGGTGGTCTGAAACAGGACAGGGAAGTTCCATGCCCCTTCCCACAAGCCTTACCCTATCCATCTCTTCCATCTGGCTGTTCATCTGTATCCTTTGTAATATCCTTTACAATAAATGGGTAAAAGTAAGTGAAGTGTTTCCCCAAGTTCTGTGAGCCTCTCTAGAAAATTAACTGATCCCAAGGAAGGGGTTGTGGGAATCCCTGATTTATAGCAAGTTCATCAGAAATTGCAACCTACTACTTGCTATGAGCTTCAGAACTAGGACGCAGTCTTGTGGGACTGAGCCTTCAACCTGTGGAATCTGACATACTCAGGTAGATAAGTGTCAGAATTGAATTGAATGAGAGAACACCCAGCTGGTGTCCTCTGAAGAATTGGTTGGTGTGTAGGAACCCTCTACATGCACACACACACACACACACACATACACACACAGACATCTAGTGTTAGAGTATTGAGTGTATTGTGTGGTGACCAGAGGTGGTCTATATTGAGAGAATGGGGAAAACACTCTGGTTTTTCCCATATCTTACACTGTATAACACATGACCACAAACTTAGCCACTTAAAACAATATACTTTTTTTAATCTCACACTTTCCATGGGTCAGGAGTCCAAGCACAATTAAGCTGGGTCCTCTGATAGGATCTCATATGGCTGCAATCAAGTTGCCAGTCTGTGCTCTCATCTGGAGGTTCGAATGGGGAAGAGACTGCTTTCAGGTCTGGTAGAGTTCATTTCCTTATGGTTATAGGACTGGAGGCTCCAGCTTTTTGCGGGCTGTTGGCTGGAGGCAACCTGCCCTTCCTAAAAGGCCTTCCTGCAGTTCTTTGCTCTGTGAGCTTCTCCAACACGTCTACTTCAGCAAGCCACGAGGAGAGTCTTCAGTCTGCTAAGAATTTGTATATAACTTAATCACAGGAGTGACATCCCATTACCTTTGCTTTATTCTCTTAGTTAGAAGCAAGTCAAGGTCCTGCCCACACCCAACGGGAGGGCATCACCCAAAGGCCTGAACACCAGGAGGCAGAAATGGCTGGAGGAGAGAGGGTGAGTCATAATGACTTTTATCATTAGAAACATGTGTTTTTGTTTCCTAGCCCAACAATTCTGACCTTGTGTTAATTCTGGCATAACATGGCCCCCTAGACCTGTGCTGTCCAATATGGTAGCTTCTAGTCCCCTATGTGGCTAGTCTGACTGACAAATCAGACTTTTAATTATTAAAAATTTAAATGAATTTAAATTTAATTTAAATAAATTTAAATTTAATTTAAATATTGACACCCAACTCAGTTATTGGAAAAATGTGTGTTTGCAACAACTGGGGTATATGAATCTAATGGTTTCAACTGTAAATTTTACGAAATCTCGACATTGTTAAGTATCTCCATTGAAAATTCAGTGTTCAAATTGATGTTAGTTGTAAAATATATACCAGATTTCAAGGACTTAGTATTGAAAGAAATAAAATACATCAGTAATTTTAAAACTGATTACATGCTGAAATGAAAACATACTGAATATATTGGGATAAGTAAAATATATTCTTATAAACAATTACATGTTTTTTATTTATTTTTTTTACAAAGATGGTTTACCAGAAAATTTAAAGTTCCACAAACAGCATGCATTCTATTGCTGAGAGAAAATATTATCAATGGAAAATAACTCTGTAAAATAATTTTAAAAGGTTTATTCTGAGCCAAATGTGTGTGACCATGGCCCAAAGAGCCACACCCAAGAAGCCTTGAGAAAGTCGTTCCACTATAGTTGGGTTACAGTTTGGTTTTATACATTTTGGGGAGACAAGAATTACGCATAAAATCATAAATAAATACATGGAAAGCATACATTGGTTTAGCCAGAAAAGGCAGGACATCTCCAAGGGGGTGGGGGCTTACAGGTTATAGGTGGGCTTAAAGATTCTTTGATTTGTAATGGGTTAAAGAAATGAAAGTTTTGAAATGTTTTAAGTTAAGGATGTCTGTTCATCATAGGCAAGCCACCAGACATTTACCCAAACTCAAGTGATCTGTTAAGTACATTGATGACCTTCAGGTGTGGTTTACGCTTTGCCTTGCAGGGCCTTCGGCCTGGTAATGATTTTGTATCTTATTATTAACAAAGAATAACTCCAAAAGGGACAGGGCGTAAGTAGGCGTGTCTGACCTCCCTTCTCCTCAAGGCCAGCAACTCAGCTTTAAGGTTTTCCTGGGGCCCCCTTGGCCAAGAGGGGGTCCATTCAGGCTGGGGGACCATTCAGGCTGGAGGAGCTTAAAATTTTATGTTAGTTCACAATACAAAGAGGTGTTGAGTTTACATCTGGGTAAGACACCCCCCAATGTCAGCTAAAAATGTAAGGCAGTCTCTGATTAGTGTCAAACAATAAATGTTGCAGGGGCTCAGAGGTAGGGACGATGGGGCCATCCAAGGGCCAGGAAAGTCTTCAGGAGAAGGCTACAGGAACACTACAATAGGTTTGGAGACCACAGACGCGCCTCAGGCGGCGCTGGGCGTGCACTGCCGCCTTTGCGTCGTCTGCGCCCCACGCCCCGCTCCGCCCCGCGGCCCGTGAACGCTCTGCGCCGTTTGACCCCGCCGCCGCGCCGTAGACCGTGTTGCTAGCCCGGTAGCCACAATGGCGGATGTGACCGAGAGGACACTGCAGCTGTCGGTGCTGCTAGCCTTCGCCTCCGGCGTGCTAGTGGGATGGCAGGCGAACCGGCTGCGGAGGCGGTACCTGGACTGGAGGAAGCGGAGACTACAGGACAAGCTGTCAGCGACGCAGAAGAAACTGGACCTGGCTTGAGACGCAGCCCCCGCCGACCTCCGCGTGGCCACCTTGCCATCCCTGCACGCGAGCTCCTGCCTGAGCCAGGCTCGCCACACACTCCCCGTCTGTCGTGAAGGGTTATTCCCTAAGTGTCGGTAAGCAGTACAAACAGTGGCACTCCAAGGGTAGGCTTTGGGGTAGATTTCCAGCGGATATCTTGGGGGCAGCCTTTGGATAGATAGCTCGCAGGAGGTGACTTGTTCCCACAGACACCAGAACAAGGAGAAAATTTTGTTTTCCCTAATACCTTGCTACTTGGTATCGTAGTTTAGTTCACTGCGGGTGTTGAATGGGAATGCCTTACCACATGCAATGTCTTTGCACCCTGAAAACATTAAACTTCACACTGGAAAGAACGGGCCGGAGAGGTGTTCCTGCCACGTTTTTTTTCCCTGCTTATCATTCTTTTCGGTAATAATTCTCGGTAGCACCATAGAACATCTTCGCATTGACGTTTTGTAAACTGTAATCTGAATTCTCCAGGTCTGTTGCTCGCAGCCTAGTAAGTGGAAAGAGAGGTGGTCTGGAAGTCGGGAGCCTTGCATCTAGTCCTAGCTTTTTCATCAGAGCTGTGCACCGTAAATTTTCAGGGCCTCAGTTTTCTTATCTGTAACATGAGGATCTTATAGTTCATGGTTTAGCATCACAATATAATTGAAGTTAAAGATTATGTATTCTAATTTTTTTCTCTTTTCTGTTTCCAGCAGCTTGCTGAAGATGGATATGGAGCACAGGAAAGAAATAATTTCTTCTTGCACTTTATGAATCAATTTTATTTTTAAAATAAAAAACTTCTAAATATCTTTGAACCTTTTTTTTTTTTTCAAAAAGGAAAGGAGTATTTTGCCTGCCGTGCAGTTTACTGCATGAAGAGATCTGGATTCTCAAAACTGATATATTAGTGTTTTTGAGCAGAGGAGCCTATGCCAGTTCCTTGGTACAGCCACAGGGAGAGTTGTCTGAGGGAACATCATGGGTCCTTTTACTGGACCTGTTGGAAAGCAAGGGGCTGTGTAAACATAAAAGAGGTAAGGGTGATGTATGTGAAACCTTTGCTCTTCCAAGAGTGGCAGCATACTCCAAGTCAGAGTTTAAGTTTTTACTGGCAAAAATTTTCTTTATGTGTCATTATGAGATGTACATGTGAGGTAGAAACCCTCTTGAATAGAGCTTAGTGATAAATCTCACCTATATCTAAAAATCAAGAGTGAGTGAACAAGTCCCTGGTTATTTTTGATTTGCAAGAGATGTGTTCTATAACACTGCCCTTGCTCATTCCTATTAAGATTAATTTCCTGTCTCAGCCGAACGTGGTGGCTCACACCTGTAATCCCAGCACTTTGGGAATCAGAGGCAGGAGGATTACTTGAGGCCAGAAGTTCGAGAGCAACCTGGTCAACATAGTGAGACCCTGTCTCTACAAAGAAAATATCAGCTGGGTGTGGTGGTGTGCACTTGTAGTCCTGGCTACTCAGGAGGCTGAAGTGGGAGGATCACTTGAGTCCATAAGTCTGAGGCTGCAGTGAGCTATGATCGTGCCACTGCACTCCAGCCTGGGTGACAGATTAAGACCCTATCTCCAAAAAGAAAAATTAAGAAGTAAAAGTAAAAAATGAATTGTTTATGATTAGATACATTGAGTTTGAGTTCTATAGTAAGGTCACCCACTGAATATATCCACTAGGGAGCTGAAACCGTGAAGCTGGAATTGAAGAAAAGGTTCAAGTAGGCTAGAAAGATCTTGGAGGGGGTCTGCGTGGATGTGCTAGTTAAGCCAAGAGATGGCTGGGGTAGTCACAGGAGAGGTCAGAGCAGAGAACCAAGGGCTAAAATGTTTGAGAAAGGCAGCAATAGTAAATTGGTAAATTTACTATTGGTAAATTTTGTATTAGAGGAGCAAGGGAAGGAGAATTTCAAGAAAGAAACTGGCATCATCAAATATTCTGGAGGTAAAATAGGATTCAGTAAAAACTGTAGATATCAGTGGCTCTGGAGGGTGCAGAGGGCAGATGGTAGCAAGTTAATGGGCAAAATACTTAGAAAGAAAGTGATGATGGAACACCTTTAATTGGCAAATGATGGCATCAACTAAAAGCTCCCTACTCCTTTTTCCTGGGAACATCATGTAACCGTAATACTTCCAACTTTGTTTTCCTTCTGTGAATGCTGTAATTAAGGACTTAAATGTGGATTCTTAGAGCTCCATGCCGTTTGCCTATTCACTAGGCCTCAGTGAGGCTCAAAGAGTTGAGGCTCTTTGAGACAAGGTAGGTTTTTTGAGGCATATGTTGCCCCCACAGTGTTAGAATGTGCTTGGTTAAGCATCTTGGTTATGTCTTCCCGTATGGGGCAGAAAAGGAGGCAGGGTAGGGAAGAAGTGGGCCAAGAGAGATGCTGTGATAAAATAGCAGTGACAGATTGGGGTGGGGGCACATATTTCAATAAATCAATAGTGTGTCATTCCAGGGTATATGACACATTGGGCTTCCTGGCTCCCAACCTTCCATTTCCAATGCTGGCTAACAGAGAAAGTATGTACTATCTCCACGTGAGATAGTGTTTTCAGGAGAAAAAGCCCAATTACATTTAAGTAGGGCAAAAGTAGAAGAGCAAAGAGGACAGAGGTACTGTCAAGGGGAAATGCCCACCACAGAGCACAGGCACAGCGTAAAGAGGTAGTAGGCAGAAAAGGAGATTAGGAATGGCATAGAGTGGCTGAAGATTCCAAAAGGATACAGAAGATCCTGGAGGGAGATGCAGAATTCAACCCAGGCCAGAGAGGAGTCAGCCTTGGAAGGGGCCGTGTGTCTTCTCTCCTGATAAAGGAAAGCTAATGAGACAGAGCTTCAAAACCAGTGGTTTGCAACCTTAGCTGAACACCACACTTACTCCATTCCACATCACTTCAGCCATATCCAGACCTTGTCCTCAACAGGCTTGGAATTCATCATCACATTGTACTTGGCCTCTTTAGTCTCAGCAGGTAAACCCACCTCTGTAGGACGGCTTACATCCTCCACATCTCCAATAGAACTGCACACTCTGGTTGTCACACCCTCCCCATCTACCTCATCAGCATCCTGGGTTCCCTGGTCATATGAGATTCCATCCTTGCTTGTACATTTACCCTCAACACTGTTTTTCCTCTCCTTTGGGGCCACCAAACTTACCAAAGACAGACACTTCACCTTTCTCACTTGGCCCATTACAAATAGGTACTATTGTGACTGCACTCTTTTGGTTTCTAGTAACTAAGAGTTCCTTGAACCCAGTTTGTTTCTCATTCTATTAGATGGCTCTCAACCACATGAGAAGATAAAGGCCAGTGTGCAGAGTGCAGTGAGGTGGGAAATTCCTCATCTCTCAATAGCTCTGTCTAGAGCATTCATTTTCATCAGGGCTGCACATTATAATCATCTAGGAGCTTTAACAATACTAATCCCTGCATGCCACTCCCCGGAGATTTTGATACATGTAGTTTGGGATATGGCCTGGGCATTGGAGTTTTTAAAGCCCCCCAAGGAATCATGGTGCTCAGCTCACAATTCATTTGGCAGGACATTCTGTCACCAAGTAACATTTCTGTGGTAGTCGGTATAATTGCATGTTTCTGGTCTGTTACCATAGCTTGTAAGCTCTTTGAGAGCAGTGTTAAACATCTTGTACCACAGGTCTAAGCAGTGCCTTGCACCAACGTGCTCATAAATATTTGTCATTTGTATTTAAGGTGGATTGTTTTAAGCCCCTGAAACTGCAAACTTTCTGTATTCTCTTTGCTGTAATCTTTTAGTTCATTCCAAATCACTTTGTTCCACTAGTTCTTTGTACATTATGAGTCTGTTCTATAAAAGAGTCATGTATGCAAAGTGACCCCCAAATGCTGAGGAAGCCCAGAAACCAAAGAAGGGGGCAGACAAACCCAGTTTGTCAGTATGGGATGATTTATTAGGGGGACTTAAGGACAGAAGCAGTCTTGGGCAGTGACAAAACAGGTAGATCTTCACACCGCAACCCTCCAGACCCATGGCTTATATCTGCTGTGGGGAAAAAGTATATGTGCTGTGGAAGGAATGTATAGGTGGCCGAGAAATTGCTGCTGACGTCACAGTGCACCAGCATCAAGGGTTGTTTTCGAGGAAAGCTGAAACTTACAGTGAACTGTTTTTCCTACATAAAGAGTAATGCATCAACTAGACATTTTACAGGCACTATTGGACTCGGGGTTAGTAAGGTGGATTAGCATTTAAAGTAAAGTCACTCCTGTCCCCACAGAGTCTCTCAGAAGCCCTTAAATTCTGTTTCAGTGAGGAAGCAATACAAAATATTTGTTTAACACACTGATGGAAATACTCAGTTTAACACACTGATGGAAAGAAATCCTGATGAGTTTTATGAAATAGCTTGTTCTCAGGAGAAACATTGGCCATGGTTGGCTTTGGTTTCTTTTGGCTACTTCACTGCATATCTTTATTGTTTTAGGTTACATCAGTTTCTATAATGGCATCAAGGGATAAGTACAGAGAACCAGTGACTTAATGTTAAGGTGACTGTCCTGAGCATTAAAAGAAGTCAGAAAGGCAAATTAATGAAAAAGGAGGTAGTTAGCTGAATAATCCCATCTCCTAGAACAGTGAACAAATACTTATCAAACTTGAATGTGCACACTAGGTATTGTTAAAATATAGATTGTGATTCTTTAGGTCTGTGGTGGGGCCTGAGAATATGCATTTCTGACAAGCTCCCAGGTGATGTTGATGATGCTGATCCAGGAATCACAAGTAATAAATGCTTGTAACTGAAACAATATGGTACAAAAATGTATTAAATAATATAAAGTCAAGGTCATCTTCTCAACTGAGGTGAATATTTTGCATCCTTCCTCATTGTTCATACAAACACATACTGAGGGTTTACTAGTTTATTTTTACCAACATAGTATCTATAACTCTGTAACTTTTCTACTTAAAATATGAAAATCTCTATAAATCAGTAGATACAGAATTTTCCCAATTTATTTATACACATGTAATTTTAAATGAGAATTTCATAACTGATGGCTTGTTTTTAGCACAATCTTTTTCTTTTTTGCTTACCACTTATCTTTAAATTCTGATTTATTAATCCATTTACAAATATAGCATTTATTATTTTCTCATTTATTGTTACAAACATTTTTAATGGAAATACTATGTCTGGCTATTTAGGTGAACTTTTAAGTATCATGAGCCCTAATGGAGAATTAATTCAAAATGTCAGGTTTTGGTCTGAAACTGTCAGTTCTTGGCACGCTCCTGGCAGAAGAAGGACCAGACATGCCAAAGTTAGACAAGCATGAGAATAAGGTTTATTGAGGAGAGAAAGACAGGATCATAGAGCAAGATATAGTTTCACAGAGCATGGTACATATGCCACAGATGATGACCAGACCTAATGTTGCAGCAGGGCAAGCAAAGGGAAGGGCAAAGAGAGAGAGAGCTTGGCTATGGTCTGCATCCTATTATATAGTGCACGGATAGGGACCTCCCTTGTGGTTCAGAGTCACATGACCTGAGCCTTAACTACACAAGTGGGTTCTAGGTCAGTTTTCGGACTTTATGGTACCCATGTGGCTGGGCCTGTGGGATATAGAGTCCTCTGCATTATTTTGCAGCTGGCATGCCAAGTTCTGATTGGCAGATTTGTAGGGTATTTCCTCCTCCCCCAGGTATGGAGAATCAGGGTTGGGCAGAACCAAGATGGGGGCAACAGCACCCACTTTCGTCCCTAGGAGACCCGGAATACCTCACTATCTACCTAACAAAAATAAAGACCTGAGCTACAACAAAACAGACAATACCAATGATGTCAAGGATGTGAAGAACAAAATTCATACACTACTGATAAGAGTATTAATTAGTATAACCACTTTGGGAAACCAGGCAGTATCTACTAAAGGTGAACATAAAACGCCCCGGGACCCGTCATTGTGTACAAGTGTTTGCCAAAAGACATGTACCAAAATGTTCTTATCAGCACTATTTATACTAGCCCTAAACTAGAATGAGTATATTCAAATATATCATACATGAAATGAGAGCAATGAGAATGAACGACTACACATAATAGAGATGCATCCCACAAACATGGTCAATAAACATTGCATGTTTCCATTACATAGTCCAAAAAGGGGCAAAACAAGTTTGTGCTGTTAGAAGTTAGGATAGTGTTTACCTTTGGTGTGGGGATGGGGTGGGTAGGGGATAGAAGGAGGGGAAGATTATTAGAGGGCAGGTAGTGTTCTGTTTCTAACACAGGGGGGTATGTTCAGTGTGAAAATTCAGTGACCTACACACTTAATGATTGTCTACTTTTCTCTATATATAATACTTGAAGAAAAAAAAGTACATAAACAAATAAGTGACAATTCAGCCTGGCCTATGGAATCAACTTACGTGTTGTACTGAAGAACACACATTTATATTAATGCGGTCCATCATTTGGAAGACGAGTTTGGATCATCATCATTCTTATTCAAGTCCACTTTTAGTGTAGTGGAGTTTGGGAATTGGATTTATAGGACGCAGTCCCACATGGGGAAATATCACGACCTCCCTGAGAGTCGATGTAAACTGGCAATCATAATGAGAACTCATTAGTTGCTCAGAGAGTTGCTATAGAACAGATAAAATCACCATCTTCAGAGAATTCAGGATAGACAATGTGCAAAATTAGAACGCAGTGAAACTTCAGCAATACCCCAAATGGCAAAGAATTAAAAACTGCCTTTCGAAGTGAGAGTATGCACAGAACCAAGCATCTCATGAAGGCAATATAGGAAAGTTATCCTTGCAGTCAACGGAAGAGTCTGAGATGCTCAAATTGCGTCTTAAGATTAACTTAGCAAAACTGGCATCAGAAAACAAATACTATAAACAGTACCCCTGAACATCGTGGTACTACTGATGCATTACGGGACATGTAGTTTCGGGCGCAGCGGGGCGTTCCCCAATCCTTAGGAATTTGCCAGGAAAAATGACTCCCTGGGCAGTGTGCCTGAGCTCAGAGCTAAGAACCTGCAGGGTGGTGGCAGGTGACGACTCGATATCATCCCCACACTCTCCCCGCGAGCGGCCTCCGGGGCCGTTAGGGCTGGTAAGGCGGCGCGCCGCGATGGCGTCACTGTCCCGCGCCGCCTCCCTGGTTTCCCTGGCGACCGGCGTGAGCTGGACGCCCTTGGGAGGGAGATGCTGCCCCGGCGGCCGCGCCATCCCCTCCAGGCCCTGAAGCGCCGCAGTCAGGAACTGAAGCAACAGGTATGGTCAGGCTGTGCAGCAAGGGGCCTGGGCACAGCTAGGTGGCCTGGGCTCTGGGGCGAGCGAGAGGTGGGGCGTAGCTGCGCGCGCGGCTTGTTCTTCACCACGACTCCACCCTAAGCCTCGGAGCCTGCCCCCAACCCACTTACCTTCCGGAGTTGGAACGCTCCCCTACCCTGCAACATCCTAGTACTAATCCCTCCTGATCCCAGCCTAACCCCTAGTCCCAGGCGAAACGTCCCAAAAGTCATGAAGATCTTCTAAATGGCTCCTTCCCCGCCCACACCGCCCTAACCTCAGCCTCCTGCTCTAACAACTAGCTCAACTCACCTCATTGCTCAATCTAAACTTTTATCAGTAACCATTTCCAGCCCAGCTCCTCTCCTCCACTCACGAAACCCCTTTCCTTTGAGTCTTCTTCCAGTGGAGACTGCTATTGCTTCCATGAACTCAAGTGAAATAGTTTTAATATGTAAGAAGAAAATTAAGATCCGACAAATGAGCAGGGAACGTGAACTAAAGAGTAACTCATAAACAAGTGACTTATAAACATATAAGAAAAGTTAACTCCCAAGATAATCAAGTAATTGCAAAGGAGATAAAAAGTCACGACACTCAATCCTGGAGAAGGTCTGATGAAACTAACACTTAAATTCACTGCTCCAGTGTGTAAGGTACCTATATGGCATTTCTGGAAAGCACCTTGACAAGATGTAGCAACTATGAATGCTCCTAGATTGAGTAATTACATTTACAGGAATGTGCTCTATGTAATAATTAGAAATTGGGACAGAGATTGATCTTTAAAAGTATTCATCCTATTATTACTTAGAATAGAAAAAACTGGACACAACTTGATCAATAATGGGGAATGGATAACTTATGATGGGATATAATACTGTGGTAAAAATTTTGTTAAAGAGATTTTAATGTCTTACAGAAAATATTACTGATAAAATGTCAAGTTAGAAAAGGGATATAAAATAGAATATACAGTATTTCCATAAGTTTTAAAATATATAATATACATAGAAAAATATAGAAGGCTACATGCTAAAATGGTATCTCTGTGTGGCAGAATGTTGATTATTATGTTTTTCTTCATACTTTTTATATTAAAATCTTTTTAATTCACTAAATATATATTACTTTTAAAACTAAGAAAAAAGTGCCATGTGCTGTGGCTCACAACTGTAATCCCAGCACTTTGGGAAGCCACGTGGATTGCTTGAGGCCAGGAGTTTGAGACCAGCCTGGGCAACATAGTGATAACCCATCTCTACAAAAAATAATAAAATTAGCTGGGACTGGTGGTTGCACCTGTAGTCCCAGCTACTGTGGAGGCTGAGGCAGGAGAATAGCTTGAGCCCAGGAGTTCGAGGCAATGATTGTAGGAAGATAGAGTGAGACCTTGTCTCAAAAAAAAAAAAAAAAAAAAAAAAAAAAGGAAAAGAAAAAAGTAAATAGCAAATAATAGGTGGTTCATTTATTTTATTTCACTTTACTAATTTTAATTTTTTAATGTGATCTATTACCAAATATTTTTCCACAAAATAAAATTATTTTATGATCTTTGGCAGATAAGAGATTTTACTGATACTCATATTTTGTCTAGCTTTGGACCCTTGTTTTAAGTAGAAAGAATTTGGCACATAAATATTTAAATGACTCTGAATTGAAATCATAGTGGTATAAAGAAAGTAAAATACTCTTCTGGTAGAAATAAAAATAAAATTTGATGGGGCACTGACTTATGCTGAGCTTTGGTATACTCTTAATAAGGTTCTTTGTCTAATTTTAAATTTAGTGAGACATTAGGAGAACAGGAAAAGTTTTAGAAGTAAATTATAAAAATAATTATTAAAACAAACTATTACAAGGATTATCTAAGCTGGAGAAAAAAATGGCTCAGGAGCCTTTTGATACCTTGAGAACCTAGAATGGGCATTTTGATAGTATTAGCTAATTCTTCCCTGTCTCCGCAGAGGACACCTGAAGTAAAAAATGGAACAGGTTTTCAATTTGGTGTTCATGTGACAAGTAATCAGCAGCCCCTCTGGCTTATTTCTGTGACTGGCTTTGTCACTGGGTATGTGACTTTTGTAAATAATATTCAGATGGATGCCAAATAGCAAGAGTAGAGAAGAAGCTAGTGAAATTTTATTTCTCTTTTTCCATCCACTTTATCTTCTCCACATAATCTGTAGAGATGAGATCAAAGAAGTGTGTGTCAAAGTTACACGTGGTGTTTGTAAAATGTTAATACTAAGTCAGTGATCATTTCACAGTCTATGCATGTACCCCATAAATATATACAAAAATTATGTATCAATTTGAAAAAATTTTACAAACTAAGTCAAGATAAAATTGTACATTCAATATAGTAGATACTACTCAGTAATAAAAAGGAATAAACCAGTGATACACACAACAATATGGAAGTATCTCAAAAATATGCTGTGTGGAAAGGTTATATAAGAGTACATATTCTGTGTATAGCTATGATATATTAATAACAATTAAAAATACAAAAAAGAGCTATGCAAACTTTTAAAAGGAAAAAAGAGTACATACTTTATGAGTCCATTTATATAAAAGTTCAAGAGCAAGAAAAACTAATTTGTGGTAGAAAAAAATCAAAACAGATTTGTCTCTGGAGGAATGCGGTAGGGATTTATTGGAAAGGGCATGAGGGAACATTCTAGGGTGATGGCAATTTTCTACATGTTGATAGGGATCTGGGTTACTCAGGTATATGCTTTTGTGAAAACTCAACAAATGTACACTTCAGGTTTGGGCGTTTTACTGTATATAAATTTTACATCAGATATTGAACTCTAGTTAGCAACACCCATAGTACATTGGGGGAAATGTGTATTGCTGACTGCAGTTTACTTTGAAATGCATAAAAAATAAGATGGATTGATGGATACTTCAAATAAGTATAGTAAAATGTTAATGGCGGAATTTAGATAATGGGTATATGAGTATTCACTGTAAAAATCTTTCATTTTTGATATTTGTTTAAAAGTGTTCATTAGAAAATATTTGAAAAAGAAGTAAAATTTTCTTTCCTAAGGCAATGTGATATTTAACAATGTGATGTTTTAAACTGTCTCCATTTGTCATAGGTTGATAGTTTGCTTTCTGAGAGCCAACTGACAGGAGCTTTAGAACCCAATAAAAGGAGAGATATTTACCAAAGGTAAAATATCCTAAGTTATATAAACTTTCCAGGAATAACACTTATATTTCAATTAATATTATTTAAAGCATAGAAGTTGTTTGAGGCTGGCATTCTTTCCTTTCTTCTTTCCTTTTTCTTTTTATTAATACTATTTCCAAGAAGACAATGTAATACTGTAATGGGAGATAGTATTAAGGTTAACAGTGTATTGGATTTTCTAAAATGTGCTTAAAAATATTTCTTTTTTTCATATTGTACATTATTTATTTATTTTTATTTCAACATATTATGGAGGTACAAATGTTAAGGTTACGTATATTGCCTTTGCCTCCCACCTGGAGTCAGAGCTTCATGTGTGTCTATCCCCCAGATGATGCGCATTGCACTCATTATGTATGTATATACCCGTCCCTCCCTCCCCCATCCCATCTGCCCGATGCCTGATAAATATTATTCCTATATGTTCACTTAGGTGTTGATCAGTGAAACCAATTTGCTGGTGAGTACATGTGGTGCTTATTTTTCCATTCTTGGGATAATTCACTTAGTAGAATGGGTTCCAGCTGTATCCAGGAAAATACAAGAGATGCTATATCACCATTGTTTGTTGTATCTGAGTAGTACTCCATGGTATACATATACCACATTTTATTAATTCACTCATGTATTGATGGCCACTTGGGTTTCCACATCTTTGCTATTGTGAATTGTGCTGCTATAAACATTCGAGTGTAGATATCTTTTTTATAGAATGTCTTTTGTTCTTTCGGGTAGATGCCCAGTAATGGGATGCTGGATCAAATGGTAGATCTACTTGTATCACTTTAAGGTATCTCCATATTGCTTTCCACAGAGGTTGCACTTGTTTGCAGTCCCACCAACAATGTATGAGTGTTCCTATCTCTCTGCATCCATGCCAACATTTATTGTTTTGGGACTTTTTGATAAAGGCCATTCTCACTGGAGATAAGTGATATCTCATTGTGGTTTTGATTTGCATTTCCCTGATGATTAGAGAAACATCTCAACAGAGCATATTTTCATATGTTTGTTGGCCATTATTCTGTCTTCTTTTGAAAAGTTT
>VBSM01002608.1:103300687-103312188 GCA_008086735.1 Cheirogaleus medius | reverse complement strand
TTATATCTGGGTTCTCAGTTCTGTTCCACTGGTCAATGTCCCTGTTCTTGTGCCGGTACCAAGTTGATTTAATTACTATAGCCTTGTAGTATAGTTTGAAATCTGGAAAATTGATGCTTCCCATTTGGGTTTTATTGCCTAGAATTGCTTTTGCTATATGGGGTCTTCTCTGCTTCCATACAAAGTGTAAAATCTATCAGGCCTAAATATTGTAATTATAAGATTAAATATAAATAAGGACTTGTAAATGTTAAGAGGGAAGACAATTTACATTCATTTTGTACTCTATATGTGGCAAGCATTGTGCTCTGTACTCTACAAACTTTTACCTAATTAATCTTCACAATAACACTGTGAAACACTTACTAACACAGATGAGAAAATTAAGTTTCGCAGTGATTAGTTAATGTCTAACATTACTTTGCTGTAAGACAAAGTAGGAAGATAATAACAATGTTTTAAGACAGCTAAGAAATGGAGAATTTAGTCAAGCAAGGGAAGGCACTTAACTGCAATCTCAGAGGATGCACAGGCTTTGGATCTTTGGAATCAGATGGAAGAATTACTTTGTGATGTAACTTGAATCTAGAAAGACCCAATCTAAACACTCTAAACCTGATAGTTGTGGACTTGTTGCTGTTGTGACAGCAGCTATAAAAATTGCTTAGTGTGAACATCATAACTTAGGCAGAATAACCCTAGGCCTTTGCCTCAGATCCTGTGACCTGGTCAAAAATCTGTCTAGAAGCAATTGGTCCTTGCTTGGGGTGGTGACTTTAACTTCCTTGAGATAACAAAACTGTTCTCTAGATGGGTATTTTTTGTTTTGTTTTTCCTTTATTTTTTTTCTTTGATCCCTGGGAGAGTTTAAAATTAAATAGACATTATATTGAATTAAACTATTAATACATTTAGGACATCATTAAGAATCTATGTGTTTGAGATATTTAAAAGTTTATAACATTAAAAAGAAAATGAGATTCATTCTATTAGTTTAAACAATTCATTAGAATTGTTTGGAAAAATTTTACTTAAGTCAACTATTCAAATTGCTTAAAAGCAAAATAAAATATAAATGACTTTTAAAATGTCAAATGGGATTTAATTTATAATCATTAGTAGGATGGGTTGTTTAAGGAATTTAGTTTAAGTTGAATTAATCAACAATAATGAAAGAAAACTGAAAGTGATTGTACTTGCTTTACTAGATTTAAAAACAGAATAAGATTTATAGGATGAATTTGCAGTCCCAGGAAAAACTAGTTTTTTAGTTTTATTTTAATAGACTAATAATTGTTTTTAAGCTCAAGTAACCATAAATAGTCTTCTCTGTGCATAAAAAGATCCCTTCACTGTCATTTAACAACTCTTGTTGATGTTTGCATGTCTGAAAATATCATTTTGCCCTGATTAATAGTTAGCTGGATATAGAATTTAAAATACTTTCTACTTAAATCTTTTAAGACATTGTTCTGTTTTCTTTGTATTCAGTGATGCTGATAAGTCTGATTATCAATTCCTTTTAATTGACCTGGTTTGGACTTTTCTCTTCAGGCTTAGTATTTTAAAATGTCATCACAATATATTTAGGTGTCATTTTTATCTGCTCAACACTCAGTGGGTCTTTTCAGTTTGAAAACTCCTGTCTCTCATGAGCTCTGGGAGGTTTTATTCTACAAAAAGAAATTTTCTTTACTTCCATTTGTCTGTTTCTTCATGAAACACCTTATATTTACTCAACTATTGGCTAGTTATGTGAACTTGGACATTTTTTAGAACTTTACTTTCAACTGGAGTGAAGGTTGTTAGGAGGCTTAAAATGAGGTGATGTTTGTAAACTACTTAACATTATGGTTGGCACACAATAATTTCAGCTGTTATTATCATTAGTTATGTCTCTGTGGCTAGTTCCTAGGTTTATGTAACTTTAGAGCTGGAAAAGCATTTTAAAGTCTAGTGTTCTTCCTTATTTTAGAGATAGGAAACATGCCCAGAGTCACTGAAGCTTTCTGAGCCTTGGTTATCATGTCTGTGTACCTTCCAGCTTGGCTGTGAAGATCATCTGAGCTAAGGGGTGGAGAAACATTTACATGTGAACTTTTTAAATATTGCTCACTCAATAGCTTGCTTGCTCAAAAACTGTGAATGATTTTCTAAAATAGGTTTCTGGTTCTGACAATAGAAAAATCAATATATTTTCTTTCTTTTTGAAAATTTAGATGCATCCAGTTAAAACAGGCAATAGATGAAAATAAAAATGCTCTTCAAAAATTAAACAAAGTAAGTATTATGGTTAATCATATTATTTAAAAAATCTTTTTATACAAATATTTTCATTAAGTGGGAATTAATTCAAGTTGATATTTCCTGGGTTTGCGTTAGTGATAAAGTCTATCCACAGTCAGTGCTGACTTGCCCGACAGGCTTGCTAAGGCTGTGCTTCAGAGCAAAAATGCCAGGGCTCCAAATACTGAAAAAGTTCAGTTTTGATGAACTCACCCACTATTGAGGACTCTCATAATCCTGGAAGGAGCTATTTTTATTTTTGCACTTTGTAAGTTTTATTGTTTACAGTTTAGAATTGTTTTAAAATTCACTGTGGGATAGAATACATAATCTGACCCTGAGGGTAAGTGGTAAAGAAGCCTCTTTTATCACACACAGGGCAGCTCTGATATCAGTGACTCTAGTGACTGCAGAAATAAGAAGAAAGATAATTTACTTTTGACAATCCCTTGAAGATCTTTTTTTTTTCCCCATGATCCTGGCCTTCACCTAGGTGTCCAGGGCCTGAGAGCCATGGAGCATTTAAAGTGGAAGACACTTGAAAGTCAGCTCCCTGCCCATGTATTAATCCCCTTTACTGCACCTGAGACACATGGTCATTGAGCATCTCTTCTGAATTTCTCCAGTGACACTAGACTTTTCAACTTATTAGGCAGTCCAACCCTATGTTTAAAAACCTAATTATTATGTTTTACTAATGAAACTGAGGCTCTCAATGCTAAACAACCATATATCTCTTTTGTCAATAAATGGCAAAAGGTGGGATTGGCACCTCTCTTGTCTCTAAAGCCAATATCCTGTTAGAAACTATCCCTTACTGTCTATGGAAGGTCTCCAATGCATAGCAAGAAAACAAAACAAAAACATCTGGTATAATTTTACTGGTTTGCATTCCAACTCAATAGTCTATATTTCTTTTAAATCTTATTTCCCTATGGTAGATATAATCTCACAATGATATTTACTTTGTCTTATAGCACTTATTGGAATTTTTGTTGTTATTCTTTTAAAATATAATAGGAAACTGAAATTAATTTTTCAGTGAAATAGATCTATATTCTCTCATAGGCTGATGAACTTGCACCTGTTGGGAACTATAATGAGAGAAAAAAAGAGGAGCATAATCTTTTGAAAAAGCTTACCCACCAGCTGCAAGAACTTGCTGTCACCATAAGTAGAGAAGATACAACTGAGTATGCTTCCTTCCTTCCTTCCTTTTTTTCTTTTTTAAAAGATACTATGTCACCAATGGTTTTAATGTTTGCTTCAAAAAAAAGGACATATACCAATATAGATATGAACAAATGACACTAATAGTATAATCTGTCAATATTTATTTATTGTGTCTAATACAATGTGTTCAACCCCATGAGAGATGTAAAGAAGTGTAAGTGGTAGTTTCTGCCTTCAGGCAATTTATAATTTAGTTAGGGAAACAAAACAGAGATCTGAAAAGCTAAATAAACAAATATTAGAAAATAAGGATGATTCCTTTAATGTCAGTGTTGATATGTAAAAGGAAAATGATTTGGGTTATCTACTTGTATAGTTCCCCCTTTCATAAATATTCTTTAAAGATTTGAAGCAGAAACATGCATTGTTTTTTCTGTTGGAGTGAATGCTAATATTAGCTTTTTAAAATTACAAAGAAGACTTGCAGATACAGATTGAGTATTCTTTATCCAAAATGCTTGGGACCAGAGTGTTTTAGATTTTGGATTTTTTCACATTTTGGAATATTTGCATGATACTCGGTTGAGCATCCCTAATCTGAAAACCTGAAATTCAAAATGCTCCAATGAGCATTTCCTTTAAGCATGTGGTGCTCAAAGTTTTGGATTTTGGAGCACTGCAGAGCATTTCAGGTTTTGGATTTTTGGATTAGGTATACTCTCCCTGTATGAACAAATCCAATTTGTGGGAAGCAAAAGAAAAACATCAATTATTCAGACTCTTTAAATACTCTTCCTCAAATTGAATACTGTATCCTTGGAAGAATGCTAAAGGATGTAGATGCAAGGATTCTGGAATAGCCACTGATTTCCCGTACTGAGAATGACAGAGTAGCTGGTGTTGGACTTACTCTGCCATCATAAATAACTATAAAGTCTGGACAAAATGTACAAAACAGCTGTTTGAAGGCACTGCATATCAACCAAGCAGGGCTGATATTCTTGATAGAGGGAGACACATTAAGCGAATCCTACATTCATACAGACTTTCTCCCCAGGGATAATTTATGGGCTATGGTGTAGGAAAGTGGATCCTAAGCAGGGAACAGGGGTCTCACTGGACTGAAGAGTCAGAGATCACACTTTGAAGTTTCTAGATCCACTGGGACTTGTGGAGCAAGGTGCCATAGAGAGAAGGAAGTTGCAGAGAGACAACTCCAGAAATTCAAACAGTCTCCAGGGATATATAGGGTGTGATTCTGGAAAGCATGGTTGAAAGTGCCTGCTGGGAGATTGAGAACCTCACAGATTCTGGATGTCACATAGTCCTGGAAAAACATTGGAGTTTGTACCTAGCTAGAATAAACATACCTTGGTGAATGCTTCAGGCATTTAGGTGGAGATCACAGAAGGCCCATGCACTAGGATTAAAGAAAACACCCCAAGAATAACAACAGTGATCTAGGAATAAAGACAAAACTGAAGTAAATCTTTTCCAACAAAGCCTGAAAACAGACCTAAACAGGAACAAGAAAATTTAACTGTGTAACATAAAATTCAAAAATTTTCAGAGGAAGGTCACATAATCCAAAGTCTCTAAATGTGTCCAGTGATGTGTCCATCCCAATATCCTGTAATTTAAAACATTATTAGAAATGCAAAAAAGGCCCAAGTGGACTGGGCCATCAAGGCAAGATGGTGGACTACAGCATGTAGGACCACATCAAGGTGTCTGACGATGAGGACGAGATGCACTCCAACTCTGACACTGCCAGCCTCTTCTGCTGGCAGTACCAGGCCAGGATGGAGTGTATAGAGCAGTTCTTCAAGGAGAAGGAGGAACTGGACAAGGGCTGCCGCGAGTGCAAGCACAAGGTGGCCAAGTGCCATCAGAAGACAAGGGCGCAAGGCAGAGCTGGAAGAGCTGCAGACCGAGGCACAGCCATGGCACAAGGAGGAGCGGAGCTGGGAGCAGAAGCTGGAGGACATGTACAAGGAGCAGAGCATGCCCTGGAATGTGAACACGCTCAGCAAAGATGGCTGCTGCAAGACCATGGTCAATACAAAGCTGGAAAAGGTGGAGGAGGACTCAGAGGAGCAGAAACACAGGACGTGAAAAAGTACGAGAAACAGATCAAACATTTTGACATGCTCTGCTGCTGGGACAACAGCCAAAAGTACCTGTCAGACAATGGTCACCTAGCATGTGAGGAGACAGCCAATTACCTGGACATCTGGTGCACTGACCTAGAGATGGAGGAGAAATGTGCATGCACTCATGGAGCAAGTGGCCCACTATCAGCATGCAGTTCATCCTGGATCTATCCAAGAGACTGAATGTGGTCCCCCGTGCCTGCTTCCCGCAGTTCTTCCCTAAGATTCAGCTGGCAGACCACCATACATAGAGGGCTTCAGTGATGAACTGGATGCCTTCATGGAGCGAGTGCGGGGCGTGCCAGGCTGCGAATGGAGATGGCCATGAAGGAGTACAAAGAGGAAAAGCACAAGAAGCTGCTGGACTCAGTTGGCCTGGGCCCAGTCAAGGTCAACGAGTCCCTCCCTGAGTAACTCCAGAAGTGCTTCAATGTGAAGGACGTACAGATGCTCTAAGATGCCATCAGCCAGATGGGCCCCACCCATGAAAAGTACCATCAACTCCAGCCTCTGGGTCCCCAACTGCAAGTCCAGCAAGGCCAAGAAGGAGGAGGAGGCTGTCCTGGAAACCTGCTTCTAGAAGCCATCCCCAAGCCAGGTGAAGGATATCAGTGCGTAAACCACCCCAGCTGCCACCACCACCTGCCTGAGGCCCTTGTGCTCCCCTTTTCAGAAGACAAAAATAGACATCATCTCCCCAGCTCCTGGCTTCCTCCACTTTTGCTGCTCCCCCTAGCCCAGGGAGCCTGCCCGGTCCCTCCTCCTCTGCCTCTGCTCCCTAGCACTCATCCAAGGCTCTATATTGAGTCAAGGGGCTTCACTGCCTGCAGCCCCCCACCTCCGCCCCCCAATCAGCATTATGCCAAGGCCAGGGGTCAAAGGAAGGGCAGAAGTCACCAGGCTGGTCCATGAGGTAGGGGGTGGTGGATGGGGGTAGGGTCCCCAGCCAAGGGGCCTACTCTGGTCACTGTGGGCTCTGTTTTCACTGTTCCTCTGCTGTCTGAGTCTTCTATTTGGTGAGCAGCAATGATCTTCCAATAAAGGATTTCAGATGTAAAAAAATAACTAAAAAATTTTAAAAACCCAGAAATGTGAAAAAGCAGGGGAAATACATGATTGATAAGCCATAAGACAGTCAGTAAAAGACCCAGATCTGATCCAGACAGTGGAGTTAGCTGACAAGGACTTCTGAATAATATGACTAATATTTTAAGGAAAATAGAAGAAAAGATGGATGAAATGGAAAAAAAAGGTGAAATATTTTAAGAGAATTCAAACGTAGAAAAATAGTCAAATGAATATTCTCCAACTGAAAAATAATATTTGATGAAATAATGGCTGAGAACTTCCAAAATCTAACTCAATCTATAGATTTGAAAAGCTGGCAAATATATTATAATCAAGAGAAAAAAATAATCAGAACCTCAGAAATACGAGAATTAGGAAATAAGAACTATAAAATAATTTTTAATGTTAAAGAATTTACAGGAAAAGATGGACAGATTCGATGAATAGAGAGGAATCTTATAGAGAAATGGAAACTAATAAAGAGCAAAATGAAACTTCTGGGACTAAAAAATAAAATGTATGAAATTTTAAAAATTATTGGGTGGTTTAACAGAAGACTGGATATAATAGAGGAAGGTATCTGCAAACCCAAAGACAGACTGAAAATTTTTCAAATGGATATACAAAAAGGAAAAAAGAATGCAAAGAGCACAACAGAATGTAAGAGAGATGTGGGACATGGCTAAAAGTTGTAATATACCTGTAACTGAAGTCTTAGACGGAGAGGAGAGAGAGAATGGAACCCAAGAAATATTTAAAGAGATAATGACTGAAAACATTTAAAATTGAAATCTGAAAGAGATATCAATCTACTGATCCAAGAATCTCAGGGAACCCAAACAGAATAAATATAAAGAAAACCACATACAGGTACATCATAGTTAAACTGCTGAAAACCAAAGATAAATAGAAAATCATAAAGCAGTCAGGGGAAAAAGGAAACATTATGTACAGAGAAGTGACATAATTATAGTTGATGTCTTATTAGAAAAAATACAGGGCAGAAGACAATGCAGTAACATCCTGAAAACATCCTGAAAATGTTAGAAGAAAAAAAAATTCATCAACCAGAATTCTGTATCCAGCAAAAGTAGCGTAAGTATCAAAAATTAAAGTGAAATAGAGACATTTCCAAACAAACAGAAGCTGAGGAAAATTTGTCAGCCAATCTGCAGTATAAGAAATACTAAAGGAAGTTCTTTAGGCCAGAAGGAATGACCCCACATGGAAACTTCTCTGCAAGAAGGAGTGAACAGCACTGGTATGTGAGGATATATAAAAGCACATTTTTAAAAATTTTCTATATGTCTTTTAAAAAGACATTTGATTGTATAAAGCAAAAGGTACATTTGGGCATTTATAATGTACAGTTGATTCTTATTATTTGCAGTAGTTATGTTCTATAAAGTTGCCACAAACATTGAATTATTGAATACTAACCATTGCTCTAGGGAAAATACAGACTTAGGTTCCTGTAAGCCTCTGGTCATAGTGTTTTCATCATTTGAGTAGTACACAACTTTGTTTTATGGGTATTTCTGTTTAAAGACACCTTATATAAAATGTATTATTACTTCATAAACACTGAACTCTCAGCCATATTTCCCGGAAAATAAGACAGGGCCTTGTATTTATTTTTCCTCAAGAAGACACCCTAGGGCTTATTTTCAGGGGATGTGTTATTTTCCCCTCAAAGCCTCAGCTTGCAGCATGCACAGGATGGCCAGGACCTGACAGGGGGAGCCAACCTTGTTGGTGGGGCTGCCCGCACCTTTCCGGTCACCTCTGGGATAGTAGCTGTCACAATGGGGCAGATGAGAAGGGCTGCTTGTCTTCTTTACCGCTCCGCCACGAAATGCATGGGTTGTGCAGATACGCTGCGTAGCCACGCCCATCACTAAGTCTTATTTTCGAGGTAGGGCTTATATTGAGCAAATGCTTAGAAATCCTGCTAGGGCTTATTTTATGGGTAGGTCTTATTTTCAGGGAAACACAATAATTCACTCATGAACAAGTCTTATCTAACACATGTATTTTTTCCGTAAAGCACATCACAACATTCTTGTGCTTAGGAATACTACACAGCACTTCAGCATTATGTTTTAGAGCCATCTTAAACAGCAAAATCAACAAAGTACAAAAGCACAAAAATACAAAAAGTGTAAACTAAATAAACTGCAAAAAGTACTCTTGTTTACTATATGAGAGCTGAAAAGAAAGGTAGAATGTCACCATGTTCACCCTCAGTTGAGAATGTGTATATCAGGTAGCTCAAATTTTTTGTTGTTTTGTGCACATCCACAAATGACCACAAAAGCACTGCAAGTATTAATTAGGCAGCTGCAAATAAATTTTTAATGAGCAGATGAATTCACAAATACAGAATCTGCAATCAATGAGGATTGACCATATGTAGAAGTAAAGTATGTGACAATAGTACAGCAATAGCCCAAAGGGCTGATTGGGTAAATGGAATTATATTATCTTAAAATTCTTTTATTTTGGGTGAAATGTTACATAGATTTAACTTAGACTATGGTAAGTTAGGGATGCATATTGTAATATCTAGAACAATCACTAACAAAATAATGCAAAGAAGTATAGCCAGTAAAACACAAACAGTAAAATGGAATACTCAAAATGACTTAACCCATAAAAGGGCAAAAAGGAGGAAACTAACAGATGAGACAAATAGAAACTAAATAGCAACATGGTTTGAATGTAGCCATTTGGATAGTTACATCAAATGTGAATGGAATAACACTCCAATTAAAAGAAAGAGATTGTCAGATTGGACTTTTTAAAAACCCAAATACATACTGTTTAGAAAAGGTACACTTTAGTATAAAATTATAGACAGGTTGAAAGTAAAAGACTGGAAAAAGGTCTTCCATGCAACTTTAACCAAAACAAAAATAATGCAGTTACATTAATATCAGGTATTTAAGGCTAGAAGTAATTTATTATATAAGGAAGGAAATTTCATAATGCTAAAAGGGTCAATTCAGTAGGAAAAAATCATCCTAGATGTTTATGCATCTAATAGCATAGGTTCAGATATATAAGCAAAAGTTGCCAGAACTAAAGGAGAGCTAAATAATCCACAATCCTTAATCACCTAGACCTAATTACATATACAGTCATGCATTGCTTAATGATGGGGATACATCTTGAGAAATTCTTTAGGCGATTTCATCCTTGTATGAACATCACAGAGTATACTTACACATACCTAGATGGTATAGCCTACTACATACCTAGGATATATGATATAGCAAACCTATAGTACATGTTACTGTACTGAATATCGTAGGCAATTGTAACACAATGGTGTAAGTATGTGTATCTAAACGTGTGAAAAAGTACAATAAAAATATGGTATTATAATCTTATGGCACCACCATTGTATATGTTGCTGTCATTGACTAAAACATCGTTATGTGACTCATGAATGTATATATGTAGAACCCTACACTCAATTACATAATTACACATTCTTTTCAAGTGCCATGTAACATTAACCAAAATGAACCGTATTGGACCATAAAGCAATTTTCAACCAATTTTAAAGGACTGAAATCATGTAGTATATATTCTTTGATGACTTGGAATTACATTAAAACTCAATGACAGAAAAATAATGAGAAATCACAAAAATGTTTGCAAACTGTCACACACTTCTATATAACCCATGGGTCAGAGAAAATATAATGGCAATTAGAAAATATTTTGAATGATAATAAAATATGAGTATGGGTTGTAGCCAAAGTAGTGCTTAGAGGGAAATTTATAGCTTTAAATGCATAGTTTGAAAAAATTGAAAATCAATTATTGACATTTTCAACTCCTTCCTCACCCTCAGTCTCTCCATTCACATATTGTTAGCTCGGTGGTAGAAACCATTAGTTGGATAATACTTCCCCTTATTTATTTGCCAGCTCCAAATATGGGAAAGTTCTATATATAGACGTTATACTTGGGTCTGTTCTTGTATGTTATTTCCAGTGATTCTAATCACAGAAATGTTTTCTTTAGAGTTGGGGCACTTTCTGAAAGAGAGGAATGTGACGGTTCTGTTGAAGAAGATGAAGAAGAAAGTGAAAGTGAAGAAAGTGAAGAAAGTGGTGGGGAGGAAGATTCAGAAGAGGAAGAGGAAGAGAAGCAGGAAAGTGAATCTCACAAACAGCCAACAAGTAAAGAATACATTTCAATTGGAGATTTTACTGCTCAGCAAGCTGGAGATCTTACATTTAAGGTAGGTAGGCTAAAACTGGAACCTAAGGTAAGGATAAATGTGCATACCTAAGAGAATAAGAAAACTCTGCCTGTATATCTGTATTATATATTCCTGAAATTGAGTTTTGTAAGATTCAATCTTTTTAAATAACATACGTAATTATGATTTACAAGAAATAGTAATATGAGATTCTGTTATTAAAGTTAGCTCTTCTAAAGATATTTGAAAGTAGCTTTAATGTTGGTAATTCCTCATTTCAGGGTAAAATTTTATAATTTCTTTTTGAATTTATAGACAGGTGAGTATAAATTTATTCAGGTGAGTTAAGCAGTATATAATATATAGCTGGAGATAGAAGGGAATACTTTCTGCTATTATGCAGCAGATCTTTCTATTGCCTTGGATGTGAAAGGGGCTTACACCCATGCTAGCTTGGCCTGGGCATAAATAAATGGCAGGTGGGATGGAAGAACAAAGTTGTGGTTTTTAAAGGGAAGAACAAAGTTGTGTGTGTGTGTTTTTTTTTCTTTAAGTATTTGTATCTTTATTCAATTAAATTAAAACAGACCTGCCAGGTATATTAT
>VBSM01002608.1:103286946-103297769 GCA_008086735.1 Cheirogaleus medius | reverse complement strand
GGCAAAAACACCCGCTTGTGACCCGCAGGCCGTAGTTTGAGGACGCCTGGACCGTTAGGAGCTCTGTGCCAGGAACCGGGGACAAAGACCAAATATAAAATTTTTACGCATTTTTTAAAAAAGTAAAAAGAAACAGGTAGAATTATTTTTAATAATACATTTATATTATCCAATCTATCAAAAATATCATTTCAACATATAATCAATATTTTAAAATACTGAGCAGCTTTACTTTCTTTTTTTTATATTAAGTTCAAAAGCCAATGTGTATTTTACATTTACAGCACATCTCAATTTGGACTAATTTTAAGAGCTCACTAGCCATATGAGGCACAGGGCTACTGTATTGCACAGGAGAGCTCTAGATCATCTTTTTCAATGGCAGCAAATATTCCAATTTCATTTAGATGGACGTTTAGCTTGTTTCCAACCTATAATCACTATCAATTATGTTGCAAAGAAGATAGGATTAGCTTCCCCTAGGAGTTACAGAAGATCCTAAGAAAAGTGACTTAAGTTAAGATAAAAGCACATTTCTCTCAAGCATGGAAGAAGTGTGGAGAAAGACAATTGAGGATTGGGTAAGGCCCTATCTAATATTTTACTCTATAGTTAGATGTGAAACTTCTAGTCCTAGAGTTACCTCTTTAGTTTTAAATTGGCTACTGGATCTTTTAATGACTCTAAGCCCCAAAAAGGGAAAGGGGAAGAAGGAGTCAAAAGGCATGAACTGCTACCTTTTTAAGAAGATTTCCTGGAAGTTACAGAAGAAACTTTTAATTATAGCCTGTTGACCAGCATTTAGTTCCCTGGCAACAGCTAGCTGCAAGGAAGGCTTGGAATATGTAGTCTTTTAGCTGGCTTATTGCTAAAACCAGGGATCTTATTAGAAATGAAGAGGTAGAGAATAGGTTGTAGGCAACCAGCAACTTCTATTGTGATCAATCTGCACATATATCTTTGTAGACTTGCCTGATTATTCCCCTTAGATAAATTCCTAGATGTTCGTCACTGGTTGAAAGGGTTTACATCTTTATAGTCTGATTTACCAATCTGCCCCTTAGAAAAGTTATGCCAAGTTTTACTCCCACCCCAAACATCTGGGAGTGCTTGTTTCCCCACACATTTGCCAATGATGGCTCTTATCAATCTTTTAGTTTTTTGCCAACATGACCAGCAAAAAAAGTGTCATTATTCTTTTTATTTGCATTTATTATACTCCTAATGAGGTTGAGCAACATTTTATATGTTTTATGACCATTTTTGTCATCTTTGTGAATTACCTTTTCAGTTCTTTTGGCCATTTTTTAAAGGGATTTTTAAAAATCTTTTTCTTAATGACTTGTAAGAGTTTTTATAATACTTTAATAATAATAGCCCTTAGAAATTTATGTTAGATATTTTCTTTGTTGACTCTCAACCATGTTTGTTTATTTTTTATGTAGCTAAATCTGTCAATGTTTCCACTTGAGATTTTTGATTGTCATATCATAATTGGAAAGGGCTTTTCCATCTCAAGTTATTTTCTTCTAATGCTTTTCTATTTCTATTATTACTATCTTTACTTCTTTTTTTCATTTGAAAAAATTCTCCATTTGGAATTTATTTTTGATTAGGCCTACTGTCTACCTTAGTTCTTATAATTTTTTCAAATAGTGAAGTTATCGACCATGTGTTGAAAATTTTTTTCCCACAGATTTTTAAACCCATCATATACTAAATTCTTGTCTATGCTTGAGTCTTTTTGAAATTACTGATTGATTTTTGCATTAGTTAAAAAGCATATATTTCAATGATTTTTCAGCTGTATAATAAAGAAGAAGGAGGCCAAGAGTCAAGTGAAGAGGGCACTGAAGAAGATGTTGAGGTAGTGGATGAAACAGCAGATGGAGCAGAAGTTAAGCAAAGGTACGGAGGTGTGACAGCATGCCAAAGTAGGTGTAGGAAACTATTTTATTTTTTTTCTATTATAAATCAAGAATTTCTTAAAATGGAGACAACTTGCACCTTGAGAGCTTTTCATGTTGTTTGCTTAAATATCATTATTACATTAATTTTGTAATTATTTTTAGTGTATTTAGTTCCATATTGGTTTCATCTAAAAACTGTTAGATTTTCAGAACTTACTGACAATTACATACATTGTTCTTTGACAAATAAGTTCCCTAATTGAGTGAATGGGTATAACCTATCTCTGCACTTACCTTGCTTTTTTGTCTCCCCAGAACTGATTCCCATTGGAGTGCTGTTCAAAAAGCTATCTCAGAGGTTTGTATCTTCTTTCTTACCAATTATGTCTTGTTTTGTTACCTAATAGTTTTGATTGAGTTCAGATGTGGAACCGGATAGAGACTATGGAAGATAGCAGTGGATCTTAAACAGGCATGGAATGTACATAGCAGAAGACATATATTTCTGGTTTAGTAAGCCTGTGCTCCAAATAACGTTTCTCATTAGATCTTTTATATAGAAAGAGTAGATAATCTCATTCATGTATGATTTGAGGGCTTAGAAACATTCTCATTGATCCTACCTGAAATTTCTATCATTTCAGCTAAGACTGATATTAAATTTCAGTTACCATTTGAAAAATTCTGAAAAGCCAAAAAAGTAAGAAATTATCTGTAATCTTATAATTTAAAAAAATTACATAGCATAGCAAATTTCATTATGTAAAATGAAAATTCTCTCCTTCACCCCCATAAGTAATCACCATTAGCAATTTAGAAAGTATCCTTCCTGACCTTTTACTCCACTTATTACTTACAAAGACATGCTTGTGTGTGTGTACATGTACATATAAAAAAATCCATTACTTCTTTAATGCATATCAGTTATTAATATAGCATATCAGCTATTAACTTACAATGGCAGCATCGTGTGGAGCAAGACAGGAGCAGGTACATTTCAGTAAGCGGTGTACTTGAAGCAGCTCATCTAGAACACAGAGCTCTGTGTTCTGGGCATTGTATGGAGCTTAAGTCCTTGGGAGAGGGCAGGATTCAGTGGTGGAATTGTCTCAGGAATTTGGGATTAAATTGCAGTATTTTTCCACTAAAGTCTGTACATTTGTATTTTCATTATTTGGGTTATAGTTACTAAAGTATTATAGAGGTGAGGAAACATGAGTGAAAACAAGCAAATCAATTTTGTTTTTAATGTCTTCAGCAGATAAACACTGTTGATGTGTTAACCGCGATGGGAGCTATTCCTTCAGGGTTTAGGCCTTCCACACTCTGCCAGCTTCTGGAGGAAGGTAACACGTGAATATCAGCCCTTGCACTCTTTCAGTTAAGCTGTCAAGGTCTACAGCTATTTTCTCTATCATAGGCAAAACAAGTTGTTGAAGGGAATGTTGAGTCTCCCATGTCTTCGATGCTGATCTTTTCCTTGTCCTTCCTATGACAGTGAGGAAGGATCCCTGATCCTATCAGAGGCCAGACTTTTTATTTGTGCTCTAAGTTCCAGCCCCTTTCTTTTTTTAAAACACTTAGCTCCTTTCATTATCAGCCTTTCCTGTATCTTTAGCTGGCCCCCTTCCCCCACACTGGTTCATTCCCCCATCTGTAGTACCAGCACACCTAATACCTCCCACTCTGAAGGACTAGCCCCTCCAACCCTATCCCATTCTAGCTGAAGCCTCCTTTTCTCTGCTCCTCTTCCCAGCAAAACTTTTCCAGAGTTATCTCCATTTGGCCTTTCTGTTTCTTTATTCATTCTTGGATTTCCCTATACTTGGCAACTTTTGTCTATGAGCTCATTTTAAAGAGGAATCATGTTGGGGGCATCCAAGGTCTTTTGTACCCTGAGTTGTTGATTATCTGTGGAAGAGCTTCTTTGATGTTGTCTCTGCTGGGAAGGCTCTTCCCAGCCCTCCCTAAATGCCCAGATTCTTCTCATTCTTTGTGTCTTGGTAAATTCTACCTTCCTGGAGATACTGTCCTTGAATAATGTAGGTTCTCCTTACTCCCATCCATTTATTTGAGTACCCTTAATAGCTCTAAGCCAGTTATTTATTTATTTATTTATTTATAATTTATTTATTTATTTGCCTGCCTACTTATTTTTTTAATTGTTTACCCACTGAAGTGTAAGCTAATGAGTACAGGAGACATATCTCTCTGACTCATCTTTGTATTTCTAGCTCCTAGCATAGTACCTGGCACAGAGGACAGACTCAAAAATTATTTTTTGAATGAATAAATGATGTTATAATCAGTATTTTCATGACTAGTGTATGGAGGAAGGATATAACAATGCTTTTGTGTAAGAAGTGAAACTAATGATTATGTATTTTTTCTAAAATCTCTAAAAAGTTCTTATAGATTTCTGCATTTTATAGAAATATTTGAATGAATCTTCTCATGGGGCATGTTATTAGCCTAAAAATCTTTAAGTTATCCTTAAGTTTTGTACTGTTGTTTTTATGTATAAATCTATATTGGTGTATCTGTTTTGGAAAGCAACTTCCTAGTGAGCAGTTTGGCATTTTGGAGTTGTCTGTTTCCTAAGTTTATAGCATAACATCATGGATTTGTGGTTTTGAATTTCATTCTTTTTTTGTAAGAAAATAAAAGAAAAACTGTTTTTTGCAGGGAATCAATTTCGAGCAAGTTACTTCTTACAACCAGCGCTCACATTTTCACAACTGTCCTTCAGCAATCCTATGTGGGATGCTAAAGCAGGCACTGTAAGTGTGGTACTATCAGTAAATCTGTAACTTTCCCAGATTTTGTCATGGTTGCGAGTAGACAAATAATATGTCAATTGATACAGCATAGAAAACACAAAGTTATTTCTGTATTGTAATTTTACAGTAGTGGTATTTTCATAAATAAGGGAACACTTGGACTCGTTACCTTGACTTTATCTTGTTTAAGTCCATTGCTCTCTTCATCCATTGTTACAAAGGCAATAATACTAGATTTCTATCTTGATCGTGCTTTGCCTCAATTTCTTCATCTGTAAAAAGAGAATAATAATAATAATACTTCTAAGGTGGAGTTGTGAGAATTACATTATGTGTATAAAGGGCTTAGAATAATGCCTGGTACATATGAACTCAGTAAATGTTAGCCAGTATCATCATTATTATTAATAGTAGTACTATTATTCTAATGAGGCAGGAATAAGGAAGTTTGAAGTATGTTATGATTATGCCTTTTTGGGTAGTGCTAAGAGGAGAGAATTCATGGTATTCCAGTATTTGAAGTTGGAAATACTCTTTATATTTAATTCTACTCCTCTCCCTTTTAGCAGACATAAACCACATTAGAGCACATCACTCCTCTTCCTATTTACCTTCTTTTTCTCCCTCCCTTCCCCATAGCCTCAAGGGAATAATAAGAGGATGGACACTGTGGTCAGGTTTTGTGGGGACAGGTGGTGCAGAATTTTAGTGCCCATTTTCCTTTTAACCCAAGTATTGCCTGAAACCTTCTTAGTGTTAGGTATATTTAAAAAAATTTTTTTTTTTAAATTTTATTATTACTTTTTTTTTTTTTTTTTGAGACAGAGTCTTGCTCTGTCACTGCAATTAGAGTGCAGTGGCTTCATCATAGTTCATTGCAACCTCAAACTCCTGGGCTCAAGTGAGTCTCCTGCTTCAGCCTCCAGAGTAACTAGGACTGCAGGTATAAGCTACCATGCCCGACTGGTTTTTTTATTTTTTGTAGAGACAAGGACTCACTGTGCTCACTTTGGTCTCAAACTCCTGGCCTCAAACAGTGCTCCGGCCTTGGCCTCCCAGAGTGCTAGGATTACAGGCATGAGCCACCGCACTCGGCCTAGTGTTAGATATCTTTTATTGCAAGTCAACAAAGATGTATTAATATTTGGACTATTTAGTGTACTAGTACTTGAATAAATGGCATTTAATTTTATGAACTTGTGCCCAGAGAACTAAATATTCCGCTCTCATTCTTAAATTGAAAAGGTGACAAACTGTTAGATATTGTCTTATATTTTGCTACACTGTAAAAGGCCTGTGACCATAAAATAGAATGTAAAGTTTAGTTAAAGCTCTTCTTAACAAATAAAGAAACAGAATGCCAATTTATTTATTCACAATCTGAGCTGTACCTGTGAAGTCGATTTGAAATATCACATCACATAGTGCGTTCTGTCAAAATATCTATATAAGAAACCAAAGAATGCTGTAAATCATTGCTTGGAATCAAAGCAAGTAGGAGTTAGCTGGATTTTATTAATGCCAGGTATCATTGGTTATTATGCTGTGGTGACCTTACCCACATTCTGTGGGCATGAACCCAGGGACAGGAATACAGTGATTCTGTGGTCAGATTATACATTTAACTGATAGTACTAACTTTTCTTTTCATCATAATTTTTATGTATCTAAGAAAAAATGCAAATACTTCAAATATAACTTTATGAAAATTTTACCTGCAATAACTGGTTTTGATTTTAAGTAAACAAAGTATTGAAACTTTTCTCATGGGTGTGTATCTGTGCAAAATTTTCCCTTTTCTTCTTTTTTTTCTAACTCTATGTACATTTCATTAAGTTGTATTTACAAATGATGCTTTGGAAAATGGATTCGTGTTATAAATCAGAGAAATAAACTTTTTTATAACTAATTTTTCTTTCAGATTAGGTCAAGTCCTAGTCGTGTTTCATTGATTTTGACCCTATGGAGCTGCAAAATGATTCCTTTTCCAGGAACCAGCATTCAGGTTCTTAGCAGACATGTACGCCTCTGTCTATCTGATGGTAATAAGGTGAGCTTACTGAGGATTTAAGTCAATTCACACCAGGATAATGGAAAAACATTTTGTTAATGCCACATATTAAACATGTACTGCATTAAACATGTACTATCTTCTTCTCTCTCTCTCTCAGTCACTTCCTCTTTCTCTTTCTGTGTATTCACATATACATGTATATATATGTATATGTATATGAATATATATAAAGTAATATGTGGTAGAGTGGAAAGCACACTGGTTCTGATGATGTGGGTTTAATCCCTGGCTCTTTCAGTTGCCAGGTGTGTGATGTTGACACATTACAATTAACGCCGCTGAGCCTTAGTTTTTTTCACCTGTGAAAAGGTTCCTCTCTTCTAGTGTTATATACCGTTAAGGTCTTAAGTGTAGATTGTTGCATTTTTGACAAATGTACACAGCTGTATAACCAACACCCCAGTCCAGGAATGGAACATTGCCATTACCTTACAGAGTTTCTTTTGTGTCCTTTTCCTTCAACTCCTCCCTGGTCCCAGCACCAAACAAAAGTTTGAATGACTGTTAAAAAAATTAATTTATTTTTTATGAAATACAACTTAAATAGTGCTTAGATGGAAATTTATAGCTTTAATTGCATGTACTAGAAAAGAAGAAAGATTTTTATTTTTTATTTTTTAGTGCAGTGGCATGATTACAGCTCTCTGTAACCTTGAATTCCTGGGCTCAAGTGATCCTCCTGCCTTAGCCTGCCAAGTAGCTGGGACTATAGGCATGTGCCACCACACCCAGCTAATTTTTTATTTTTTAATTTTTTGTAGACTTAGGGTCTCACTGTGTTGCCCAGGCTGGCCTTGAATTCCTGGCCCCAAGCAATCCTCCCGCCTCAGCCTCCCAAAGTGCTGGAACTACAAGAAGAAAGGTTTAAAATTAGTAATCTAAGCTACCAATTCAAGAGGTTAGAATAAGAGTGAGTTAAACCTGATGAAAGTAGAAAGGGGGAAATAATAAAGATAAGAGTAGAAATTAATGAAATAAAAAACATATGAACAAAAGAGAAAATCAAAAAAACAGAGTTTTACTCTTTGAAGACATTAATAAAATTGAAAGCTTCCTAGTAAGACTGATCAAGAAATTTTAAAAACAGCAAAAGAAAACAAACTATCAATATCTGAAATGGAAATAGAGACATTATCATAGATCCTACAGACATGAAGAGGACAATAAAAGGATATTATAAACTCTATGCCAGTAAATTTGACAACACTGAAGAAATAGATAAATTCCTAGAAAGCCATAATGTATGGAAACTGCCACAGGAAGAAATTGAAAATTTGAATAGCATCTGTTAAAGAAATTAAAGATCTTATAAAAAGTCTTTCTACAAAAAAAACTTTAGGTCCATATGGCTTCACTGGCGAATTCCTCCAGACATTTAAGGAAGAAATAATACCAATCATACACAAACTCTTCCAAAGAATAGATAAAGAAGAAATGTTTCTCAGCTCATTTCATAAGGCCAGGAAAAACATGATACCAAAATATGACAAGACATTACAAGAAAGAAAAAGTATGAGACCAGTATCCCTTATGAATACAGAAACTAAAATCCTAGACAAAACATTATCAAAATAAATCTAGCAGTATATAAAAAGGACAATATATTGTGACCAATTGGAATTTATTTCAGAAATTCAAATGTACACAGATGTGTAACCAACATTTAACATTTAAAAATCAATACTGTAATTTGGCATATAAGACAAAGAAGAAAAATCGTGACCATCTCAATAGATATAGAAAAAACATTTGACAAATGCTTTTCATAAACACCCATTTATGATATTTAAAAAATTCTCTACAAACTAGGAATAGACAGGAACTTCCTCAAATTGGTAAAATGCAATAAGAAAAAACTAAAACTAGCATTGTCATACTTTACAATGAACTATTGAACATTTTCCTTGAGATTAGGAACAAGTCAGGGATATCCAAGAAATAAAAAGATAACTCAATTTTTTTTAAATGAGCAAAAGACTTGAACAGGTACTTCAAAAGAGAACATATATGAAAAACCAATAGGAGTAAAAAAAGATACTCAACCTATAAGATATCAAGGCAATGCAAATTAAAACCACAATGAGAGAGACCCAACTATATGTTATATACAGGAAGCCCACCTTAAATATAATAATATAGGTTGGTTAAAAGTAGAAGAATGGAAAAAGATACACCATTCAAAATATATTAATATCAAAGTGACTTAAAACATGACCTAATGATAAAAGAGATAATTCAACCATAAGACAAAACAATCCTAAATGTGTACACACCTAACATCACAGCTTTAACATACATGAATAAAAACTGGTAGAACTGAAAAGAGAAACAGGTAATACCACAATTATAGTTGGAGACTTCTCTCTCAGTAATATAAAACAAGCAGACAGAAAATTAGTAAGAATGTAAAAGAACTGAATAACATATCAATAAATTATATCTAATTGATATTTGGATAACACTTTACCAGAAAATAGTAAAATGTACATTCTTTTAAATACATATGGACTATTCACCAAGATAGACTTCTAAATAATCAATGAGTCAAAAGAAAATTTCAAGAGAAATAAAATATTTTGAACTGAACAAAAATGAAAATGTAACATATCATAATTTGTGGGATGTTAGCTAAAGCACTGCTTAGAGGGCAATTTATAGCACTAGGTGCTTACATTACATTAGAAAAGGACCCTCAAACCAGTGGTAGAAGCTCCCTCCTGAGGAGGCAGTGCTTGAGCTGAGATCAGGGTGAACAGGCCTTACCAAAGAAGAGAGAAGGAAAGTGTGTATCTGGCTGAAGGCACGGTATAGGCAAAGGCCCTGTTGAGAAAGGACTTGGGAAGTGGGAGGCCAGTGTGGCTTGAGTGGAAAGAGCAGGAGGAAGTGTAGAATGGGATGGAATAGGAGATGTCAGGAAAGGATATAGTGTGAGTCATTGTAAGCCATGATTTAAAGGAGTTTTGTCTGTATCCTAAAAATAGTAAGTCACTGAAGGAGATTACATAATTAGATTTACATCTGGGAAAGATCTCTGGCTCCTTTCTGAAGAATGGATTAGAGGGGAGCCAAAGAGAACATGAGCAGGCCATTTGGAGAGCTGTGGCATAGCATAGTGGTCAAAGAACAGCCAAGTGTCATCTTCAAGAGAACAAAATCTGGTGCCAGCTTTTTTAAGATTAACCCTGGCTTCCACCATTTGCTAAATGTGGGGCTTTGACCAAATTACTTGACCTTGCTCTCTCTCACTTTCCTCATCTGATACACATCCCCTGGGGTCAATGTGAGGATTAAATGAGTTAAATAAGTGAAGTACTTAAAACAATGCATAGAACAATGCTTTAGAAGAATGACTGGGATAAGAGATGATGATGATAACTTAGAGAGGTGGAGGCAGAGATGAGAGAGATAGATAGATATTTTGGAGGTAAGAATCAACAAAATTTGGTGATGGATTGGTTACTGAGGATAGAGGGAGAATGGAGGGTCCAGCATGACTTCCACCTCTAGATGAATGGTGGTAATATTCAATGAGATAAGGAACATTGGAAGAGGACCAGGTTTGGAAGAGTTGATGTGGGTTTCGTTTTGCTCATGTTGAGCATACTTCTAACACCCAGCATTGAAGAAAGTGCCTTTCTTTCTGTTTTTCATCTGAACTTGGAGTAAATGAGTGAACTGGTGTTATAGTGATCCTCCCTCACTTCTACATTTTCTGCACAAAACCACTGCCACGAATGCGCCAGTAGGTGTCATCAGTGACCAAGATGAGCTAAGTTGCCTTTCTTTCTCTTAGATCTGGTTTGATACCCTACCTCTCCCTGTTCTCATATGAGAACATAAGACAAAGACTGGAATTTTATTTTGAATAACATATCAAAATAATGGAACTTATTTTATGTGAAAATAATAGAATTTAGTTTATGAAATGAGTTTATGTAAAATTCCCAAATTGAGATGTTAAAGAACATATTTTAGTTATACAAATAGTTAATTAACATATTAATAGTTATACAAGTACTCATGCCATTTACTTATTTTTTTTTATTTCATCATATAATA
>VBSM01002608.1:103214627-103286846 GCA_008086735.1 Cheirogaleus medius | reverse complement strand
ACCTGGCCCTAAGATTCCTTCTTTTATTGTGTCCTTTCTGTTTAGACAATTTCCTTTAACCATTCTTTTAGGGTAGGTTTGCTGATGATAAATCCTCTTAGACTTTATCTGAGAATGTCTCTGTTTCCCCTTCATTCCTGAAGGATATTTTCATTAGATATAGAATTCTAGGTTGACAGTTATTTTCCTTAAGCACTTGAAAAGTATTGTGCTACTTCCTTCTGGCCTGCATGGTTTCTGATAAAATTCATTGCCATTGTCGTTTAAATTATTTTTCCCTTATTGGTTAACCTAGGTACTGTTTCTCTCTTACAGCTTTCAAATTATTTTCTTTGTGTTTAGTTTTCAGAAGTTTATGGTGTATCTGGCACAGATTTCTTGGGTTTATCCTGTTTGGGTATGTTCAGCTTCTTGAATCTGTAGGTTTATGTCTTCTGCCCAATTTGGGGGCTTTTCAGCCATTTCATGAAATACCTTTTCAACTCTAATTATTTCCTCCAATACCTATTGTTTCTATCCAGTAGTGTTGTGGTTGCTATCATGCTATCACCAGTATAGCATCCCCTAGCCCCAGTCCAGAACCAGATCTTATAGTAGAGTTTAGAGTTCTTGATCTAAGATGACATCAGAGATACCACTGATTCACTAAATGGCCCATTGTTGACTTGATTCTGATCCTGGTGTCATAGCTATGTCTTTGTCCTCCTACCTGCTTAGGCTCACTACTCCCTATGAGGAGAATGGTTGGCAACCATTTTTTGTTTTACCCTACTGGCTTCAAACAGTAAGGCCATTTCTATTCCTCTGTCATATTTTAAGTACCTTTAGCCTCTGTAACATACAAATCCATCTCCTTGCCACCACATGCTCCTTCTAGACTGAGAGCCCAGGAGACTCCTGGTTTCAGTCTCACCCTCTTTTTTGTTTTTCTCTTTGTTTGTACTCTATTGATGTATTCATCTAACTTTTAAATCGGGCTCTGTCTTTTTAACTATTACTGTTTCACTGCTTTATGTCTGGAGCAGAATAGTTGTGTTGAAGCATACACTAGTTGAGTAGAAGTCATTGTGCATTCTTTTCTATTTCTTTAAATAGAGATGGGATCTTGCTGTGTTGCCCAGGCTGATCTTGAACTCCTAAGCTCAAGCAGTCCTCCCAGCTCAGCCTCCCAAGTAGCTGGGACTATAGGTGTGCCCCACCATGCTTGGTTCCTTATGCTTTTCTTAATGCAGTTTGCTGAATGAAATATCTCTAATTTTTTTTTTGAATTTTTGATTACTTCATTCTTTGCATCTGGTTTTGTGCAGAAAACAGTATGATTCTGAGCCAGTCATTCACCTTCTCTGGTTGCAGTTTTCTCAAATGTATGGTGAGATGGTTGGACTAAGTCCTTTCTAGCTTATAGAGTCTGTAGGTCAAGAAAGATAAAATTATCAAGCCGTAGTACTGAATCTAAACTTCAAATCAGGATTCTCCAAGCTGAAAAGGTAAAAGAGATAGTATGAGATTTCAGTTTTGATGATACAAAGGAATTCTTGGATATTAGAAATAGGAAACATTCCTTGAAAAATCAAGAAGGACCTTAGAATAAATAAAATATAGTCTTACAGTAGTCACCAGGTAGTAACCAGAAGGAGTTTGCACTCCGAGTCCAGGTTGAAATTATATATTATTTCAGGAAAAGTTCAAGTAAATTAATATGTATTAGTTGTTGAAAGAAATGAGGATTTTGTTAATGTGGAAAGCAACTCAGCTGCCCATAAAATACACCTAGGTACTTACTATTAGGGATGTAGAGGACAGTGAATTGACCTTGACCTAATTTGACATATTTAGGATTATTTTTAGAGCTTAGTTTTAGAAATGTTATAATAAAATATTTTCATCTAAAATAAAAATTATATATTATTCATTCCTTTGGAAGATGCCAGTTTGGCCATAACTTTGAACTCTTTATGACATAAAGTTTTTGCTCCTTTTGTGTTTCATTATTTTATGTAAGTTGTAGGATGAAATTCTTGCATATAGCATTTTATAAGAGATTAAATTGCAGGAAGAATACAATTTATGGGACTAGACATCTTGAGAAAAATATAAGTGTATCTGAATTATTAGCATTGTCTACCATAGTGACAGGGTAATGGACTACATATGAAATGTTTGTGTGGGTCACATCTCTTAAAGGGCCATTTTTACCTGAAATTCTACTTACTTTTCTGGTAAAACTATCCCAGATATTAAGGATTTCAATGAAGATGATTTATTATTATACTAGCACAAGGGTCCAATTCTGCATCCATTTTATCAATTCCTTCATTGTTTTATTAAGTGCTAGAACACTTGTTTTCACTAATTATTTTAGAAGTGATATCATACTTGATATAAAAAGAAAAACATTACAGAATTGCATGAAGTAAAAAGTGAAAGTTTCCCCCTCCCTATCTGCCCCACCCAGTATAGCCACTGTTAACTCTTTGGGAAGTGGAAGTGGTGATGTTTCCAAGAGGTTTCTACAACATGATCTCAAAAGGGAAAATTTCATTTCAGGTTCTGAGCAACATTCATACGGTCAGAGCCACGTGGCAATCTAAAAAGCCCAAAACATGGACCTTTTCCCCCCAGGTAAGTAATCTGCTGAGTGACTGGAATGAGGAATGAATTTCTTTTACCTATTATGCATTAAGCAATTAATTTCTAAGATAAGGCTGTCAAAGTATAACATTTATATTTAGCACAGAATAGGTGGGGCTAGATCTAAATCTTTAGATTCTTTGGTGTTCCTTGAGGACTTTGATAAAAATTATTCATGTTTCTGACCCATCAAAGTTATAATTCCTATGAATCATCTCATTCAATGGATTTCAGGGTTCAATTTTAGAAAATGCCCATGTGGTGAAAAATGAAAACAAAATGATAAAATTTAGGAAGTAGAGTGTTTCTTAAAAATGAAATCTTCCAACTGTGCTAATGAGAGCTGTGCTTTCTTCAGATAAAATCAAGGGTGATGCCTAGGGGACTGGTACATTACCCCCAGGTACTGTCAAGACCAGAATGAGGTTAGGTGGGTTCAAATCACTGATTTAGTATTACATGGATAATAGTGAAGACAGAGATGTCTTTATGTTCTTTTTACAACATTAATTGTCTATAGCAGTGGTTCCCAACCTTTCTGGCAGGGACTGGTTTCATGGAATACAATTTTTCCACAGATGGGGGGAGGGGCAGGTGGATGCAGAGCTCAGGCCTGATGTGAGTGACGGGGAGCGCTTGTAAATACAGATGAAGCTTCACTTGCCTGCCTGCTGCTCTCTACTCACACCCCCGCATCCCCACCCCACCTTCCTGAGTTTCATGGAAAACAAATTTTCCACAGATTGGTGGGGCAGCTGGGTCCCTAACAGGCCTCGGCCCCATACTGGTCCTCAGCCTTGGGGTCAGGGACTGCAGGTCTATAGTTTATCTTATGTTACTTTTTCTACCTCCAAGATTTCTTTACTATGGTATTTACTTCCCTCCCACAGCTAACTCCCTTATATAACGCCCCCTAAAAACCTTTAATTTCCCTTGTTTATTGCATTAAAAGATCTTAAAGCAATATGGAGGTTCGATGAGAGGGCTCAGGCTGTGGATGAGGCCCAGCCACCTTGCTCATGTGCTCCGTGTGTCCACACTTGTCTGAGCACAACTCCTAAAAGGCCAGCTAGCTTCGTCTTCTGAGCACTCGGCTTCCAGTGAGAAACATGGCTTGTCTTTTGGTGCAACAATTCACAGTTCTGCTATCGCATCTCTGTGTGTGTGAAGTGTTTAGGTAGAATTTTCTAATGTTTTCTCAGGATATGAAGATGTTGGGGAGGATAAATAATAAGCACTTTGTTGAATGAAATTAAGCACCTGTTAGGTGCAAGGCATTCTTCCTAGGAACTTACATGTTAGTAGGCAAAAATACCTATGTGAATAAATAGTAACGATATCCTCTATTTATGGAGTTCTAACCAGGTGCCAGGCCCTCTGCCCAGCCCTGGTGTGCATTGTCCTATGCAATCCTTAGAATAGCCCTGTGGGGTGGGTACTGTTGATAAGTTTCACTCAGGCAGACTGTAATGGTTATAGGGCTCCAAGTGCTTTGGAAGCACAGAGGAGGGTGAAGTTGATTCTAGTCCTTTGGCTCAGGGAAGATTTGTAGAAAAGAAACTAGACCTTGAAGGAGGGATAGGATTTTATAGACAAGAAAGGGGGATGCAGTTGTCTAAGGCAATGGTCCCCAACCTTTTTGGCACCAGGGACCAGTTTCATGGAAGACACTTTTTCCACAGACCTGTGGCAGGGGGAATGGTTTCAGGATGATTCAAGTGCATTACGTTTATTGTGCAGTCAAACCTCTCTGCTAATGATAATCTGTATTTTCAGCCGCTCCCCAGCACTAGCATCACCACCTCAGCTCCACCTCAGAGCATCAGGCATTAGATTCTCATAAGGAGCGCTCAACCTAGATCCCTCACATGCTCAGTTTATAGTAGGGCTCGTGCTCCTCTGAGAACCTAATGCCACCACTGATCTGACAGGAGGCAGAGCTTATGCAGTGATGCCAGTCATGGGGAGCGGCTGTAAATAGAGATGAAGCTCTGCTCGCTCACCTCCTGCTGTGCAGTCCGGTTCCTAACAGGCCACGGACCAGACCAGTATTGGCCTGGGGGTTGGGGATCGCAGGTCTAGGGAGAGGGAATGGATGAACACAAGGGAAGGGAAAGGAACATTTGTAAGGCACTCATCAGGAAAGTTGAGCAAATATGTGTATTCAGTCTTTAATTTTAGCTCTGTTTATGAAGAACAGTGATTAATGTAAATGTAACATATGCAAACTATTTTTTTAACACCTCTGGGGACCTAGGTACAGTGCTTGTTATATTAGCCTCTATTCTAAGCACAGAGTAAGTGAAGGTAAAGGTGTTGCCCTTAAACAGAGAAGTTAAAGTTTTTTATTTCAAATTATTGGTATAGATGAATCCAATCCATCTGCTTTTTGTTTTCCTTAAAAGATTTTTATATAATGCAAATGCAAAAACCATTTATTAATGAATAGGGCTGAAACTCCTTTCCTATTTTTTAATCTTACTTTATTTTTATTTATTTATTTATTTTATTTATCTTTATCATTTCAGGTTACTGGCATCTTGCCATGCTTACTTGATGGTGATTGTTTTATCAGGTCCAATTCTTCATCTCCAGATCTTGGAATATTATTTGAACTTGGAATTTCTTATATTCGCAATGTATGTCAGTTGAAAGATAATGCTTTCTAATGTATCAGTTAAAATGGAAAGTTTAAAAATTGTATTTATAAGTAAAATAATTGAGGCTTTTATGTGTAATAGAATTTTAATCCTTTGAGGAACTAGAATGGCAGTATTTCTAATTTTATATGTAGGTCTATTTTTTAAGTAGTATTTAAAATAAAAGGTTATTGATTCACATTTACATTTATAGTTTGCATGAACTCCAGTGCTTTTAAAGAAATGAAAATTTGGAAAGGGTGGGACTTTGTGAAAAGTGATAAAAGGTGCTTAATGACATTCCGGCACTGTGGTCCACCTCTGTCCTCCAGAGGCTGAGTACACTTAGCCTTGTAACTGAGGGATCTGATTAAGGGACCTGGCAGAGTGGTAATTTTTATAAAGGGGACACCAGAAACTTGGGTTAACTTATGCCATATAAACTATTGAACCAGTGGGCACAGATCTGTGCTAGTAATTAAATGTCTCCACATTTTAATAACAGCTTGAGAGGTGTAGTATATATACTCGGCCTGCTGGTAACCCAGAGAGCCATTACAGAGAGGTTACATTAATAGTATTACACCATCCCTTCATTTCTTTAATGCAAATTCATCCATATGTATTGCAGGTGGTTAAGATAGGGAGAGGTTCAGGCCCCCCAAGCAAGCTCTGGGGGCCTCTGGCATTTGATAGTGGGGGTCAAATTCCAAGCAAAACAGCTCTTGAATGAGTGATATCTGCATTCTATTCTCTCAATGAAACAAAGCTTCATAATCCCATAGAGTATTGATGTGATATGAGATCACTCTGCAAAATGTTTATATCATTCAAGAGATAATAGCACAGTTGCCACATCATCTGGTTTAAGGGATTTTTAAGAGCAATTTTGACAAAATATGATTATCATTTGACATACTACCTTTAATGTCTGATCTACAAGTAAAATGGGACTCTACTATGTTTCATTTTATTTTCTTGTGAAGAACTTTTTAGTTCTAAAGGTGAATACTAGTTTTGTTCCTTTAAAAGGACTTGGTATGTGCTTATAAATTTGACTAGTACAGACATTAAACTTCATATATTTGTTTTATTTCCTAGTCAACTGGTGAAAGAGGAGAATTAAGTTGTGGCTGGGTGTTCCTTAAACTTTTTGATGCCAATGGAATTCTTATTCCAGCAAAGTAAGTTGGCTTTCCTTAGAAATGAATAATTTTGTAGGAATTCATTTTTTAAAGTATCAAGACTGTTACCCAAAGTTTTGTTAATTATTGCACCTGACTTTAGGATTCCGCTCCACCCCCCGCTTTTTTTGCCAAATTGTGCCTTTCCTTCTGGAATTGTAAGTGAACACAATAATAGTAACTGTTTACACTGTGAAGTGGATATTGTTACATAGAACACACCAGTGGCTTTCTCACTGTTGAGTTAATAATGCCTTGTGAATGTATGATCTATTGAGAAACTCCTTTAGCTGTACCTGCTGATGCTGCCTGTCTGTTGGAAAATAAATCTTGAATGTTTTATTTCTCAAAAAAAAAAAGAAATTCAATATTTAGAATCTAGATACCTCAGATTTGTTTTATTGGCATTTCAATTACTTTGGGGGAGAGGACTTTTAATGTTGATTTTAGTGTTGTTTAAAGTAATATATGAAAACAGCATGCACAGTCTCATCGTATAGAGGAAAAAATGATATATATAGAATAGATATTTTAAAAGATGTTTGCACTGGCTATTTGCTGAGAATATTCTTTCAATAATTTCCTATGATATTACACATTTCAACATGATAAAAACAGAGCCTAATTTTCAAAGAGTGGGAAAGCTAAATCCGGGCTCTCAGGTCCTCTGTGACTCTTTACCTTTCCTCTATAGGTGGGACATTGAAATTGTAGTGGCAACCACCATAAACAACTTTAAACTTTAAGATCAAAAGGCAGACTAGAAGCAAATATTTGCAATATATACAGAAGAGTAAGAAGATTATCATCCCTAATGTAAAAAGAGCTCTCAAAATTAATAAGAAAAAGATAACCCAAATTTTAAAATAGGAGGGAAAAAAAGATCTAAGTCTAGGATATAAAAAGAAATTCACAGAAGGGACACACATGGGCAGGCAGTAGGATTACTGATTAAGATCCCATGATTAGAATTATAAAATTAAGGGCTCTGGTCCCAGCTCTGCCTGAATAACTGTAGGTGGGTCCCTTATGGTCTACAAACCTGAATTTCCCCCATCTTTAATCTGGAAGATTGTAATAATTCCTACCCCAAAGGCTTGTTGCCAGGATTAATTTAGATAACACTCCCCACATGGCCTCCTTACCACTGGGCAGAGGTAAAAGTCCTGATACCACTAGTCCTCTGACTTCACCCCAGTGGGAGAGGGAGGAGCACCTCATTACCATTAGTAGATAAACACAGTGAATTTCAAAAGTAATACATGCTTTTCTTTTAAAGTTACATACTAAGTGTGCAAAGCAGACAGTAAAATCCCACAGGTATTGTGGGACAGGTTACTTGTGGGTTTTTTTGTTGTTGTTTTTTAATATATTCAGGGTTTTTAGTTGTACTCAATGGAAGAAATAAGGAAAAATACATCTCCATCTTTTCTGAAAGTAAAATCACAGCTATTTTTTGAAATAAGGTAGAGCTCTGTATATTAATATAGAAACATTTTCATTGTATGTTATATGAAAAAAATAAGTTGCTCAATAGTGTGAATACTATGACTCTACTTTGTTCATTTAAAGCTGTTTGTTAACCTATGTGGGTGGGTCTAAACTGTTCCTAGAGGTTGCCTCTGAGGAGCAGAACTGGGGAGGTGGTGCAGTGGGATTTTACTCTCTGCTTTGTACACTTAGTATGTAACTTCAAAAGAAAAGCGTGTGTTACTTTTGAAATGCACTGTGTTTATCTATTTGTTTGCATTTGCATAGAGAAACATAGGGCAGGAGACTTACTAAACTAGGGGGGAAGATATGGGGAGGAATTTTTCACTTTTTTACTTATAATTTCTATGCCAAACTTTTTATAACAATCTATAGTACCTTCATATTTTAAAAATAATACAAATTCATAATGGCTTTATTTCAAATAATGGTTCAACATATTTGAAAACTACCTCAAAAAACAGTCATTACATGTCATTAACACAAATCATTAAAGTCAAAACACTTTAATGATTTTAATTAACCTTTCTCATTTTGATGTGGAAAAATGTATTTTCTACATCTGATAGGGAAGGGAGAGACTGAGATGGTACCTTACAGAAGGATCAACAACTATCATTGTCATTTACAATGAGACATAAATAAAATGTCTGTAAATATATTTGTGCTAAAAAGTATTTCACTACTGACTTCAGTGTTTACAAAATACCCATAACATGTATCCGTCATCATATATTATTCTTTCATAGGACTTATGAACTCTTCTTGAATGGTGGTACTCCTTATGAGAAAGGTATTGAAGTAGACCCTTCAGTATCCAGAAGAGGTACAGCTCTTATATGTTGCCTTCCTTTCTTTAAAGATTAAACCAATAGAAGATACATCAGAGAAGGTAGCTATGTTCTAATAAACAACATTTTTCATTTAGATTCACATTTTTTAAATGCCATTTGAAGTTAAAATCTTAATCATTTTTATCTAAGTGCTTACTTTCTTAGTAGCACTTGTGAGACTCTAATGTAATAAATCATGAAGAATAAAGACTCTTCATTAGTTCCCTTTCATTGAACACTGGACCAATGCTTGTGCTGATACAGAATTCATAGAAAAGGCTAATTCAGAGATTTCCTATAGCTAGGTCAAAGGGTACAGACATTTGAAATGGTGATATACATGCCATATTGCCCTCCCAAAAATATTGAGTATCTTTTAATATGTTCACTGACCAGGCATTGTGCTAGATAAAAGGAAAATGGAGAGTAAGACAGATATGGTCATTGCCTCATGGAGCTCAAAGCCTGCCAGATTTGGAATTCCATTTTCACCCCTCAGTTGTTTGGTGATTCAGGACCAGGACATGTGCCACTGCTGCTGCCCCCACAATACCAGTCCTGGTGTCTTAGAAGAGGAAGGAGTTTGGTTTCTGAATACAGTTTGTTACACCTTGAGTCAAACATGCTTTTTAAGCTCCCTTTCTTTCCTTGGTAATGTGGCAGCAATAATGCTGTAAAACATCTGATGTAGTGGCCAGTCGGGTACTGTTAGTCCATAGGCATTAACTTCACACTTTTTCTGTCAGCTCATTTAAGGTATGGGTTATTCCTGCCTTTCATTCAATTCAGCACCACTGGTTGGTATATTTTCCCAAAACATTTTATTATATTCACTGTCTTAGGCACTTAAAGTTTTGAGATTTATTTTCAATTTTTTTTTTAAAGCACATAGCAGTGTTTTCCATCAGATCATGACAATGAGAAAGCAGCCTCAACTCCTAGTAAAACTGAGATCCTTGAATAGAAGTTCAAGAGACTTACTAAGGTTGGTACCTGCTTCTACCTATCCAGTGAATTTGGAATCATTCAGTATTTGTAGACCACCTCTGCTTTTGGCTTCTCCTCCTGCTTGGCCATCTTTTGTTGGTTATTGTTTTCCCCATTAATTCTTCTACCAAAGATCAATAGGGGAATGAAATCATAATAAAGCTTAGATTAGCTTACTCATCTATTTACTGGTTAGCTCAAATGAGAGATTTAGTCAGAAATACTTTAGACACTTTTGACTATATGGGGCTTACATGTGTATACTGCATGATCCTACCTTTATGGAACTATTTAATATTTTTTAATATCAAGTTTATTGAGGTATAATTTACATGCAGTAAAATATACCCTTTTTAGTTTACAGTTCTTTTGAGTTTTGATAAATGTATACAGTTGTGGAACTACTACCACCATCAAGATAGGGAATATTTCCCTCACCCTAATTTGCCCCTTTGTAATCAACTCCCCAGCCCCAGACTCAGGCAACTCATCTATTTTCTTTCCCAACAGTTTGGCTTTTTCCAGAATGTCATATAAATGGAATTATTAATATGTACTATGTGGCCTTTTGAGTCTGGCTTCTTTCATTTAGCATAATGCATTTGAGGTTCACCCATGCCATTGCGTATGTTAGTAGTATGTTTGTTTTTGTTCTAATAGTACAGATGGTCCCTGACTTATGATGGTTTGATTTAAGATTTTTGAACCTTACCATGATGCAGAAGCAATACATGTTCAGTAGAAAGCATATTTCAGTACAGTATTCAGTAAATTGCATGAGATAATCAATACTTTATTATAAAATGGGCTTTGTGTTATGATTTTGCCCAACCATAGGCTAATGTAAGTGTTCTGAGTATGTTTCAGGTAGGGTAGGCTAAGCTGTGACGTTTGGTAGGTTAGGTGTATTAAATGCATCTTCAACTTACAATATTTTCAACTTATGATGGGTTTATCAGGATGTAACCCCACTATAAGTCAAGGTGCATCTGTATTCCATTTGATGGATATAACACAATTTATTTATCCATTCACCAGTTCATGGACATTTGAGTTTTTCTAGGTTTGGACAGTTATGAATAAAGCTGCTTTAAATATTTACATCCAGGTTTTCTGTGTGTGGATATATGTCTTCATTTCTCGTGGGCATAAATAACTAGGATTGGGCTTGCTGGGTCATCTGGTATTTGTTTAACTTTATGAGAAACTGCCAAACTGTTTTCCAAAATGACTATCCCATTTTACACTGTCACTAGCAATGTATGAGTATTCCAATTATTCCATATTCTTGACAGACTTCATATTATCAATTTTTTCTGTTTGATCATTCAAATAAGCGAGAGTGGTTTCTTGTGGTGGTTTTAATTTGCATTTTCTTAAAGGAGATTTTACACCAGTAGAATCTCGATGTATCAATTTCTCACTCAGTGCTCTCTTAGACAAGTAATTTAACCATCTCTCTTGGGGTCTCAGTGTCTACATCTTTAAGATAGGCATTATGATGATAATATCAACCCCATAAAGCTGTAATGAGGTTTAATGGAAAGAAAGCATACAGAGCACTTAGCCAGTATTTATAGTATGTGGCACACAACTAACACAATAGTGTTAGTTATAATTATTACCTATTATAATTATTTTATATATAGATAAATGTAAATATAATGCCAGGTAAATGGTGCTGCGTCATCAAATTTGTTCAAATGATAATGTGCTGTGTAGCTGGTAAGATGGGGGAGGGATCTGAAATAGGCTTTGAAGGATTGGAGGGGTGTGGCCATGGGAAGATGTGAAGGAAAGGAACTCCACAGGAGGCACACGGGGACAAGAAGGAGGTGGGAAGAGCACTGCACGGAACAGAGACTGATGCTGTTGAACTGTCCCACCATGGCCTGCACATTGCTCACGGATTGCCAGGAAGTAGGGAAGTAAATGAAGACTTGGCACACCCATCTGAATGGTTGCTTTTCTCATTCCAGATCATAGTCTTAGTTTAAATATCCCTTTTTGTCTATGCCTTAAACTTATGAGTAAATATCCCTTTTTCTCATCTCTAGTACTGAAATGTATTTTATAATTATAGTATTAGCAGTTAAATCTTTCAATAGTCATTAATAATGTGTTCATAGGTATTATTTACTCTCTAGGCTGTTTTTTTTTCATGGATGTTCATAGAGCCTCTAAATTCCCTTTTTTGGCCAATCTTTCCTTGGAAAATTGTTATTTTTTGAAGATTATAAAAAAAGCAGCACAGTAGCAGTCTTTGTGAAAGGAAAGCCAAATCCTGTTTGGCTTCATTCTTCCTACTTTTTTGGCCTCCCCATTACTCATCTCGTTGATAAGCCTCCAAGAGTCCTAAGCACTCCCAAGCGTGTCTTTCAAGTACAGCCACTAATAGTGTTTCTTTGGCCCCAAATACTGGTTCTCAGTTACTTTTTACCTCAAGGTCAAATTTGACTGTGTGTTGCAGAGATCAGCAAGGCAGCCCATCCTCCTTAAGCACTGAATGCTCTCCCATGCACTGGGTTCTTAAAGGTCCTGATCCCTTATCCTCTAGACCTCAGGAACTGAGGCACTTGTTTGATTACAGCACACATTAGGCACCACAAAAACATGTGTGAAATAATTTCAAAATAAAGACCTCCCTGCTAGTGTAAAAGTATACTTCTCAGGAGCTCTGCCTGGCCTCTGGCTGTCCCTGGCACCCCCTGCCTTGTCTTGGTGTGTGCTCCTCTGTCTTCTCAGAGTGCACAGAGAGACTCGAGCACTGTCTTGAAATCGCTGCTCCACTTTGCATGATCCTGAAATGTACACTCCTGGTAATGTCAAGTGTGGGTTGGGGCATGCTGCTGGTGCCACCCCAGATGTAGGCTGGCTCTCACAGAAACCAGGCCATGAACACAGTGAAGCCAGAGGCCCTGGGCCTTGCAGCAGGGCTGTGGGCCATGGCGCGAGGGCTGTGCTGAGGGTTCAAGGTGAGAAGCTAGGCACCAACATGGACCCTTTAGGACATCACTACTCTGAGCCTGTGCAGCCTGGAGGTGGAGACTAAGGCAGGACTGATCCATTTCAGCATCCTCTCCTCCCCTGACCTGTCACCTTCAGTGTATGGGAGAAGGCAGATGATGACAGTCCTCCTCCTCCTCTTCAAAGCCACACACCGCCTCATTCTCCCTTGCTTACAAACTTCACCTTTGCTTATCCAAACTTCTCTGCTCAAAGGAGAAAGGACAGGGACTCTCTCCTTTATGCTAAGCGACATAACAGTGGAGACAGGGCCAAGGGTGGGAAGCCCAGTTAGAGTTCGCATTAGTACCCATTTTTACCCAGTACTCTTACTGGTTGGCTGTATACTTCCCTCTTACCCAGCCATTAGTCCTACATGTGTGTATCCTTTGGATGTCAGGAGACCTGTGAATATGTGAATGAACCAGTGCAGACCCCTCTCCTCTACCAAAAAAGAGCACCGGAGACCTGCCCACGGGTCTCAGCAGTCTCATTTTGTGCAATTGACTGTGGTCATGGTGACCCTGTCAGCATGAGAAGAAAAGAGGGAGCAAATCGATGCTTTGGTTTTACCAAGATTTGCCTTTGTAATTTTGGAGCTGTTTTCCAAAGGGGTTTAACTTGATGTGATTTGACCAAAGTCATGTTCATAAGCCCTTGAGGAGGGAAAGCCCTGAATTTAGATTCCCACACTCCCAGTGCATGAGTTCTCAGTACTAAGAAACCCTGGTCTGTAGAAGTAGGCTGTATATATAAATTTGCTATAAATATATTATCATTTGCCTTTTTGATGCATTCCATCTTTTTTTTTTGTCTTTACTTTCATTATATTGTTGCTAAAAATAAATAAGATAACAGTGCTACTTTCCTGAAGCCCTTTCATTACATTCATTGCGCTTCTGCCACCAGAGTTTGGTAGTCTACACATGAGGTCAGGAAGAAGTATATTTTTACTTACTCAGCTCAGCTAACCTTCAGCAGCCCAGAACTTTTTAGTCATCTTGGGTTTGGGAAAATCAGAGGATTTTCCCAAAGAAAGTCTAATAAAGCGCAAGCAGCATTTCTTCTTGTTGTGGGAAAGTGCCAGAAGGAAAGGAGTGCCTGCACTGTGGGAGGAACAATGCCTGTTAGACAGATAGAGTGGGCAGGTTATAAGAAAAGGAGAGGGCCAAATGGAAGGAAGGAAGCTTCCACCCCTTCCCCTGGCAAAATCAATGACTGTTGGTCAGCATGAGCCCTGAGTTTGGGCATGCAGCTGAAACACTGCCCACAGGGGCCATGGTCCACAGGGCAGGATGTAGGACAGCCCTTGGGAACCACAGCATGAGCCCTGAGAAGGCATGTGGTGGCACTGAGAAAGCTAAATGGTTCCCTGCATCTAGTCATTGGGAAATCTAGGTCAGATAGATACAAGATTAGAATTTTAGCAGGATTGCTGTAAATGAATATAAATATAGTAAGAGAACTTGTCTTGCATTTTTGGATGTTTCTAGAAATACAGAGTTTAGGGAGTGGTCAAGGATACTTATCTAAATTCCATGAAACTAATTACCCATGGAATCCATTGCTCTTGTACCATCATAGAGGTCATATTCATTCTGTTCTTTTCCAACAGGCTCTTTTTTAACTTTGGTGGCTTTTCTCAGCCCAAGGGCATCCTCCTCTTTGATAGAGGATATCATATCATTTGCAAGGTTTTCAAGATTTTCTATATGGTCACTCTTCATGCTTAGTGACAGAGTTCATGTATTTCTAAAATGAGCATTTGGGCCTCTTGTTAGGATGGGGGCCCATTCGTCATCTATAGTGAATGTATCTTGCTCTTGCTCTATAAATTTATCTTGCTCTTCCTCAATAAGCCTCATTTGTGTACTTAAAAAAATTTTTTTAAATAAAATAAAAATATCATTTCAAAAATATGTATTTAGTGACAACCAGAAGAGACCACAGGAAAAAAGAAAAAATAGAAAATATATATAGATAATGATCCAAGATATTTTCTTGAGTATTTTCTAAGGTTAACTCTTGTGCTCAGTATATTCCCAGTAAATATTTAGTATGTATCATTTGTGACACTCACTTTTCATGTTTCCAAATTGTTATTTTGAAATCTAAACATTGAAAATTAAAAAAAAAATTTTCTAAGTATTTTATTCTTTTTGATGCTGTTATAAATGGACTTGTTTTCTTAATTTCCTTTTCAAGTTATTCATTGTTAGTGTATAAAAATGCAACTGATTTTGTATCCTGCAAATTTGCTAAAGTTGGTTATTAGTTTTAACAAAGTTTTTGTGGAATCTTTAGGGCTTTCTACATATATTCTATGTATTTGTACATCATGTTGTTTGCAAACAGAAATAATTTTACTTCTTTTTTTCTCCCAATAGTTCCATTACTATGTTGAATAAAAGTGGTGAGAGTGAGATCCTTGTCTTGTTCCTTATCTTAGAGGAAAAGCTTTCAGTGTTTCACTGTTGAGTATGATGTTGGCTGTGGGCTTTTCATATATGGCCTTTATTATGTTACAGTAGTGTCTTTCTATTCCTAGTTGGTTGAATGGTTTTATCATGAAAGGGTGTTGAATTTTGTACTTGTACAGCATTAGTTGAGAAAATTATGTGGGTTTCTCCCCTTAATTCTGCTAATATAGTGTATCACATTGATTGATGTTGAACCATCCTTGGATTCATAAATAAGTCCCCGTTGGTCATGGTGTATATAAGCTTTTTAATGTGCTGTTGAATTAGGTTTGCTAGTATTTTGTTGAGGATTTTTGCATCAATATTCATCAGGGATATTGGCCTGTAGTTTTGTGATTTTTTTTCTTGTAATGCCTTTGGCTTTGGTATCAGGATAATGCTGACCTCATGAAATGAGTTTGGTAGTATTCCGTCCTTTTCTATTTTTTTGGAACAGTTTGAGGAAAATTAGTGTTAGTTCTTTTTTAAATGTTTGGTAAAATTCTCCAGTGAAGCCATCTTGTTGTGGGCTTTTCTTTATTGGGAGATTTTTGATTACTGAGTCAATCTCCTTCCTTGTTATTGCTCTGTTCAGATTTTCTGTTTCTTTATGATAGTCTTGATAGGTTCTGTATTTCTAGAAATTTGTCCATTTCATCTAGGTTATACAATTTGTTGGCATACAATAATTTATAGTGCTCTCTTATAAACCTTTTTATTTCTATAAAATCAGTAGTAATGTTTTCATCTTTCATTTCTGATTTTAGTTGAATCTTCTGTCTTTTTTTCCTTAGTCATTCTCACTAAAGGTTTGTCAGTTTTGTTCATCTTTTTAAAGAACCAACTCTTGCTTTCATTTATTTTCTCTAGTTTTTCTGTTCTTTATTTTGTCAGTCTCTGTTGTAATCTTTATTTTTTCCTTCCTTCTGCTAGCTTTGGGTTTATTTGTTCTTTTCTAGTTTTTTAAGATATAAAGTTAGTTTGTTGATTTGAGCTCTTCTTTTTTAATGTAAGCATTTATAGCTATAAATTTCCCTCTTAGCGCTGTTTTCACTATATCTTATAAGTTTTGGTATATTGTGTTTTCATTTTCATTTGGCTCAAGGTATTTTCTAATTGTCCTTGAGATTTCTTATTTGAGTCATTGGTTGTTTGAATGTGCAGTTTAATTTCCACCTATTTGTGTATTTTCCAGTTTTCCTTCTGTTTTTGATTTCTAGTTTCATTCCATTATGATTAGAAAAGATACTTTGTATGATTTCAGTCATTTTAAATTTATTAAGACTTGTTTTGTGGCCTAACATATGGTCTGTCCTAAGGAATGTTCTGTATATACTTGAAGACAATATGTATCCTGGTCTTGTTGGGTAGAGTGTTCTGTATATGTCTGTTAAGTCCAATTGGTCTATGGTGTTTTGATCATCTGTTCAGTTCAGTTCTATACCTCATTGAAAGTGGAGTATCGAAGTAGATCTGTGTATTTCTCCCTTTAATTCTGTCAATATTTGCTTCACATATTTAGGATCTCTGATGTTTGGTGCATATAGTTTATAATTGTTATATATTCTTGGTGAATTGACTCTTTTATCATCACATAACATCCTTCTTTATCTCTTGAAACAGTTTTATGACTTAAAGTCTATTTTGTCTGACATTACAGCTAACTCTACTCTCTTTTGGTTACTATTTGCATGGAATATCTTTTTTATTCTTTCACTATCTACCTATGAGTATCCTGGGGCTAAAGTGAGTCTCTTGTACATAGCATATAGTTGGATCTTTTTTTTTAATACATTCTGCCAATCTATAACTTTTAATTAAGGAGTTTCATCCATTTACATTTAAAGTAATTACTGATAGGGAAGGACTTACTTCTCCCATTTTGTTACTTGTCTTCTATATGTCTTATAGCTTTTTTTTCCTCCCTCACTGCTTTCCTTTGTGTTTAATTGATTTTTTCCTAGTGATACATTTTGATTCCCTTTTCATCTCCATCTGTGTTTATTTCATAGATTTTTTTGTGGTTACCATGGGGATTACATAACAACCTAAAGTTACAACAATCTATTTAAAACTGATACCAACTGAACTTCAATATTGATTTTTTTTCTATTTTTGAACCCTTAGTATATACCAGGCACTACATTAAGCACTCTACACTTACCTCATTTTAATCCTTTTAGTAACCTTTTGAAATTCAGGCATTACTATGCACATTCTATAAGTAAGGAAACCAAAAGATTGATTAGTTAGTGAATTTAAAGTCACATAGCTAAGAAGTAGCAAAGTCAGAATTTATTCCAGGCCTGTCATGTCCTCCCATGTTCCACTCAGCACTGCGAACAGTCTGAACTCATATTTCCTCTGCATTTACCACATCAGGTGTGGCAGCCACATGGCTTTGTTAAAGCTTATAGCTGACTAGTCCCTTTCTTTCCAAAATGTGTAATTGATGACTCCTCTTTTTTATTTCATATATAACATAGGGGGGTATATGCTAAAATGGAAGAACAAGAATGGCAACACAGAGCTGAGACTTGAAATTGTACAACAAAAAACATTAATTATCTGAAGGTTAATGTAGCCAACTTGTAGTGGAAATTTTTCTTTAAATTGTTAAAATTATTTTCAATAATGAAGCAAAACTTGTACCTGTTTATTAAAGTAATATGCATAAAAAACACTGTAGGTTGGATTGTAAGAGATTGTCTGGTGAACACATTTTTTTCTTCTTTAATAGTCTACTGCCAGAAACATTACTTGGAAGTATGTGTACCATTCACTTGTTGATATTTTATCGACAAATTCTTGGAGACGTGCTCCTGAAAGACAGGATGAGCTTGCAAAGTGCTGGTAAGGAGTCTTTGCCATTTCTTATGTGCAATAATACTTCATGCTTTGAGTAAAGGTAACCTATGCCAACCTGTATCTTCTGCTTCTGAATGTGACATTTGAAATAAAATATTTAGAATAGCATTAATGTCAGTGTTATGAGACACCTTCAGATTCTTTGTGAGTTTAATACATATTCAGGTCTTTCAAATATACACATTTTCACATTTCAAATTCTGCAGGTTTGAGATCCTAAAACTCAGATATTCATATCTCATGTTTTCCATTAATGTCTCTGAAAAATCTGTTTTTCCCACTTGTTTGGTGTACACATCATCTTTTTGGGAAGAAGCTAAAATCAACCAAAATAGCTGGTTCTTAATGCATGAAGTGTAAGTATCAATAGATTGGTATTTTAACTAATACTAATATGCAGTACGAAGGCTCTCACCAGACACTCAATGCCAGCACCTTGATCTTGGACTTCTCAGGTTCTAGAACTGTGAGAAATAAATTTTTTAGGGAATCAGGTAAGGAGTATTCAGGTGTTCTACATATTGTTTTTATTCTTGCAACTTTTTTGTAAGTTTGAATTTTTTTCCAAGTAAAATGTTCAAAAAAAAACAGTTTAAAAAATCAGTGAGTTGTCATACATGATTGAACTTGCAAAGAGAAACGCAAGTATTATAAGAATTGCCTTCAAAAAGAAAAACAGTTTAATTTTATTGACTATCTTTGAATTCAGTAGATCAATAAGCAGATATGTGCCAAGTGCCTGCTAAGTGCCAGACATTGTGCCAGGCCCAGTGATGCATGAGACAGGCACGGTCATCCCTACCCTTGTGGAGCAGCAGACCTCAAACACATAATTACATGAATAATCCTTTTCAGCCTTTTAGAATAGGCGCTCTGAAGGAAAATACACAATGAGAACATATACTAGGAAGGCCTGAATTAATGTGTAGGGTGAGGAAAGGCTTCTTTGAGTGAATAATGTTTAAGATAAGGCCTGAGAGAGGAATTAGACCGATGGGGGAGCTGTGTGGGGAAGGATGCTTTCTGGATAAAGGGACCAGCATGTCTGAAGACCCAAGGCAAGAAAACGTGCATGTGTTGGGAGGCTTGAAATGGAAGGCAGTCCAGTGTGGATGGAGCAGAGTGAGTGAGAGGAACAGCCCTGTAATGACAAGTACTGTTCATAGTCTTCCCCCAGGGGCTTGCCACAAGGATAGGTAGATAGAAATGGAACTTAAAGTCAGAGACACACAGAAATTTCCCAAGGAATAATTATAATTCTAAGAGAAGGACAGTTAAGTTTTTAAAGCACCATTTGCCTTTGAATTTATTTTAATGACTCTAGGAAAACTCATGAATGATATGATTTCTTAAAGAGAATAAGGTGGCTCATGCATGTAGTCCCAGCACTTTGGGAGACCAAAGCAGGAGGATCACTTGAGCCCAGGAGTTCAATACCAGCCTGAGGAACATAATGAGACCCTGTCTCTACAAAATATAAAAATCCAGGTGTGGTGGTGTGCACCTGTAGTCCCAGCTACTTGAGAGGCTGAGGCAGGAGGGTTGCTTGAGCCCAGAAGTTTGAGGCTGCAATGAGCTGTGATCATGCCACTGCACTCTAGCCTGGGCAACAGAGCGAGACACTGTCTCTAAAAATGAGGAAGGAAGGAAGGGAAGAAGGAAGAGAGTAAGAGAGTAAGGAAGGAAGGAAGGAAGGAATTGAATTTAATCATCAGAATAAAAAATCCTAAGAATATTTTCCTCTACTAAGGACATAAGATTATGTCCTTAGACATAGAATATATTGTCCTTGATGTTCAAAAGTGTCTGCTGTGATTCGAATGTGTCCCCTCCAAAATTCAGGTGTTGCTAATGTGAAGGTATTAAGGGGTAGGGCCCTTGAGAGATGATTAGGCCATAAGGGCTCCTCCCTTGTGAATGGGATTAGGGACCCTTATAGAAGGGATTGACAGAAGGAATTTTCTTACTTGCCCTTCTGTCTTTTGTCGCATGAGGACACAGTGTTCCTCCCCTCTGGAGGACGCAGTAAGAAAGCTCTCACCAGACACTCAATGCCAGCACCTTGATTTTGGACTTCTCAGGTTCTAGAACTGTGAGAAATAAATTTTTTGTTTATAAATTACCCAGTCTCATGTATTCTCATATAGCAGCACAAACAGACTAATACACATCACGTCCTTCCATGTGTACTTCTTTGCAAAAGTATTTCATGTGCCATTATTTATTATGAAATATTAATAATAATATTCTCCTACACAGTATTAGCCATATGGCCAGAATCCCCACTTTCTAATTCCTTCCAATTTCATCCTTCACTGTCTGCTGAGCACTGGTAGACCAGAGTCAGACCTGAGCAGCCTGCCCTCCGCCTCCTTTCCCCTGCTGCTTCCTGGTTTCTGCTCAGTTTTCTAAGACCAGGGCTACTTTCTAATCATAAGATCTTTTTTACCATACCACAGTCACAGGAGGGAAAAGAGATTGGAAAAAATATAGAACAAAATTTTCTAGTCTTACTCTGTTCAGAGCCACTTCACCATTCACCCTAAAAGCTCCATCTATTTGGTACAAGACTCATTTCACAACTCTCTGTAATACGGGTATAGGGACAGATGAAGGTTGGAGGGACAGCTTTGAGCTCTCCTAGAGGTTACAATGTGTAGAATATGTTACTAACAAATCATCAGGGACAATAATTTTAATCTGAATAAATATTTTTATGTCTATTCCACTAAAATTGATTGAATGAAGTTTGCAAAAAATTGTTTCTGTTCTTTTACATTTTAGAGTTAATTAGTCATCCAGTGCTGGCCACTTTCCCCATGCTGTTGGAACAGCCTGACGTGATGGATGCTCTCAGGGTGGGTAGCATGCGTCATGATGGAGGTGCTTGGTTCTGAAAGCAGTTACACACACCATGTTAATGAGTTCTGTCACCTGCTCTAGTCCTTTTTTTTTTTTCCTACTAGGATGATGTCTCTCAACCCCTGCCCATTGTCTAGTTAAATCCATCTCATCCTTCTGATCTTAGCATGAATGTTACTTTCCAAAGGCTGCCTTCCCTGACCCAACAAGCAGATGTAGCGCCTGCTCTGTGCACTGTTGCATCTTTGACTGTTTCTTCCTTGACTTAAGATGGCTCTGCTTGTGTCCTAAGAGCAAAAATCCAAAATGGTCTGTTAAATAAATTAACTGAGTTTTCAGAGGAGAGTCAGGGCATGCATATAATTTTAATTCATTTCAACATATATTATCTTCTGTCTGAAATAGCAGCTGGGTATTAGGTTGAACCATCTGAAATATTCAATTTTCAGCCATTTTTGACCTTCAAAAATGGCAGTTTCATATGGCTCAATATAATACACCAGGGTCAACAAGTATAAGAAGGACCTGTATTCGTGCAAGGCAGATACACAGATAACATGACCAGTGCCATGTGGGAGGTATAGCGTAGGACCTTAAAAGTTTAAAGAAAGCAGCAAAGGACGATTTGGACTCTGTTTCATTAGAGAGGTCCTAGGTGAGATGGGCCTACTAAGAGGCTGGAGCCGAGAAGATTTTGGCATGTTGACTTGGGGGTGAAGACATTCCAGGTGGAAGGAGCAGCATGAGCACACATTTTGAGGCAGGGAGGAATAGAGTATGTTGTTGAGAAGAGCAAATGATCCAGTTTGGCACATCAGATGCATGTAAGGGAGTGTTTGGTGGATGGACAAGGTCGGTCTGAGTCTCAGTGGGGGTGAGGCGTGTGGTAGGTGGTGGGGTAATCTGAGAAGGTTTGCTTTAGGCAGAGTCCTCTGACGGCACAGAGAGGTAGAACAGCACTCGTGCATGTCAGGAAGTGACTCCTACTGATAAGAGGGAGACATCTGGGCCTGATAGCAGAAATGAAAGGAGGACTCGGTCACTTACAGAGATTATTTTTGGCCTTGAAACTGATTCATGTGCTGGCTGGGCTGGGGTAGGGTGTGTCAACAGTAACAATGAGTTTTCAGCAAAGAGGTTTAAGAAAATGTTCATGGTGCATATCATCACCTGTAATTTTAGATAAGTTCTAAAGTGAAGCTAGATAATGTAGAATTTATCTTCTCCTACAAAGTCATTGGTATCATAATATTCATTATACTGAACATATGTACATTGATTCATTTAACAAACATTTCGCAAGAGCCCACTATGGATAAGGAACAGTGCTGGCTGCAGGAATATTACCGTAGGTGTATAATAGTCACGGAATCTGGATGTTGGTCTTAGGAGAAACCTTAGGAACACTAATCTAGTCTGAGATCTGCATTTCCTCAATGAGCAGATGGCTCAGAGATGTGCAGTGACCTGGCTGCCATGGAGCTCATCAGTTGCCAAGCCAGGGCTGTCCCTGCAGGTCAGCTCTGGGTGAATTCAGACATACCACAGGCTCTTTAAGAAAAGGCACATGGGCATAGTTGTTCATGTATATTGTTAAGTGAAAAAAACCCATTTGAAGCATAATAAGTATATTTAAATATGTATATATATATTTATATATCTGCCTATGAAAAGATCTGGAAGAATATATACTTCAGAAATATATCAGTGAATACCTCTGAGTCATAGGTTATTTTATCTGTATTTTCTTAATTTTTCCACAGTGAATTTTTTGTATAGTAAATAATAAAAATTAAAAAGAGTAGTTACACACTCTTGAGCCTTCTCTCATGGCATGCTGTATTAGGATAAGCTCGGCTGTGCTGTGGTGGCAAACACAGGTTTATTTCTCACCCGGGGTACATACCCAGTGGATCAGTGGAAGACTCTGCTCCATAGTCACCCACGGGTGCAGGCTGGAGCCTCAGCTATCTCATAGCATCATCTGGAACAAGTAGCGTCCTCTATTGCCAATTGCCCCTGCAAGAAAAAGGGGAGAATGGAAAATTGTCCTCAGGCTTTCTATTGCCTTTGCCCCAAAGGGGCCTGGGCCACTTCTGCTCATGTTTCATTGGCTAGAACCAATCACATGTCCACTTAACATCAAGGGAGCTGGGAGGTCTAGTCTTCTGTTTGCTCAAAAAGAAATGAAGTGGATTTTGGTGCAATAGTAGTGACCCCTACACATGTGTGCTCTTCCTGGATGAGTTATTTTATACTTATTGCTGGTGACTCAATGAAAAATAAGGTGGAACTTTGGCACGTAACTGATAAACAACAGGGAAATTTTACCAAACGATAAGTCTAAAGTTGCCAAGTGATATCCATGTTAAGCCATATTCATATTTAAAATATATAGTATGAAGCATATGAGCCTCTGGGTATTTACTTAGCTAAGTTCAGTTTGTGGTTGGTGTTTAAATAATAATATTGGCATCTAGCCTGTTTAATAAAACACTTTGGCTCTCTAAGGGTCCTCTTCAAACTCTCAAGGACCCACAGGTGCAGCAGTTAATAGAGTGGAGGACCACAATCCCATGAGTGTAAATATGGGATAAGTAGTAGGTATGAACATTCCAAGACGTTCTCCTGAGTGGCAGAGTCTGTCATCTCCCAGTGAGAAACACTGCTTCAGTGCATCCTTTATTTCATAGAAAGTCTCTTTCTTGTGCCATATGTCATATTCGCCCTAGGGGACTCCCTTCTGAGAAAGGTCTGATGCTCTCAAGTTACCCATGATCTCAGGTACCAACAGGAGGGGATACCTACAGACATGCACGAAACCCAGGCCCTGAACAGGCAGCCCTAAGGCTGATCACATTCCACCCAAGCTTACAGTTTGCCAGGAACTGGCACTGTGAAGGTCTCAGTTCATACTTCTGTGGGACTAATTGAACTCTGGGTTTTTTATTTCTTTAAAGAAGTTTTTGAAGCCTTGTGGACAGACTGGAAATATTTACTTACAAAGCTGTACTTCAGTCTGTCTTTTTCTGACCATTATCGTCATCATGGAAGACAGAATTGTACAGAAGTATGGTATTTGGAAGTGTTTTCTATTTTCATTACTCTCTTATATTAAAAGCTTAATACTATTTTATTGTTCAGGTACTGTTTATGCAGTTTGCATGGATGTGTTAGTGTTTCATTGATTCTGCTCTTAAATTATTTTTGACTTACAATAATCATGGGCTTCTAAGTAAGGTATCTCTCACTGATACATCTGCCTAGTCAGTCTGGTGCTGGGTCATTAGCAATAGTTGCCTAAGTACAGATTTACTTCTTGCATGTGTAGAATCTGTATAGCATTTTTAACCCTGTCCATAAGTTTAAGGACAGAGTAAAGTTGCAGGAGTGTTGCAAGGACTTTTGAATACTTGGACTAATGTAATATTTCTATTTGCTTTTTAGAGTTCATGGAGTGAAAAAGAAAGCACATTAAAGAGATCTGAGAAGGTAATATGATCTTTCATGCTGAACTTAATATCTGTAGTGCTCAGTGTTTTCTTGCCCTTTCTAATAATGCTCCTTTTTTAGCTAAAGTAGCCATAGTTGTAATCCCTCTTAACCAGGTAAACTGTGTCATTATGGTACAAAGACACATTCCAAGAAGGGTATGCATAACTGTTTCCTAATGTGAAAGGGAACAGTTGATCAAGACAGTCATTTCAGATCATTGAGTTTTATGTAAATGAAGGGAAGTTTCTAAACCAAAGATTCCCAGTTGGCTATCAAATTTGTCTTTTAAAAAAAATATTTTTCTAGCTCTCAAAGCCCATATCAGGCAAGGAGAAGGAAAAAGAAAATCAACCTGAGCTGTATCCTATACTGAAAAAAAGTACATATATTGGCTCATGCTTACATTATCACAGAAGCATGGTAATTACCAAACAGAACTTGCTTTAATTACTGAGTAGTGCTTTGACTGCTCTGATCCAGGATTTGGCAAATTTTTCCTATAAGGGGCCAGATGGGAAATATTTTTGGCTTTGTAGGCGTTACGGTCTCTGTCACACCACCCAGCTCTGCTATTATAACACAAAAGCAGCCACAGACAATATATAAATAGCCAAGTGTGGCTGTGTTTCTATAAAACTCTATTTACAAAAAGAGGTGGCAGGCCACGTTTGGCCCACAGTCCGTACTTTGCCAGTCCTGATTTACAGTGTTCATTATCTATAAGGAACATGAGAGAACAAATGTACTAAAACCTCTAAAAATTGGGGGGAAAATTTATATATATTGTGTCTTTATTTGAGCTTCTGTATGACCAGTACCATCTACACATGATCTTTGCCGAAATTGGTAGGTTTAGTGTTTTTCTAGTATAGCAGCTAGCAAGGTGCTGGGCCTCAGGCCTATAGAAATTGCACCCATGTGCATGTGTGGTTGGAGGGGCAGTATCTATGTGTAGAACCTGCTGTGTATAGATATCTCTGCCCTCACCTGCTGTACTCTCGAAGATTCCCACCACAGCCTGTTGGAATCAGGGTTTGACAGACACTGTTGATACTGCACCACTCCTCTTGTCTAGGGAGGGTTTGGCACCCTCAGGACCAAAAGACCCCATCCCCCATGCTAGGCATTGCTGGAAATAAGCCCACGATTTCTTACTCTTTACATCTCCTGTCTCTGGATCCCATGCAGAACACCTATTACCCTTCTCTTAGATAACATGAGAGTTATCTCTGATATGTTGTAATTGACTTAAGTAGATACAGCTGACTTTGCATTATATTTTAGTTATATTTACCTGGAACCACACCAATGTCACCAGAATTAGACTACAGTACCCCAGTCTCCTTGACAGAATGTGTGAGACACCCTCAGTGAAGCTTAGGAGACTCTCTGGGCTCAAGGAGCCACTGAGAGACTCTCTCAGGGAGAACCACTCAGCTCTACTCCGTGTTGATGCCTTCTTGCCCCACCTCAGAGGGGCTGTGTCCTGACTGAGCGCTGGCTCAGGCATGATTCCTGCCATGCACCAATGGCATCCTCCATCCCGCCCCTTAGGTGGCTTTCAGTGAACAGAATTCATAGAATTTAACACTTTAATATAATGATGTAGATGCATTCATAGTTATTTGTGGTGGTGGTGTTTTCCCAGAGAGACAAAGAGTTCCTGAAGGCCACGTTCCTCCTGGTTTACCATGACTGCGCGCTCCCTCTTCTGCATTCTACGCTCCTTCCCCCATTCCGGTGGGCGGAAGAAGAGACTGAGGCTGCACGTTGGAAAGTTATCGCTGACTTCCTTAAGCACAACCAAGAAAATGGGTGTGCACTCCAAGCTCTGCTGTCACCAGACAAAGTTCATGAACCTTTTGACCTTTCAGAGCAGACCTATGACTTCTTGGGTGAGATAAGAAAGAATGTGGCCTGACAGTGGCAGCCCTAGGCCCTCAGCTTCCTGCTAAATCTGGTGGACCCTCCATGGTGAATACAATGACAGAACCAAAGTCACTGTCACATTATAACTTACGTTTTACTTTTCTTTTGTACAGATCGTATTTTTAAAGAAGTATTTATGCAATAGTTTGGATATGTTTTAAAATAGTAAAATACATTTTTATAAAGAACACTGACATATCTATCTAAATTTAAAGAGAATTTTTTCCAAAAACCAAATACTTAAGTTTTAAGTTAACAATATAGATTTCTATAAAAGCAAAATTTTATCAAAAGCTAAATTTATGACATTCAAGAAATAAAGAGACAACCCACAGAATGAAAGAAGGTATTTTTAAATCCTATAACTGATAAGTATAGTATGCAGAATATTTAAATTTAAGAGTGTTGCTAATAAAATTTATCTTATGAAATGAAGGGGAAACCAGTGTGATCCATTTCAGAAAGCTGTTAATCACTAATTCAGTCTGATATTTGAATGTGATTTAACCCGTAATTAGGTACAAAAACAGAATCAGTTTTGCCTTTTCAAATCAATATGATAAGTGCTCTCACACACACAAAAAAAACACCCCAAACTTTCAGGCACTGGAGAGTGGAGTTGACTCACCCTTTCAGAGAACAAAGATGAGCTAATCAGGTTTTGTTGCATTTCAGATAAACTTGTGACTGCTGGTAAGATGTCCCAGGCCTTTACTGTTAATAGTAAGTTTAGCAGCTGGCATTAATTGAGTATCTACTCTGTGTCTGACAGTGTTCTCAGTTAGCTCAGTTAATCCTCACAACTACTGCAGGAGGTAGGTACTGGGTTTTGGATGTGTTTTTTTGTTTTTGGGGTTTTTTTAATATATTACTCCTGAAGAAATGGGCCAGGCAGGTTAAGTAATTTGCCTAAGGTCAGAGCTAGTAAGTGGCACAGCTAATATACCAAGTAAAGATACCATGTGTAATTTTCTATAACCTAAGATGTTCTACCGCATTAGTGCAAACCTTTAAGAATTACATGGGACAATAAAATATGAGAAGGCTGTTTGAAGAAAAATATGGCTGAATTAGAAAACAGTTTAACCTAAATAATTAGTGTCCCCTTAGAGGTACTTTTTTTGATAGTATTCTGCCTTAAAAGAGACATTTATTTTTAGAGATCTGCCATGTTATAAAACTTATGAGCTTATATCTTAACTTATCCTAAATCTTAACCCTAAACTTAACTTGAGTCTCAATTTCATAAATTAACATGGTATGAAAGGGCTCCCAGCTATAAATATGACAAGTGAGAACTTGGCTTTGGAAAAGAGATTTCACTCCATCTCCAGGAGCTGGTTTTGGGAGATCCTGTCCCTGTGCTTCCTTCTGCCCTCAATGACATGTATGATGCTGAGTGTGGCGGACACCTTCCTTTTGCCCCTCAGCATGCAGCTACCTAGGCACACTTCCCCGGTGGTACCTCCCCTTCTCCAGGGCCGTGGCCCTCCCCAGCTCCTGCTCCCATGGAGAGGGCTTCTGCCTTTTCAGACAGAGGTGGCAAATGCACAGGGACTTTTTCCTACTCCATTATTGAGTTGTCTCCTCTTAGTCCTCTGCAGTCCTGTTTTTGAAGGAACATGAGACCTTGTCACTTCCCACTATAAAAGGCATTATTCTGTAGAATCTTTAATTCCTAAGTTCCACCTTTTAATTTTTTTAACTGTTTAGCTTATTCTTAGCATTAAGCCTAGGTGGGGCATTTTGAATGAAAGAAAATGCTGGCAAGTTTCTTTCAATGGATGTACAGCATGAAGGAAGAGAGAGCTTTTTTCAAAATGTGTTTTCAAGGACTATCTTCCTTATCAATTTAAGAACATGTCATGAGTTGACGAATGTGGACAACTTCATAGTTTCTGACACATAAGAAAAGTATAGTGACATGAGGAAAAACAGCTTCAGTGACACTTAGGCCAGAACATGAGGTGCATATAAAGGGGACAGACTCAAGGGGTGGGGGCATCTCTGCCATTAAGAAACTCCACTTTCAGTCAGTGGAATCTTTTTTTTTTTTTTCTCCCCAAACAGCAAAACCTCTCTGGCTTTTTACGTGTCACTTTTTAGCTTCCAAAACAGGAAGAGGTTGTCAAGGAGCCAGAAACATCCTGGAAATGAGTCCTTGGGGGTCTGTGTCAAGGAGTGCGACTTAGCACTGAATTGTGAGAGCCATGGTGGGTATGGGGAGGGAGGCAACAGCAGGGTGACCAGTGGGCCTTTGCCAAGTGACCCTTGAGGCCAGGGGGACTCATCAAAGCCATGGGAAGGGGTGGGGGAGGGATTCTAAACTGTAAACTCCATGGCCTCCTCCTTCTCCCCCTCCTAACCTCTTATAATTGGTTGAGAGTCGTATCTATCCAGTCTGCCAGAGGTGAAAAGTGTTGCAGTTCCCTTGCCTGGGTGCTTGGCATGCATGGCTAGAGGCAGAAGCGTCTATTAAAGAGCAGGTACAGTCTCAGTCTTCAGTGGTTTTATGGTCTAATGTGTAAGGTCAGAGCAACTCAAATGGAACCAGCTGAAATATATAACACCATGTATTAATACAAATGGAGCAGGTTTGACTCGCCAACCCAGTAGCAGTTGGGAAACCCATCAGTTTAACAAAAGAGGGAACCAGAAGTGTCCTTTGTCAGCAGAGGGCTTTGTCAGTTTGCAGCATTATACGATATCCTTTGCTGTGGACTGACTCAGCTTCCTCTTCCATGATGCATTTCAAGTTGAGAGGTTTTCTCGGGGCATGGGGGTGATCAGAGCTAGCTGTCACCCAGCTGCTGTGTGTTCTGTTTCCTTAAAACAAAGAGGCAGGGACAGAAACCTACATAATTAAGGCACTGTGCATCTAAGGGTTATAACTATCCATTCACTCATTCACTTACTCAACATGTGTTCATTGAACACCTACTATGCTCCAGGCACAGCATAAGGCTTTGTGGATACAGGGGGAGCAGCCCTGACATGATCTCTGTCCTAACATACAATGCGTGAGGTGGACAGTAATCACACAAAACAACCACGAAGGAAGGGTACAGATAGTTACTGTTGCATCCTATTGATGCATCTTTTTGTTGTTGTTGTTGTTGTTATATTTGAATTCCAACAGTACCGTGGCCTGAGATGTTAACAGCCCTGTGGCAGCACAAAGTCAGCAGGTTCCTGCCTAGCCTCACTTTCCCTTTCCAAATCTTACTATCTGACATTGGGGACCAGCTAGATTCAGATAAATTTTTGGATGAATCCCTCCCTATCTGAACTCTCATACCCATTATCTGAAACCCAGGAACACATGGATTTGATAACAGTGTATCCCTCAAAACCCAGAATTGCTGTCTGAACTCCCGATATTTGGAGGCCCAGGGTTTTCTGACTCAGTGATGACCGATACTGAACGAGGATGTACAGATGGCGTGAGCAATATATTAATAAAATGGAAATCATTAATGGAATACAGCTCACATGCAGGACTTTGGTAATGTGCCTGTCTATTGTTTAGTCCATTTCTCATACTCCGTAAGAGACTGGACCTTAACCTGCTCATTTGTGTCTGACTTTGCCAGCAAAGATTAACTTTGCAGAACTTTGTTCTTTCAAAGAGGCCACTTTAGGGAACAACAACAAAAAAATGGCCCCATGCTTTCTGAGTTCTTCTCCAGGTAGGTGTCTCTGGATGACCCAAACATTATCCCATTGGGTTGTTCTCTTTTCTGGCAGCTGTACTGGACTTGCCCAGACTCCAGAGATGGTAGGAGCCTGCCTCCTCATGGCCTCTTCAGGGCCGCAAACACAACATTAACCACACCTCTGCCCTTCCCTATTGGTGTGTGAATTCTGTCTACCTCATTTAAGAACTGAAGTGATCTTGATTAGTAGAGAGAGTAGTTGCAATCTAGTTGCATCTTAATCAGCAGGCTAGAACCAGTGGGCGTATGTCTCCTTGCAGCAGAAAGGGAGAGCACTGTGCTCCTCTTTCTACAGTGGGAACCTAGCGTAGTGGACATCTGGTGTTTCTGCTGCTCAGCATCCATATACTTCTCTCCTGGTAACTTCACCCCACTTTGGGTGGAATTATTTAAGTCACTGGATCAAGTCTCATCTGAAGCCTTCAGTATCTCTGAATTGCTTATTTAACTGACGTATTAAATTCCCTTCATTGTTAAAGCCCGTTGGGATGGGTTTTTCTGATATTTGCTATTGAAAAAATCCTAATGGATACAACTGTCTATTCTTTCCCACAGTATCTCTGGATTTCCTCTGGCCTGCCCCTTATTGGTCAGGCAACCAGTAAGTAAATTGTTTCTGAAAAATATTGATATATAAAGCAATTTATTGGTAGAGAAAGAATTCAAGGAAAGGGAGTCAGAAAAAGAGATAAGCAGTTGTCTCCAGAGTCTTTATGACTGAGAAAGTATATTCATTCATTCAAAAACATTTATTGCGTACCTTCTGTGTACAAGGCAGTATTCAAGACAGTGGAGATGGCTGAGGTTCACCATATGAACAAAGTTACTGCCCTCCGGAAGCCCGCATCCAAGAGAGGAGCAGGGGCAGGGAGACATACAACAGGCAAATGAATCAAGAAATGAGAAATAGTGATAAGTGTTTGCAGAGAATTACAGCAGGCTGGTGTCATTTTGGCTCTGGTCAAGTAGAGAAGGATATTCCACCTCTTCCTCCCACTGACTGCAACTGAAAGCCCTGGACAGAATGCATGGAGCAGCTATCTGAGGACTCTAAAAAAAAACAAATGGGAGCAGGAAGATTTGGAAGGAAATCAGAATTCAAAACACTACCCAGGCGAGCACAGTGGCTCACGCCTATAATCCCCCAGCACTTTGGGAGGTGGAGGTGGGAGGATCATTTGAGGCCAGGAGTTTCACACCAACCTGGGCAACAACATAGTTGGGGCCTGTCTTTAGAAAAGAGACCCCGTCTTTTAAAAAAATGTAAAAATTACCCAAGCATGGTGATGGTACCTGTAGTCCTAACTACTCAGGAGGCTGAGGCAGGAGGATCACTTGAGCCCAGGAGTTTGAGGTTGCAGTGAGCTGTGATCACACCACTGCACTCCAGCCTGACACCACTGCACTCCAGCCTGGGTGACAGCAAGACTCTGTCTGTAACTAAAAAACAACAACAAAAACAACCAAAACACTACCCAGCTAGTGATGAGTTTCCCATTTTCTTTCCTCTAGTAACTCTTAGCCTGGGCTTAGAGACCACCTGAAACCTGGCACCATACACAGGATGCAGACAAAGACATCTCCAAAACAAGCCCTCTATGCCTGGTCTGAGGAATGGGAAAGAGCCCCTACGGTCATAGAGAGTATAGAAAACCCATGTTTATTTTTATATTTTTCCATTCTTTCCTGCCCCAGCTCCTAGTGACAATGGTGGTAGCGATGGAAGTGGCAAGCCAGGCAGGCAGGCACCTAGAACTCTGAGGAAGGGGAATGCTTCTCTCTGACCAGAGGAAATATGATAGCTGTCCAGAAAGTATCCAGTCATTGTTAATATAATAAATGTCTCTATTTTTCATATTACATTACTTTCCAGACAGCCCTCATATGGTCCTAAAAGCATGGGGAGAATCACTATTTCCCTCTCTCTCTTGCTCACTCTCTTTCTCATTGTTTTTTGGCCCTAAAGATAGACACAAACAAAGTGCACAGTAGAGCAGGGAAATGAAAACCCTGGTTTTTAGCCAGGAACCAAGGAAAAGAGTGGAAAGGACAAGGTCTCCTGGGATCTAGAAAGTATTGGGGAGATCATGGCCATGGCAAGAAGGGAGCTTAGTGGGAAAGTGATCCCATAAAATAGTATATGAATGTCTGAGCTTACCCCAAAGCTGACCCTAAACAGAATACCAAAGGATTTCAGAATCGAGTAACAGGTACCCAGACTGGTCTCAGGTCCAGGACTAGCACACATATCAAATAGATCAAAATAGTACTGCAAGCCTTACAAATGGAACTGACATTGGAACCACAGCCCAGAGAAGGCAGATAGGAACTTGCAGCCTAGACCCAATCAAGCTGATTGCCTGTGAAAACAAACAAACAAAATCAACATTCTCTATAGGATTTAATTAAGACCCATAATCCCATAACATAATATTCAGAGTATCCAGGATACAATCCAACATTACTTGATATTTGAAGATCCAGGGAAACCTCAACATCTCTAAAGACAAAAAAGAAAAAGACAGACAAGAGAAAATAACTCCAGATGACACAGGAACTGAGACATTAAAGCAGCTATTATAATAATCATGCTCCAAGAAGTAAGGGCAACCCCCTCAAAAAAATCAATAGAAAGATAGATAATACAAAAAAAATGAAATTATAGATATAAAAAATAAGCAAAATGAAAAAATTCAATAATAGACTCAATATATTAATGAACTCAATAACAGAATGTAGATGACAGAGGAAAAAGAGAACTTAAAGATAGACCAATATAAGTTGTCCAGTCTGAACAACAGAAAGGAACTAGATTAAAACAATAAACAGATCCTCAGGAACTTGTGCGATAACACTAAAAGGTCTAATCTTTACCAATATATTTACCATTTCTGTTGCTGTTCCTAAAACATATTTTTATGGAATATAGAATTCTGGGTTTACAGAAAGAATGGCTGAAAACTTCCCAAATTTGGTGCAAGACATAAAGAGGAAACAGAGGAATGAAATATAGAACAAACAAAAAATAAAATGGTATACCTAGATCCAACACTATCAATTTATATCAAGTGTAAGTGAACAGCAATTAAAATTGGCAAATTTCAGAATAGATTTTTTTTTAAAAGACCCAACTATATCATAGTTACCAAAAAAAAAAAAGCCCTCATTATAAATATAGTGATATAGGTAAGTTAAAAGTAAAAGGATAAAAAATACACCATGCAAACTCCAAGTGTATTATAGTGTACACGTAAACACCAATTAGAAACAACTGTAACTTGTATACGTTGTTAGTGGGGATAGAAATGATTCATCCACTTTGGAATACAGCTTGACATTATCTGCTAAAAACACATACCACATGACCCACAATTCTACCCCTAAGATATTCCCAATAGGATTGTATACATAGATGCACCAATAGACATGTTCTAGAATGTTCATAGCTGTGTTATTAGTAAGCCCAAATTGAAAGAACCCAGTGTCCATAAACAATAGAATAAAGTGTAGTATAGTCATGCAATGGGATCCTATATAACAGTGAATGAACTACAGCAACATTCAACAACATGGATGAGTCTCACAAACATAATGTTGATTGAGAGAAGCCAAACACAAAGGAATCCATTCAAAAGCAGGCAAAACCAATCTGAGGAGTTAGAAGTCATTAGAGTAGTTATTTGGGGAGTGAGGAAGAAGAAAGAAATGATTGAGAGTAGTCTGGCAATGTTCTATTTCTTGCTTGGGGTGGGAGTTTCGTGGTCTGTTTTGTACACATTTTCTGTAAGTGTGTATGCATCAATAAAGACTTTTAGAACAGTTTTAAAAATCAGCATGGAAATATTAACAGAGAAGGTACTGGTCTTGTTGTGGAAAGGAAAGAGAGCCATAAGAAAACAAGTACTTAGTAAACATCTGCTGTATGCCAGAACTGTCCTAGATGTTTTCATATATACTATCTCATTTAATCCCCCAACTAACAAATGAAAAAACAGAGCCCATGATCATAACAATCAACAGTGCTAAGTACTGTTTGTATGGTTTGCAGGATTAATTCACCTAATCTTAGTCTCATGAGGTGGAAACCAGCAGGCCCTTTGCAGAGAAGTCCAGAAGGCCCTCCTTCTGGGCCTGGCATTCACTACAGCCTCGCACCAGACTTTTGACCTTGTGTCCAATTACATTCATACCCACAGCCCCAGAGATATATTGGCTGGACTGTAAGGCAAAGATGTTCTTCTCACATTTCTAAACTTCTGTCCCTTATCGATCTCACTGCCTGTGCTATATTATAAATCTTATGGTTTTCTTATAAATAGCCTAATTAGAACGTACTGTACTTTGTTGCATAGAACAAAACATTACTTGGTTAAATGTAAACATATAAAATATGCCAAATTTTTTATAACTTTGTTTTGTCATATCTTCATTTCTTAATTAACCAATTGCTTCAGATGATGGCAGTGGCCCAGGCCCTCTCAACCCAAAAGTCTAAGGAGCTATGGGTTGAATTATTATCTTCATTTCCTAGATGAGATAGGAGCCTGAGAAACATTGTTTTTCTTCTTAACTTTACAGTCAACTTTTCCCACTATTCCATGTTATCCGTGGTCAAGTCACAGGTATCCTACAGCCCATAAGAGTGGCACAGCGCTTATTTGCAACATTTCTGAGAGGTGGCAAGAGGTGGGATTTCTGGGGAAATGCCTGCTTTGCTGGAGTTAATCCTGTAAACAAGGTGGGACCCGCTGGCAGGTGGGATTAGGGCCTCCCTTCCTTCCTAGTTTCCACAGGCCTGGGAGAAGAGGATGACCAGGCTGGTTTGAGGATTACTGGTGGGCCTGTTGTCTTTCCTTAAAATGTCTTTGCTTTTGGCTTCATTTGTCCAAACTCCTCTCTCCCCTGGCTCTCCCAGACCAGGCAAAGGCCTAGCTGGCTGCTCTACCCACCTGTGAGTGCCAGGCAAGCCCTGGCATTCGCTGCTCTTACTAATGCGGTCAAGACACTGGCATCGTCTAATGACTCCGGCACTCAAGGCAATGTTCCCCACATCCTCTTCACACCCGGGAGCAGCTTCTCAACTGGTCTGGGCCCTGGAGGGCAGGGAGAAGGGACCCCACCCCAAGCATCCTGAGTGGACTTCAGGCCTTCCTTCAGGGTGGGACAAATGAAGCTTAGCTCATTCAAAGGTAGGGAGGAAAATGGCTCAGTCTCCAGGACCTGTCTTTGTGTGAAAGGGGTTGCTTGCCTCTGGGTCACAGCCCTGCAGCCAGCTCCCAGGCTCAGGCAGGAGTCAGGAAGGAACTGCTTGGTCCCAAGCCCAGCTCCCCCGTTCCCCAGGCCCTGGCTGAGAGGGGGGCCGGGGAGGGAAGGAAGGTCTTGGCTTGGGCAGCAGCCAGCCTGCCAGGCTCTTCTCAGGAGCCTGCTGGGGTGGTCCTCTGCCAGAGAGCGGGACCTCCTTCCACCTGCCCTGTGAGGAAGAGCCGAGAAAAGGACCATGAGGGAGGATCCAGAGAACGAAGGAACCACCAAGTCCCATGGGGGGAAGGGGGCTGAAAATGAGACCTGCTCCTCTCCCTGTGGCCTGGCTGGGGGCTGAGGGTTGCCCCAGGAGGGGAGAATGAGGGAGCCAGGCAAGAGAGAAGACCCAGCATTGCTAGTGACCAGCTCTGTGATCTTGACTTGACCTCACTGATTCTCAGTCTCCTTAGTTGGAAAAGGGCAAAACAGCCACATATAGGCTGTCAGAAGCACCAGGGTTGTCTGCAGAAGGCTTGGTTCACAGTAGGTGCTCAATAAACGGCTTTTGTCACGACAAAACAGACTTAGCCTGTGCTCTAGGCACAGGGGTGGGGCAGGAAGGGGCTGTAGCTGGCATCCCCTGGAGTCATTTGCTCCAGGAGTGAAAAATTCCCCAGGAAGAGAAGTCTAGAAAGGGACTCTGCTCGCCTCCTGCCCCAGCACTGTCCCCGCTGGCCGGACAGAGCCCGTCTGACGCCGCTCAGCGGTTCACTGAGGATCTGTTGGCTGCAGCGAGTGGAAGGACCTGCTCGGCTGGAACATTTTTCTCCTCCCAGGCGACGTCCGATGGGTGTGTCGGGCAGGAGGTGATATTTGACGGGCTGCGGGCCCGGGCGAGCTGCCGCGAGCCAGGGCGCCGAGCAGGGCAGCGAGCATGGCCTCCCGCGACCCGCCCGCCACCAGCTACGCCCCGCCCGACACGCCCTCGGGGGTCGCGCTGTTCCTCACCATCCCCTACGCCTTCATCCTGCCCGAGCTGGTGAGTGCGGCCACCTGCGGAGTGTGGAGGGGCGGGAGCCAGCAGGGGCGGCCGCTGCCCTCGGGGAAGGGGACCAAGAGCAGCCGCTGCGATCCCGCATCTCCCGCTGGGCTCCGAGCGGGCGCTGTCGCGGGGCAGCCGGCCTGACCCCACTCTGTGCGCTCCCACGCAGGGTGGGTGGGTTTCTCCAAAACGGGACCCACCTTGCGGGACGGCCCCGCAGGCCACCTGGTTCTAGCAGGCGCGGGAGCGGTGGCTGCAATGCCTGGGATCCCCGGGAAGATGTTGGAAATGGACTTGCACTGTTCGGTTTCCTTTCTCCAACTATTTGTGCCTCTGTAAAGGTCAAGAAGGGGAGACTCTGACTTTCCTTCTGAGAGGAGGTCTTTCAGTGTTTTCTTCACTGTCATGTCAGCTGACTTTGAACCCTCACTTAGGTAGGGTCCCCACACCTCGGTAGCTTATGGCAACATCTGCCATGAAACAAGTCATGTGGGGTGCCCTGGTTACAGACGAGAGCTGTCACTGTGTTGCTCTCTGGAGCACCTCCGCCCCTGCTGCAGAGCTGTGGGTGCACACTGATGTGGAGATCCACAGAATGCAAGGCCCCTGTGATCACACCCTTTCCACAGAGGGGGACACTCAAGGCTGCTGACCAATTCGGGCCACAGAAGTGTGTTTTGGTTTTCAAACACCTTCTGAAATAGCTAGCTTGCGAGTGATATTTTCTTACCTGTCCCGAATTTGGCAGTGTTGCCCCTGGGCAGGGAGGAAGAGAGAGAGAGGATCTACCTTTCACTTGGACGGGACTAGCCCTTCTCACTCTCGTCATCTGCTTGGAAGGCTGGGCCGGATTTAGTGACTTTTAGGCAAACCGGTTAAAGGATGACTATTGATGTCAACCAGAAAGGAAAGCCAGGCTAGGTGAGCCCAGCATTTGGGTGGCTCCGGCTGAAACCCCACCCAAGGCAGGTTTCTGCCAGGGCTGCCACTCCAAGGGACAAGCGTGGGCATCCTGCCAGACTGATGACATTGTAGTGCTCATATGAGTTCTCTGTGCCAGAACCTTGGTGTGTCCCTCACCTTGGAACAGCCACATGGGTCGAGGTTGGCTCCACCTCTTTTTATTGAGCCTGTGCTCCGTGTCAGTCATGCAAGCCACTGGTTGTGGCATGCGCTGCCCCCGGTGCTTCCCTGTCTGGTGGAGAGAGACTCTCACGCATTTCCTCTCCGTGAGACCATGGCACCAGCAAGGAGAGACCATCTGACCTCTGCAGGGCGGGGAGGGGGCCAGGCCTGTCGCTGGGAGTTGGACCTCAAAGGACAGGCATTTCCAGGCTGGGGGTGGGCGCAGGAGAAAGAAAGGCCTAGGGACCAGGAGAGAATGACTGGCAGGAGGCTTGGGGGGTGGCACTTCCAGAATCAGGAACACATCCAGGGGGAGAGTCGCTGTGGGAGGGTCATCCTGTGCCCCCACCCTGCTCCTGCCAGTGGAATTCCTGGACGAGTAAAGTACGTGCTTATGCTGGGCTCTGGACCCTAGTGTTTTAGGGGGTGGGGATATTGTTGTGTTTGTTCAATTTTCTTCATTTATTTGTATTTTTATGTAATTTTAGAAGTACAGTAATAGTACTGCAATAATAGTACAGAAAGTTCTAACTACTTGTCACTCAGTTTCCCCTAATGTCCACATCTTCCAAGGTACAACACTTGAAATCAGGAAATCAACCTGATTCTATGCTGTCAACTATTCTATCAGCCTTATTCCGTTTGCTGATTTCCCCACTAATGTTGCTCTTCTGGTCCAGGATCCAGGCCAGGGTCCCACAGTGTGTGTAGTTGTATCTCCATCTCCTTTAATCTGGGACAATTTCTCAGTCTTTGTCTCTGATCAGTTATCTTGTACAATGTCTCTCCATTTGGCCTTGTCTGATATTTCCTCATTACAACTTCATTTCTTTTTAATTCACAAGTAAGCCTATTCATTGTCAAAAACTTAGAAAGTCTGGAAATAAATATAATCCATATATATGCATATATTCATATATGCTCATGTATATATTTAATGGAGTTATTCTGCACCTGCTTTTCCCTTAAATGAGCCTTCCTGCCAGGGCATCTAGAATCATGTGTGCCTTCCCATCCAGGGTGAGGGTTGGGAGGACAGAGGGGAGGGTGGAGAGTGTCGAGGCAGGTGGGTGGTTCTGATCCCAGTGAGCAGAAGACATGCTGGGCTGGAGAGGCAGGTGCAGAATGGCCTCACACAGGCACCTCTCTCTGGCCTGGGGCTCCTGGACACACAGTCGCTGCCACCCCTGGGGCTGACCATAGAGTGCCAGGCCTTGGGTGGCAGGTGGGCAGGTTCTGTCTTGGGGCCCAGGGGGTCACGGACAGGCCTATGTTTTGCTAAGGACACAAGTCCAGAGAGCAGCTTGTAAAACCAGGAGCTCAGACCAGCAAAGAGGGGCAGAGAAAGTGAAACCCAGGAACCCAGGTTCCAATGCTGTCCATGCGGGGGCTGCCCAGGACAGACATTTCCCTCCAGCCACTGTTTGTGAAGCACCCACTGAGAACCCCAGAGCAGGCCTACGCTGAGGACATTCCCATGTGAACCAGGGGCCAAAAATGCCAGGAGAGCAGCATCAGACCAGGGCTCAAATGAGCCTCCTCCCGTCAGCTGTCCTTAAGGCCCCATGCCACCCCGGCAGGCGACTCTGGCTTTTTGGTGTTTCCAGATAACAACAGACTGGGCTGGCTCAGACCCCATGGGGATCTACAGTGTCTCCCTCACCTCTGCTTCCCCACAGCCTGCTCTTACCGATCTTTGCCTAAGATAGTTTATTTTCAAGTCTTTGACATTAAAATTCACATTTTTAACTTTTTATTTTGCCATAATTATAGATTCACAGAAAGTTGCAAAGATAGCTCAGAGGGGTCTCCTATACCCTTCCCCGAGCTGCCCCAAGTGTCTGCCTCTTTCCTAACTATAGAGCAACGTCAAACCCGGCAGCTACCATGGGCACCATGCCTCTCTACTTCTGGGCCAGCGTCCCACACATGGAGATTCGGGTAGTCACCACCATATCAAAGTACAGAGCTGTCCCTCGCTGCAAAATGCTCCCTCATGCTACCCCTTTGGAGTGCTCCCTCCTGAGCAAGCCCCTGAAAACCACTACCTCCATCACTATAATGTTATTTTGAGAAAGTCACATAAATCAACTGAATCATACAGTATGTGACCTTTTGAGACTGGCTTCTTCCCCTCAGCATAATGCTCTCGTGACCCATCCAAGTCATTCCCTGTATCCGTAGTCGCTGCTTGTTGCTGAGTGGTATCTGTGCTGTGGGTTTGCCATAGTTTGTGTGACCATTCACCCATTGAGAAACAATAGGTTGCTTCCACTTCTGGGTTGTTCCAAATAATAAAGCTGCTAAGAACATTAAGGTACAGCTTTTGTGTGGATGTAATTTTCACTTCTTTGGGGAAAATGCCCAAGTGGGGTTGCGGGTGGTATCATTTGTTTTTATTAAGAAACTGACAAGCTGTTTTCCAGAGTGCCTGGAAAATAGGTTTTGCCTTTTACATTCCCACTGGCAATATACGGGACTTTTGAGACTTTAGCATTAAAATTCATGTTTTATTCAGCTTACTGGTGAATTGGGATTTCTTATTTAAAAACAATGTTAATTGCAAAACGTAGTTTCCAGGTGTGAGGAACCTTTGAACCGATGGGTGTTAAGATGAGAAGAGACCTCCATTCATCCCCTCTCCCCTTCATGCAGCGGCGAATGTGGGTGCCGCTGGGGCCAGCGCCGGGCTGAGCCTGGGGGGTGCGGCTCGTGGCCCAGCCTTGAGCGGTGCACGTTGACACATCAGCTTTTTTACAAGCTGAAAGGTGGAAGCTGAGAGCTCATGTAGGTGACTATGAATGAAGAAATGCTTTATGAGTAAGAGTCCAAGAAAGTCTTTTAACTTTCAACCTTGTCACTAGTCGACTTAGATTTTCGACTAATTACAAAGAAACAGCTAGAAAGATTGCTGGAGACTCAGCTAGTTAAAAGGGGAGACCATTCGGACACCCTGTTTGATGTTTTCCTTTCAACTTCTTAATTTGGCTGCACCTTGGTCAGGAGGAAATACTCTGACCCCCTAGAAGTTCATTCCAGGCTCATCCAGCTTAGGAAATTCATCTTCTTGTCTTTGCCAAATCCCCGGTTCCACCTTAATTTCAATCTGCTTCTTCTAACGTTTAAGAGCCTGTCTGAAACTTACTGAAGCCAGGCACAGGGGCCCTCTAGGGCCCGACTGTGTGTGGACAAAAAGTGAGTGGCTGGGGCCCGGAGAAGGGACCGGGCTCATCTTAGACCTGGGCGTAGGAAAGGTCCTGTCACCTTCCTCATAGCATTTCCTTAGAAGTTGAGTTTTCCGAAAGGAGAGTCCGCTCCCTTGCTTTCCTCTGCTCCCTGTCAACCTCCGTGTCTGGGAGCAGCAAGTCTCCAATATCCCCAGTGTTGCTCCGTCATTTGCCTCTCACACTGCTGCCTTTGTCGTATCTGCCCCTCCGTCCACTCCCACCTCACCACCCCGGGGCCTCTTCCCGACCTTGGCCCTGGCAGCTGCAGGACGCTGCCCTTCCCTTCTGTTCTCCTGCAGGACTTGGGAGCCAACACCCTCTGAGCTCAGGGTACCACTGGGTCCGTCGGGAATAATGCTGGCGTGTCCCCTGGAAGGCACAAGACGAGGAGGGAGAACTGGGGGATGGGAAGGCCTCAGGCTGGGAAGAGTAAGGCCTCCAGGGACAGGAGCCTGGAGCGGCTGTGTGGACGGGTAGGTGTGAGCCTCTCGGCAGTCACCTGGGGACCCCCTTGGCTTCTCTGTGCCAGGCCCAGCCTCCACTCTGGGAGACCCCGGTGTGTCAGATTCACTAAAACAAGAGTCATTCGGGATGGATCTAAAGCCTGGCTCGGCTTCTTAGTTGCTGTGAGACCCTGGGCAGGTTACTTAACCACTCTGAGCCTCGATTTCCTCAAGAATGGAAAGAATAAATGGAAAGAGTAACAATAAAGAGAAACAGTGACCCCATAGACAGCTGTGGGGTTGGAATAAGGATGGTCAGAAGTGTCAGCACACCAGAAATGTCACCCCATGCTATTTTATTACCGGTGTCATCCAGACCTCTAATTAGAAAACGCATGTCTCTTGTGAGCAAATTTCAATTGCAAGTCAACAGTGTTTATTGAGATACTACTACCGCTGTAGCCCTGTGCTCTCATCTTAAGGGGTATGAGAATAAGAAGGTAATTGAGGGGATAAGCTAGGTCATGGGCCCCAGTTTGAAAAGAGTGATGCAACTAGCACACACTGACCATGTGGAGAGCACCCCAAGACCAGAGATGGGTGAAAAGAGAAGGTGAACAGCCACAGCTGCCCAGGGCTCAGGAGCCAGCACGGTCGTCAGGACAAACTGACTCAAGGAGGACCTGGACATTCTTGAAGGGTTTGGATTTGAGGGGTGAGATGTTTGCTTGTTTGGACTAGGACTGCGTAGGACTGGGAGGTTAATAAATATATAAATTCAGGGTATAAGGAAAGCAGAAAACACTGCCCCACTTAAAACCCTGGGCAGTATTGAGTGAGCACCTACTCTCTGCCCAGCACTGGGGATATAACAATGAACAAGACAGATATAGCCCCTGCCTTATGCAGTGTGCTGTCTAATGGGGGAGATGAAGAGCCTCCAAGGAGACCAATAAATGGTGCTGTGTTGGTCAGGGTCCAGTAGGAAACAGAAACCGTGATAGGTATCTCACACAGAGGGCATTCAACATAGGGACTTGTTGACACAGTCGTGGGAAGGCTGAAAGGACAGAAGGACGTGCTGAAGCAACCGGAGAATGATGAGCACAGGAAGCAGCTGCCGCCACCCCCAGAGTCAGGGGAACAAGAGGGAAGCGGGGCTGATGTTCAGACTTTAAATGAAGCACTGCCCAGACCCTTGAGGAAGGGTGCTGTGAGACAGTGGTCACCCAGAGAAGGGGACACAGGGACCCTGGGGGTGGAGCCAGCCGCTGAGGCTGCTGCAGAAAGCTGTGGCAAGACCTGGAAAAGGCAGCAAGAAGCCCTCCCTCCTCCCCTAACATTCCAGTCTCCCTCCAAGTGCTCCCATGGCCAGCACCTAGCCAGATCTGCTGCTGAGGGAACCCACATCCCAGCAGACGATGGGAGGCTTGGGCCACTTGGAACTAACTGCACAGCATCCGTGTCCCACTTCTGCCTGCATCTGAACTTACAGCCCTGATCTTTCCCTGACCATCCAGCCGGACCACGGGTACCCTTCCCTGTACCAGTAGCCTCTCTCGGGTCAGCCAAGACAGACAGCCAAGCACAGTGCCAGAAGGTCAGCCCCCAGGAGGCTGTCACGTAAGCAGCAGGTGCTCTGAAGGAATTAGCCGGGTGCCCTGTGGAGGCGACAGGGAGTGGCCGGTGTGTTCTGACCCACTGGACCCGAGGCAAGCCCCAGATAAGGAGTTTCACCAGTAAGAAGTACTCGCCTAGGCGCTCGCTGCTGCTTTCTGCCATTCCCAGGAGCTTTGTCCTTGGAGAACTTTCCCCTGGGCAGGGCAGATCTGTGGGAGTCAGGAGAGGTTTCGAAAGTGCTGTCCAGATTGGTACGTGTAGGAAGTAGGCCAGAGGGGAGGCACCGGCCTTTGCCCTCCGGTCTCTCAGCCCCATCTCTCACCAGCCCCTGTCGCGCCCCAGGCCCGCCAGCCAACCCTTGGCCAGAGCCCCTTCACCTCCTGGAGAGACCAGCCTGTCCCTCAGTCACCACCTGGTCAGGTCTTCCCCATCTCGGCCTGAATGGTCGGCTGCCCAGGGCCCACACGCCGACCCCGTGGGAGCAGGGCTGGCTTGTACCCAAGTCCCACAGCACTAGCTCCCTGAGGCACCACTGCCCACCTCCTGCCAGCTGGGCCCCCTCCACCGGGCCAGACATCATGGGTCTGGGACTCCAGGGTCTTCAGACGGATTCAAAGATGCCCCTCTCAGCCCTTTGCCTTGGCTAGATTCTCTGAGCTTTGCTTTTCTGCCTCAGCACTGTTCAGATGCACATGCGCACATGTGTGTGCACACACACACGCGTGCACACCCTCTGTACACGCCCTGTCCAGCGATGCTGAGGGAGGGCGCATGTATTTATTTGAACATTGTGCTCTCCAACAGCGCATTTTCATGTAGTCCATCCCATGTCCCAGGGCGATGGGGCGTCCCAGGATGCCCAGGGGGCAGGGTGGAGCTGGGGAGAGGCAGGGAGGTGGGGAAAGCCTCCCCAGGGAATCCCAAGGGAAAACTGCTCCCGACTTGGAGGATCTCTAGGGCCTGGGAGGTGATGGAGCAGGAAATGGGTGGGGACAAAACAAATGGGCGTTTGTCTCCATTTGGTCCAGGCTCCTGGCAGACACACCAGTCTGTGGCTGGGCCACCTTCGTGGGCGTCAGGCCCAGGCCCAGGAGACTAACCAGCTAGTGAGTGGTGTGTCCACCTTCTCCCTTCTCAAGTGGGTCAGCAACATGTACCAGGCACCTGCTTTGCGCCTCTCTCCGTGCTGTACATGGGGACACAGAGACCTCAGAACACAGTCCTGCCTCCAGGACCTCAGGGTCCAGGTAGGAGGCAGCAAAGAGAGACAACAAAAGTGGAGAGGGATCAGAAGGGAGGTGTGCTGGGGGGCTTGGTAGTCAAGGGTGGCTTCCTGGAGGAGGTGACATTGGTCTGGTCCCTGCCCTGCAGAGTCTGGTCATAGATGGGCTCAGGGTGGGCTGGGGAGAGCCAGGCAGGCAATCAACCAGGACTAAGCAACCCTGTACCTAACGAAGGGCAGGAACAAGGTCGCTGGTCACATGTTGTCTGTGGGTTCCTAGGGTAAGGAGGAGGGTGTGGGGCCCTCCCCTGAGCTCAAGTCCAGGGCTCATCTGGTGACTTTCTGGGGACATGTGAAAGAACACGAAGTTAGTCAATGTAATGGAGGCCAAAGAGGCAGAGTGAGAAAGGGAAGTCCAGGGCGAGAGGCCTGGGGGAGTGGGGAAGCCTTACAGGAGGCCACTGGGGCAGGACACCTTTGCTCTGGGGCTTTACATCTCTTCTGCACTTTCTAACTTTTGTAAGGTACACAGGTGGGAAAAAAAAAGAAAAAAATTGCCTCCAAAACGTTCAGAGTTTGGTTTGTTCTTTTGCTTTTAAGAGACAAGAAGGCAAAGCCCTTTAGACTTTGGATGGACAAGAACATACTTGGATCATTTTATGTGACATTGTAAATCTGTGATGTTTAGTCAATAAAAATCTGGGGCAGTCAGTCTGAATGGGCGGGCGTGGCCCTGCCAGGAGGAAGCAGCAGGGGGGACATGGCCCTGACTCAGGGCCCCTCCCAGGTGGCGCTTCCTGCCTCCTGGTGCACACGCCCAAGGGAGGCTCAGGAAGCCTCACGTTTCCTCGTTGTTTTTTTTTTATTTTTATTTTTTGGAGACAGTCTTACTATGTCACCCTGGGTAGAGTATAGTAGCATTATCATAGCTCACTGCAGCCTCAAACTCCTGGGCTCAAGCCATCCTCCTACCTCGGCCTCCCACAGTGCTAGGATTACAGGCGTGAGCCACCGCACCCAGCCAAAATTTCTTTTTTAAGTAGAGACAGGGTCTCACTCTGTCACCCAGGCTGGAGTGCAGTGGTGTGATAATAGCTCACCGCAGCCTCAAGCTCCTGGGCTCAAGCAATCCTCCTGCCTCAGCCTCCCACGTAGCCAGGACTATAGGTGCATGCCACAATGCCTGAATAATTTTATTTTTTCACATTTTGTAGAGACAGGGTCTCACTATGTTGCCCAGACTGATCTTGAACTCCTGGCCTCAAGCCATCCCCTTGCTTCAGCCTCCTAGAGTGCTAGGATCACAGGCATGAGCCACCACACCTAGCCTCAGAAAGCCTCATGTGCTGATTTTCCTGGGCCTGCTGCCAGGCTGGGCCTGAGAGCACTTACAGGTACCAAGGACCCCCTTATATGACCTGTTCTGCGAGGAGCAGCTGCAGCCAGCCCTTGCTCTGGAGTGGACATGGACCGGATGAGCCAGGGGCCCTCAAGACGGGTCTGAGGGGACTGGGCTGGCAATTTCCTGCAAACCGTAAAGCCACAGAGAGAGGAAATGCTCCGTCCATGAGTCAGGGCACAGCTACTCGGTGTGTGGAAGTGTCCTAGGTTGAACCATGGAGTGTGGAGCTTGCATACAATGCTAGTCGTTTGGGGGTCGTCTTAGCCTCCTGGATTCAGGTCTGCCACGCCCCCACTGGGTAACTTAGGGGAGGTGTCTTGGCCAGCCCTGCACACAGGAGTTAATGATGCCTGCCTCAAAGCTTCACAAGGATTGGAGCTGCCTCATGGGCTGTAAGCAGCACCCTTGTGGGCACTGGGGTCTCTGAGCCACCCACAGAGACCTGCAGTCAGCTGCGGCCTGGCTGGGGCCCCGGCCTCCAGCGTGGCACCTGGGCAGGAGCATGCATGTGGAATGCCCTGGATCCAGTACACTGAGGCCCAGTCCTGCAGATACGGGACACTCTGGGGCTCCTCCCACTCAGCCTGACAACCCTCCCCTCTCTGCAGCATGTCCCTTTGCCTTCCTCTTCCCAGCTCATGCTCCTACCCAGGCCCCAGCGTGGGCCTGCAGGCTGCAGCGGCTGGGCCTACACTGGGGCGTGTTCTACCAGCAGGCATTGCTGTGCAGGGAAGGAGCTGTCCTGGCGGGGCAGGTGGGGGCCCCTCCTTGGCTAGAGGAAGGAAGCTGTGCTGGAGCAAGGGCGTCTGCATGCTGAAGGTGATCCACAAAAAGAGAGATTTTCACTCCAACCTGATATACCCCATGTGGGGGGTGGGGGGTGTTTTAGGGAAAGATTTAGGAAACACTATTTCCCTTTCCTATAGACAATATATTCCTATAATTTCTATTCTGGTCTAATTAACTTCTTAATGCTGGTTGATAACCCACAACTGGAGGTTGGGTGCCCCAGTGTTGGGGGGCCTGGCACAGAGGGGTCGGGGCAAGGTGGGCTGAGCCTGGGGGCCCAAGGCTTGAGTTTGGCCTGGGAGTGGCGGGAGCCAGTAGAGTGTTTTAAGAGGGGACGAGGGGTGTGGGTGACTGAATCCAAGAGGTCCTCAGCAGCACTGTGACAAGAGCTATCGCCGGCTCGGACTGGCTTTACCAGAGGTGAAAAGGACCCTGTGTCCCGGGAGTCTGGAGCTCGGCAGGCTGTCCCTCGGGGTTGCTTCTTCAGCCACTCGGCTGTGTCCCCAGGGACCCAGGGTCTTTCCATTTCTCTCTTCTGTTTCATGGCTCAAAGTTCACCTACACACAGCAATGGCCAGAACAAGGAAAAGTCATGCCCTGTGCCTCCTTAGGCGCGAGGAAACCTTCCCCTCAAGTCTGGTTGGCCAGGACTAGGTCACATGGGTGTCCCCAGCCAGGGAATGTGATGATCCTAGAGGATGTTGGAAAGTCACCCCCTACATACCCTCCCTGCCCACACCTCCCACCGGTAAGCCTAGTTGGAAATTTATCCCAGAGAAACAGTTTAAAAGAAAAGAACTGTCTCTGCAACAAAGTGCTTACTGCAGCGTCATCTCTAACAGGGAAAAGCTGAAGCCCCCGACATACCCTGCACTGGGGCCTAATTGGGTAAATGAGGTTTTATCAACTTGCTGGAATATAATTGTGGTATTGAAAGTACAGTGGACCCTCATCATTCCTGGATTCCATATTTGCAAATTCACCCACTTGCTAAAATGTATTTGTAACCCCAAAATTAATGCTCTTGGCAATTTCACAGCCATTCTTGGACAGAGTGGTAAAAAACCCAAATCCCAGCAATTTGGGAGGCCAAGACAGGAGGATCACTTGAGCCAGGAGTCCAATCCCAGCCAGGGCAACATAGCAAGACCCCATCTTTAAAAAAAAACTTTTTTTTTTTTTTTTAATTAGCCAGATGTGATGGCATGCATCTGCAGTCCCAGCTACTCGGAAGGCTGAAGTGGGAGGATCACTTGAGACCAGGAGTTCAGAGTTACAGTGAGCTGTTTGCATGCCACTGCACTCCAGCCAGGAGTGGGAGCAGAGCAAGACCTTGTCTCTAAAAACTTAAAAATAAAAATAAAAAATAAAATTTAAAAAAGAGGGAGGTATATAACGGCCAAGAGACCCTAGGCTCAAACAGCATGCACTGTGCACGCCTGAATGTGAAGGGCAATAGTTTTCTTCATCGTGAAACATCATCACTATGTCAGAGGGAGCCTACAGGGCGTCCAGCTTCCCAACGTGGGCAAGGCCCGAGTGTATCCTTTACGGAGCCCACTCCTCCTGGGCCCTTGGGGACCAGGAGCCCCCAGCTCACTTGGTGCCCTGACTACATGGGCCTCACCTAGCTTGATGTGGGCCTTTTCCTCCAAGCCCAAAGGCTTCATGGTACAGCCTGCGGTGACCTGAGTACCAGGAAAGGGAAAGAGAGGCAAAGGTGTTATGAAAATTAAGACAAGTGAAAAAGAAGAATGTGGTGTTGGCAGTGCATGAAACCTGCCACGCTGAAACAACGCCCAGCTATGCAGAAAAACCTGTCACTGGGGTGCCCGCCCCAGGGCTCCTCCCTCGTTCTCAGCTTTGTGTCCACCCCACCCCAAACCCACAACTCCCAGCCTCAGCCAGGAGCCCCGGCCATGCAGATCTGAGACCACGCATCTTTTTGGCACCTCCTTCGCCCCTCCCTTGGGGTCATCACTTAGGTAGTGTCTGTCTCAGAACCTCTCAGTGTATGAGAGGCAGCACCCTGGCCCCTGCACTGGCCCCACACCTGCCCATGAGGGGCTTCTGGCTGCTCTGTCTGGGTGAGAGACCCATCCTCCCAAAAGGTGACTCTCTGCTTGTCTCTTCCCATTCAGAACTCGCTAGTGCGCCTCCATTGTCCTGCACAGCTTCTTGTATAAAATGTATGTTACTTGTTTTGGATTAGTTTCAGCATGAACATAGTCCTACATTCAACACCTGTCCCCAAGCCTAGCAGTTCTCTGCCCTGGAGGCCAAGCTGCTGATTGGTTAATTGGGTTTCCTTCCAGAAATATTCTGTTTATCTGCAAACAAATGCACATATCTACAAACACATACAGGTGCGTTCTCTTCTTTTCCTACATAAATCCTAGCATGCTGGGCACATTGGTCTATGCCTTTTAAAACTTTTGAGTCTTGTTCCATTTGGGGATATAAAGAGTTTCTCATTCTTTTTGAAGGCTGCAGAGTGTTCCATTTTGCAGACATAATTGATTTAACTGGTCCCCTCTGGATGAACATTTAGGTTGTTTCCTATCTTTTCTGTCATCAACAGGCTACAGTAAATAACTTAGTACATTTGTCAGTTTGTTCATGTGCATCATTTGTAGGACAAATTCCAAAAAGTGAAATTACTGAGTTGAATACTACATGCATTTAATGTTTTGATAGGTATTGCCAAAATAATAGAGCAGTTGATGCCACGGTTATTTTACCTGGAGGTGGCAATGGACTTCAACCTAAGAGTTACATATGAACATTGGGAGTCTGTAAGTCTCCAAATTTACAAATTGTGCATGTGCAAAAATTGTGCATGTGTATAGTGCATGTTCTTTGGTGACCAAAGCTTTCATCAACCCATAAAAAGGGTCTGCACCCCCTAAATGTTATAATATCTCACCCACCGTTCCCTGTTAGTAGTGAACTTCCCATCCCTTAGGAAGACCAGCCTTGGACATTCCCTTTTCTGGATCTTTCTCCTGCCCTCTGTGCCACTGCAAATGGTTATGGCTACCATGGCCAACAGTCACTACGCAGCACTCACCATGTGCCAGAGAAAGACTCATCTAATCCTCACAAGAAGCAGATGAGAGAGGGGCCAGTGAGATCCCCACCTCCTCTATTTGATGCACAAGGACACACAGAGGCATAGCCGAGTTAAATGACATGCCCAGCAGGCCGAGCGGGGATGCAAACCCAGGAGGAGCCAGGCTGCATGGCGCCTAGATTGGAGAGGCGAGAGTGGGAGCAAAGAGGTGGGCTGGGGCTTCCTCAGCCCTGCCCACACCATCTGAGGAGCTTTCAATAGTGCAGCCTCCCTCACCAGTTCCATCAGAATTTCTGAGGCAGGACCCAGACTTTGGGGCTTTCTCAAAGTCCCCAGAGGGTTCCAGTAGTAGCAGGACTCAGAATGCTGGCCAGAGGATAATGCTCGGGTATCCATGTATTTTAGAAGCTCTTTAACCCCACACCATATTTTTTACTTGTTTCTTTTCCTTTTTGAAGCAGTTTTCAAAATAACAAGCAACCTCCAAAATTGATCAAAGTAGTTTTTAAGTATCATTTTGAACTCATGGATTTCAACTTAGCTGATGCATTCCAACCTATTGTAGTGGTTCTCCATATTTGAGGCTCAACTTGGCCCATCTTTGGCCAGCAGGTGGCTGCTGAGTCCTTTTGACCTGACCCCAGGAGCCTTTGGAAGTTTTCTCACTACCTGGTATAATAATACATCCAGGCTCAGTCTCCCTGCCCCAAACCTGGAATCAGCCATGTCTTCCCAGACTCCAATCTAAGTGTCGTTAGTCTAGTTCTTATATTCCATTCTTAGCCAACTTTCTAAATGTGAGGGAGCTCTTCTTCGTGTTCTAGAGAACAGCAAGTGAACAAACCTATCATTAAGCTTCATCCTACCTTAAAAGGTCCTTCCAAGTTTCAGTTCAGCCCTTTGGAAAATGTATACATGACTATGTGTGTTTGCTTATAAGAAAAAGACCCTGCCAAAGCTATGCTTGAAATATACTTGCTCTAAATGTCTAACTGCAATAAAATATTCCTCCACTTTGAGGGCCAGCCCCAACCACCTAAAAATATTTCCTGCTCTTGGGAAATACAAAATGAGTATTATAATGGGAGAGCGGTTTAGGCTGCCAGGCAAGTTTGGAAAGCTAAATATGAGTTTAAAAAAAAAAAGTAAAAACAAATACTAAAAGTTCTCACACCTATAAAGAATCCAACCTAAACTGCTTGAGAAAAGAAATGGGATAACAAAACTCTACTGGGTTTTAATTCACCTGGAATTAGTCTTTGGCTCGAATCCCTCCTACTGTTTAGAAGGTAGAGGAGTGTGGAAATACGAAGTGAATTTCTCTGTGCAACATTGATTATGCAACGCTAAAGCCATTTTGAAAGATTCCCATGCAATTTGAGTAGATTCCCAAATGCTCAGAGACCCTTGGCTTGTCAAAAGGTGGGAACAGGGATCCCTAAACCATAGCTGGATCCCCAAAGGAGAAGGCTGCATGGGCCCCCCGGGACCATGGGTATGATGTCCCAATCCAGGCCCTTAATTTCCCCCTACAGACCTCAGCTGACTTCCAGGTATGTTCCAGGAACCTCTACCTGCCCCTGCCCTAGGGTGCGAAAACTGGTTCCAGAGAGAGACTGACAAATGTCCTGCCCCATGTCTGGGCCTCACCACACACTGCCTGTGTGATCTCAAGCCTCAATCCCCTCTAGTACAGCACCCCATAGACTGTGGTGAAGGTTAAATATGGAAATGTAAATAATGTGCCTATGGCTGCATCTGGCCAGAGCAGCCTCTGATGGCAGGAGGGGGACAGGGACCCCTTTGCAGGTGCTGGCTGGCACAGTGGGGCTGAGACACCCTTGCTGGCACAGGCGAGCTGGGAGTAAGCAGTGGAAGGTATCAAGTGGCAGTTCTCTGGTCTTTCTAAGGGAGTTAGGACCGTCGTATGGACTAGATGAGGCAGTGTGGCTGAATGCACTTTATAAACTGTGAAGTGCTGGTGAATGTGAGGTGATGGTGGCATTACTACAAATTCATTCAAAAGAATTATTCTTTGACCTCCCCCTTTTCTCACCTGCTTTATTCCAGGCCCTGTGCTGGCCACCAGGAATACAGTGGTGAATGGCACAGAACATTCTCTGCCCTCAGAGCTCTAACGTGTGTCTAAAATGTTATAAATTCTGGTGCAGTCACTAAGTTCTGAATGCCATTTCTACTAATGGCTAGCATTGTTTGGGGGTTGACCATATACCAGCATTTTTATGCACTTCCCATGGCTTGGTGGGGAGGATGCTTGGCAGGTACTTTAAAGCTGAGCCCTAGAACCTCTCTGCAGCACCAGTGGCCCCTGTCACTGGGATTGGCCTGCAGGAGCCTAGCTCAGAGGCTCCCATTCCTTAATACCCGTCCTCAGGACAACCCAGCCCTGAGTCACCAACAAGCAGTCTCAGGCCCAGGCTGGGGCTTCTAAAATTCATTGGGAGATTGATTGTTAAGGCCTGGGGGAATTTGCTACGAGAACTGGTGTCTTAAGAGGTGACCAGCTTTCTGGAGGTGTTTCCCAGCCCTGTTAGAGCTGTATGTGTACTCCTTGCCCAGAAGTCTCTGCCTCGTGGTCAACTTCCTATTCTGTTCTGGTTCCTTCCCTCCTCTTCCCTTTTTCTCCTGAAGAGCCCATGAATTCTCTGTAAATTCACAAGTGCTTTTCTTTTTCAAGACAATAGCAGTGGAAGCCTCAGAAAGGACAGAGTGACATATTGGCCAGTTATAAGGTAATAACTGCTAGTCTCAGAAAGCTGGAGATATATTATCAAAAGCAGAACCTGTAAGATGTATATCTTTCAGCTGAGCTACACAAAAGTGAGTGGAATTGTTTGGCCTAGAAGGGCTCTAATAGCATCATTCAGAACTAAGCTGCCCCACGGACATGAGCTCCCAATCAAAATTCACTAAACGTAGGAAGAAACAAACAGAAATGAAAGTTAACAGAAGCCACAACCTGAAGAATCAGGCTATTAAGACCAAGTTAATGGAATTTTCAGGTGTTAAATATAAAAACAAATACCAAGCAGGAGTAATAAAAAGATATCCACATTGCAATACATTATATTGCTTATTGCATAAATTGCAGAACACCAAAGAGAGAGAGAGGACCCTGAATGCTAAAGACAGATACTAAAGACCCAGATACTAAAGACAGATTCCTACAAAGCCCAACAGTTCAACTGACAGCTGACCTCTCAACAGCAATAATGAAAGCCAGAACACAATGGAATAATATATAGACTATAGTGGGAATATGTCTTAGAAGTGCTCAGAGAAAATAATTGTCAGGGGAAAATTAAGGACATTTTCTAACAAATCAAACTGACTACTACCGACTGACCTTCACTAAAGAGACTACTAAAGGTTGTACTGTAGGAACAAAGAAAATGATCCTAAAAGGAAAGTCTGAGATGCAAGAATATCTTCATGACTCAGGGTAGGGAGGGATTACTTAAACTTGATAAAAGGTATAGTCTATAAAGGAAAGGGCTGATGTAATTAACTGCCTTAAAATTAAGGACTTAGTTCATTGAAAGACACCATAAAATATGTGAGAGAAAGAATTCAGAAAGAATTCCTATGAATCAATAAGAAAAAGACAAATCTATTAAAAAATTTGTAACCAATAAAAACAATAAAAATTTCACAAAAGAGGAAATATTAATGGCTAACAAATACAAATAAGCTTTATGTCATTAGTAATCATGAAAATTAAAACTAAAATCTAATGAGATACATAAAAAAAATCCCAAAAAATCTACCAAAAACAACAACAAAAAAACCTTCCTTGAACTAAAAAGTACATTTAGCAAGTTGCAGGATACAATGTCAACACATAAAAAATAAATTATATTGAGAAATGGAATTTTTTAAAAGCAATAGTATTTACAACAGCTCCCCCAAAATAAAATAATTAGAGATAAATATAACAAAATGTGTACAGCCACTATATGCTAAAAACTACAAAACATTGATAAAAAGATGTCAAATAGCACCTTAATAATTGGAGAGACATACCATGTTCATGGATTAGAGGACTCAAAACAATAAGAATGTCAGTTCTGCTCAAGTTGACCTATAGATTTAATATAATAAAAATTCCAGTGTGTGTATATATTTATATACACACACACATACTGTAAATGTTAATATTTATAAGCTGATTCTAGAATGTATGTGAAAAGGCAACAGAACTTGGGAAGGGGATGAGTTGTCTCCTGAGATGGGCAGAAATGTGAGTCACCTGAACTGACAACTCTTTTGATTACCATAACTTTACAGAAAGTTTTAAAATATGGTAATACAATTCCTCCAAACCACAAAGTTACAGTTATCCTTGGGTCCACCTTCCCCATCACCCCAAATCTCCAGTGGTTTCACAGTCTAATAAGCTCTTCTTCTTTTTCAAAATTATTTTATTGCTTTATAAAAGATAAACCCCTGCATATCTACTATGAAATAGAAATAGAACATAATCATTATCTTTGGGGGCCTCTGTATACCCATTCCCAATCCTATAACTCTCTCTCCCTCAAGTGGGCCATTCTCTACAGGGGCTTAAGAGGGGGGGGTTCTGAAAGAATTTGGGAGTGGCAATAGGTTTAGATTGTGTACCTGTTGAATTTGAGGAGTTTGAGGGGCAGGCCCAGGACTGGGGTGAAGAGGTGAAGTGCATAAGGTGCAAAATCTAACGAGGCCATACAAGTGCAGGGTCAGCTCCTGCAGAGGAACGTGCAGGTAGAGACATCCAGTGAACAGGTGGATGTGTGGGGCTGAAAACCACAGAGACAAATGGGCTACAGGCGGGTTCCTGAGATCACCAGCCTGTGTGGTGCTTAAAACCATGGATTTAATGGGAGTGAGCAGAGGGAGAACTAAGGAGGGCTGCAATGACATCGTAAGGAGGCCCCAGGAAGGAGAGGAACTCAGAAAGTCAGAGAGAAACTGATAACAAAACCACCTGGCGCTCATGCCAACTCTCTCCCTCCAAGCCTCTAACTGGACATGCCATTTGCTGGATATTTAGGTCCTCCCCTGAGCTCACCAACATGGGTGGAAGCCCAGCCTGAAAACAAACAAAGACAGAGCCCACAGAGGCGGATAGGGAAAAGGGTTGACTTCTCCACCAAGAGTATAACAAATAGCTGGATGGAGTTGAGAGGTTGTTAAGCTGGAACCATATTGCCTACTGGTAATTGATTCCTGAGCATCAGATAAAATGACCTGGGGGCTCCAGACCAAATGCTTGTGGGTCCACCAGGTAGCACCGTCAGTGGGTAAAGGGAGCTGGGGAAGGAGAGTGCTATTCCACAGTGTAAGTGAGCAACAGGGAACATGCTGCAGGATGGCATAAGGTTGGAGGGTGGGGTGAGGAATGTGGTCCACTGCCGACTCTAGGTCCTTTTTAAAGAGATAGTCACAACTCATTCCAGCCTACTCTGGCCTGGGCAGGGTACACTGTGGCCAGAACCATGCATTTCTAAAGAAATGTCCCAAAACTGGATCTTTCATGTGAAATATCCACATGAATAAATGTTGGCAACTTGGCTGGGCATGGCGGCTCATGCCTATAATCCCAGTGCTTTAGGACAGTGGTCCCCAACCTTTTTGGCACCAGGGACCGGTTTCATGGAAGACAATTTTTCATGGGGTGGGGGGAAGTAGAGCTCAGACGATGATGCGAGCGAGGAGAAGTGGCTGTAAATGCAGATAAAGCTTCATTCGCTTGCCTACCACTCACCTCCTGCTGTGCGGTCTGGTTCCTAAGTTTCATGGAAGACAATTTTTCCACAGGGCAGGCAGGATGGGGGCAGAGGGGAGGCAGAGCTCTGCAGCCCAGTTCATAACAGGACATGGACAGGTACTGATCTGTGGCCCCGGGGTTGGAGATCACAGCTTTGGGAGGCTGAGGTGGGAGGATCGCTTGAGACCAGGAGTTCGAGACCAGCCTGGGAAATAGAGCAAGACTTCATCTCTAAAAAAAAGAAAAAAAAATGTTGTAAACTTACTCAGAATTGTTTAAAACTGTACGTACCGACACTGCCAGCCTTGGCTGAGAGTCCCTCAGTTCACGACCTCTGTGTTAACCCCTTGCATTTTTCTAACAATAGGGCCTGGCTTTACCGTGACTCAGAGGGGCCAGCCTTCCGTCCTCATTTCCCTCTTGGTCCACCCCTAAGTTCCCTTGAGCTTTTGTCCAGAGGCAGAAGGAAGAAGAGACGCCCTGCAAAGGGCAACGGGCCCCACGCAAGCAAATGAAGCTGCTGCTTTTATGCTTTTCTCCGACAGGTCTTTGGGTTCTGGGTCTGGATCCTGGTGGCTGCCACCCAGGTCGCAAGCCCGCTGCTGCAAGGATGGGTGATGTATGTCTCGCTCACCTCCTTCCTCATCTCCCTGATGCTCCTCTTGTCTTACCTGGTTGGATTTTATAAAAGATTCGAGTCCTGGAGAGTTCTGGTAAGAACCAGTGAGGTGGCTCCCCTAACCTGACGTCTTGGGTGGTGTGAGGACAACGGGCCCTTCTCGGCAGGGAGGGAGAACCAGAGAACAGGGATCAGGGACCGTTCCTGGGCGAGACCCACGGATCCAAGACTTTGGATTTTAGTATGTTTATTGTTAAGCCCAAATGAAAACCTTTCTTTGCAACAGTAAATCCTTCTTTATATTCCCCTCCACTGCCTTCCCTGTCGGGAATACATGCAATGCCCTTGTAATCAGCACATTCTGATGTGTTTCCCCGAAATTTTATTCATGGCAAAATCATTGCAGCAATATTGAAGAAAATGCTGGTAGGAAAAAAAAAATCACTCCAGTCTCAAGGTCCTGTCACAATCACGGTGATATTTAATAGGCTCTTTCTTCCATATTCCACATGAATTTTCTGCAAAGTGTATAAGCATTTTAATCACACTGAACAATTAATTTTGGATGTCGATGCTTTCATTTATTGTGACATCATTAATTTTTTTCATGCTGTCACATCGTCTTGATAACCATTTTAAAGTTTTCTGTATTAAACAATTTAAAACATATATCCCTCCTACTGTTTAGAAGGAAACATATATCCCTCCTACTGTTTAGAAGTCCAGAATATCATAGTATAGACCCTCATGTGTCCATAACACAGACTCCAGCATTATCAAGATTGTATCACACTCACTTCATCCATCTTTTTTTTTTCCCACTGGGGAAATTTAAAGCAAACCTCAGACATCAGACATCATGCTATTCCATTCCACACACTTCAGCATGTTTCCAAAAAATATGCAGACTCTCTGCCATTATTACCACACTTATCCAGAGTTAACAATAATTCTTCAGTGCATCTGAGACAGTATACAGGAGGCCCTCCTTATCCTCAGGGAATTCATTCCAAGATCTCCAGTTGGATGCCTGAAACTGCGAATAGTACCAAACACTAGATATACTATGCACAAATTTTTTTTCCTTTTTCTCAATTTCACGGATCAAAGATTCCTTCTTTCCATAGATCTTAGCAACCTCAATGTACAGTTTTTTTCTTTCACTAGTAAGTGGAGAACTTTCGCCTTCCCTTAAAGAAAGCACTGTATGGCTTCTCTGTGGTGTATTCAAATTGCCAACATCACTGCTTTTGCCCTGTGGGGCCATTACTAAGTCAAATAAGGGTGACTCAAGCCCAAGCACTTCTCTCTTTTTATTTCAGCATATTACGGGGGTACAAATGTTTAGGTTACATATATTGCCTTTGCCCCAACGGAGTCAGAGCTACAAGCGTGTCCATCCCCCAGATGGTGCGCACCACACCCATTAGCTGTGTATATACTCATCCACTCCTCCCCATTCCCACCTGCCCGACACCCAGTGAATGTTACCACTATATGTGCACTTAAATGTTGATCGATTAATACCAATTTGATGGTGAGTATATATGCTGCTTGTTTTTCCATTCTTGGGATACTTCACTTAGTAGAATGGGCTCCAGCTCTATCCAGGACAATACAAGAGGTGCTAGATCACCATTGTTCTTGTGACCGAGTGGAACTCCATGGTATGCATATACCACATTTCATTAGTGCCCATCAATACGTGAGTGGAGCCCAAGCACTTCTATCCCGCCACGGTTGATCTGATAACTGAGAAGGCTACTAAGCGACTAATGGGTGGGGAGCGAGGACAGCTCTGATCTCCTGGACAAAAGGAGGATTCACATCCTGGGCAGGATAGAGCAGGACAGTGAGATATTTCATCATGCCACTCAGAATGTGTGCAATTTAAAACTTACGAATAGTTTATTTCCAGAATATTCCATTCGACATTTTGGACCCCTGCTGATTACAGGTAACAGAAGATGTGGAAAGTGACACAGTTTCCCTGAGAGGCTCAAAAATGCAAGTCTGGAGTCAGACTGGCCTGACTCCACCAACTCCACCACGTGCTGGCCAAGTCTCAGTGCCCTAACCTGCAGACTGGGAATAGCAGCAGTAGCCGCCCTAAGAAATTAGCTGTGAAAATGAAGTGAGATAACGTGTGCGTGGTTAGGACAGTGCCTGGCACAGAGTAGGTCTTCATGAGGCCAACGGCTGGGAGCACAGTGTGGAGTTAATGGGGCCGGGGTTGAAGTCCTGGCTGAGCCATTTACCCCTGGCCTTACCCCTGAGCTTCCACTGCCTCACCTCGAGGCTGGTACTAAACAGTGCCCACCTCCCAGCGGACAGGATTAAATGGGATAAATGAGAAAAGGGCGTGGGCAGAGCATGCCACAGCACAAGCCCTCAGTAAGTGTTAGCTGCCATTGATATTATTATTGCTATTTATGAATCTGCTGTGGTTTGCCACATGGATATTTCATTAAAAACATGCAGAAAACAGCAAGAGTTAGGGGGTTGGGCCTGTCTATCATTCTTACTCTTCCCAGCTGTGTAGCCACAGAGGAAAGTGCTCACCTGAGTGACGGTGGCCGTGCGTGGCCTCTGCTCTGCATTTCCAGGACAGCCTGTACCACGGGACCACGGCCATCCTGTACTTGAGTGCTGCCGTCTTGCAAGCGAATGCCACGATCATTTCTGAGTCCCAGAACCTGAGCCACTACTACATCAACACGACAGCCTCGGTGAGTGGGCTGGGACCCCGACAGCCGCCGTCACTGGAGGGCATTCATTGCATGAGGCTTAATCCTGCCTGGTGTGTGCTGTAGGGGCGACCCTGCGCGTGGGGCTGAAGAAGGGCGTGTGTGTCCGTGTAAACACGTGTGCTCACGTCAGGCTCCCCTCCCGCCTTCTCTGCCCACCTCAGTCAGCCTTGCTCCCCCGTACACCCGACACACTGTCTCCAGAACAATTTTTTTTCCAAAACATAAATTGGAACATGTTGCTCTCTCATACTGAAAATCCTGTGATGGGTCTCATTGCCTGTGACTGAACTGTTCCAGTGTCCTTTTATGTCAGTGACAGAAGCCCCCCGGGGTGGTGTGGTGGCTGACAGACCCCAAGGCCAGGTGGTCCAGCAGCATGGAGGGGACCTTCCTGCACACCAGCCCTCCTCCCCTTGTGGGGTGTGCCCTCGAGTGGCAGGGAGCACAGATTCTGCTCTGCAGTGGCCTGACCTCCCTCCTTCATCCTACCTTAACAACTTCCTCTATCACCAAGGCTGAGTCCACGCCCACCCCCAGACCAGTCACTGTGGCCAGAAAGTCCTGTGTCAATCTGGCAGCTCCTGCAGGGATCATGTGGCCATGCCAGGAGGAAGGGATGGATGTGGGGTGCTATCCTGGAGTAAGAATGAGGTTCCAGGCAAGCACTATGACCCTCGGGGGTGGCCACAAGATATTTCAGCCGCCTTCCAGCCTGTCTGCCTCCCTTCCCTCCTCATCAAGCTAGTTTAGCTTCCTGAACTCACAACTCCAGAAACAGCCCACAGGCCCTCCTTGGCCCAGCCCGTCCCCGGTGTGGCCCCCTCCTGCTGCTGGCCCCTGGTCAGCCGCCCCAGCCACACTGGCCTCCTTGCGGCCCCGGCACACAGACACGCTGTCACCTGGGGCCTTCCCTGGTACCCACCCTCACTGTATTTCCTGTTCCCTGTTCCTGCCTCATTTTCCCCTGGTGCTTACCCCCTCTAACCTACACATGCCCTGCTTGTTTATCTTGCTGGTTTTCTGCCTCTTACCACTACAATGTAAGGACAGGGATTTTTGAGTGTCCTGTCCACTGTGATAGCCAGAGTCGTTCTAAGTATAGCAGGGGCTTAAGGGATACCTGTGGAATGAATGAATGAATGAATGAATGATAAGAGTGTGAGTGGGCAGTAGTAGGGCAGAGTGGGCTGGAGCAGTTGGTGGGCCTGGAAGCTGAGTTAAGGGTGACAGCCTCTATCCTGAGTAAAGAGGAGAGCCACCCTAGGTTTCAACACAGGACACCACGCTGGGGTTTTCCCCTTGGGGCAGATTAGGGGCGGCAGGGCAGGCAGGAATGGACAAGTGAGGCCACGAGAAGTGCTGGCAGGGGATGCTGGTGGCCGAGACGAAGGAGAGTGGGTGTCCCCAGAGCTGGGCAGGCAGTGAAACAGCAGGCTTTGGGGGGCTTTGGATGCAGCAGGCAGGCGGAAGGGAGTCAGAGGGGTCGCAGGTGTCTGGCTCGGGTAGCTGGATGAGATGAGGATCCGGGGATTCACTGAGCTTGTGAGGCTTGTTGGGCAACGTCAGGAGTTGAGAGCTTGAGGGGTGTCTGAGCATTTGCAGGAAGCTGATGAGTGGAACAGCAGGAGCCGGTGAAGCACAGAGGGGGCTGCAGGGAGAGCCCAGGGAAGGCTTGGAGGTGAGCCCCTGTGTGGTCAGGTGGTGGAGGACACATCGGCAGATAAGACAAAGACCTTGTGATCAGGGAGGACAGGACGATGGCCGTAGGGACACCCTAGGAAGGAGAGCTTCCAGGAGGACAATGTCATTGACCAGTGGTTGCTGCCCCCAGGCCAGGCAGGGGACCAAGGTAGGGTCAGCACCTGTGGCCTCTTGGGCTGCAGGGGCTGATGGCCCCAGGGGTGGGCAGGAGCCAGCTGTCCCTCACAGTCACTCTCCGCCTCCTTCCAGTTCTTCGCCTTCCTCACCACGCTGGTGTACATCCTCCACGCCTTCAGCATCTACTACCACTGACGCAGCGTGGCCACGCCAAGGGGGACGTGCCCTTCTGAAGCCCGGATTGTGGGCCCCTCAAAGCAGCTTTCAACATCTGCCTTCTCAGTGACGAACGGAAGATCCACGGAGACATCCGTGGGACTAACAGACCACCTTTGCAGGCTGAGTCTGAGCCATGATTCCACACTTTGGCATATTTGTTTGGACATTTTAATTCATTATGATAAATATGAAAAAACTATTATTTTCTTTTCCCTAGGAAAGCAACTGTCACTAGGAATTGTCTGACCCTGCTAGCTCTTCTAGAATACCCACATCGAAGCCCTTGCCATTTGAAGTCCCAGCCCCACTGTTGCCCTGTCTCTTTGGGGATTCTGCCTCAGCGGTGCGGTTCCCTATAGTAGCTTCAGGGGAATGTTCAGTCTGATTTTCTTAAACTGGAAAAGGTGCCGTCGAGGCCTTCAGATCCAATGCAGATGTGCAGACCTTGTTCCTGTTCCTCGGTTCTGCCTCTGCAGAGGCAGAGAAGAGGTCCACAGTCCCCCGGGGAAGTGGACAGGGACGCGCTATCCTGCCCACCTCCCTCCTCTTTCTCCTCCCCTTTGCTCCTAAGCATTGAGGTCCAAGGAAAGTCTGCATGAAACCAGCTTTGAGGGTAGATTTGTGGAGAACATAAGTGACTGACTCTACAAAATCATGATGCAGTAAGACCTGAGGGTGGGGTGGGGGAGGGGAGGGAAGGGCTTCTCCACCAGTCAGGCGACTCAGAGAACTGTGTGGCTGCAGCGCGCCCTGCTGGGGCTCCAGGACCCCACCGGCCAAGGACTAAAAGCCGCGTCGTCCCTCAGAAAAGACCCTCAGGTGAACGAAGCTGGGATGTCACATCCACAGATTCTCCTGCCACAACCACACGGGAGGAAAAGGCTGCTGCATGGCCTCAGGGGGCAGCGAAAGGACCCCTGTCCTCGTGGCTGTGCTCGTCTGCTCACACTCATGCCTCTTACATCTGCTTAGGTGCCACCCACCCGGTTCAAGGCCCTGGGGACCCGTGGTGCCGCTGGGTGGGGCCAGGGCCCTCAGCTGGGCTCGCAAGGACCTCGGAAGGCATTTGCACTTTTGGCCCATTCGTAAAGAAAAGGCCGGCTGTGCACAGAGAAATGTCAAATCAAGGTGCTTGGTTGGTTTCAGAGTAAATGCTTTTCAAAAGAGAGCTGTGCCTTCTGCTGACCCAGGCGCGTAGGCACGGCCCTGTAACTGCAGGTGCCATTGTCGCTTGGAATGAAATAAATTATGACATGAAAGGGGCTTATTTTAACTGAATCTGGGGCTTATAGTTTTGTATCAGCTGTTTTCCACTCCTGGGGAGGGGGGACTCCAGGAACCACAGAAAAGAACTGGCTTCACTGTTGTTTGCCGCTCACTTTCCAATTGCCTTGATGTCTTGGAAAGCTACCGTTTATCTTTCATTTTGTTGCCGGCAGCTGTCTGGGGTCATCACTGTTTAATATATACAAAGTAGCCACATGCAAATAAAAGTCATTTGTATGGTGAAACATCTTGAGTCGGTCGCCTTCGTCTTTTTAGCAGCTGGAACCAGCCTCCACTTCCTGGCTCCTGTCAACGGTTTCACCCAAAGCAACCTTGGAGCGTTCTGACAACTCATGGTCCCTGAGGGCAGAAGCCCAGCTCACTGGGCCTTGTCTCTAGGGCAGCAAGGAAGGGAGGTCAAGTTTGTCGCCAGGGCCTCGAGCTTGTGGTGTCATTTCTACTTCAGTAAGGACAGTTTGGGTGCAAGTCCCAGAAACTGAATTTAAGCAGCGTGGGCCAAGCTGGGGTGCACCAGCTGGGGTGGGAGAGGTGAAGAGCCTCGGCGGCAGCAGAGCTGACCCCGCAAGGCTCTCTGCCTCACCCCTGCCACACTTCTCTCCACCAGCTGCAAGGCCTGCCCAGGTCCCACGAAACACCAGCCCCCTGTGCCCTGTGCAGACACTGTGGACTCGGCTTCAAGCCCCTGGGCACCGCGTCTCTCAGCAGCTGTTGTAGTGCTGCCTAGAAGGGCAGCTCTCCTCTTGATCTGGGGGTCTCCCAGGCTCCTATCTTCTCGAGGGAAGACCTGAGGCTCCTGAGAGGCCCCCCAGGAGTGCACTGTGGCACAGCTTTTATTGGGTTTTCTCCTTTCCCTGCTCTGCACCTGCCTCCTTCCCACGGGGCTTCCCTGGGTCCAGCACCTGAGTCCTGTCTCAGGGTTGGCTTCCGGGGGAACTCAGACCAAGACAGCCCATGACCATCTCCTGAGGACCTCACGTGTGCTGGGCACTGGGGATGCAGTGTGTTGGGACACACGGTCCTGCAAGCCACACCCCAACACCCGACTGAGCAAGCCGGTAGCAAGTTTGCTTTGCAGCTTGGTCCAGGACAACCAGAGGCTCTGCTTTGGCCCCAAACTCGTCTGCAATCTTTAAAAGAGACAGAAAAAAACCAATAAAATGTTAAAATTTGAAAAACAAACATCCTAACCTCTGCGGTTGGCCAAAGCAGGACTGGCCACCCCTCCTCCCGCCCCAGAATCCATCACTGACCCTCCTGTTAGGAATCGGAAGGGAAGCACATCTCAGTAAAAAGTAGATGCTGGACTCAGAGAGTCACGGGCAAGCTCTGGTTCCACTGTGGGAGGGACTCTGAGGGAGCATTGCCAGTTCCTGCCCCAAATCTGCAGGGCTCAGATCCCAAGTTGTGCTGCTAGACCCAGTCAGAGGGCTCCGATCCTCCCTGGGACACTGGCAGGTGACAAGTCCCCTTGCCCTGAGCCTCTCTGTCCCTCCATCATCTCCAGTACTGCATACTCCTCCATCCAATCCTGACTCCAGACACAGCACCTGCCCGTCCCCTCCCACCACTTCCTGGGCTGGGGGAGGGTGTGGCGTTTCCATGGTGATGCTGGACCACCCCTGTGCAGAGGCTTCACCACCACAAACTTTCACCTGGTCCACAGCCCTGCAGTGGACCAGGGCTGCATTGTGTTGGGGCTAATCTCTGTGTGCAGGTGTGGAGCAGGATTGTAAACCCCTCTATCTCTTGTGCGGGTGTGTTTTATCAAAGACAGAATGTTGGAGTTAGTGGCAAAATACCTGGGGTGAGACAAGGCCCCACCCAGATGCCTCTTCTATTCTAACTTACCTGCCAGGGGCATCCAGGAAACGGGAAAGATATTGGTTTCTGCGCCCACATCTAGGGTCTCCATCCCCTGGAGGGCCACATGGCTCTGCCTGCCACCCTGCATCCAACTCACTGGTTCCACCTCCCTTTCTGAGTCCCAGGGACCCAGGTCCACCCTCATTCCACTCTATTCCTGCCACACCTTTTGGGGGATCCAAGCCAGGTGGGGCATTTCTAGCCCACCTGTCCCCTCCCTGCCCCCACAGAGCTCCACCTTGTTCCCCAGTCCTCTCTGCTTTGCCTCGCTCCTACCTGGCTCTCCCCAGCCCTGTTCCACTGTTCTAAGGTACTGCCTCCTGTGCTCACTCAGAAGCATCACATCTTCACCACACACATGAGGAAATGGTGCAATGTCACATCCAGAACACAGTGGTGCAACCAAGACTTAGATCAAAGCCTCTTAAATGCCAACCCAGTGTTTCTCCACATTTTCTTCCTTGTGTCAGCCCTTAGCCGTAAAGAGAGATTCCAAAACATGGGAAACAAAGAAATATGGCCCAGTTTATAGAAACATGCAAAACATCATCCCAGGAATGTTAACTGTCCCTGAAGCATGCTATCTTTCCACTTTCCTGTTAGCTCTGGGTTGGTAAATTAAACATGTGGTTTTAGCCTCTACTACTTCTATGACACCCATTTCTGCCTCTTCCTTTGTTAACACAGTATTGCACCCGGAGCCCCGTGCAGTGAGGGCTTAATTCTGGCCATTGGGAGGTCTGTTTCCGGGGTGGCGTGGAGCAGGAGGTCTGGGAAATCTTTTGCTTTCCTGATAAAGGGTCAGACATAACTGGCCATCTTAGACTGACTTTCTGGGGACAGACTCTGAGACTGGGAGCTGTGTGCATACAGGAAGTTTACTGGGGAGGGCTCTTGGGAGATGCACATGGCACAGGTAAGGGAGGCGGGATGGGGCAGAGGGTGTTCCAAGAATTGGAGAATTGGTTGGTGTAAGAAGTGAAGTATTAAGATCAGTAGCAAGGAGGACATGTGGCTTACGTTGCAGAGACGCATTCTCACTTGTAGGAGGAAGGCAGCACAGGGAATGACTCTCTCAGGGCCAATTCCACCAAGTCTCCGGACCCAGCCTCGAATTTGGGCATCAGGGAGAGCAGGAAAGAGAGTGTGAAGGAAGCTGTTTCTGCTTCTTTCTGGAAAAGTAGACTTGCCAACTCTGGAAAGTTATGTCCTTGCTGCAGGACTCAAATTTTTGTTCATAAATTGGAATGCATGGGGATCCCTACACCATTATGTCACAGTGCAGTTACGTCAAGGTGGGTTATGCCACCTTGCCAAGGGGTTATGCCAAGTTTAGATTACACCAAGGTGCAGTTAGATTAGGTATAATTACAACAAGGTGTAGCAATGTCAAGGTGCGTTTACTGGCCGGGCACGGTGGCTCACGCCTATAATCCTAGCGCTCTGGGAGGCCAAGGCGGGTGGATCGTTTGAGCTCAGGAGTTCGAGACCAGCCTGAGCAAGAGAGAGACTCCGTCTCTACCAAAAATAGAAAAATTAGCCGGGCGTGGTGGCGCATGCCTGTAGTCCCAGCTACTCCAGAGGCTGAGGCAGAAGGATCACTTGAGCCCAGGAGTTTGAGGTTGCTGTGAGCTAGGCTGACACCAGGGCACTCTATCCGGGGCAACAGTGTGAGATTCTGTCTCAGAAAAAAAAGGTATGTTTACACAAAGGTTTACATACGGCAAGGGATAGTTATGTCAAGATGCCATTAGGTGAAGATGTAGCCATGTCAAGGTGGGTGCTATGCACTGAATTTTGTCCCACCCCTAAACTTTGTATGTTGAAGCCCTATCTCCCAATGGAACTGTATTTGCAGATAGGGTCTTTAGGAGATAATTAAGGGTAAATGAGATCATAGGGATGAGGCCCTAATCCAATAGCGCTGGTGCCCTTATAAGAACAGGAAGAGACACAAGAGCTCACTCTCCGCTGTGTGGGGATCCGGTGACAAGGCAGTCATCTGCAAGCCAAGAAGAGAGCCCTCACCAGGAATCGAACTGGCTGGCGCCTTGATCTTGGACTTCCAGCCTGCAGAACTGTGAGATACAAATTTCTGTTGTTTAAGCCACTCTGTCGGTGGTATTTTATTACGGCGACCCTAGCTGACTAAGATGGGGCTACACCAAGGTGCATTTGAGAGGTGCATGTAGAAGTGTGCCCCAAGTAGGTTTGGGGGCCTAGGAAGCATTAGCATTGTTGGCATGCATCCTGAAACCTGGCAGGAACCTACAAGGTAACATCCCTTCGGCCACGAGAGAAAATAGTCCCGCTGTCATTAGAATCATGGAACTATTTCTCCCTGCAGAGTTGAGTCTTTTCGAAGGAAAATAATTTGAGAGCCGGATTAAGGTGAGAACCTGGTTGAAAGAGCTCGGTTCAGTTACCCGAGTGTTCCACTGGGTGGCGCTGGAGGGTGCAGCCTGCGGGCGACTGCAGGTGGCCAGAGCTGGGAGTGGCGGGGCCTGGGGGATCTTAGCAGGGGAGACTGCTAAGATGTGTGGGTAGCACAGCCGCGTCAGGCACTGGGTGCCCGCTTTCCTGGGACGGAGGCGTGGGCCCTAGCTCAGCTGAGAGTTCATGGAGGGTGAGGGAAGGGACACGAGGTGAGACTCAGGATGCGCCAGGCATGGACACCTGCTCCCTACACCCACAGCCCCCTTCCCCCACCACAGCCCCGGGCGCCGCTCCTCACCCACCTTTTGGCTCAGAGAGGTGAGCAGCCAGCCCACGGCGCACAAAGTGGGTGACTGCTGGGGCCACACTCACGCCTAGGTCTGACGGCCGGAAGCCCCCAGGGCCTGTACTGCTGAGGGGAAGATTATATGGGCTTCCCTCCTGCCCAAGTGCAGTCACAACAGACTGCTTGGCCCGAGGCGTCTGTGTTTTCAGTGCTGAAATAGGCCAGTATTCTCCGCGGCCCCAGGTAGAAACACTTCTGTGGCTGAAACTAGCCACCTTCATAAGCATCTCGCCTGGTACAGCTTGAGGGAAACGCCTTTTATTTCATGAGTAGAGTTGAAATAATGCTCTAGAAACAAATTCACACTAAAATGTGAATGGTGGATACAGGCCATTCCTTCCTTTGGCAAATATTTATTGAGAGGCAACTGGACAGGAGTCAGAGGCTCTGTCCTGAGCAATTTGCTCACCTTCTTCCCCTTCTGGTATGAGAATTGAATAAGAAAATGCAGACCCAGGGCCTGGCACAGAGTAGAACCACCTTCTCAACCTTTTTCACTTCATGGAACTTGTAGAAAATGGTATGATTTTTTTGTACATTGGGATAAACTGGGGTAGCTATATGGGGCTTAGTGAAAAAATTCTTCCCATTAAATTTCAATATACATTTGATTTTAAATTTATTTAATACAAATTTAATTAGAGGAGGTATTAAAGGTAGAATTGATATGAGACATCAAAATAAAAGTCTTTTTTAAAAACTTAATGAGAAACGTGGATTTGCATTTATGGGCATACTTATTTTGTATCAGTGTGTTTGCTTGAACTGGTTACAATGACTGATCAAGACCTTTAGATTATTCTTTAGGTGAGTCAGCGGAACTGCCCACAAGATCTGCTGGCAACTGGAGCAGCAACTGCCCTTCCCAGCAGGCACACACATGCCAGTCTCAGAGAGATTGTACATGAGTTCAGAAATGCTTAGGTATTAGTATCTGGGTGCTAAGGAATCTGCACATTTGGAATGTTACGCAGGTAATGTGTTAGAGATTTGGGGCTCATACTGCCGCTGTGTATTTGCATAATTGCTTTACACTTGTGGTTTTAGGTTGAAATCTAAGTTCATAAAACAATGTTGGAATATTTAAGAGATTATAAAGTTCATCATATTTCGAATTCAACTTATTAGATATAGAGAATCATTTAAGAGATTCACTTGTCATTTAAGACATACTTTAAAAAGAAAATGAGTATATTAAATGTATAAAGGCAGTTTAGAATGTTGGAGCTGTTTCCTTAAATAAGTTTGCAATTGAAACCAAATGTTAATCAAGGGCCCATTAAAAGTGGTTGCTGATACATTACAGGTTGCTTGCCAAAAAAAGAAAAAAAAGTGATCACTGGCTAGACATTGGCAATGAACAATCCAAAAATAAAATTAAGAAAATAATTCCTGTAAGTAGTATCAAAAAGAATGAAATACTTAGAAATAAAGTTAACAAAAAAGTGTAAGATTTGTACATTGAAAACCACAAAACATTGTTGAAAGAAATTTAAAAACTTCCAAATAGATGGAAAGAAATCCATGTTTATGGACTGGAAGACCTAATATTAAAAAGATTTATTTCCTTCAAATTATCTACAGATTAATACAATCTCTTTCAGAATTCCCTTAGCAATTTTTAGAGAAATTGATAAACTGACCCATATGGAATTCATATGGAAATGCAAAGGACCTACAATAGCCAAACAATCTTGAAAAAGAAGGACAAAGTTAGAATTCTCACACTTCCTAATTTCAAAACTTAGTACAAAGCTACCTACAGTTATACAAGTACTAGCAAAAGTGTAAACATATAGAGCAACGGAATAGAATTAAGGGTCTAGGAAATAACCCTCACATTCACAGTCAACTGATTTTTGACAAGAGGACACAGACAATTCTAAGGAGAAAGAATAATCTTTTCAACAAATGGTGCTGGGATAACTGGCCATCTACATGCAAAAGAATGAAGATGAGCCCTACTTCACACCGGATACAAAAATTAATTCAAAATGGATAAAAGGCTTTAAAATTAGAGTTAAAACTACTGAAGTCTTAGAAGAAAACATAGGAGTAAATGTTTGTGACCTTGGATTAGGCAATGGTTTCTTAGCTATGACACTAAAAGCACAAGCAACAAAAGAAAAAAATAAACGGGACCTCATCAAAATTAAAAATTTTTGTGCTTCAAGGACATCATCAAGAAAGTGAAATGACAACTCATGATATGGGAGAAAGTATTTGCAAATCATATATCTGATGAAGGACTTGTATTAATATCCACAATATATAAAGAATTCTTACAACTCAATAATAAAAAGACAAAAATCCGATTAAAAAGTAGGCAAAGGATCAGAATGGGAAAAAATATACAAATGGCCAATAACCACATTCAAAAATGTTCTAATTCGTTTACCAGGAGGGAAATGCAAATTAAAACCACAAATAGATATCACACACACCTGTCAGAATGGCTAAATTAAAAAATAATGACAACACCACATGCTGGCAAGGATGTGAAAAAACTGGATCACTTACACATTGTTGGTGGGAATGTAAAATGGCATAGCTCTCTGTAAAACTAAGCATACAACTACCATGTGACCCAGCAATCGCACTCCCAGAGAAATGAAAGCTTACAGTCACACAAGAACTGGTACACAAATGTTCATAGCAGCTTTATTCATAACCGCCCCAAACTGGAAACAACCCCAATGTCCTTCAACAGGTGACTGGTTAAACGCACTGTAGTATGCCCATGCCACGGAATAATACTCAGCAACAGAAGGAATGAACTATTGATACATACAACTTGAGGATATCTCCAGAGAATTATACTGGGTTTCAGAATCCAATTCCAAAATGTTACAGCCCACATGAGTCCATTTAAATAATATTCTTGAAGTGACAAAATTTGGAAATGGAAAATGGGCCAGGGGTTAGAGGGGGGGAGGGGCAGCACAGGGTCCCTGTGGGAAAGGAGATTTTCTGCATCTTGACTATGGTGGTGGATATGTAAATCTGTTCTGCACGTGTGATAAAATTGTATAGAACACACACACATGCACACGCACACACAAACGGGTACTAGTAAAACTAGTAAAAATGAGAAAACGTGAGCAAATCAGTAGAGTGTATCAGTGTCAATTCCTGGTTGTGATATTGTGCTGTAGTTTTGCAAGATGTTTTTAGGGAAGGAAACTGGACAAAGGGGATCTCTGTATTATTTCTTACAACTGCATTTGAGTCTACAGTGATCTCCAAATAGAAAGGGAGTTTTTTTGTTTGTTTGCTTAATAAAAGTGCTTTGGAGCAGGAGGGACGAAGCCTGGGATCTGGCCATGGTCACTGTGTAACCCTGAACGGGTCACTTTTCCTTGCTGCTTCTGTTTCACTTTTGTTTCTTTACCTGGAAGATAGAAGTTTAAATGTCCCAAAGGTGTCCTTCAGTGCAGACAGCCTGGAGTCGGAGACTGTTGTGTGGGTGTGGCCTGAGGCCACAGGTGAGAGGCTGCTCCTCAGATATACAGAGCACACATGCCTCCAGGCATGCCCTGTCCCCTGAGGGACCTCAGTGCCAGGCACAGCACAGGACACAGGACATTAGGTACCAGAGACCAAGAGTCCTGGTCTGAGGGTGTCACTTTCTGCTGCAGGCTGGGGCCAAACTGGCCTTATGCCAGATGTTCCAATTATGATCCTACACTTGCTCCCTCTGGGAGGCAGAGAACATAGCCAGGAGCAAAATGCACGTGAGCCAGGCAGGAGCTGCAGAGCAGGGTGGGAGGAAGATGTGACATCTACGGAGTAAGCCAGGCTGAGATCCGAAAGAGCTTGGCCAACTGCATTGGCCAGAGTCCAGTGTAGAAAACTGAAACCATGTTAGGTATTTCACAGAGAGGGATTTAATTCAGGGACCTGGTTACAAATGGTTTGAAGGGCTACAGGAGCAAATAGGGGAACGAGCGGGACACAACATAGGAGGTCAGACGGCCGAGCCCAGCAGGGCCTGACTACTGGGACAGATGCCCTGGGAGCCACCCAAGACTCTGGAGCCCTGAGCCACCTGCTGCAGCCAGTAGCCCCATCGGAAGCAGAGAGAGAGCAATGGCTCTTCCCTCCAGCCACCTTCCAATAGCCTGCCAGAGCCCACCACTGGCCAAATGCAAGGAAACCTAGTGGCAGGGCGCCTGGGAAATGAGGCAGAGCAGGGCAGAGCAGGGCAGGCAAGTTTGACAAGTTTCACTCTCCAAATACACCGCATCCTGTTTATACATGAGTGTGAGCACAGACGTGTGCACACAAACGCCTGAGATTTATGTCATTCTGGCTGTATATGTTTTTGAAAACATTCACATTCTTATTTTATTTGACTCCAGGGAGTTATTGGTTTTTCTGGGGAAAAAATCTCATTATAGAAATAAGTTGTAGAAATGTTAAAGATATTTTAGAAAATTCCGAGACTCACAAAGTGAAAATAGAAATCACTTGGAATGCTCCTCTACCCCAGGAAGACCAATGTGAACATCCTGGGCTGGCGTGCCCTTCCTGGCTGTATTTGTAAATGTGACGGGTGGCAATGGGGTCTTGGCAACTCCATGGAGAGGAGGATGTGCCAAAGGATCCCAGTGCTGAAGTTCAGGCCACACAGGACTTTCGGAGGGGGTGTTCTGCCACTGCTATTAGTCCATCGCCCACACTGATGATGGAGGTGGGGCCCACGCCAAATGAAGGGCGTGTCAAGAGTAGCTCAGAGCACTTGGCTGGATCCCTGGGCTAGGGGGACAGGGGTTGGGGCCGGGTGGGCACCAGGGCCCAGTCCCAGATGTGTACCTGGAAGATCTTAGAACAAGAGCTGCCACCCAAGCTGCCTCTACAGCAGAGGAGGAGGGAGTGGGGACGGGAGTCGGCAGCAGCGTCAGCCCCACGAATTGGCATCTCCAAGGGGCCTGGGAGGCCTGGACAAGCAAGGCGACCCTTCACCCAGGGGAACCCCGGGTGGATGGACAGCCAGTAGCCCAGAGCTGAGCAACAAACAGCCAGCAAGGAAGAGCCCCATCAAGGAACCACAGCACAAAAGCAGCAGGCAGGAGAGAGTGCGCCTGCCCAGGGCACTACGGGGGCAGGGTAACTTCAGTGAGCACCAGTGACCTAGGGTTTCGCCCTTTTCCTTTAATTGTTCTGCCCACTGGTGCTGGGCAGAGGAAGAGGGGCGGGGCCAAAAGTATAGCTATTGAATGGAAGAAAAGCCCCCTCCCCCAAGCTGCCCCTTCTAATGAAAGGTTTCCAAGCCTGGGCTGGGAACAGAGACACTTTGGATTGGATAAAAGAGCACAGCTTTGGTTTCAGACTGAACTGGAGTTTCTAATACCCAAAAAACAAAGTCATTCTTTAATAACTGAGAACTTACTTAAGATGAAGCAGATCAGGCCAGGAGGGTGGCTCACGCCTGTCATTCCAGCACTCTGGGAGGCCCAGGTGAGAGGATCACTTGAGTGCAGGAGTTCAAGACCAGCCTGGGCAACATGGTGAGACCTCCATCTCTACAAAAAATAAAAAAAATTAGCCGACCATCGTGGTATGCACTTGTAGTCCCACCTACTCAGGAGGCTGAGGCAGGAGAATCACTTGAGCCCAGGAGTTTGAGGTTGCTGTGAGCTGTGATTGTACCACTCCACTCCAACCTGGGTGGCAGAGGGAGACCTTGTCTCTAAAAATAAAAAAGAGGAAGTAGATTAATTGCATCCTTCTCTCTCCCCTAGGGCATGGCTCCTGGCTCCCAAAAAGCTCTTTCTAATGTCTACATTTCAGCCTTTCATCTTTTTTTTTTATTTTTTTTTTATTC
>VBSM01002608.1:103176105-103214527 GCA_008086735.1 Cheirogaleus medius | reverse complement strand
CTTGGCTGTGCAGAAGCTTTTTAATTTGATCAGATCCCATTTGTTTATTTTTTCAGCTTTTCATCTTTTGATATGAGTGAGCTTTTAGGAGGCTTGTGACAAATTTTCACCTTCTCTTCCATTAAAATTCTGCATGTGGTTGCCCTGGGAGACAAACACAACCGCAAATCTCTCTGGGAATGTGGTTTATTTGACAGGGAAGTCTATGCTAAAGGTGAGGAAAGCCAGAAGCACAGCAGATTTAGGGGTTCCCATGACAGCCACTCCCCCCGTCCCAGCCTGGCAAAATCTTCCTTGTAAGTGTGTCCTAGATCAGGGCTGCTTCGCACCATCTCCGAAGGCCTTTTCTGGGTCTCATCAACCAGCAGACACGCGGGCATGGATGTCACAGTGCTGCGATCACGCACGTAAAGATGACTGCCCTCACGGCAGGCGCCCTGGTCTCTGTCCTAGAACATTTTCATTCTGGCGGTTGTGCGCCTGCCGGGTAATGTCTGCAGTGTTCCCAGATGGTCAGGTTGAAAACCAGGCTTCTCAACTGCTAGTCCTTTGCACTTGGCCCCTCCTCCTTCAACACGGTAGGGGTCTAGCCCTTCCCAAGACGAAAGACTCTGGGAGACAATAGACTCTGTCTCTGGTTGTCCCCACTGAACTGCATGAACTACACATATGCAAAGCAAAATGGTTCACTGCCTTTCATATTTATTTATTTACAGCGTATATGTGAGCATCTTCCCATGTTATTGTAGTTACACACTGTAGTTGTTTCCCCATAACGGATCCCAGAATCCCTGCAAGGCAGGTAAGATGAAAACCCTTCCCAACTTGGCTTGAGGTCACCTGTTTCTGTTACAGACCCTTAAAGAGTCATGTGGCACCTTGAGAGGGAAGCAGGCTCCCTCCCTGGCCAGTAGCCAGCGAAAAGCCCTGGGTGCCCTGCTCTCCATGGGTGCAGCCTGTGTCCTGACTGCTGCCTCGCAGAGGACTGCCAACCCCCCAGGTCCCTGGTCACCATCGTGGTGGCTCCCAGCCTTCCCTCTGCACTGCCCACCCCACTCCTCCCTGTCTCTGAGTCCCCACGGCACAGGAAGGTTTAGGATGAAGTGGAGAATTATTTGAAAATTAACCAAACCCAAAATTATAATTTTTCCTGTAAATTTGAACACAGTTCACAAATTTTCTAGATTTAATTTATTAGATTTGTAAGAGTTATTTAAATATTTGGGAAGATTTTCTATAAGCCAAATAATTAGGATACCTAAAATAAAAATAAAAGCTATTACATTTACAAATACAATTTTAAAGGCTTAAGGGAATTTAATTATTAAGAAATTAAAATGCCCTTAAAACGATTGCTAAAAATGTAAGATAAAATGTGTAAGATTTGAAATTTTGTTGGCTAAAACTAACGCTTAGGTAAAAACTAGGTTTTTGAATTTATGAGTTTAATGAATGGGATATTAAAATTGTAAAGTAACCTCTGGTTAACCTTTCCTGCACCAAAAACCTCCTTCAAGGACAGCAAAAGATGCCAAGGAGGAGGCTTCCCTCAAAGGGAGCCAGAGGGATCCTGACACCCAGAGAAGTAGAATAAAAGAATGAAAAGAGTGAGCATGATTAAAACAGGGAAAGTCTGGTCAAGTAAATACATGTTTATCACTAGGGGGTCATAATTTTTATTTATTGCCCCAAATTTGCATTATCTGGGCAATAATTTCAAGATGTATTGTGCATCCTATTATTTAATAAATCTACTCTTCAGTTGTTTGTAAAGTTTCCAGTGGGTGCTGTCAAGCCTCTGCTTCCAGGACTCCCAGGTCCCTTCCATAGCCCCAGGAGGGAGCCCTGACAATTGGTGTGTTCACAAAGTTATGTTTTGGGTAAATTTTACAAACTTTGAGTATATAAATAACTATTTTAAAATTTAAATTACTGAGACCCAGAGGCAACTTAGCTGGCTTGGGACAAAATAGAGCACTGTGGTTAAGATTGAGGACTCTGGAGCCCAAAAGAACCAGGTACAAATCCCAGCTCTATCATTTTCTAGCTGTGTGGTTCTAGGTGAGTTATTTCATCTCTCTGTGCCTCTGTTTCCTTATCCTTATAATGGGCGCATTCCAGCATTACTTCCCTGATAGAGCTGATGTGAGCTAATCTATGTCAAGACTTAGCCCAGGGGCTACTGCACAGAAAACACAGCAGCACTTAGTGGTGTTGCTGCTGCTTTCCAGCTAAAATCAAAGAGTGTGGGTTCTCACTTTGTGTATTAGTCAACGCTGACTGCCAGAACAAAATACCAAGGACTGGGCAGCTTAAACAACTGACATTTATTTCTCATGGTTCTGGAGGGTACCAAGTCCAAGATCAAGATGACAACAGATTTGCTTCCAGGTGAGGACTCTTTTCCTGACTTGCAGGCAGCCACCTTCTCACTGTGTCCTCACATGGTAGAGAGAAAGGGAGCTTGGTCTCTTCTTAAAAGGGCACTAATTCCATCCTGACAGCCCCATCCTCATGACCTTATCTAAACTTAATTACCTCCCAAAAGCCACACCTCCAAATACCAGCACTCTGGGGGTTAGGGCTTCCACGTATGCATTTGGGAGAGCACAATTCAGTCAGTCCATAGCACCTTGATAGCTGAAGGGCTTGTGGAAGACAATCGTGGGGTGATGGTGCCGGGCAAGGCATGAAGAAGAGAGAGCAGAAGCACGTACAGAAGGCTGCCCAGGCCACGGGAGGGCGTCCTCCATTTAGGAAATAGTCCTCTGTGAATCCACACAGCTGTATTTGGCTCCCACTGGAGGCGAAGCTGTGTCCCAAATGAATGTCTCTGACCTGTGTTCTGAGGCGCCCACTGGCCAGAAGCTTATGGAGGGGCTCACAGGAGAAGCAGGTTTAGAGGGGTGGAGCAAAGGGGTGGTCCTGGCCAGGGCTCGTGAAAGGCGCAGGGTAGGAATACAGGCTGGGGCGGGTTACACGGAGAGAGGAGCCAGGGGAAGCCCTTCCCCGATCATAACTAATGCTGGGTTGTCCCTTCTTAGCCACTCATAGGACGTGTTCAGGATAGGAAGGGCTCCTTTAACCCCCAACAAGCCCCTGGGGAAGTGCCACCAGGATGCCTGCTTCACGCATGAGCAGCCTGGGGCTTTGGGTGTGACAGCTTCCAGGTGACAGAGATGGACTGGAGCTCATGCTATGGGACCCAGCACCTCACAGGGGCCACTGAGGGCCCATTCTTCAGACCCCTGCTATTCCTGCCCTCTAAATGCCCCTCCACCCGCCGCCAGGAGGCCACGGGAACAGGCTTCCCACCCAGTGCTGTCGGAGCCTGCGGCGATGCAAGGCCGGGGCCCAGCTCTCCCTCCTCCCCAGTCAGTCAGCCCTGCTGCAGGCTTGCTGAGCCCCTGCTGGGGCCAGAGGGCCAGAGGCACCTAGTCGCCAGCAACCCAGCCCAGTGCAGGCCGGCGGTAGCCTGCCCTGTTCCAGCGGCAGAGTAATAAAAGCCCAGATTACATTCCAGGGTTTCTCCCAGGCTATAAAACCTGGAGCCCGCTGGCAGCCCCACCCCGTGTGTACCCTGCTGCCCACATACCTCCAGCTCCAGCACTTGGGGGCCGTGAGCACGAGAGGCCTTCTATGCCTTGGGCCCTGCAGTGGGGGATATGAAATGATGGGGTCGTCTGTGACTTTCTCAAAGACCTTAGGCTTGACTCCGGGATGCCATCAGCAGCTGCGTCTTCTCCTTTTCCTCCAGCCAATGGCGGTTGATTTGAACAGAGGCTGTCTGACCAGGAGGTGGGTCACACAGAGGGGCTGGCATCAGCGGTCAAGGGCTGCTCTGTGCCAGGCACCAGATGCCTCCTTCTCAACTCTTGTAACCCCATTTTACAGATTAGGGGACTGAGGCTCCAGGATGAGGTAATACCCTAGGCTGCCACCGAGGCAACTACCCAGGGCATTGGACACCCAGGATGGTGGCCAGAAGGAAAAGCAGGCTCTGCATTCCAGCACGGACCTGGGCTCAAATCAGGCTCCCCTGTTTCTTTGCTGTGTGGGCTTAGGGAAGTCACAGAGCCTCTTTGGGCATCACTTTCTTTGTTTATAAGGATGGCTGTGAGGTTTAGAGATCACGGGCAAAAGGCCCTTGACACTTATTACATGCTCAATAAATGGCCACTTCTATCCTTTAATCCTCAGAAGGGCAGGTGGGGCTCAGAGGACAGAAGCATCCATCAGATGGCTCCAGACACCAACTGGAAACCTGGCAAAGAGCTCCTCATACCAGCAACCTTGCATGTAAGTCACAGGTTGCAAGGAAAAGCCCCCAAGCCCCAGCCAGCCACAGATGAGTGGGACAGGCTGCCATCCCTTACAGGGGCTCCCCTATCTTCCAGGTGCAGTGGCCCCTGGTGGCTCAGGTCATGGGTACTAACCAGCACCTTGGCCTTTTGGTGATGCAGGAAAGTGACTCCCGATGCTGGCAGCCACTTGAAGTCCAAGTGGGCCCTTGGCTTCATGCAAGAAAGAATTCAGGAGCAACCCAACAAAATTAAGTAAAAGCAAGATTTATTCAGAAACTATAGAAGTTAGAAAGTCTACTCCCCAGACGGAGTAGAGGCTGGCACTCCCTGCAGGAGAGAACTGCCCCTTGGCTCCTGTTGCCTTTCTATTTAAGCAACCGGCGAAACAAGGGGAGGAATACTCACGGGGGCGGTGTTCCTCACCATCTTGGTTCTAACCAGCTGGAACTTGCCCTGCTTCCATCCTGTTTTGATCAGGGCAGTTAGAAACTTTGTTTGAGACCTCCTGGCTCAGTAAGGCAATGCTGCAGCAATGCCCAAAGCAGTACCTGCCAGTTCCCTATCTCCAGGGTGGTCAGCGCTTAGACAATTCCTCGGGTTTTCAGGTCATTAGTGACAACAGCAGAGGGGACGGACGTTCCCCAACCCACTCACAGCTTCCTCTTGTCTGGCTACCAATTAAGGGTCCTTGACTCTGACCTCCCCTGCAACTGGAGTGGCCCACGACCGCCTCAGCCCTGCTGACCTCTGGTCCTGTCAGAGGTGGGACGTCCCTCCTGAGAGGACCACGCCCTGGCTCTCTGGGGCTGGCCAGCGCCTTGGTGGACTGCTCTCCCCAGTACTCTCTGATGAGACAATGGGGCTTGTACTTTTTGTATCGAACGCACCTGAGACATGCAGAGAGACACTCACAGACAGAGGGACCCCTGCTCTGTGCTCCTTGGCGCCGTGGGGCGAGGGCCCCCGATGTGCACAGCATCATGCAGTGCGAGCAGTGGCCCAGGCTGCGTCTGCGTCAAGGACCGTAATCCCAGCCCGAGTGGCCTAAACAGAACTTGCTGCCCTATCTCACATAACGGAAAGGCTGGAGGCACAGCACACCCAGGGCTGATTGATTCAGCAGCTCAACCCTAGTCAAGACCTGAATCTGCCTCTCTGTCCTTTCCATGGGTTTTCTCTCACTGTCTCGGGAAGGCTGCCACAGCTCTGAGTATCACATCTTCACACAGTAAAGCCCAAAGACATAAAAAAAAAAAGCCACATTCCAAGAGCACCCTCTGTGGTATAAGGCCTAAAACCAATATTAATATTATGTGCCGCCTTGACATCGGGTGAAATCAGGAGGGCCTCGAATGGCCTGACCACAAGTTCCCCTCCCCCACCGCCACCCTCCCTATCAAGGGGCAGGCACAGTTCCTGCTCATAGTGGGCTCAGTTCCCTGCCAGCCCACAGAATTATTCAAACAAGCCAATCCCGTAGTCAGGCGGGAATCAGAGGGCACCTCCCCTCTTACTGCAAAGCCTCCCCAGCCCCTGCTGGCCCTGAGTCCTCCTCTCCCAAGCTGTGAGTATATGTGATTGATAAACTGTTGTCCATCTCGTCTGTCCAGTGTGTCCATGTCGTGTGTTGGGCCATCCCCACGACCCTGGGGCGAGAACCTGTCCCTCATTGTCCGGGTGAGTGGGAGGCAATTAGCCGACCGAGGCAGCCCTCTCCCACCAGAGCACAAGCTCCATGGGGAAGGGCCTTTGTTCTGCTCAGTGCAAACTTCCCTGCACCCACCATGGTGCCTAGCAAAGAGTAGGTGCTCATGGAAGTGGAATAAATGCATGAATGAAAACCGAACAAATGCATTCTGTCATCGACTAGGGCTGTGATGCATGCCTGTGCCTGAACTAACACCAGCAGGGGGCATAGCGTCGCCAGGATTCACCTGGACCAGGCATTTCGTCTGCTGTGTGGGACTGAGCAGGTCCCAGGGGTGCTGAGCTGTTGCTTTCCCAGGCCTGGAGGCCTGAGGCCCCTGTTACCTGCACCTGTTGTAATATAATTTTAAAAAATAACATTGTCTTGATACAGTTTTGAGTCTCTGGTTAGAGGCCAGTTAGTTTGCTTTCTTGAGCAGTTAAGTCCATGCCCCAACCACTTCTTCTATGGGGCTGTCACCGCGAGAGTCCCTCTAGCCCACTATACACCAGCCCTAATTGCCTGAGGTCAAGTGTGGGACTGCTAGGGACAGCGCCTCTCCTCCTGAGCCTGTGAAATTATTTCAATTAATCAATTCACAGGGAGCCCATGAAACCCAGCTAAGCCCACCCCACTGAGCCATACACAAGCTACCCTGGCAGCTCCAGTGTGCTGGCACGCTGTCCCAGGGTGCAACTCCCTGCGTGGCCCTGCCTGGCAGCCTGCTCCCCTCTGGCTCTGTAAGTAACAAAGAGTTTTCTGCCATTCATCTCTCTGAGTGTCTTTGTGTTGTGTTCCCCATCAAAAGAACCTTTAAATCTTATAAAATAATCGGTGCTATGAGCAGGATGGCATGGCTGTGGCCACTGACTCTTGCACAGCTTGTGTGGGGACTGCTCTTGGCCTACCAGTTGGTTCCAGACCACTGCGAGCAGGGCAGGGAACAGAACTTGAACTTGCACTTGAACTTGCACATGAGCTTTGCTGCCTACTGCTGTGTCTGCCAGCAATTGCCACGTCTCTCCCTGCCCAAATTTCCTCAGCACCGGAATATTCGAACTGAACAGTGTTAATGGGCTGAACTCCAGCCTAGACACCAGCCCAGGTGGGGACCCACCTTAGGGCAAGAGGCATGCTGGGTCGCTGGAGTGGCATTTCCCAGGCAAGGCATTCAGTGTGTTTCTGGCCACAGCCTGTGTTTCGGGGAGACCTGTTCTGCGGGCTCATCATTTCTTCAGCATGAATCAGTGTTTCTCTATTATTATTTGGGGCAGAACCCTGGTTTATCTGTGTCTTTTGAGCCACTCCTATGGAGGAAGGTGTTTGGGCCCCCCCCAGAGGGAAGAAATGACACCTGGCCTCATTGTCGCTGCTCAGGTGGAGTAGCTGCCTGCCTGTCTCCTTTGCTGCTGCGTCCCTTGCTACTGTCCCCAGCAAACTGCATGTCACACAGCATACTCCAGATCCCTGTCACAATCCCGTTAGTGCCTTCTGAGACTCCTTCACTGTACGTATTTTGGCAACATCCTCAAGCCTCCTGGCCATTCACCCACGGGCTTCTGATGCAAAAACTGCCCTTCCTGGCTCCACGCTATATATGATTAGAGAAAAAAAAAAATTGCTGGCCATATACCGGGCTCTCCTGAAAATAGAGGCTCTCACAGACTCTGAGCCTGGGAGGCTCCACACCAGCTGTCATTATTCTCTGGGTCATGAAAGCAGGTTCAGGCTCTACTGATAGTGACCAAGACACACATTTCACTCCTCAGGGCCCACAGTGCCAGGTTCTGTAAAAAGGTATTCAATCAAACTCTCATTTACCCCAGGCCCCAGGCAGCTGGTTTAACTCAGAGGCCTAAGGGGCTCCTCAAAGAACTCCTTTCTAAGTTAATGACAAATAATCTCCCAAATGTGTCTCCATCTTGCCCCAGGGTGTAATCTTTCTTAATTCAAGGCCCCTTGGCAGACTCAGACCTCACACTGACCTTTTAAAACTTTCTCATCACCCTTACCTATATTTAAAGGCATGTATATTAAAGGCTGCCATGTATCTGAAGATTCATTATATGTGAAGCCCTTTTAAAAATGTCATCCCTTGTTTTTATGGATTTTTGATCCTGCCCTCATCTGCTAAGAGCTAAAGTCCAGACAGAGGGCACCTACTGTCCGGGGACCCGCTAGCCACGGACAGCTGCCCATCTGGAATGAATATATCTCATCTGAACCTAGATTTCAACCACACAAAAACCCTTCCTTGGTATTTGGGTTATAAAGGGTGGATAAGTCATCCAGACTCCCCCTCTGATGCCCTCCAGGGAGTTAGAATTAGTTCCCGAGGGCCATTCCCCTAGGCAGAAAGACTACTAGCAACAGAGATCTTAAAAACTCCCCTTAGTAAGTAAGACACACATTTCAAGATAACACCATGTCCCATAATGATAAAATCAGACAACCCCTCCTTGGCCATAATATATGTCAGAGGAAAATCAACACCAGATGACAAAAGCCCGACAGGTGCAGCTACACACCATTAGTGTCAACTGTTGGTCTTGCTCCTAAAATCCCCAGCCTGGAGGCACCCACGGGCCACCTCTCCCAAAGTGGGAGCTGGACCCGGGATATTTATTGCTCTTCTTCCTTTGTTACTAGGGATTCTACTATGTTTCCTAAGCTTGCTGCTTGCTTGGCCCGTGACTCTGTGACATTCCTTGCTCTCTGCCAAAACGCACATTTCCACACTCCTTGGCCTAAAGAAAAGTCCTGTGGGTGTTACCACTGTGAGTCTGTGACCACGACCTCCACTACCAGCCCTTTCCCTAGGTACTTACAAGTATCACTAATCATAGACCTCACTATCCCATCGGGCCATACCCTCCAACAAGATCACTGCTAGACCTGCCACCTTGACCCAAGAATCATACCCAGGCATTATTGTTGTAAAAATATAACTCATACTTTTAGCACAGTTTACATTTCCACCAAGATATTATTAGAGACCACAAAACTTTTAGACCCATTGTCTTGGCTAATACCACATATATGGGAAACTTGGTCATGGGCTGGCCTACAAGGACTCCTTATACTTCTACTCACTTTCTTCCTCTTTAATGCTTACAATGAAATGTTTTCGATGAAATTTTTCTCTAAAAGTCTTCTCTACTATTTGGGCCACTCAAATAATCAAGCTCAAAACTGATGTCAGGATATCCAGGGATCAATTGTAATACAGGTGTTTTTGTTTTGTTTTAACACTGGTTTGACCTCGTTTTGAGGCCCTGGCTAGAGGCCTGTCAGTTTACCTTCTTGAGCAGTTAACGAAGCCCACACCCAACCACTTCCCTTTTGGGGCTCCCACACTCTGTACTACCATGCACCAGCCCTGATCGCCCAGGGCCAGGTACCAGACAACTAGGGACAACCCTATGCTGCAAGGTTTACAATGCAAAAATACTCAAGTTATCCAATCCCAGGGAGCCTGTGAAACCCAGCTAAGCCCACCCCACTGGCCATACACAAACTGCCCCGACAGCTCCAGTACACCGTACACTGTCCCCAGGTACAACTCCCTGTGTGGCCCTGCCTGGCAGCCTGCTCCCCTTTGGAGCTGTAAGTAACAAAGAGTTCTGCCGTCCATCTACCTGAGTGTCTGTGTGTCCACTATGAAAAGAAACTTTAAACCTTATATTAATAAAAGAACACTTTCTGATGCAAGAAGGTTGGGAAGCACTGGGCCTGGGAAGGAAGGTGCCATGGAGCTCATGGGGGCCCAGGACCTGACCAAAATCCAGGTCTTGACCAAGAAAGAAGGCAAGGTGAGGATGGATGTCTGCAAGGCCAGCCAATTGTTGCTGCCAGCTCACGTCTGTCCCCTGCGTGTCCTGTGCCAGAGCCATCGTATAAACACCATGACAGCCAGGAAGGATGGATCATTCACTCACACCCTCACTCATTCACACACCTTCACTCACCCATTCATTTGCTTACTCATGCACATACTCATTCATTCATTCACTGACTCAGTCATGCATTCATTCACTCATGCACTCCCTCATTCACTCACTCACTTGTTCTCTTACTCTTACTCATTTATTCATTCACTCACTCCTTCCTTCACTCCTTCACTCATTCACACACTCAGTCATTCACTCATTCACTCATTCACTTATTTATCAGACATGTATGCTCTAGGCCTTAAGGATAAAAAGATGATCAAGATTGTGCTTTCCTTGAAAATCCCCCAGGCTTTTTCCATGGGAAAATACATCATTACTTCAGGAGAAGTGTTGTGGGAATGAACTGCCAGAGGCCTGGGAAGGAGCCACCCGGGGGTTGCAGGAAGGGGAGGCTGTGGGGCCCTGGAGTGCAGGTGCGTGAGTGGAGAGGGCGGAGGGTATTCTAGGCAGAGGGTCCAGCGAGCTCAAAGGCACAGCCGCAGAGAAGGGCAGGGAAGGGCCTGGTCACCGAGCAGAGGACTGTGGGCACCACATCAGACAAGTTCTAGGGCAAAATGAGAAGCACGGAGGGAATTCTGACTGATGTCCATGGGGAAGGAAAGGAGCATCGTTAGAGAAAAAGACGATGCTGAGCAGGGATTTAAGAAAGCAGCGCAGCCTCGTGGAAGAAGCACGGCTCATGCACCAGGCGTGAGACAGCTCAGAACATGGCGCTTCCTGGCCGGGCTCTAAGTTCTTAGTGCACACACGAAAAGGTACCTACGTGAGGGGATGGATGTGTTAATTAGCTTGATTGTGGTGATTATTTGACAACATATGCATATATCAAATCATCATGTACACCTGAAATAGATATACTTTCTATTTGTCAATTAGACCCTAATAGAGCTGGAGGGGGGAAAAAAGAAAATGAACTGTTGGGGCTGATGGAAACGTGGTTGTGGGATGGTTTTGTGGTGTATGCTACGATGTATCCCTTATCGAGTCATACACTTTAAATTGTCCAGTGTAGTATACACCAATTATCTCTCAATGAAGTGGTAAAATTAAGAAAAGAAAAAAGAACAACCACCACCAAGAAAGACTGAGGGGAGCATTTGTGAAGTCAGTTGTTCTATCAGGAGCAGCCTGACGGCTCCCCAAGGGGTCCCTACCATACTCGAGCCAATCTGTTCATTCACCTGCATAAATGTACTCCCTACCACTCCCTCCCTCACTCGGAAAGAACAGAGAGAACCCAGCCCCCAAATTAGTGCAGCGGGTCCAAATGCATGGGTGTGACACCTGCCACCACGGAGCCAGGTGATTTCAGGTTGGAAGTGCCCTTGGCAATACATAGCATCAAATTGTGGTAACAGAGCTATTTGCTTCTTAATTTTTTACATAAAGCATTCTTTTTACTTTATTAATTAGTTAAAATACAACTAAAAAGTTACAAATGTGTATATGGGGGAAAATAATTTTTCTTTCCATCCCTCTCCCCCAACCACCCACCTGCCCTCCCGGGAGGCAACTGTCACTACCAGGTCTGTGCGTGTGTCCAAAATATCCCAGGCATCTAGAAGCAGGTGCCAGGACAGTCAGGGAAGACTGGACAATTCAGTGACTGCTGCTGGGAAAATTGGCCAAGCATATTAAAAAAATAAAATTGGATTTTTACCCCCCACCATATACAAGTATCAATTCTAAATGGATTAAGTTAAGTCCTAAGTGAGAAAATAAAAACCATGATCTTAGGATAGGGGTGAATTTCATAAAACACACACTGTAAGGAAGAAGCCTGATAAATTCTACTCCAGTCCTCCCTGGCTATGCAGGGGGATTGGTTCCAGGACCCCCTACGGACACCCAAACCCCAGGGTGCTCGAGTTCCCCAGCTGGCCCAGTATCCAAGGGTTCCACAGCCACAGATATGAAGGGCCAAGGGTACGTTAAAAAACAAAAGCAAACAAACCTCAAAACTTCTGTTCCTCCAAAGACAAGTCACAGACTGGGAAAAAACATTTGCAAAGGATAAAACAATTATAGGACTAGTACCTGAAAATATAAAGAACAACGACAAATACCAGCTCAGACCCCTCGGATTGGCAAAACTTAAAGAGCTTGATGAGACCAGGCATTGGAGACATATGGAGTGACAGGGCCCCTCCCCGGGGAGGGAGAGTCAGTCCCCACCACCTCCCGAGACCAGCAGATCAGGCTGCAGCCACCTCATGCTGTTGTTGGGGCTACATCTCCACACTTTCTCAGGCCCCCACGGAGACCCTGGGTTGGCCACAGAATCTTCTAGAATGTCACCCTGCTGTTTTGTTTTCACGGTATCTGTTTTCAGAGCTCCTTTCTATATATGGCAAATGATGCGTTTTTCCTTTTAGAATGGTGACCATGTTTCCATTTAAAAAGGGCAGTTGTTAGGTAATTAAATGAGGGCATGTGTAAAACAGCAGACCATGGAGACGCTTGAGCAAACTGGGAGCTGTTGTTCGAATAACTGGCAACGAGCACTCCCACCCACACTGCACCACCAGAAGGCAGACGGAAGCCCATTTTGTGCACCCCAAGAGATATGGGAGAGGGAGAGAGTTTGTGTCTGAGCTGGCTGGGGACTGACAGCAGAGAAGGCCCCCACAGATGGTAATGGGGCTGGGGGCCATGACAGTGCGGTGTGGGCAGGATGGGGGGAGCAGAGGGGTGAGGAGCAGTTTGCCCCCCGTCCCAGGGCCGGGGCTCAGTGGGCAAGAGCACCCATCCCTCTGGGCTGGCGGTGCCAGAGCAGGAGCCAGAGGTAACCACAGAGGCAAGATGGGCCTGAAACCAGACGCTCAGGAGCCCTGAGCCAGGCCTGACCCGAGGGCTGCCGGTGAGTGGCAAGCCTGCTCTGTCTTGTAGTTCCGAGATGGGTGGGCCCCCATCCACCCTCACAGGCCCAAGAGGCCACTCAGAGGTGAAACCTCCAGAGCCGCTCACGGGGGGAATAAGGCCTGGCGAGGCGGGGAGGATGCATCCAGCTGCCACCCTAGGTGTGGCCTGGTCCACATGCCAGATGTGGTGCCACCAGGTGGTGCAGTGGGAGCCACAGGGAGGAGGCCTGGAGGCAGCGCACACCAAGGACTGGGTTTCCACTGGGCCTGAGAGACTGTTATTTGCTGATGAAAACTCCAGGACCCCTTCGAATGTGTTTTCCTTCCCCAGCGTAGCAGGGCCGCAGTGACCTCTTATAAGAGTTCAAAGTTAAGAAACTCTGACACCCACAGTGTCATCCTTTGGTTTTGTTGCAGGCTCAGCCGCCAGCTGTGGGGCTGGCTCACGTGGCCTTCCCATCTGCTTTACAAGAATCGGCGGTGTGGTGGCCCATGCAGTGACCAGAATAGGAACCGCTGTGTGTGGGAACCAGAATGTTCTCTAAGGGAAGCTGCATCCAAATAGCGGAGAAAACTTTTCTTCTGAGAGTGAAGGTGTGTGACAGGGCCACACACGTGTGACAGTGGAGAACCCTAGGGGATTGTGAGCCTCCATTGGTGCCAATGCCAGCTTCCTGGTCTTAAAGTTTACCTCGTGCCAGGCACCACGAGGGGCATTCAACACACGTCATCTCGTTACCTCCACAGGTATCCCTGTGAGAGAGAGATCACTATCTCTGTTGTATAGACAAGGAAACTGAGGCACCGAGAGGGCAAGTGATTTCTCTGAAGTTGCACAGCAAGTAAATAGCAGAAGGGAGATTTTTAATCCAGGTTCCAAGATCCTGCTGTCATCTGAGGACTCTCTCAGGGCTCGCTGAATGAATGAATGTCTGTTGGCAGAATGAATGAATGTCTGTTGTACATTCAACATGGGACCAGAAGGAAGGCGATGGTTGTGAGAAAACAGCAGCGTAGCCCCGACCCAGGCTGTGGCTGTCTTCAGGAAGGCGAAATGCAGAAGAGAAAGCCAGAGGCCAAGGGTCAGAACTGCCAGGCACCTCAATGGCCAATTCCTTCTTGTGGGAAGGAAAGCTAAGGCACAGGGCGGTAACAATGCGATGGCCTGGAGCAGCCCAAGCAAGCAAAGAGCTCAGAGTGGTCACCAGCCAGGGGCCTCCTGGGGATGGCAGGCGTGCCTCCTGTGCCAGACTCAGGTGTGCAACCACCTCTGTCCATCCGTGCCTCTACCCTGTCTTTTGGAGGTTGGGGCAAAGAAAAAGGATGTCCCCAGAAATGGGGAGCTCTGACATCCAAGGTCTCCTGCCCCAGCCGGCTGGGTCTGCAGCAGGCAAGACTTCCCGGCCGGGTAGAACGAAGGAACCGTGAGGTCAGCAGGCCGGAGTCAAGGCATGCTTTCCTCTCACAGATTTGCAGTTCTAAGATCTATCTCCTGTGCCCACTGTTTAAGGAAAAAGTGGCATCCCTCTCCTGCTCTCAGCCCCACCCCTCCCCCATCCCCAAATGTCATCCCACGGCATGGACACATATCCCTGTGCTGAGTGGACCGGACGCAGGCCTTTGTGAGAGAGGCTGTGCTTTCCCACATGAGGAGCAACCGACCGGGCTGGGAGCAGGTGGGGAGAGGCTGTCATGTCTCAGAGGACCTGGTAGTGCCAGGGTTGTGGGCTCTCCATAGGCTGTGGCCACCATCCACCCTCTTCAGCCTCTTGTTTCCCACACACCTCTGAGGTGCACCTCCCTGGGAGCTTCCTCCTCTGTCTTTCAGGTGGGGCAGTGGCGAGTCCCCTCCCTTCCTCTGAGGCTCACCTGCTCTGAATCATAGACCAAGACCTGGGGTGGCCAAGAGCTTTTCCTTCCTCTTCCTTTAGGCCCTACAGCTGGAAAAAATGGGTCTGTTTGTCGTGAGAGGAACCAAGTCACCCAAAGGTGACATGTGCTAGTTTTGTCCCTTCCTCTCTCCTTCCCTCCCTTTCTTCCACTCCCTCTCCCTCTTTCAATGTCACTCATGGCCCTGCCCATGGGCTGGGCACCAGAGAGATGAATCAGCAAGTTCCTACTACTCTCCATAAAAACATTCCATTCTTCTTCTGCAGCAAGTTTTTGTATTCTACTTGGTTGAGGTTGTATAGTTTTGTTCTGTTTTCTGCTCTCTTACTCTTCCTAATCCCCAAGGTCTCTGGGCCAACTCAGACACATCTGGGCTGGTCCTTGCACCCCTGTTTCTTTGGGCTCTGTTCCAAGTGCTTGGCACTGGCCAAGCATTCCAAGGACTGAAGAAACACTGGCACTCACTAGACCCCACTCCCTTCCTCCCCAAGGACACACACTGACCTGGGCAAGGGCCTTGACAGCCCCCACCTTGGAATGTCTGCAGATGCAATGGCCTCACCTCACCTCCCGCATGTGCCTCCCTGTCCAGCGTGGTTACCTGTGCTCCCACGGCTTGGGTGTGGCCCTGGGGGAGAGCATTTGAGACTGAATGAATGGACAAGCCACTACATGGAAATAGCAGCTCAGAGAGGTAACAAGTTTGCCTCTCCACGAGTTCTAAAAAATAATATGCAGAGATGAAAATAGTCACCTTGATTTGGAAGAATCAGGGGGCATTAATACAATGTTCTTTTTCTATATATTCTAAGTGTGGGTGTATTTTTTCCCAACAGGAAATAGAAATGCTAAGAGTCTGTAGCAGGAGCGTGCCCAATGCCACATGGGGTGGGTGGCAGAGGTCTCCCTTTCGCTCTCCCTGACTAAAGGGCCAAGTGGCTTCACTAGAAGGTGGGTTCCTGGTCATCCATGAGGGAGTCAGTTCCCACGCAGAGGCCTTTGGAGGAAGCTACAGGTAGAAGTAGAGGTTTGAGAGTAAGACAGCTGGGGGCCAAGGTCATTCTGAGATGGACTTGCTAAATTCTGATATTTACTCAACAATTGCCCCAGAGCCTAAGAAGGCAGGCAAAGGCTACCCAAAGGGTGTTGTCAGTGAAACCCTGAAGGAAGGTGCTCAGCACTGGAGCAAGCCAGCCTAGCCCCAAACCTGCTGAGACTGCATTCCGAGGACCCACTGGCCCTGCCCTGCTCTGTGTGTCGGATATCTTGGGCAAGTTCGGCCAAATTCCTGGTGCAACTTGCTGGGCAGGTTGTGAACTCTCATGTGGAGGTGCACGGTCTGGCCCCCCTGTAGGGCAGAGAAAATGGGCTCCAAGCAGGGAGCAGTGGGGACCACTACTCTTGGGGCTGAATGGGGGAGAAATGACTAAATTCAGTGTGTGCTTTCATACCCTTTGGATCTCGCCTCTTCCCTGAGCCTGCCTGTGGCCTTTCCAGCTCTGCCCAGGAGTCGCCTGGCCTCCCACACAGATCAAAGGCCTTCCTGCCCCTAGGACCCTCTGTGCCACTCCCTTGGCCTGGCACCTTTCCTTCCTTCCTCTTCCCCAAGCGTCCAGATTCCACGCAGCCCCACAGGACCTCCTCAAACTCCCCTGCCAGCATCAGTCCTGTGTGCTCCTCTCCTTCCAGAACTTGCTGCCTGTGACTGTTTCCTTCCGCCCTGGACTCCTGTGGCTGTTCACAGCCTGCTGCCTCCCTCTACCCTATTGCCTTCCCCTGCCTCTGACTGGTGATCTCCTCCCGTGTGCTCCAGGCCCTGCGCTGTGTGTGTGGGGCCTGGTGCTGCGCCTGTGTCGGGAAAGCTCTCTCCCTGTGCCTGGTAACCACCGTCCACCAGCCCAAGGGCACCCTGGGGGGCTGGGCCAGCCTGGGCCAGTGGGTGCCCTTGGGGTCCCTGCATGCTCCTTCCAGACCAACATGGCACATTGATTATACTGTGTCTGACTGAGAGCTGTTTCCTGCACCTCGTGATAAGCTTCAAAAAGGCAGGGGTTATGTCCCCCTGCTCCAGGACACCCCCATTGCCCAGCACTTCCTGAACTTGGACTGATGGCAGGGGGCTCTGTTCAGTTGACTGCTACATCTTTGGGGCAGGTACAGAGCTGCCACCCACAAGGTGCTCAGAAATGGGGCCTCACCATGCAGCCTACCCCAACTCCAGCCTTGTTGTAGAACATAGCCTCCTGCTATGGTCTGTATGTTTGTGTCCCCCCAAATTCATATGCTCAAATCCTAACCCCCAAAGCAATGGTATCAGGAGGTGGGGCTCTGGGGGGTGATTAGGTCATGAGAGTGGAGTTTCATGAATGGGATTAGTGCCCTGATAAAAACAGGCTAGAGAGACCCCTGATCCCTTCCACCGCGTGAGGACACAGGGAGAAGGTGCCATTTGTGAGCCACAAAGTGGGTCCTCACCAGATACCAAGTCTGCCCACACCTTAATCTTGGACTTCACAGTCTCCAGAACTGTGAGAAATAAATGTCTATTGTTTATAAGCCAGACAGTCTATGCTAGTTCATTACAGCAGCCCAAGCAGACTAAGACACCACCCCTTAGCGCTTGGCCTGCAGTCTCGGGGAAAGTGCCCAGTACAGGCTCAGCCCAGAGAAGGCCCGGGCCAGGTGTCTATTAACTTGAGTGTGATGTCCCTTTTGGATGGAACTCTCTAGGGAGCAGGGACTCAATCTTCTGATTCACACACCTTCCACCTTCCGTCCCTGCGCCCAAGACACCCAGACAATTCCAGACCCTCTTCTGTGCTCAGAATCTCAGATCTTGGTGATGACTTTCTCAGGCAGTGGCAGAGTGCCCTGTCTCCCTAGAAAAAACAATCCTAGAAGAAACTATGGGGGCAGGGGCCTTCCTCTCATTGTCACTGGAGGCAGTGGGCGCACAGTGCCCCACGGGCCCAGTGAAGGACCACAGTCTGGTGAGCAACACCACTGCTGGCTTTCAAGTTTGTGGGTTTTGTGCAGTAGGCACAGCGGCAGTGGGAACAGAGCCTGCTTTCTGGAGTCAAGAGTCCTGGCGGCGCACCCTGTGGCCTGGGCACTTTATCCCCGACTGTGAGTCTATAGGGTGGGTGACACCTAACAGAAAGGCTCTGTGGGATTGAGTGAGGTCCCGTGGGCAAAGCGCCTATGCCAGTGCTGGGCACTTAGCAGGCCCTCAGTAAGTACCACTGGCTCCCCTCTGCCCTCTGAGGCCCCAGCAGCTGTGACTGCCTTTCTCCTATCTGCCAGCAGGTGCCCTCATTGCTCTACGCCATCTGTGGAAGCTAAGGCTGTGGGTGACTGTGTCTGTTGGACAAATAAAATCTCTGGGGGGAGGTGCAGGCCCAGGGTAGCCCTCTGAACCCAAGTCCCCACCCAGCCTCCCCAGCCAGAAGTGGGAATGACAACCCCCAACTTCCTTGTGTTCCCAGTCGGAGGAGCAAAGGTCCAGAGCCACTTTCACCTGGCAGAGAAGCCCCAGGGAACAAGTGCCCAGGGCCATGCCTAACATGACCACGAGGACTGGATTTGGGAGGCTGCAATGGTCTGCGTGGAGCGTGGCATTGACTGGCAGCTGCCCATCTTGATCAAGTCTTCATCAAGTAATTGCAGCTTTGGAGGTGCAGCATCACGCAGGTTCGAGGCTGAGCATCACTGCTCAGCCACTGTGTGACCTTGGGTAGCTACTTAACCTTTCTGAGCCTCTGTTACCTCATCAGTAAAATGGGAGTCATCTTACCGACCTCAAAAACAAATTGCACCTGCTACTATTTGTTGGTGACTTCTGTCCTGAGAATCTTTCCCCAAGCACGTCCCTCCCCCTCAATCTCCTCCCTCCCCATTTCAATACACACAAGGGGGGTGGGGTGTAACCTCTTCCTCCCTCAGGCTGGCACCACAACCACAACTTTCTGGTTTCTACTTCGCAAACACCCTTGTTATTAATTTGACAGAGGCTCCAGATCCGCCCCAGGCCGACCCCCTCATTCACACCCACTATGCTGCTAGGAAGACTGAGGACACTGCAATGAGTTATTATTGGCTGAGGTGCTTTTTCATATCCTGCTGGAAACCAAAATATGGCCCTAGGCTACTGATAAATACGAACCCCCAAAATCATTAGCAAGCATCCCAGAGTGTCCTGGGGAAGCTCTGCTGGGAAACGAAGACAGGCCCATCTCTGCTCACCAAGGTTCTTGACCTTCACACAGGGCCATTCCACTCCCTCCTCGGGGGCCAGGCACAGGCAAGGCTGCGGCCGTGGGGCACTGGCTGTTTACTGAGCACCCACTGCGGGCTGGTCCTGGTTAGGTGCTGAGGACGTGCTATGGTGGGGAGGGAGATGGACAGATGGGGGTAGGGGTGGGGGTGTGGGACGCCCTGCAGAGGGCAGAGTCTGGTCAGAAGGTGAGCATCTAGCAAAGGACGCCAAGTGAGATGAGGAGTTCACAGAGACAGGGACAAGCCCCCTTGGCCTCGGCCAGCTGCCTTCCTAGTCCTCTGAAGCCTCCTTAGAGACTGTTCGCCCTCATTCCTTACCAAAGGAGGGCTGGAACTGCTGAGCGTCACTGAGGGACACCAGGAGGCCGAGCCTTTTCCCCAAAGTCTCAGACCCAAGTTTGAAGGACTTAGCAACAAAGGCTTGAAATAGGTAGCAAAACCCAAACCAAACCAATAAAAACCCTCAAGGCCAGGCAAAGACATTATTAAGAGTTGATAGGATCTTCGTGTTTTCTAATTAATATATACTGATAGAAAAGTCACCAAGCAGCTTTGGCTGGATTTGCTTGAGGTCATCCCAGCCTCTGTCAGCTGTGGCTTTCTGCGGCCACCTGGCTTTGAGCATTGTTCCCACTACCGTCTCCTCAGGAGGGAGAAGATGTCCTCTCAGGGGCCAGCAGGTCCAACTGTAAGATGCTGTAGGTGAGTGAGGATCTGGGGGGAGGGCCCCTCACAATCCCACAGCCCACTGTGTCCAGAGAGGTCCTGCTCTGGGGGTTGGGTAAGGGCCCTGACACAATGGCATCAAGGTGGCAGGCCACCAGGGCTGGCAGCTCACAGAGACACACTGGGATTTTCTCATTTCAAATGCCTGGTCCCTTTCCATAAGCAGTTCGAATGGGGAGCTCATGGGTGTGCATCTTTGCTTTTGAAAATGTGTCCAGGAATGTACTGCTCTCCACAGGGACTGGGAAGGAAGGGAGCTGTGCAGAGGGAAGGGGTGAGGGTGCCACAGGAGGGAGGAGCTCCTTGCCCTGCTAGCAGGACCTGGGGGTGAAGCCGGAGAAGCCCTGGGGAGTCTGAGCTGGAGGCTGAAAAGCTGTTTTCTTTCTTGGCACAGGGCAATCTGAACTGGGGCAGATTTTAGGCTTTGGTGTTTATGGGAGAAAACTCAGCAATAATACTATTAATACTAAATTAAAATAAACAGGCAACTACTGGAGTGTGACATTTGTTTTAAAATAAAGGCAAAAAGAATAAAGAAATTGTGTTACAGAAACGAACAAGAAAACCGGCAAAGGACGTGGGGACAGATGTCGTCCCACCCGCATAAGTGTCGGGCTTCTTGCTCGGATAGAAAGCGATGAATCTCTTCTGGTAAAGCCCCTTTCTGTCCCATGGATTCAATGCAGACCTACCCTATCACCGCCACCACGTGGGGCTGGCACGGCTGCCCACTCTCAGCCAGACACGCAGCCCCCGTACCAAGCGGAACGACCTGGGAGCAGGGCTCGTAGGACGCAGGGAGAAAGGGTAGGGAGCAGAACCTGGCTCAGCGCCGTCCCTGCAGACCCCCAGCCTGCGGCGCCCGTCAGGACTGGAAGCCTGCGCGCAGGAGTCGCGCACATTAACACACCCGGTGGAAAGAGGAAGGAGACTCAACTTAAGAGTTAAAACAGTGGTGACCCGAGGGTGCCATGGTGGGAAGGTTTTGGGCGGGTCACTGATGACTATCATTCTTAAGGGACGGCGATCACCTGCGAAGCATGCAAAGCGTGAGAAGCGCCTCACCAAAGTAGCTTTCTCCTGCTCCCTGCAGGAGGTGGTACCCAGGGGTGGGACGCAGGAGCCAGGCCCCCGTGCGCAGCTCGGCACGCCCGCAGCGCGCCCTCAGTGTGGTTGAGGGTGGTGTCCGTGGGGCTCTGGCCCGCTCCCCTGGGGATGGGGGCGGGGCGGCCTGCGGCCGGGGCTCCTCCCTCTTCTGTCCCCGGCTCCCCTGCTCATAACCCACGCTCGAGGGCGTCCAGGCCACTGGGCTCCGCGGAGCAAGTCAGAGGTCAGTGCGGAGCCAGAGCCGCGCGCGCGTCCTGTTCCGAGGCCGACGCCAGCTCGCCGGCATGGCCCCTGCAGCGGTGTCGGGTGGCAGCACCCTGCCCAGTGGCTTCTCCGTCTTCTCCACCTTTCCGGACTTGCTCTTCGTCCTTGAGTTTGTGAGTGGCTCGCGCGCCCCGCGTCCTGGCCGGGGAAGGGACGGGATGGGCTGAATCGGGCGCTTTAGTGGGGGCTGTCCGGGCCGGATACGCAAGCTGCGCAGGTCCTGAGAGCCTTGGGGTATCGGGAACAGGGTGAGGGGGCTACCACTAGAAAGTCCCTTCCCACTTCCCGGATGTTTGTCCCCTTCTAGACCAACAAAATGGGGGGAAACAGTCTCCAGAATTGTGGTGGGGAAACCAAATTCGCAACCTGGGTGTGTTGGAAGCGGGCCAGGCGGAGTCCCTTCTTTGTGCGCCGATTCCGAAGCTGCGCGTAAAGGGACCCACTTCGCACCTGCCGCGCAAAGGAAGCTGCCCCTGTCAGAGAGCAGTGTCCTTGCAGCAGTGCCCAGCTTTTCCAGGGAGAGAATTTCGTTTAAGAAAAAAAAAATCAGCAAAAGAAACCTTAAAATCATTAGAAATCTTAGTATTACCAGACGAGGTTTGGAGATGGGAGTGAACTGAATCCGGATTATTCTCTCCTGGCCTTTAAAAATTTCTGGCGAGTCAAATACATTTGCGACAATTTGATCTGGAAATAAGAAAATAGAGGCCATAGTTTGCTCCGCCGCAGTAATTCTGCCCTGTGTGGGGGGCAGGGGGATATGGAGAGGCCTGCAAGAGCTGTGGGCTGTTCCTGGCTGACCTTGAGCTGTCCGACACCTCTGAGCCTGCAGTGGTCGCCTTGCGCCCCTGCCTGTGGCTGTGGGAAAGCGCTTCCTACTTGGGCTCCTCATAAAGTGCTTGCTGTGTCTTCAGCCATCAGACCTTCCTCAGCCTCAACTCCCCAGGGGCCACTGGCCCTTGCCTGGGAGGAATGTGCTTTATTATATTTACTCTGGGATGTGGTGTGTGCAGCTGCGGGGATATCTTTTCCTGTTCCCCCACCGCAGAAGCAAAGGCATGGAGAGTTGGTTGGGAAAGAAGGTGCTGGAACCTGACTGTTTAAAAGCTGGACCCCAAGTTCTTACTGACTGATGGCAGGGGATAGGGTGTGAACACAAAAGGGAGCAGGCTCTGTCATCCATGAAGGGCTTGGGGGAAGGGACAAAGAGAGCCAAGGTTCCTGGTAGCATGGGGTATCATTGAACCTGTGGTAAGATTTGAGTTCAGCACAAACCTTGTTCTATCCAGTGACTTTCTTCGTAGCCAGAATCCAAGAAGTGACATTTAGAAGAACTCATGGACAGCAGTGAGCCCAGCCCTACCACTTGTAGCTAGGGACCCCCAGACCCAGAGTAGGGAGGGCTTGCCCAAGGGCAGCCAGCTCTCCAACCAACTCTCCTGCCTTTCAATGTTCCTCCCATGTTCCAGGTCTCCAGGCAAAAACCTGGAACAGTGACCAGCTGAAATGCATTTGACACAAGTACATGACAAATGCAGGAACCCTTCCCAGGGCTGGCTCATACTCCAGAGCACCCACTGGATTGTTCTTTTCCCCAAAGACTCATCATGGTCCCTCTCTTTATCATCTCTTAGCCCATGTTTGTCCAAGGTTGCATTCCTGAAAATGATCATAGTGTCCACAACCTCTGGTTAAGTAATGGGTGGTTCCTTCAGAGGCTTTACACAGAGGTATTTACAAAGGTAGTTTTGTGACCAAAGAGATGATGTCTAATGGTGAGATGTGATGGAGCAGAGAGGATTTGAAGCAACAAAGCTCTTCTTAATGTCTCTTAAATTGCCCTGAGTGACTTATCCTGCCGTTGTAGCTGTTTGGGGAGCATTATAACAAGATTCATGGCAGAGTGTGTTAGTTGGGCTTTGGGCTTCTGCAGAAGGCTCTCGTGCACCTCCTTCTTCTTGCCCTCCGGAGAGCTGGGCTCAGGTGGCAGAAGTGGGTGGGCCTGGCTTCACAGAAGGGATGACCACCCAGTGCCCTCTAAGCAGAGGGAAGGAGTGTCCCTGAGGGTAGGAATAGCCCATCTGGGCAGGGTGATCTGATCTTCGGGGTAGGGGATGGGAGGCTCCCACCCAAGCCACCAGCCCCACAGAGAGAGGTGGCGTGTGGGAAACCTGTGAAATACCAATTAGTGAAAACTTACTCTTCCAGTGTGGTTTTGTGACCTGCAGTAGGAGGGGCTTCCTGAAGAAATATTTCCCCCTTGCCAGGAACACTTCCCTCTCAGCTGTCTTGTTTCTCCTCTGCCTCAGCTCTGTTCCCTGTCCCCTCTCCCCACTTCCTAAGAGGCCCAAATGCTAAGGAGTTGCCTTCTCTAGAAATTTTCCTTCCTCTCTATGTAGGGTGCTGGTTCACAGGTACCTGGGAGAGGAGAAAGTCAATCCCAATCCTTCAAGTTTTCCTCGGAATGGATTGTAAATACGAAGGTGTAAGTTTTGATATATGGAGGGAATGGAGAATTAAAGGGTCCTAGGAGACACTGGCCATCCCTGGGAGGGTTTTTTACAATTAGGGAATATCACAACCCAGTTAGAAAATGGACAAAGGACTTGAACAGGCCTTTCTCCAAAGGAGATACACAAATGGCCAAGAAGCACATGAAAAGATGCTCAACATCATTAGTCATTAGGAAAATGAAATCAAAACCACAAAGAGATACCACTTCACATCCTTTAGGATGGTTATTTTACCCCCCAAAAATGAAAAATAACAAATAATGGCCAGGATGCAGAGAAATTGAAACCCTTGTACATTGCTGGTGGGAATGTGAAATGGAAAACAGTTTGGTGGTTCCTCAAAAAATTACTCTATGACCCAGCAGTTCCACCCCTCGGTATATAACCAAAGGATTCAAAGCAGGGACTCAAGTGCATGTACATGCATGTTCCCAGCAGCACTATTCACAATAACCAACAGGTGGAAACAGCCCAAATGTCCATTATGATGGACTGGATAAACAAAATGTGATATATCCATACAATGGAATATTATTCAGCCATAGAAAGGAATAAAGTTCCGATCTATGCCACCAAGTTGTTAAACCTTGAAAACTCTCTGTTAAGTGAAAGAAGCCAGACACAAAAGGTGACATATTGTATGATTCCATTTATATAAAATATCCAGAATAGGTAAATCTGTAGAGACAGAACACAAACTGGTGGTTTGCCAGCGATTGAGGGGAGGCGGAAATGAGGAGTAACTGCTTAATCAGTATGGGGTTTCCTTTTGGGGTAATGAAAATGTTTTGAAATTAGATAGAGGTGGTGGTTGCACAACACCGTGAATGTACTAACTGCCACTGAACTGGTCAAAAATGGCTGGTTTTATGATTTGTAAATTTCACCTCAATTTAAAAAAATTAAGAAATATTTCAATTATTACAGAAGAATACATATAGTATTTTAACAGGCATCCACATAATTATTGCCCAACTTTGTCAAATCTTAATATTTTGCCTTATTTGCTTTTTAGTAGTAAGGAATTAAGGCTTTTCAGATGGAGTTTCAGCCCCCGGACATCCTTCTGTTATCTTACTCTCTCTCCCTTCCCTCCATCCTCAGAGCCACCTGTAGGCTGAATGTGGTGTCCATCACTCCCAAGCACGATTTAGGCTATTACTGCACACATAACCATGAACTACACATGGCATTGTTTGACATGTTTTCACACTTTCTGAAAATAGTATCATACTGTGCATATCCTTCTGCAACGTGCTCTCCAGGCAACATTATCTTTTGAGATTTAGACATGCTGACGTTGTATATCTATTCTTCCCTTAATAGACATTTTGGCTATTTCCAATTTGCTACCTTTAGCTATTACAGACAGCATTTCCAAGAACATTCTCCTATTTGCCTCTGTAGTTACGTGATGGAATTTTCTCCCAGAAACACATGGAGGATTTGACTTGCTGGGTCATTTTAATTTTCCCATATGTTACCACTTTGCTGTCCAAAAGGGTTATTCCAATTTACACACCCCAGGAGCGGATCAACTGAGAAGCTGATGTTTAATTAAGTTCGGGACCCCTCACTTACTCAGGACCCTTCCAAGACCCTGCTTAATTTGTATCCTTTTATAAAGAAGGCCCCCAAATTGTATAAGCTTCAGGCTAACTCTGACTTTCCCTGGCTCCCACCAGCAGCGTATGAAAGTCACCATTGTTCCTCATCACTTGGTAGTGTCAGACTTTATAATTTTCTGCTAGTCCAATGAGTGTGAAATTCGTGATTATTTTTTAAATCTGTAGTCCAGTGAGTTGTTGATGACTCACAGTTCAGATTCCCATGCCTGACCTCCCAGTGGCCTGGGAGGTACAGATGGCCAAGGCCAACAGGGTGGAACCCCACTGCACTTCCATGGCAAGAGAACTACCCACTGGAGCAGGCGAGGATGGTGGCTCAGAGTGGGGCATAGCAGCCTCACCTTGGCCCATCACTCCCATCCCAGAGCTCCTGACCCCTGAAAGCTGCAGGGTCCCTACAGGAAGAGGAAGGCAGGCCCAACTAGGAAGTGCAACCCCACCTTTCTGAGCACCCCGACAGCCACATGGGCTCTGCTGCTATTGCAGGTGGTGGGATCACAGGTGCACCCTATATAGTCCTGGGATGAAATGTCCAATGCTATCCTCTCCCCCAACAGCTCAAGCCAGGGCTTTACTTCTGGTCTGTTCCCCTGCAAAAAGTGCCCACCCAGTGAGGGACCTTTCCTTTTGGAGCCAGTCTCTGTCTCCTTCTGCTCCTCCTCCTCCCTTCTAAACCAGGGGATTCATGACACTTGGCCACCATTCACAGAACAGGAGGTCCACATGCCTCAATGTGGCCAAGACCCTGGTGACAACTCCTCCCATGGAATGCAAGGAGAGATCCCCCTGCCCTTTCAAGATGTGTGAAGGAAGTGTCTGAAAACAGGTGATGAGATCATTAACTCCCTCCTCCCTGGCCTGCAAAGGAGGTGGGGTCGACAAAGAATGGTTGGGAATTAAGAGAGACAATGCTTGTGGCTTAAGAGAGACAATGCCTTGGACCAGCGTGTGCTGGGAATGCCACCCACCCTGCAGGGGTGGGGCCCCTCCTCTGTGCCTCAGGAGCATGGGAGACAAAGAGGAGTAGTGTCATATTTGGGGGTGAGGTGGGGTCGGTGAGCCACCTGGAATTGGTTTGCAGTTTTGACTATAACAATGAACTGGACATAGTAATTACTAAAATGACACCTCTCTGTGACCCAAAGTGACTAGACTTCTTATTATTTAAGAGCAACCAGAGACATCTTGGAACCTACCCTAGAGTTTTACCCAACTGGGGAAGGGCTGGCCCCACAGAGCTAGGATTGAGCTGTTAAAGCAGTTTTGTGTTGGGCGGGCCACATTCTGGCTACAGTGGGAAGGGAGTGTGAGAACTCCTAGGAGGCAAGAGATGTAGAATCACAGAAACCTCATTTTCAGAGCTGAGAGGAAACTGAGGCTCCAAGAGGGAGTGGCTTGCCCAGATCACTCCGGGGTCCCAGGAACACGTCTTGCACTGATAGCAGTTCACCCAAACACCCACTCTAAGGGACCCTGAGTAGTCAGCCCTGCCCACCTGGCCACCCTGGGCAGACTTGGGTCCTTTCTTTCCCCCACAGAACGAAGGGGTAGCTTAGAGCCACTGGGCAGTTCACACCCGCTGGGCCTCCTTGTCCAAAACACACCCTGCACATTCTGAGTCACTAGGTCCAGGGAGGGTCCAAGAACCTGCATTTGATAAGCACTGCACACCCTCCACTGATTCAGCGAGATCTGGAGTGGTCATCTCTAGGTCAGGCCACCCCCTTGACGTTTTTGGAGGGGACAAAATGGTGAGAAGGAGTTCCCAGTGAGAGGCCGGGGCAAGGAGCCAGGTGCTCTAAGATTCTCATGGATTCAGCCAGGAACCTCCTCTGTTCCTGGAGAAATTTCCCTGCTGCCCCAGCCAGGAACCTCCCCAGCAGTCCCCAGGGAGTGGGGCTGGCCCTCCTTGGCCAGCATCAGACAGTGGCTGAGTTGGTCTTCCCTGGCTGTGTCTACCAGCTCCTGGCCCTGTCTCCTCTCTGTAGCCCCTTAGAGAGAGGTACTGCCTGATACTGCCTGGGATTTTCTCCTTTCCTCCTCTCCAGTGGGAGAAGTATTTCAGATAGAGGTCTCTCAGGGGTTTGGTGGAGTTGAGAAGTGACTTTTCCGGTTTTTCAAGGAGCAGACACCTGTTTTGATCAGGAGCTGTTCTCTGGAAGCTGCTAAGTGTGGTGATGGGGCTCAGCTCTGCAGAGTTGTCATACATGTGTTGTTACAACTGAGCCCTATGTTAAAAGTTTGCCTTTTAGCTTTTTGTAAGTAACTCCCCCACCTCACGGGGATGGCGGAATGCCAGGAGAGGTACAAAAGCGCCCTCTCTGCCCATGAGCTTTCAGGAGAGAGCAGGAGGACCCGAAATGCCAGGGAGAGCTCACGCTCAGCTTGGCCAGGGGCAGAGGCTGACTATTTGCACCTGCACCCGCCACGCCAGCCGGCCAGCAGGAGAGCCCAAGCCAGTTCTTCTCGGCCTTTGGAGTGGTTGCCTTTGCTCTGGGGCCAGGACACAGTCCCTGAGAGAAGGGGCTGGGGGAGGTCACTAGGCCACCTGGGGTCTGCCTTACCCTGGGATGGAGCCAGCCAGTCTGGAACTAGTTGAGGGCTGGGGCTGACTCCTCATAGATTCAGTGCCGAGCCCCTGGCTTTCTAGCACGAGGGGCTGGTTAGGTTGCATCCCTGACCTGAGCTGGTCTAGGGTTTCCTCCAAGGCTGTCCAGTCACGGTCCCTGGACGTGGTGCTTTGGACCAACAGTCACCAGGTGCTGGTAGGATACCCCAGCAGGTGTTCCCTTCTAGTGCTGATGGACGTAGTAAGGTCAGTGAGTGCTGACATCCCTTGTCCTTGAAGCAGGAATGCCATGGAGTATGTGGCAGACTCCTTCTCATGGGTTTCCGATCGTCCCCGGGAGCATGGAACACGGAGCGGGTCCCTGGCAGTCTCTAATGGTGGGGACTCCAAATTGCCCTCCACACTCTGGTGGGGAAGGGTTGGCCCCCAGTTGGCTCCTGGCTGGGCACCAGCAGCACAACTGTTTCCTGGGGTCATAAATGTACTGGCATTCTGTGGCTTCTCTGCCACTCCTGCCTCTTTCGTAGCTAATGTTCTACCTGGCTGAGTCAAAACAACCCCAGTATTGAATCATTTTAATGCCCCAAGGCCCTGGGGCCTGAGAAAAATATGTAGGAAATTAAAGGAAAGCCTGGTCAGCAGCCATAGCACATCAATATACACCAGTGGGAAGAGAAAGGCCCAGGGCCTTTTTACATGGCCAGTCTCAGATGACCTGAAATTCCAGGCCAGAGCCTCAGATTCCTGTGACAATGCAGGGAGGGGAAGGGGGCAGGAAGGGGAGTGAAGTCCCGGATCCAACTTTGAAAGGGGTGGGCACTGCAGGGACAAGGCAGATGGGTAAGGACAGACGGTGACATACCCTGGCCTGCTAGTGGTTGGGGCGGGGTCTCCATGGTGGGCCGGGGGACAGGAACTGCAGGCCTGTGTCCGCAGAAGAGTGATGACATCCTTCGGTGTTTGATCTGTCACTTGTGTATGGGTCGTAAACACAAACACTGCCATTCTTTTCCTCTGAAGGAACAGAGCCTATTGAGACTCTGGCCCAGTGGAGACAGGGGAGGGAGAACCCCCCACACACACACCCAACCCCGCCACCTCCTTTGCAGCTCTCCCAGCTCAGCTCGAAGACTCATGGGCTATGCTCTCTCCCCTTGTTAATAGTCTCACGGCCATTTCCAAAGCCCACCCTAGACATGGGGGCAGGGGGGTTCATGGTAAACCACTGGGGGACACCACAGGTAACCGGCACACCCATGGAAGCCCGGACCTGGGCCCCAGAGCCTAGTGGGCTTGTCAGAGCCCCCAGCAGCCGTGGGAATGTGGGCAGGCAGCGGAGCCTCAGTTTCTGCGTCAGTCAAATGGGGATGTAGCAGCACCTACCTCGAGGATTGCTAGGAGGATTAAGCAAATGTGACACACAGAAAGTTCTTAAAACTCTGTACGCATAAGTACTGCTCAATAGCTATTAGGTGTGGTTTTTGTTAATGAACCTGCTCTGAGATCAGTTGGCCAATCTGTGCCAATGATGGCAACCGGGGAGAAGGTCCTCAGACCCATCCCTCACCACCTGTGCATTAGGTGCCCTCCTGTACCGTCCTCAGGGCTGGAGTGCAGTGCTGGGCTATTGAGGGCACACTTGGCTTGTCCCTGGGGTCACCGAGTCCTGCACAGACACCGCCTTCTTGGAGCCTTCCCAGTGGCTCTTCTCTCACTGAGAAGGAACAACTGAAGGGCACAGGTCAGGGTGTCCCCCGCTAGGAGCTGCCCCCAGCCAGAGAATGCAGCGGCAGCCCTGTCCTGCCTTCTGCCCTGGTGGCAGGGTGCTTCTCGCCCAGCCAGCCTGCTGCCAGGACAGGTGAGGAAGGCGACACAAATTACTGCATCTGCCCACAGGCGTAGGAACCAGTGAGCAGTGAGCCTGGATTAAACCTTTCAAAAGTGATTTGTCATCTGTGTCAGTGTGTCTGCTGTCTGGAAGGGCACTGGCTCAGGGAGCGGCAGCCTCTGGCACAAAAGTGTGCCCTCACTTCCCCCAGCCTCCATCCTACCCAGAAGCTGCTTGGCGTGCCGGGCACAGTTGGATTAAGGGGCCTGGCAGGGAGGGAACCACCCAGCTTGGGTGTCTTAGGACTCTTTCTAAAGCCAGCCACAGAGCTTCCGCATCTCCACGCGTGGTGCAGCGTGTGGGAATGCTTCTGAGTTGGAGGCGGCCCCTCAGGCCCGGGCTTAACCATAACCTCCACCTGGAAGCCCACCCTGATAGCCCCCTCTGTGGCACTCAGCACACGTCCTACAGGCTCTTGCTTGTCTGTCTTGTGCCTACACCCCGAGTCTGCCCACGTCCCTGGCACAGACCAGGCACTCTGAAACATTCATTCTCAGCAAGCACTGGTAGGAAAGGGGTTTGTGTCATGTCTCTCACCTGGCTAGCATTTATGAATCACAAGACGAGTCCTTGACCTCAAGGACAGACAGAGGGTGAAACTGACAATGACCACCGCCTCCCAAGAGACCCTGGGGATTCCCAATCCCTGGGACCCCCAAGAGAAACATCGGGGCCCTAGGTGGGCGGTTTCTTCTCACCTTTTGCAGGTATGCACCTGTTTTGTTTGTTTGCTCACATTACTAACCTACTTGGCCACTCCCATCAATACCTTTTGTTTTTCTTGCATTCAAGCCACTCCTGTCTGATCTAGCATTTCCACAGATTTTGTCTCTGGCGGGTGGCTTACCTGGTATTTTTCACAGAATCTCCCGGTTTCTGTTTATCCTGCTGAGTAAACAGGTGAAATTTTCCATCCAAAAAGAGGACATGCCTGTTGGAAAGCCCCTAGATTTGTGGACCTGAGAGGAGTTTTCACTCATTGCGGAACTAGGGACCGTCCTCTACCTGGTGAGGGAGCCCCGTGTTAAGCCAGCAGTCATTTCGTCGTGCCGGTGGCAGGTGCTGTGGGAGAGAAGGCTTCCCGGGCCTGGAGCGTCGGTGGCATCTCGGCCCGAACAGGGGGCTCTGCCCAATCTGCCCTCGCCTTGCGAACATCATCTACGGCCCCGGACTCAGCCCTCCTCTCTTCGAATCCAACTCTCTACTTCTTCACAGACAGTCCCAAGGCCCCCTGAGTCCTGGTCTTGCCTTCAGATTAGATAAAGGGACACTGTCTAAGCCTACCTGGGGAGGGGTGATGGCATGATAGGTCCACCTGGTTGGAAGAAGCCTGCTGAAGAAGGGGTCAGGAGGGGGGAGCTACTGGCATGGGTAAACTGAGTCAGGTGGCCCACACATCACTCCTGGTGTTCACCTGGGGAGTAGCCCCAGAGGCCAGATGCCCAACGAGCTGCCTTTTCAGCCGGCAGAAGAGGAGAGAGTCACCACACAGAGGCTCTTCTGACCCCTTCTCCCGGACCCTCCCCATGGGGTCAGACGGGGATCCTGTGAGAATTACTGGGTGCTGTCCCTATCCCGTGTGACATTTTTAGTTGGTCATCCTTGCTGGGACCCTGATACTTTCTCCAGGGCCTGAATCTGCCCCTGGTGGACCCAGAGCTGCTCCAGGGAGGCGCCTGTTAAGCGCAGGGAAGAATGAAGGCGTGAGTGAGTGAAGGAAGCCGCCCTCTGACTCCCCGGAGCTGGGCTCCCCGATTCGGGGAAGGGGCTTATACAAGCACCAGAGAACCCGCTGTGTTTGCTGCCTCACCTCTCAGACTCATTCTCTGAAGGGAAGAGCCAGAGGACCTTGGGGAAGACTTCAGCATTTAGGGGTCTTGGGTCTTCACCCCCCACACACTCCCACTCTGTGCATATTCATTCTCCTACCACCTGGTGCTTGGCGACCTCTTGACTTCACCCTAGTGTCAAAGCCTGTTTGTCCTATGGTGCCATTTCCCTCCTCTGCAGTAGCGCACCCTTAACCCACCTCTACTTACACCTGCACGCGCACACACGTGCATGTGCACACAGGCACACACACGTGCACACACATGCACATGTACACAGAGAAGCACATGTATACACATGCACACATGTGCGCACATGCACATGCATATATACACATACATATAGACACACACACATATACATACCCACACGGGAAAATGCCCCCACCCTCTCTGTAGCTCACAGAATGATTAACTGTTTTAGTCAATCACCCTTTAGAGCTGGGCAGAGATTGCTGAGCCTCTCCTGGGCACACAGTTATTACACTCGTCAAATCATTTACACACAATGTCCTCCTGGCATTGGGATAACCCTTGACTGCTAAACAGTTCGGTGAGTGAGTATGTTGCCAGCAACACGAGATGGGTTTGCTGTTCCCGGTGGCCTTGGGAGAGCACCAAAGGGCTCGGAGCTTGCAGACAGGGATGAGTCTGTGTGTGCCCCTCATCTGGCGAGGACATCTTTTCTTTTCCTTCTTGGGGAGGTGATTTTTTGCCACTTGACCCGAGTGGCAGGATGGCTTGGCATTTGGGACACAGCCTATGTTCTGTGGCCAGTTTCCTTTACTTCTCACGAATTCAGGGCACAAGCTCCTATGCACATACACCTTCAACGGTGCAACCACATGCTCTGAGCTGTTGGGATTTCTGACACTGGGCTCTGGGGGCCACACCACCAGGTGTGTAGGTGGAAAGCCCTGCACGGGAAGACCTCTTTGGCTCATGTCTTGATGTGTTATTGGAAGAATTCCTGCTGGTGGATACCCTGACCAAGGAAAATGGAGGCCCAGAAAAATATGCAGAGAATTTGAGCAAGCCCTCTGCCTTGACCTCGGATGCCCAAGTCCTGGGCAGAAACACTGGGGATTGTGGATGAAGAGTTCTTTCAGCCACACGCAATGGAAACTCCAGACGAATCTCAAGAATGTGCCAGAGAATTCCTTTTCCCTCGTCTATGACCAAGGCTCATTGTTTGAAGGAAGCCTTTCTCAAATCTTTATGCCCTTTGTGTTTCCTTCTGCAGAGGCAGACACATTTTTCTCAAATTTTGGTTTCTGGGAGACTGTAGGTTTTTCTCCTTTTGATGCTTTTGAGGTTATTTTTAAACTCTGGCTCTCAACAAGTTTTGGTGTGGATAATTGTGCATACCGAGATCATAGAACACTGGAATTTTCACGTGGTTACCGGTGAGACTTGGCTTCACCTTATGATGGCTTTGACAGCAAGCACCCCTAGTGGTGGCTGTGTGCCAGCACTCTGCAGATAGAACCCATTTCATGATTACTGTTCTTGTCACTGTTCAGGTGAGGGAATGGAGATGTTAAATAACTTGCCCAGGGACAGCAGGTTACCCAGCTAGTAAGTGACAGAGCTAGCTTCAAACTCGTTAACTCTGGTTCTAAAGTCTACACCTTAACCAACCTAGCCTGCCTTCCACGGATTAATTCAGAAAGAACAAATGAGAACCCTCTCTGAGTTCATGCAAGAGCTCCTCGGAAAACTATTTCCTGAAGGCATTTTTTTCACAAAAAACATTTGATTGGATGGATGTGAGCACTTTGGAAACCTTTTGTCCAGTTTTGTACGTTATCCCTGGTTCTTTGAGAACCTCAGCTCTGCTCAGCGCCCCAAAGTGAACTGAATTAAAGATGGTGGCCGCCAGCCCCGACACACCCGTTCACAGACAACAAGACTGTATCTTGGTGTTTAGAGGACACCCAAGGACCAGCTGGTCTCACTCATGTTCAAAAAAAGACAGGGATCAAAGCTTGGGGAGAGGAGAGGAAAGGAAAGGAAGCTTTAGGGTGACATTGCACCCTGAGAGGCCAGGCAGGAGCTGGAGAGGAGTGCTCAGCCGGCGTCGCAGGGAAGCTGGGCATTTGAGATAGGAGCCATTTCCTCTTCTGTTTGACATGCTGGCATTACCACAAGATCATCCACAGTCTTATGTCATGAAAACACTTTACAAGACCTTTGGCAAAGAGCCTGGGAGGCCTGTTCCTTGAGCTGTAACTCTCTCTCCAGTTGAATCAGACTCTGGGCATGAGTCCTGGGCATTGGTGTTCTTTTTAAAGGTGACTTAACGTATAGTCAGGGTTGAAGACAATAGTGTTGACCCACCCCCCACCCCACTCCCCCCCACCCCCCACCCCAGCTTTTCCGACTTGGGGCTCTGGGATTCAGATAGAGAGCTCAGACTATGTTGCTCTTAGGCCACCCAACCTGGAGACATTTGTCCGAGACCACCCTGCCAGCTGCACCATCTCTGTTACCATGGATAGTGGCCGTGGTGCAGGTGGGGGAGGCGGGAAGTCTGGCCTGTTGCAGAGATACACAGACATGAATAACGTTTTCAGAGTAATGGCCTCTGAGCATTTGCTGCCTGGAGGCTTGAAACCACCTAGAGTTTTCTTGATGAAGGGAAATGCTTGAACCCTCACCTATCCCCTTGCTCTTGACAAATATTTGGCCAGTGGGGTGCTGCGGCCAGGCTGGAGTGATTGCCCGCTGCCCAGGAGTGCCTTATCTCACTGGGTGCGGGTGCTGGGTTGCTCTCTGTTTGCTCTCTGTACATTTAGTAGGTGGAGCGGGATGGGAACTGGCTTTGGTGCCCGTGATTCACACCGAATCTCAGCTCTCCTTGGAGCAGGGCACGAAGGCTCACCCTCCCAAGAGTCCCATCTCCTGCCACTCCCTGACCCCACCTCATGGCCGGCTTCCTGGCCTTTGGAAGCCCTTGTGGTTGCTTCAGCATCCTCTGGGCTTGGCATAGGCCCTTTCTTCCCCCTGGAGAGCCACTCCCTGACCCTTTGGCCTTGTTAACCAGTTCAGTCCACCACTCACTTCAAGACTCAAACTGAAGCAACACACAGTCTGTGCTTTGCCCCTTGGGATTGGTTGTCAGCCTGCGTTGTAACTGGCTGCTCTGCCTCCTATCCCCAGGTGTTGGGTAGTGCTGGGCATGGTGCCGAACACTTCACACTCACATCCACAGTCTCAGCCAGTTCACACCAGCCCACAGCATGGGGAGACATCTGCCAATTTACAGAGGGGGAAGCCAGGCCCGGAGGCTGAGTCCCTGCTGCAGCCACCTGCAGCGAATTCAGCCCTCTGAGGACACCCTGCAGGAGCCGGCATGAGAGGAGGGAGCTTTCACCCATCACTGCTATCACAGCTGCCACCGTGCCCCGCACTAGAGGCTCACAGCGACCCACAGCTCTTCTACAGAGAAGGCTGGAGCAAAGGGACGTGCTCCAAAGGGAAGGGGCATAACTCCATGGCAAAGCTAGAACAGGAAGCTGTTTCCGTTTCACAGACACTTGGCTGGGGATAAAATCTCTCCTTGCTCAGCCTTGCCTTTTTCTCTTCTCCTTTTTTGGTCTTCTCAGGGTGGCTCTGCACGGTCCCCAGCACTCTCCGAGATGGCCCCCATGGCCCTTCCCCCAACACAGCCACCCTGCACTCCTCCTTGGGCAGCTCCCGGGCAGGGCTGTGAGGGGAAGGCCCACGCCCCTCTCCTGGGAGCAAAACTTGTGCTAAGGATATTACCTTCACATGACTTGTCACCTAAAATATGTTTCTGGGGCAGAGGAGGACTGGTGGCACCCTCCCTGTAAGAACGCCCCTGGGAACTGCGGGTTCCTCTGCTCTTTCTGGCTTGGAGGCTCCAGAGAGATGAGACACACTCCCCAGGGCCCCCCAAGTGGTAGAAGACAGAGTGGGCCATTGTGGGGGCTATGACAGCTGAGATATTTTATAAAAGTCCCCTTGAGAGAGAATTTCTCACCTTGAGGACATTATGCTAAAGGAAAGAAGTTAGTCACAAAGTCCATAATTTATATGGTTCCATTCATGTGAAAGTTCACAATAGGGAAATTTATAGAGACAGAAAAAACATAGTCACCTGGGGATGGGCAGGGGAGCAGTAGCTGATGGAATTTCCTTCCGAGGTCATGAAAATGCCCTAAAATTGACTGTGGTGATGGTCGCACATATCTTATGAATATACTAAAAACCATTGAATTGCACACTTTCAATGGGTGAATTATATGCTTTATGAATTATATCTCGTTAAAACTGTTTTAAAAAAGAAAAGGAGAATTCCTCCCTACCATCTCCCTATGAAACCTTCTGCTATAGAGAAACTGTACAAAGAAAAAATGTCAGCTGAAATTTTTAAAGGACCCATTTGCAAGGCGATGTCCCCAGAGGCAGGATGGGACACCGTGGACGGGGTCCTGCCATAGACTTCAGCAATCGGCATGAAAGTGTGGGGTGGGGAGGGAGAGGGAGAGAGAACACAGAAAAGCACCCCTCAAACAAGTTGGAGTCTCGCTTAACCTAGAGCCCAGGCAGCGGCTGCGTCCAGCAGGTGGACTCTGTAGGAGACTCCGTAGCTGGCCTCCGTGCACCAGCCTCACTCGACTCTGCCTTGTTTCTCCTGCCCTCGATTCCTGACCGTGGGTCCCATCTCAATCCACGTGGGGAGAATGGAGCAGAAAAAGGTGTGGTGAGCCGACTCTGCAGACCAGCAACCAAGACTACGTTCTCAGATGTTGCTGTTTCCAGGTGCCGCCTGTGCATCAGTTTACCTCCTATGTATTAATATTTCACAGTTAATATATTTCCCAGAATAACAGCATCACTGCATAAACACAGAAACGTCACTACCCAGCTCACATTTGCCTGCCTGCGCTCTAAGAGAACCCCAGACACCTGGCTCCACTCTGAGCACTTCTTGCCTTAGAAAAACCAAAGAGGGTGAAGGAGGGAATCGTTTCCTTGCCGTGGCATTCAGTGGTCCTCAATGCCATGCCCACTGGTCACCCACAAGTGCCTCTGGCCCACCAGGTCCCACTGGGATTCCGTCATGGAGTTCATTCCCGCCACATGCAACCCAAGCCACCCCTTTGGGGTTTGGCTCATAAGCAGCTGTAGTGTGGTTGCACCCAGCTACCAGGAGACCAAAGGCCAGTTAGCTAACTTGGGCACTGTGCATGACCGGATGGGTCCTCCCCATGTCCCCCACCAGGGAGTCAGCTGTGTGCAGGGTGGACCTCACTCCCACTACTACCTGCTCAGAGGAAGCACCATTTTGTCACTAAAAAAATATACTTGTGTTTGTGCCAAGTGCTACAGAGATGTGCAGAACTCCCTGGGAGCATATGAACAAGGGACCCACTCAGATCAGTCCTCCTTGGATGGTCAAGAGAGGGGTGTCCCTCCCTCTACCCACTGGATGGATATACCCAATCTATCCTTCTGTTTCTCCATGCCACACCTTCCTGCTTCCACCAGAAGTCCTGCTCAGCCATCAATGGGCTAGTGTCACTTTGTCGGTGCCTGTTATGGAAAAGGCCAAGTAATCTATTTGATCTTAAACACAATTGTGCATGAAATCTACACAAACATCTTATTCTATGGTGGTCCGAGGAATTTTATGTAATTGATTTTGCTCCAGTTCTGACAAGGTGTACAGTGTGTCCCACTGGCTCTGTCACATGCCTCAGGCAACTTAGGATCCATCAATCAGCAGAAGATGTCACATGTTCTAATCAGAGATGCCCATATCACATTCACTAGCCACAACCCATTTTGGTAAATCCAGACTCTCCGTGCACTGATTTTTCTACCCAAGTGTGATTTTCTCCTGCTGCTTCTCAGCCGAGTGGTCAGAGAGCACCTGTGGAGAAAGCGGTATCTCCCACTCAGCAGGTGGGCAGCAGCAGGTCCAGGGAGATGGGGTCAAGGTACCGTGTGAGTTCACCCTCCAGGGTACTCCAGATGGGGAGGGCAGCCCCGTCCTCAGCCCCAGATGCTCAGAAGATGGTGCCAAGCTCAGCAGTACCTCAGAGACCTTTGGCTGCAAAGCCACCTCCACCGGTGCCCAGTCCTCTCCAAACCAGCCCTTGTCTGGGTGGGGACAGGTGGAGGGAGCTGAGCTGACTTCCCATGGGGCGAAGAGGCGGGGGGAGCAGGAGTGCAGAAAACCCCAGCCAGGGTCTGCGTGTGTGTCCATGGCGAGGAGTGTGATTGTGCCATTGAGGGCTGTTACCACATCTGTCCTTATGTTCTTCTTTGAAACGTGGGGCTCACTGACCCTGGGACATCAACTGGGGTGTCTTCTGGATAACCACAGGGGTGAACTTCCCTCCTGCCTGTCCTTGGCCATCTGAGGAGACAGCTGACCTGGGCCCTCTCCACCCCAACCCCACCTCCGACAGAGCACTTCTTGGACTTAAGGATATAGGGGTCACATCTCAAAAAATAAAAAAAAAAAAGCAAGCAAGAAAGAAAATACTAATGACATAGTGTGGCTAATTTCTTTGGCCAAGTAAAAACCAAAAGAATCTGCTAGTTGCCACCATTGAATAAAAAAACTGATATTTTAATATCAAAGCAAGGAGCAGGGACAGAATCTCAGAAGCCCTTCCAATACTGTAGGACATAAGTCCTTCCTTGAAATGCTGAGTTTCTCAACTTCCACGTGCCTCAGTTTCACCATTTGACAAATGGATCTGTACTTTGCTCATAGGGTTGTTGTGAGAATTAACTGAGTTGGTATTTTTGAAGTGCTTAGGACAGTGCCTGGCATATACGTGTGATATAAGTGTTTGTTAAATAAAAAATTAAAATTGCATTTAAAATATGAATAAAATCGGCCGGGTGCGGTGGCTCACGCCTGTAATCCTAGCACTCTGGGAGGCCG
>VBSM01002608.1:103140125-103169406 GCA_008086735.1 Cheirogaleus medius | reverse complement strand
AAAAAAAAAAAAGGAAATGGAAGGCTTATCTTCCCAAGAATTTCTCAATGTTTTGAAATTTTTATTACCCTCTTTAAAGAAACTTTCATATAATCTTTCTCTATTTTCTCCTTTTCAGTTGCAAGTTGGTCTAACTATAAAACCTTTATTAGTCAAAGGCTTTGCAGATGATTCTCTGGCATGACTTTCTCATTCCTTCTATCTCAAGTCATTTTTTAACTTTGCAGTTTCATTTTGCATTTGACTTGCATCCTAATGTCGTTGGACGTGAATGGGGTGGCCAAGGATTCACCCCCAGCCTCAAAAAATGCCCTCTCCTGGCCTGGCTCTTCTTCCCCCCGCCCCTGTCCCCTCTGACCTCCCTGTGTCTGGTGTTCCTTGCTCCTACTTCTCAGAGTTCGGCTCCATCTGTACCAGCTGTGCGGTGATTACAGGTGCAAGTGCTTGCAGGGCTCCTCTGGGAAACCACAATGCCTGGGGAGGAAGGGGTGAGGGATAGTTAAGAAGGCTGTTCTGCAATAGCCAGAGGTCCTCAGACCACAGAGAACGGGCACTGACTGAGCACCTTCTGTGTGCTGCGACCACCGGTCCCCCAAAGACATAGGCTGATAGCTAGTCCCTTAAGCTTCTTGTTGCTGGCACACCTCACCTCTCTGCCTCTGGGTCTCGCACGGGAGGGGACCTCCTCTAGGACACATCCTGGTGCCACGGGCAGGTGGATATTTCTTAGATGCTGCCTGCTTGGTGGTCCTAAATAGGATCAAAGGTCAGGCGGCACCAACTCCAACATGACTGCCCAAAAGACCCAAACTCACACCTGTCTAGCCATCTTGCCTGCCACTCTGGGAGCTCTTGCCCTGGGCCAGGCAATGCATAAGCACCTGACGTATATATATAACCTCCTGTCATCCTCCCGGTGGCCACTTCATTCTACAGGTGAGGAAACTGAGACTCATGCAGCTGGTGAGACGTGACGCTGGGTTTAGGACCAGCTCCTTCTGTGCTGGAGCCCTGGGCCTGCTGACTACCATAGGGTGCCCAGACCTGTCCCTGTGCACGTCCATCTGAGGAAGTGACAGACTTAGTGGTGGACCTGATGCCATGGACAAAGGCCTCCTGAGGGGGTTAGGCTGGGCATTTGGGACAGTCCCTGACTGCCACCAGGGCCTGTGGCAGGCCACGTGACCGAGTCCGGGCCCAGGACCTGGTTGTCCTATCCAGAGGAGCTGGCTGCTCGGTGCTGCAGCCACAACACAGCCGGTTTAAGTAGCTACTGGGTTCCACTTTGCAGCCCCCACAGAGCCAAGGGCTGCCCAGTCCGCTGATGCTTTGCAAAGAAGGTGAAGAACTGAGGGTTTTGAAGCTCATAAAATAAAGAGCTAAATCTTTCTACGGGCCTGAGAAAGGATTAAGAAGAAGCCAATGTCTCTGATGTGACCGGGAGCCAAAGCTTGGAGAATAGACCGAACCATAGTCGGCCACCTCGCGTGGACACGTGGGAACATTCAGAGCCTGGCCAGGTGCCAGGAGGCGCACGGGGCCAGTGCTCAGTGAACACAGCTGCACCCGGGAGTGGGCCCAGCACCCTGGGCTGTTCTGGCTGACCTGTCCTCACGCAGGACTAGCCTCTGGCCTCTTTGGAAATGACCGTGAGATGAGAACTTGTGGTGGACAAATGCCAGCTGAAAGTGGGGTTCGGGGGCGGGTACAGCCAAGTGTTAGGGACAGCAGTTGGGAGTGGGCTGGCATGGCTTTGACTGGACAGCGATTTGGTGAGTCAGTACACTCCTTCTGGCCTTCCTCAGCCCTTGGGGCAGCTCTGCAGGGCTTTCAATTATTTGTGGACATATGTGTAGGGAGGAGGTGCAGGCTCTGGCCTGTGACTTCACAGGCTGTGGCCCCCTTGCTTCATGGGGGCTCTGGGGCACCTCCTGGGAGCATCTTCCTGGTGGCCTTCCCTGTACAGGGCAGGGGTCCTGGGAGGTCTCCCCTGGGAGCCAAACTCCTGCTACCCTTTTCTGTGCACATTGGATCTTCCCTTCTGAAGAAGATGCAGTTTATAGGAACTGCGCTTTGTCAACATTCTAGAGCCACATTCTAAAAAAACATCTCTTATCCCTGCGGGTTGTAGGGCTGTTTTTGCAAAGCAGCCCAAATGGAGGATTTGAGGCCTCCTTGCGCTGACCTTAAAGAGACAGCAAAGGGTTCGCGCTGCCAGCCTTGGGCTGGAGGGAGCCTGCCTTGGGGCCCACACAAGGGCCTGTTGTTCTGCGAATCAGTTGGGGCCGGTGTGGGGTCACAATGGGGCCTTTCAAAGAGACAAAGCGCCTCTGGCCAGGCCGAGTGTCCCTGCACACGTGGGCATCCGCCCAGGGCATTTAAAACAACACGATTTGGAAAAACAGATTTCAAGTGATTTTCCCTACTCTCTGCGTGATTCAATGGTCTTTGTTCTGTGTCCATTATAATCGGTCATGGAAGCTTCTAAGAGTTGGGACACTGGAGGCAGACACTGGGGTTCCTAGCTGTGATTTCTGCCTTCTTTCATAGGTAACTGGGGATAATCACGGTGCCAGGCTATCTAGATGGTACCAGAGCGGCTTGGTGTATGCAGGGTGCTCAGCTGCCCGGGCTTCCTTCAGCCGCACACACTTGCCGAGAGCCTGCCGAGGAGGCAGGCACCCAGGGGCACAAAGGGCAACATGGCTTGCCGATGCCACACTGCGTGCTGGGTGCTGCTCAAAGCACTTTACTTCTTCACTTAATCCTTGTGACAACCTTATGTGGTAGATACCATTTAGAGAGGTTAAAGATTCACCCAAAGTCACACAGCGAGTAGGTGTGGGTTCTAACCCCAGCAGAGTGGCTCCAGGGCCCCAAGGTAAACTGTCATGGCACATGTCTCACTGTGACAGGATCCCTGTCCCTCTGGAAGCCGGGTGCACAGACATGCTGAGAAGCCCCTCACACCCACAGCACTGACTTCACCAACGCTGAAGGCTCCAAATGACACTGGGCGAGTGCTGGGGAAACCCAGCCCGGAGGCCAGCCTGGGGAAGTGTGTCTGAAATGAGGGTGACTTTGCCAGGAAAAGAAATCACGAAGGGCTTCCCCGGGGAGAGCAAGGCTGACCCAGGCCAGATGCGTGTGGGGGCAGGGGTGTGTCTCGGGAGGGTAGGAGGACCCAGGGCGCTCCTGAAGGCAGAGCTGCAGCTTGGCTTTCACCGAGGGCAAGCCCTGCAGGGGCTTTCTGGTGGGCAGCAGCAGCCGTCCAGCTGAGAGATGCTGTGGGGATGGTGGCAGTGCGTGGGCAGGCAGGGAAGTGGGACAGACTTGACTAGATCTTGGTGAACTGAGAGCCAGTGGAAGGGAGTGGCCGAGGGCATGGATCCCCAAGCCAGCTTGTGTGTGGCCTCCCTAGCCTCACTTCCCTTGTCTGCAGAATGGGAACATCAATCTTGCCTCATAGGTCATTGGGAGGATTTGAAGACTTGGCTCAGGTCAACCCCTGGGACCAGGGAAGGCTCAGGAAGTAGCAGCTGCAGTTATCATTATGGGAATGAAATAAAAAAAAGAAAAGTCTAGAATGATCCTGAAGTTTCTAGCCTGGGCTGATGATAGTTAGTCACATTGCGCTTATTCATTAACCATGTTCCTGGCATTCTATCATAAACTTGGATTGATACTTCTGCTTTTTCCCGCAGAACTGAACCTTTAATCAGCCATGACATGGTTTTAAATAGTCCCACCTAGCAAACCAAACTTCAGCCCTTGGGGAAGGAGGCCATTCCGGCCACAGCCCTCTGACCACTACATGAAGTGCTCCGTGAGGGCCGCTCTCAGGTTAAGGTCACTGGGCCAGGCCTCTCAGCTCCCTTGGTCACCTGGGCACGAGTCATCAGGCCTGAGCAGCCTCACCCAGCAGGAGACAGCAGTGCCAGGAAGAGTCAAGGAATTCACAGAAGATGCACCTAAGCCCCAAGAGGGCAAGAGCCTCACCCAGAGCACCAGACAGGTTAACAACAGGCTGGCACTCGGCTCCAGGCCTCCCGAGCACCCTACCCTGCCGGCCCTGCCCTCCTCTCGTAGGACAGCACTGAGGCAGATGAGGTGCGGGCTGATCAGGGAACTGGAGGCCCACACCAGAGACAGGGTGAGGGGGTGAGAGGAGCCCAGGGAGGCTCACTGGGTACAACTTCAACATCTATTGCCCATGGGGAGTCTGGCCTTCCTGGCCTCCAATTTCTGGGGTTAGAGCTGGTGACAATCTTGTGGATCACACAGGATGTGCATCCATCAACAGCTGGAATGAGGGGCATGGCTGTCCCCAAGCATCACGCACAAATCGCCAGCACACTCTAGGTACATTGCGCCCTGCATGGCAGTTAGCATGATGTTGATGATGACGATGATGGTGTCATCCAGCAGTTCGAACCCTGGCCAGTTCTCATGCTACCTCCTCCAGGGAGCTACGCCTGTCCTGCTCCTGCTCCTGCTCCTGGGTATCCTGGCTGCCTGCCCCCCACCCTCTGCACTGAAGCCTGCAAGCCCCACCCTCGACCCCAGCCCCAGGACCCCACTGCCTCCCAGGCAGACGCCCTGGCTGGTTCCTTGCCATGCTCCCCTGTGCCCATTTGTGCCCGCCCTTGGCAGGACAGCATGAGGCTGGACTGAGGGCTCTATGCAGCCCCCAGGACCAGTTGTGGCAGAGGGAAGAGGAAGTAAATTGGCCCCAAGGATTCTGCCTGTGACTCATTCCTGTCACCAGAGCCAGGAAGGGATGGCCAGCAGGAAAAGTGCAGGTGGACAGACAGCATATTTTCACGGATTTCTCACTTCTACAGTCGGGGTTGGGGCCTCCAGTCTCGGCCTGTGCCCCACCTCGGGCAAACAACGGCAGGAATGCACGCTGAGACGCGGGCCCAGCCAAGCGCGCCTCGATGGCGAGATGCTGCGATAGGACCTGCCCTGCCCTTCACCCCACTTACTCAGGTTGGGCAGTGGGCTGGTCTCTGGTGCTGAAGGTGAAGGATGCTCGACCCTCTCTGTGGGTGTCCCCACAGGGTGTTCTCTTGTCCCCTGGCACAGCCCTGCTGTAGCAGAAGAGGCAGAGTCCCTGGCCTCACTCAGCAGGAAGGTGGGAGAGAGAGGTTACGGAGGGACAGAGAAAGCCGGCCATGGGTCAGTGCCCGGCCCCATCCCACCCTGCACCATCTGCTGAATGTTGTTCCCTCCTGTGTCAAACATGAGGTCCCCAAGCGGTTGGGGTACCTTCTCCATATGACTGGAGCTAAGAGCTCCACACATGCTGTCACCTCAAGACAATCCTACTAGGAAGATGCTATTATCATTTCCACTGTGCAGATGAGGAAGCATTTGAGGGTGAGTCACAGCCAGCGAATGCCGCTAAGTGGCTGAGCCAGGCCTTGTACCAGGCTGGGCCCACCCAGAGCCAGCACAGATGGAGCCAGGCAAGACAGCCAGAGCCGCATAGGTCCATGCATCCTTTGTGTTCCCTGGCTCCCTGTGAGTCTTCCTCCTCTTGAGCACGTGTCCCCCTCCCTCCAGTCCCCAGGCCCGGCTCCCCTTTGAGGCTTAAAAGGGCTACTGCTAGCAAAGATTCTTGCATTTTATTTTAGCCAGAGACCCTTGGAAACCTGCAAGGAAGGCTTTCATGGCGGTGTATGGAGTACCAGAATGGACAGTATTTGGAGATTTGGAAGGCAGAAAACTAACTTTCACCTAGTGTTTCCTATACACCCCAAACAGGAACAGTGCTAATCTTTTGACCTACAGGACCGGATGAGACTTATTGTGAAGAAGACAATCGCCTGGTTCCGTGTTGTATTCTGTGTTATTGGGCAGGGAGGGCGATGGGGGGGATGGGCAGAGGATCCAGGCCTCAGAAGAGGCCAACTGGTTCAGGTCTGCCCACTCTTTCCTGCCCGGAATCTTCTGTTTCAATGAGACTGTTCTCCTGCTGGGGTGGGGACCAAATCCACAGGGAGTAGACCCCTCCACCCAATCTGAGAGGGGCAGCGAGGAAGCCCCCAGCCAGCTTAAGCAAGGTATTCCCCACACAGGAACAGGTGCGGCGCAGAAGCCGGCAGAGCTCTGCAGTGAGTGGCGGGGACAGAAGGTGTAAGGGACAAGAGTAAAGAGCCCCCTCATTTCTCAGGCACCACCCCCACCCCGGCAGCTGTAGGTTTGGTGTCCTGATTTCTGTGCAGCCTTGGCTTCTTGGGGCCTCCACGTCAGCATTCGGACCAATGTGAGGTACAGAGCTGCTCTCCTGCCACCTGCCCAGGGAGTGGGCCCTGGGGACACTTCCTCCCTCTTTCTCTTTCTGTGCTCCTACCTCGGGGAGCTAGGAACACTCTGTGGCTTCCCAGAATTGGAGCATCCCCGTCTCCAACCTCAGCAGAGCTCAGCTGACAGCTGAAACAGAATTTGAAACTCACTCTCTCCTCAAGCCCCTATTGGTCACCCTGTTTGGCACAGTAAGTAACTTCATCTCCTACTTATAAAAATAAAAAATTTTTAGATTTAGAAAAGAAAGAGAAGCTTGGAACGTAAAGTGGTATAACCATTTGAGGAACCATTTTGATGGTTTCCTATAAACCTAACTATTCACTGACCATATGACCCAACCCTTCAACAACGAGGTATTTACCCAAGAATAAAGAAAACATACGCCCACACAAAGACATTTAAGTGAATGTTCTTAGCAGTTTTAGTCATAATAGCCCAAACTGAACCAACCCAAATGTCCATCGACAGATGGATGGATGAACAAAGACATATTCATACAATAGGATACTGGGGGAAAAAACCAGCACCAGAGAGAAATGAACTGCTGAAACACTCAGCATGGATGAATTTCACGCACATCACGCTGAGCAAAAGAATACAGGAACAAAAGAGTATATTCTGTGAGATCTTACTTATTTAAAACTCTAGAAATGACAAATCTAATCTACAGGAAAATGAAAAGTAGATTGGTGGCTGCCTGGGATTGAGGGGTGAGGGTGGCAGAGATTGGGAAGGAGCACAAGGGAACTTCTTCATGTGACGAAATGTTCTCCAGTTTGATTGTGGTCATTGTTACACGGGTGCATATATTTGCAAAACATATGTGCAAAATGGCTGCATATGAGCTATTAACCGAAGAGTACCAGACATCTCAGGAATGCCTTTAATATAAAATAGAAATTAAAATAAACAGAAAACGCAAGTATAAAGGGAGAAGAAACTATGCATAAAATTATTACTATCTCAAGAGGAAAAAAGAAAAGCTAATAGATCCATGAAGCAAGAAAGCGTTCCTTTAAAAAGGAAAAATTTGACACTAAACATGTAGGTCTATTTCTGGATCATGTTTGTGTACCCTGATGTATGTGGCCAAACTTCTGCCAACACCACACTGTTCTGATCATTGTACCTTTGTAATAATTCTTAAAGTCAGGTATTGCAAGCCCTCTATTTTCTTCTTTTTCAAAATGGTTTTGACTCTTTTAGGCCCTTTGTATTCTTTAATCAATTTCAGCAAACAAGCCTGATGGGTTTGTGATTAGGATTGCATTGAATCAACAGATAGATTTGGGGAGAATTGCCAATTGCCATCTTAACAACATTGAGTCTTCCAATCTTTAAATGGGGTCTCTCTTTCCATTTATTTAGTCTTTAATTTCTCTCAGCAATGTTTTGTGTTTTCCAGATGCAGATATTGTACATACTTTTGTTAAATTTCTTCCTATTTTATGCTATTGTAAATACTATAATTTTTAATTTTAATTTCTAAATATTTGGTGCCATATAGAGAAATACACTTGATTTTCACATATTGATCATGTGTGACCTTATTAAACTCACTTATTAGCTCTAGTTATTTAATAGTTTTTACAGATTCCTTAGGATTTTTATACATATACAATATCATCTGTGAATAAAAACAGTATTACTTTTCCTCTTTTATTATAATCTGATGACTTTTATTTCTTTTCCTTGCTTTATTGTACCGGCTAGGACCTCCTGTACAATGTCGAATAGATGTAAAAATGGGCATTCTTGGAGAGAAAGCATTCCATCTCTCACCATCAAATATGATATTTGTTGCAGGTTTTTCACAGATGGTCTTTATCAGGTTGAAGAAGTTTCTTTCTATTTCTAATTTTCAGCGAGTTTTTATCTTGAACAGAATTTTGAATTTTGTCAAATGCTTTTTCTGCATCTGTTGGAATGATCATATGTATTTTCTTTATTCTGTTAACATGATGAATGACATCGTTTGATGTTCTAATGTTAAACCAACTTTGCATTCCTTGGATGAACTCCACTTGGTCATGGGGTATTTATTTTGCTGGATTCAACTTTCTAATATTTTACTAAAGATTTTTATGTCTGTGTTCATAAGAGTTATTGGTCATTAATTTTCTTGTAATGCTATTTGTCTAGTTTTAGTGGTAGGGGAGTAGGGTACTTTCTGAAAGTTTGTGTGGCATTAGTATTATTTTATTCTTTATATGTTTGGTTGAATTAATCTGGATCTAGGGTTTTCTTTGTGTGTCATCTGATACTGAAAGTGGGATCTAAAATCTGCTTGGAAATCCTGAAAGTGCGAAAGCAAGATTGCCAGGAACATCACTGTCGGGTGGTCTGGATTGCCTGTTTAACGAGGGAATCTCAAACGTCACTACCTTAAGTCTGTCCTTGGGTCTGGTCAGACTCCTCAGAGCAGGGAGAAAGGCTTGTGGGAGCCCAGAGTGAGCACATCCGTTATAGACACTCCTGGGCGCCCCTAGATGCAGATGTCCCCAGGTTCACGAGGAGTTGGGGGCTGGGAGGAAGGACATGATTTCACTCTCTCCAGAGAACTCTCCCAGCTATACGCAATGGAGGAAGGAATTTGGGGCTCTTACTCCTTATTAAACAGATCTTCCAACAATTCCTATTTTACACTCCTCTTGAGCCCCGCCCCCTGCCCCCCAGAGCTGCCTGGTGTCGACAGTTTCTGAGCCTTGTGAGGCGTCTGTGCTGTAGCCTGGGTTGGTTCCAGCCTTTCCCCACTGCCTCCTCAGCATTCAGGGCTTTTTCTAGTCTGAAAAACTAGCTCTATATCTCCATCTGATTTCCCGCTTCCACAATTTTGTTGCTTTTGTCTCCCATTATTCCTGTCTTTGTAGGTTTATGCTTTTAGAACCAACCTTCCTGTCACTGGAGTGTAGTTTCAAGAAGACACTAAAGGAGATGTGTGTATTTAATCTGCCATATTTACCCCTCCCCCAACACCCCCTTTTTATTTTCAATTTACTGCAATCTTGGTTGGGATCACACTGTTCCACAAAAACTGCTCCTTCCAGGTCACTCATTAACTCCTTCTTGCCAAATACAATGGACCCCGGTCTACCCTTATCTTCCTGGACCTCTTAGTGCTACCACCCGGCCTCCCCCCGACACGCCCTCCTTCCTGGGCTCCAGCGACCTCACAACGTCCTGGCCTCCCTCCTGCCTTCTTGGCTGCATCTGCCTAGGTCCTTAGCTCCCTTAAATCTTGGGGACCTCCAGTACTCCATCTGGGACTGTCTTCTCTCCGCACCCACCCCCCCATTCTCCCTTGGAGAAATCACTCAGGTGCATGCCAAAGACTCCGGAGTCCATTCCTCACCTGCCGCCCTCCCAAGCTCCAGATGCGCAGAGCGACTGTCCACCCTCAGGCTGCTGATCTGGCGGGGAGCATGGGAGGCTTCCCTGAGGAGGTCTCACTGGATCTGAGAAAGCCAAGGGAGGAGGGCGGAGTATTCCCCACACAGGTAATGCAGCCACAATGCAGAGGCCACACAGGAGACAAGAGGGAGCACATAAACTGTTAGGGACTTCTAGAGGCCGGTATACTGCTGGGGAGCTGGGGTGGGGAGGGTGTCCCCAAGTCTCGTTAGTATGGCTGACTGAGTCCTTGCAAGCTCCGTCCCTCCTCTCCCAGCCCACTGTCATTGCCCTGGCTCCTTCAGAGTCCCTCGTAGGTGAGTGCCTTTTAAAGTGTAGCCTTTTAAAGGGTTTGTGGTTGAATCTGTCTCCCCTTCCATCCAGCCAAATTGCAAATCTCAGCAGTCCCTGCTCCCAGTCTAACAAGGCTCCCAGCCCCTTAGGATCAAACCCACACCCCTCACCACCCAGACAAGCCCATTTCTGAGGTGGCCACGCCTGCCTCACCTCCAGCCCCAGTCCTACTTGCTGCTGGACTTCTTGTCGTCTTAGAAGAAACTCAAGGGCCTCAAGACTTCCAGGCCCTCACACACCATGTAGGCACTCCTGTGCTCACACCCTTCCTCTGTGGGGACAACGATATTCTGAGGCACAGGAGGTTAGGACTTCAACATGTGAGTTTTGTGGAACACAATTCAGCCTGTAATGTGAATAAATGGACCGACAAAGGGAAGGGAAGAGAAGGAGGGCTCACCTCAGCTCTGAGGAAAAACATGGCGGCCATAACCTAATTGTTTCCCAGAAACAAATTAAACCACTACTGATCAACTTAAATTCCTCTTCTCCCATCACTCCCCAACCCAGAACTTCCCAGAGGTGGCTGTGGTCTTCTGTTCGGTGCAGAACCATTCAGACCTTACCTCCTAGGTGGGAGGATTACCTCGGCTCCTACCTGTAAAGCAAAGTGTTCTTAAGGTTGATGCATTGGAATGTCTGGAGGGACATGCACCCACATCCCACGTGCTTACATTCAGGGGTATGTTTGTCTCCCACAGTCTAAAGCATGCTGTGAGACTTTTCTTTCCACACAAGCATATGTTTTAGAGAGCTCTGCACATCAGGATAGATGCATCTTATTCATTGTTGATTAGGACTTTCTGTCAATGGTCATTTACTTGTTTCATATTTTACCAGTGTTTAAAAACAGTATTGTAATGAATTTCCTTCTGGAAGCATTTCTCCAGGGTAGATACCAAGAAGTAAAATGTATGAGTAGTAGGTAGTACATATGCATTTTAAGTTTTAATAGATAATATTAAATGAGCCTCAAAAGTGTATAAAAAAGCCTATTTTTTCCACCCCCTTACCAACACATATTATCAATATTCTTAATTTTTGTAAAAAAAAGTATGTTATTTGAAATCACGGTTTCCTAATTGCTAGTATCAACGCACCTTCCATATGTATATTGGTTATTTGTGTTTCTTTTTTCTTTCTTTCTTTTGTTTTTTAGAGATGGCGGTCTTGCTCTGTTGCCCAGGCTGGAGTTCAGTGGCATCATCATAACTCACTGCAGCCTCCATCCAACTCCTAGGCTCAAGTGAACCTCGTGCCTCAGCCTCCCGAGTAGCTGGCACTACTGGTGTGCACCACCACACCCAGCTAATTTTTCTATTTTTTGTAGCCATGGGGTCTCGATAAGTTGCTTAGGCTGGTCTCAAATTCCTGGCCTCAAGTGATCCTCCCACCTCAGCCTCCCAAAGTGCTGGAATTACAGGCGTGAGCCACCACACCCAGCCTTTTTGTGTTTCTTCTTATGAGAATCATCTATTTATAGCCTTTGCCCATTTTTCTATTGGGTTGTCCTTTCCTCCCAATCTGTCCCTCATATTTTAATATCATCTGGCAGTGTAGTTTATTGTAGAAAAGTTTTTAATGTGGATATTGTCAAATGATCAGTCTCTTTCTTCATGACTTTGGCTTTTTGAGTTTAAGCAGACCTTCCCTATTTCCAGATCACAAACATATGTTTCTAAATTTTCTACTAATACTATAATAAATTCTTCATGTGTATTTTATTTCATTGGTCAGATAGTCTGGGTAAATCCTAAGCTCCTCCACTTACTAGCTGGCAACACTAGGTGCTGACTTGACCTGTTCCTCAGTCTTCTCATCTGTTGTAGTTACGTTTTGGTGCCATGGTAAAGGATCAAATGAGATGATGCAGGTGAAGGGCTTGGCATGGAGCCTGGCGTACACAGTGCTCCGTCAGCATTGCTCATAAAATGACTGCTATTAATTATTGTACCAATTAGTAATTGGTGTACACATAAATAATTACATATAAGCAGTATTAATAAAATTTGGTTATCATTGTTTTTACTTTTTCATGAAGTTTATTAGTCATTATAATTACTGTCAATATTGTGAGGTAGGAGTCTAACTTTACTTATTTCCAAATTGGATAGAGGATTGCTCCAACAAATAACCTTAAAGATCTTCTAATTTCCCACACATTTGGTTAACTTTCAGACTCTATCCTGTTCCAATGATTTATTCGTCTAGTCCGGAATTGATGCCAACTTCTTAGGGATGCCAACTTCTTAGAGGTGTTGTAGGAACAAAATAGTCAATACACTAAAAAGAATGTCTGGCACAGAGCATGGCTGGTACATGCTCAATGAAATTTTTAAGTGACAAAATTTGTATATATTTATGGAGTACAACATGATGCTTTGTCATATGTTGAGTGCATTGGTGCACCTCAGAAATGGGGTTGTCTGGGTGGTGAGGGGTGTGGGTTTGATCCTAAGGGCCTGGGAGCCTTGTTAGACTGGGAGCAGGGACTGCTGAGATTTGCAATTTGGCTGGATGGAAGGAGAGACAGATTCAACCACAAGCCCTTTAAAAGGCACTCACCATACATTGTGGAATGATTAAGTCAAGCTAATTAACATATCCATTACCTCACATACTTACTGTTTTTTTTGTGATCAGAACATTTAAAATCCACTCTTTTAGCAATTTTATAGTGTATAATATATTGTTATTAACTATAGTCACCATGTTGTACAATAGATTTCCTGACTTATTCCTCCTGAAATTTTATATCCTTTGACCAAGATCCCCTCAATCCCCCTCCCTACCCTGCTCACCACCTCCCACCCCACTCCTGTCCCTGGTAACAACAATTGTCCTCTCTGCTTCTATGAGTTTGACTTTTTTAGATCCCACATATAAGTGAGATCATGTGGTATTTGTCTTTCTGTGCCTGGTTTATTTCACTTAGCATAAAATTCTCCAGCTTCCTGTGTTCTTTATAATTTGTGCTCCATGCTTGGTATCACTTTTATGTTCCTTTTTCTAACTGGCCATTGCTGGGGCATTGGTCACCTTATGATTTTCTGTGGGGTCACCCCTATCTGGCCACCTTGAGCCTTGCCTGCATTTGCTCTAAGAGTCTGCCATTGATCCCCTTAGATTATCTAGGTGCACAATTGTGTCCCCTGGAGCGAAGACTGCTTTGTTCCTTCCTGTCCCTCCTCAGCTTGCTGTGCTGGGTCAACCCCAACACAGAGTTGAATGGTGGACAGCAGGCATGCATATCCTGTTCCTTCTTGCAACGGAAAAAATGTTTCTAAGGTTTCACCATTGAGTCCTAGGTTTACTCTGGTAAGTACCATTTATCATATTAAGGAAGTTCTCTTCTACTCCTAGTTTGCCATGAGATTATACCAACAATGGGCGTTACTTTTATCAGTTTTTAGGGGCCCCTCTTGGGAGCTATCCCAAGGTTGTCCTCTTTTAAGCTGATACTCTAGTAAGTTACATTGATAAGCTATTGTTGAAGCAGTCCTGGGATCACTGTTCTGATAACCCTCTGCATACCTTGACCCCACCATGTGATGATTTCTCCTTCTCAGGGTGAAAGACAAAGAGAATAAACCACGACTCATGAACTCAGGCAAGTTTCACCAAGATCTGTGAGTGCCTTTCTTGGAAGGTAACTTCAGGGTACAGCATTGTGTACGTCTGCACAGTTTCCTTGCCTGATAAATCTTTGGAGGTTGTGCTTGCTTATTGTTTAGTGATCAGATACAAACCTCAAGCCCTGAAGGAAGAAGGAGCCAAGCCAGGCTATGGCCCAGACCTGTAATTTCTTCCTTAAGGGATATGACCAAGCACCAGAACACCACCATGCCCTCAGAGCCTGGCTGTGCATTGCAGCCAGACCCCTCAGTGCCCACCTCTGGTGAGCCTCCAGCTCTGCCATCCAGGACATCTGGCTCAGGAGAAACTGCACCCTGGCAGAGAGATGGCCTGAGAAGCCTTTTAACTGGCTTCCATCTCTTGGTGTCTTGAAACTTCATCTCCCAGAGATCAAAGGAATCAAAGAAAAACTTCACCCAAAAAAGAATAATTCTTAATTTCAGCAGGTTCCAACATAGTAACATTATAATGTTCTTTAGCTGTGCCATACTTTATGAATATTTGGGATTTTGGCTTTTGGATGCATACATGGAATTGACCTACAGTGTTCTTTTCGTGTGTTGCCTGGACTTGGGAAGCTTTAAATACAGCCTTGGGCCCAAGCCCTGGAGATTCTAATCCACTTGCCCAGGGGTGGATACAGGGATCTACATTGTAAGAGCTTTTTAGAGGATTCTTATGGACAGCCAGGTTTGAGAACCACTGACTCAGAAGGTACTGGAAGGTCCTGGCCTCAGCCTCGTCATCACTGAGATCCAGGGGTTGCTGGAGGTCTCAGAGATCACATGGGCACAATGGGCCTTACAGCAAGATCCTGTGGAGCCAGTTCTAGCCAAAGTGAAGCAGGACTCAGTGTGTCTGGGTGCAAACTGCCAAGTCCAACTCTCACTAGGAAGTCAGGGGGATTCTGATTTCACAAACCTGTTGCTTCCACCCTGAGGGCCCTGGGGACTGGATCTGAACATCCATCTGCAGTCCAAGCACCTATACACTCTGTAGTCCTATTTTTCACAGCGTATAGATGTGTTTGTGATGCTTATGTTAAAAACATTGCTATTTCAGAGCAGCTTTTTATAACCCTATATCTCTAGCAACAATTACTAGAAATGTATCTACTATTAATATTAATATGTGTCTTGGGTAGGGGACCAATCTGTGAATTTTTTTTAAAAAATGTTAACACATGGAAAGGGATCTTAACACATGGGAAGGCTGGGAAGTCCTGGGGAGGGCCTCCCTGGAGCTAGCAGGGCCTCAAGGCTCACAAGTTAACGAGCAGCTGGCCGCCCTGGCCACTGGACAGGCTCACCACTCCCCTGCTCACCCCCACCCCCAACTTGGGTGGCTAGCTGGCCCGGGTGCGCTCCAGGACTGAGTCATCCCAGTCTGTGCCAGTGAGGGCTCCATTAGAGAGGAGGGGTCAGGGACAGAGTGAGCCTTTTGACCGTGGAACTGCCTGGGGTGAGGGCACCATGGCTGCCATCCTAGTGAAGCCCTACCCTGCTCCGACACTTCAGGCTGACACTTAGATTCTTAGCGGATCAGCCCACCCAACACTGAGTGGAAGGGTCTAGGTGTTAATGGCCTCAAAGGCTTCTATAAGGCCCACAGAGACACCACGAACAAGACCTCAATGCCTGCCCAAACTCTTGGCAACCTCATGGCAACCTCACGGCCCTTCCCTAGGTGTGGGCAGGGGCTATGGATCCGGGGTGATCTGGTGAATGTCTGATTCATAGACCCAAATAAAAAACGCCCTGAAAGTCCCTCATGGCTCTCTGCTGAGAGGAGAGCAGACTTTGTTCCCACGAGTCCCAGGGGCACAGGAAGCTCTGACAGTGCCGCCGTCCTGCGGCCACATAGGACCCGAGGTACACGTGAGTAAAGGACTGTGTTCTCCTGAACTCTCTCGAACCCCCTGTTCTCAGCAGCATGTTCTCCAAGCCCCATCCACCCCTGATGGGAAATTCCATTTGGTCTACACAGGTACATGCAGTTTCTGAGAAGCAATCACTACCTTCACTTCACTTCAGAGGTCTTTTTGTTCTTTTCATGCCAACCAACATCCTGTTTTGCTACTACGTGCATGACAGATGCTTCGAACTCTGCTCGTTTCCATTCTCAGAAGTCCTGCCACTTGTTTGCAGACTGCCTCCATCTCCAAGCCCTGCAAAGCCCCGTCCCTGCTCCAGTGCTTTGAAGCAGTTCCTTGGGAAGCTGCTGTGCAGCGTTCATAACAAGCGATTCCTCAGATTGTGTTCGTTTCAACAGAAGGAAGGGAGGGCCCGGATGGAACCAGTGCCGAAGCTCTCGCTCTGCTGGAGGCTGCCAGGATGGCTCTGGGTGGGACAGAGACCCTACTCAACCCTGGGAGGGCAGTGCCACAGAAGCCCTGGATGGGGCAGGACAGCATTTGGCATTCAGGAGACCACAGAGGGCAAGAGAGCTAGGGGAACCCCCATAGGCCTGGGCTCAGTACCATTTCTGAAGCATTTGTAAGATGCTTTTGTAAGATAAAGATCTTAGCCTGATTTTCAGTTATATCTGCAATGTTCTTAAAGAGCCTCCTGGTTTATGTCTACTGGGCATGAATTGAGCTGCTCTCCAGGGATAAGACAAAAATAACACAGCCCTGCTGTGTGGACACCCCACGGATCCTCCTGGGGGGAAACGGGCAGGTTTCCTTCCAAGGAATCCCCATTGCCAAAGACGAACCTTAAGCTGAGGGCTTAGAGCGGCCTGCTCGGGCCACCTCCAGTGGGTGTCCTGTGGGTGTGAGCCAATCTCCGCAGGGAGGAGGGCCTTGTGCCCAGTGAATATCAAGATCTGTGCCCCATAAGCCTGAAGCCCCAGTTAATGATCACATGGTCTGTCCCCTTGTTTTACAGATGGGGAAACTGAGGTCCCAGAGGAACCAGGAGCAGCCCCAGGCCACACAGCTCTCTTTATTATTCATTCATTGAATACAGGGCAGAGGTTGGACACTGTACCGTGTTTCTCCGAAAATAAGACCTACCCATAAAATAAGCCCTAGCAGGATTTCTAAGAATTTGTGCAGTATAAGCTCTACCCTGAAAATAAGACCTAGTGATGGGCGTGGCTACGCAACTTAACTGCACAACCCATGCATTTGGTCTCGGAGCGGTAAAGAAGACGAGCAGCCCTTCTCAATTGCCCCATGAGAGCTCTATTGCTCAACATGAGAGATTGGGGCCAATGGTTCTAAAGGAAATAGAGTCACAAGAAATTCAGGTTGGAATTCGGGGGTTTGGAGAGTTATGATGATGTTCCAGAAGAAGATGACTTAACTATATTTGAATAAATGTAGATCGTTGTACCGTACTTAAAAAAAATAACACATCCCCTGAAAATAAGCCCTAGGGTGTCTTCTTGAGGAAAAATAAATATAAGACCCTGTCTTATTTTCGGGGAAACCCGGTATCTCATCATTTGCAAAGAAAATTGTTTCTTCTTTCAGCCCCTTAGTCTGTAGGGTCTCTCTTTGCATTATGCAACTAAAAAAAGAACCGTCTGAAGCTTTCCAGTGCCACCCAATCCCTGTATCCCACTTTATGCTTGAACGTGAAGTTCGTGGGTTTTTTCTACTTCAGATCGTGTTTAAAAACCACAATCACCTCAGATTGAGTGCTGCGCCATCCTCCTGGAACACCCTTCCTTCCTCGCTACCCTCAGGCCAGCGCCCTTCCCACCAGGTCCTGATGGGGGACTTCCTCGATGCTGCTCTCCGGGGCAGGGGAGGTTCGGGCCGCACGGTGGTGTTCACGGAGCAAACGGCTGGCGAGGCTCGCTTGCTCGCCCCCTTCGGAAAGCACATTGTTCAGGCGGGGGCGTCTAGACCCGCACAGAGCACTCCTTGAACCCGCGGCAGCCGAGACTTTCCGGGAGGGCGGGACTCCTGGTGGAAAGGACCCAAGGCTCCTTCCTGCGCGCGGAGCCGGGCTGGCTGCCCAGGTCCCCCGAGCGGGCGCCACCTGCGGCCCAAACACGAGCGCGCCTCGCCCCGCCCCCACTCCGCCTCCCCGGACCGCCAGGCGGGAGCGGAAAGGTTTTCCCTGGCCTGGGAGCCGGAGCGGAGGATAGCCATCCTCATCCTCGCCGGGCGCCCCCGCCTGCAGCGGTCCCCGCCCCCGGTCGCTCCCCGGCCAGCAGGAGCTGGCGGCCTCGCTCGGCCCTAGGACTGCAGCGGGGTCTGGCGGGACCAGGTGGGACCAGGTGGGACCAGGTGGGACCCGTCTCACCCACCCCACGCGTGCCTGCGCAGCTGCCCCCGTCCCCTTCCTCCGTTCTCCACAAGCCCCCGCAGTCGCGTCGTGTCCCAGGATGGCTCGGGCCCTGCCTGGCTCTCACAGCCCCTCCAGCTTTGGCTCTGAACTAGCCTTGCTCCCCCAGGCAGCACACGCATGCAACTCCTACTCGTCCCTTAAGACCCTACGCAAAGATCCTTTCGCTTCTTAGGGCGGCCTCCCCTTGACTCTCAGAACTGGGCTTCTCCCCTCCATCCCCAAAAAGATTCCTGGATAAGGGAACTTATCCAGCTTTATTGGGGCAGCCTGGCGTTACCAGCGGGGTAGTAGAGCCAGCCGGCCTGGCTTCGCCTTTTACTAGCTTTGTTATCTTGAGCAAGTTATGTAATCTGGGAATCTCAGCGCTCAAGGGCTATTAGTTTAGGTAGGTGAGTGGATTACAACACTGTCAAGCACGTGTTAAATGCTCAGGAAATGTCACCTATTACCATGCTTATTTAAAAAAAAAAATTCAAAGTTACAAGACATAAATATCCACCAAACAATATTCTTGGTACGAATAAGGATCTCAATGAACATCAAAGTAAGGAGCAAGTCGCCGAGGGTCCAGAGTCACTGATTTTTAGCGCTAAGAAAAAGTCAAGAGGTGCCTCTGCCCAGCACAGGCTGCAGGGTGATGGTAGCCGGTGTCATCGCTGTGTGGCATAGAGACATCTAATCGCTCATGCCCCGTGCCGGGTGTTTGGTTCTCATTCCTGGCCAATTTTTGCCTTTTTTCTGAAAAGATGAGCCTCTTAGAAGAGGTAGCGCTGGGCTGATGAGAGACGCTGGCTCTGCCTTACAAGCCACACCGGTCCAAGAAGAGCCCCCAACTCAGAAGGCTCCACTCCCTGGACTGCCATATGTCCCTGGCAGCCCACCAGCCACGGCTCTCTCCTCTGTGCACCTGTCTCTTACCCAGCAGCACTCTCAGCCTGTGCTACACTGATGGACAGTGTGGATTTTATGGGTAACACTCAAGGGATGGAGAGCTCATGACATACTCTCAGAAAGCTGAGACTGGAGGCTTGGGGTGGTGGGTAGAGGAGTTAAACAAGTCGATGGATTTTCAAGCTGTAGTCCCCAGATCCCACGTGCTTCCTGCAGCTGCCCCACAACCCTGACGTACACTTAGGCTTGCTATAAACCTCAGTTTGAATGCAGTGATCTGCAGCTGAAAGATGTTTGAAAACCCCTCAGAAGAGAAGTGAATGTGATTCTTTCAAGATAGTCTTTGTAGTGCAAATCTGGAAGCTTAACTTGAATCATATTGCTAGTAGGTCCTTACAGCATTTGTAAGGATGTAAATTCCATTAGGGCAAGGACTATGCATGTCTTATTCAGCACTGTCTCCCCAGTACCTAGAACAGTGCCTGGCACAGCAAACACACTCAGTAAGTAACTGTGGAATGAATGAATGGACCAACCAACAACAACGGAAAAAGAGAATACCACACATTTAGCATTTCAAACAGGAGTGATTTACCTGTGAAGATTTACCTGAAGATCCAGCGTCTAGCATTTCAAACAGGAATGATTTACCTGTGTAGTAGGCAAGCATTTCTAATTGCAAACTATTTCATTGATTGGAGAGAGAAGTTTGTACTAGAATCATCAGTTTCTACATTGCAGCATTCAAAAAGCAAACAGGGACTGCTGTATTTGGGAAGTCGTCCCTGCCCCCTGGTGGTTGTAATTGTAACTCTTAAAAAGTTTTCGTGAGATTTAAATAACAAACCACTCTTAAAGTGTACTCTTGGCTAAGTCTTGATGGGTCTATAAACTGTGAAACCATCACCACAAACAATATAATGAACATATCTATCACCCCAAAAGTTGCTTCATGCCCCTTTGTAATCTCTCCCTCAAACCATCTTACTTCCACCCATCCCTAGGCAACCACTGATCTGCTTTCTGTTATTATAGTTTGTACTTTCTAGAATTTTATATAAATGAAATCATACAGTGTGTACTCATTTTTTTGGTCTGGCTTCTTTCACTCAACATAATTATTTTAAGGTTCAGCCATGTTGTGATTCAGTAGTTCATTCCTTTATTATTTATTTATATTTTTCACTGAGTAACAATCCATTGTATGAATATACCACAATTTATGTATCCATTCACCTATTGATATACATTTGTATTCTTCTCAGTTTTTGCTATTACAAATAAAGCCACTATGAACATTTATATACAAGTTGTGGTATAGGGCAGATGCTTTTGTTTCTCTTGGATTCATATCTAAGAAGGGTAAAACCAGGTTATATGGTAAGTGTATATTTAACGTTTTAAGAAACTGCCAAACTATTTGCCAAAGTGGCTGTACCATTTTACATTCACACTAGCAATCTATGAGTTTGGGTTGTTCCATATCTTCATCAACATTTGTTATTAGGATTTTTAATTTTAGACATTTTAATAGATGTGTAGTGGTATCTTAGTGGTTTTAATTGCATTTCCCTAATAATTGATAAGCATCTTCTCACCTGCTTATATGCCATCTCTACATCTTCTTTGGGGAAGTGTCCAAATCTTTTGCCCATTTTTATTGGGTTGTTTATTTTCTAATTATAAGTTTTGAGAATTCTATATGTATTATGAATACAAGTCCTTTATTAGATACGTGTTTTGCAGATATTTTCTCCAGTATGTGACTTATCTAGTCTCTGGAAAAGACTTTTTCACACACTTAACGGTCTGTCAAAAAGAAGAAATTCTTAATTTTGATAAAGTCGAATTTATCAACATTTTATGGATTGTGCCTTTAATATTATAGTTATGAAATCTTTGCCTAATCCAAGGTCACAAAGATTACTTCTGTGTTTTCTTTTAGAAATTTAGTTTTGAGTTTTATATGTAGGCCTAGTAGACATCATCAGTTAGCATTTGTATATGGTGTGACAAATGGTTCAGAGCTCATTTCTGCCTGTGGATATCCATCTATTCCAGCACCATTTCTTGTATCTTGTCTTCATTGAATTTCCTTTGCATCTGTTGAAACTCAGTTGACCATATCCTTCTCTTTCATTGATCTGTGTCTATCTTGCTGCCAGCACCACAAGGTCAGTCACTATAGCTTTGAGGTCTGTTCAGTTCAAAATTGTTTTTAATTTCCCCTTTTAATTTTTGCTCTTTATCATGGTTACTTAGAAGTATGTCATTTTGTTTCCAAATATTCAGATTTTCCACATGCTATTGATTTCTAATTTAAACCCATCATGATCAGGAAATATACTCTGTGTGACTTGAATCCTTTAAAATATTTCAGGACTTGTTTTATGGCCCAGAACACAGCCCATCTTGGCAAATGTCCTGTATGCCCTTGAAAACAATATGCATTTTGCTGTTGGTGGTGGAGTGTTCTATAAAAGTCAATGAGGTCAAGTTGGTTGATACTATTTTTTTGTGTCTTCTGTATTCTTAACAATTTTCTGTTAATTTGCACCAATTTTTGAGAGAGAGAGAGGTATTAAAATCTCTATTAATTGTGGCTCTGTTTTTCATTGCATTCCTATCAGTTTCTGCTTCATATATTTGAAGCTCTATTTTTAGGTGCCTAAATGTTTAGGACTGCTATGCTGTCTCAATAAATTAACCCTTTATTATTGTAAAGTGGCCCTTCATCCCTAGTAATACTCCTTGCTCTGAAATCTACATTGCCTAAAATTAACATACCATCAGCTTTCTATAGACTGTTAGCATGTTTTTCCCCTATCCTCTTACTTTTAACCTACTAGTCTTTATATCTAAAGTTGGTTTCTTGTAGGCAGCATATGGTTGGGTTTTGCTTAAATGAAATCTGACAATCTTTACCGTTTAATTGACTTGTTTAGAATTCTGGTTTCTGGCCCAGTGTGTAAGGAGCTTGGAGGTCATCTCACCAAGTAAAAAGTTAAACAAACTGAAAAACCAACTCTTCTTAGATCCATCAAAGTTGTGAGGTCACAGGGCAAACTGTTGCCCCCCAAATTGAGAGATAGGCTAAATACAGAGAATCACAATTTACCAGAGCAGAAACCTGCTTAGGCAAAAACTGATAGAACTTCAAGGAGAAATAGATGAATCCACTATTGTAGTTGGAGACATCAACACCCCTTTCAGAGATGGACATATGCAGCAGGAAAAAAATCAGTAAGGACACAGGTGAAAGCAACAGTATCATCAACCAATGGGTATAATAGATACATTTAAACCATTTATACTTGAGGTGATTATGAATATGGTTGGGTTTTTAATACCATTGTGTCTTGTTTTCTATTTGGCCCATTTTTCCTTGTTCCCTTTTTCCTCTTTTTCTGCCTTATTTTGGACTCAGTTCTTTTTAAGACTGCACTTTATCCTTGTTGGCTCAATAACCACAACTTTGTTACTTCCATGATTCCTTTACAATGGGTCTTTAGTGCACATTGTTAACTTAACCAATCTACCTTGAAATGACACTATATTACTTCATATATGTAAGAACCATATAACAGCAAGTTTCCATTTCTCCTCTCCTGGACTTTATGCTATTGTTATCACTCATTTTACTTCTACGTGTTAAAAACCACACAATAGATTGTTAGTATTTTTGCTTTAAATCATCAATTATATTTTAGAGATATTTAAGTAACAAAAAAGGATATATGCAATCCTTTACACATGTAATGGTAACCTACCCAGTTACCATTTCCAGTGTTCTTCAGCTTTTTGTGTAGATCTAGGTTTCCATCTGTTATCAACTTTCTTCTGTTTGAAGAACTTCCTGTAACAATTCTTATAGAGGTCTGCTGATTAATTCTTTCAGATTTTGTTATGTCTAGAAAATCCCTCCTTTTGCCTTCACTTTTTTTTTTTTGAGACAGAGTCTGGCTCTGTTGCCCGGGCTAGAGTGCCATGGCATGAGCCTAGCTCACAGCAACCTCAAACTCCTGGGTTCAAGCAATCCTTCTGCCTCAGCCTCCCAAGTAGCTGGGACTACAGGCATGCGCCACCATGCCTGGATAATTTTTTCTACTTATCTTTAGTTGGCCAATTAATTTCTATTTTTTTTTAGTAGAGACAGGGTCTTGCTCTTGCTCAGGCTGGTTTTGAACTCCTGACTTAAGCAATCCTCCCGCCTCCACCTCCCAGAGTGCTAGGATTACAGGCGTGAGCCATCGCGCCAGGCCTTGGCTTCACTTTTGAAAGATATTTTCACTAGGAAAAAATTCTAGGTTGGCAATTTTTTCTTTCAGTAATTTAAAGATGTTTGTCCCCTTCTATCTTGCCCTGTTTCTAACGAGAAAGCTGCTGTCATCTTTATCTTTGCTCCTCTATACCCAATTTGTCTTTTTCTCTTGCTTTTAAGATTTCCTCTTTATCACTGGTTTAAAGAAATTTGATTGATATAATTCACTGTACTTCTTGAGTCTGTGAGTTTATAGTTGTCAATTTGGCAAACAATTCAGCCATTATTTCTTCAAATATTTTGTTATACTTTTCTCAACTAGGGACTCTAATTACACTCATATTTGGCTCTTGATGTTGTCCCACAGTTCTCTAATGCCAAATTCTTCCCCCATCTTCTTTCTTCAGTCTTTTTCCTTAATTATTTTTTTTATTGCTGTGTCTTAAAGTTCACTCATCTCTTCTTCAGCAATGTCCAAGCTGCTGTTAACCCCAGCCGGTGTGTTTTTCATCGCAGATATTACAGTTTCATCTGTAAGTTCAAAGAAGTTCAAATTGTGTGTTTTATATCTTCCATGCCTCTACTTCACATGTTCGATTTTTCTCTCTGGCTTTTTGAACATATAAAATACAGTCACAATATCTGCTTTAATGTCCTGATTCTTTCATTGCACCATTTCTGTGTCAGTTTTGACCAACTTTTCCTTTCATTATGAGCTTTATTTTCATGCTTCTTTGCATGTCTAGTGATTTATTAGATGCCGGGTATTGTGAATTTTACCTTATTACCGTATTAGTTATTTTTTGCATTTCTATATTCTAGAGCTTTGTTCTGGAACACAGTTAAGTTTTTTGAAAACAGTTGTGTTCCAGTTTGGTCTTTTTAAGCTTTGTGAGTTGGGACAAGAGGTAGATTTATTATAGAATTAATTTTTCCACTACTGAGGCAAAACTCTTATTAGTACTCTTCCAATGACATCTGGATTACAAGGTTTTCCACGGTGGCTGTTGAAAACAGGCACTATTTTCAGTTCCACACTTTGTTCCTTCTAATCCTTTTGAGTAGATCTTTCTTTGGTCTTGAGTAGTCTCCTCAGAGGAATGTACTGTTTAGTGTGAAACTGAGTATTTGATGGAAACTCTCTGTAGATCTGTTCTCTTGCTATGTAGCTCTCCTCTAAGTCATTCTCTCCTGTGAACTCTAGCCACCTTGACTGCCCTCGATTCCCAACTCTACCACCTGAACTCAAGAAGGCCACCAGGTCCTGATGGGATGACACTTCATGAAACCATGGACTTTCTCCATATATAATGGAGAAATGCTGTCAATGCTAAGATAATGCAAATGTTGAAACTTTATGACAAGGATTTTAAAGCAGCCATCATAAAAATGCTTCAGCAAACAATTATATACATACAGTTGAAACATAAAAAAAATAGTCTCAGCAAACAAATAGAAAACCTTAGCAAAGAAACAGAAGATCTAAAGAAGAATCAAATGGAAATTTTAGAACTGAAATATACAAATAGCCAAAATAAAAATACTGCATGGATGGCTCAAGAGCAGAATGGAGAGGAAAGAGGAAATAATCAGTGAACCTAAAGATAAAACACTAGAAATTACCCAACCGAACAACAGAGAGAAAACACACTGGAGAAAAATAAACAGAGCCCCAGGGACTTGTGGAACTATAATAGAAGATTTAACATTTGTGTCATCAGTGTCCCAGAAGGAGAATGTGGGTAGAGCTGAAAAGCTATTCAAAGAAATAAGAAAATAATAATATATTTCACAGAATGGGAGAAAACTGTTGCAAATCATGTATCTGATAGGGGGCTTGTATCTAGAACATATAAACAACTACCTCAATGACACAAATAATCCAATTTTTAAAATGAGCAAAAGATCTGAGTAGACATTTCTCCAGAAAACATACACAAATGGCCAAAAAGCACATGAAAAGATGTTTAACATCAGTAGGGAAATGCTAGTCAAAACCACAAGGAAGTACAACTTCATACTGTTATACCCACTAGGATGGCTATAATCAAAAGACAGAACAAGTACTAGCAAGCATGTGAAGAAATCTTGTACACTACTAATGGGAATGTGAAATGGTACAGTCACTGTGGAAAATGGTTTGGCAGTTCCTCAGTGTAGTCATACTACTTAACTGCTTTATAAAATGAAGTTAATAATGTTCATTTTGGATGAATGAGTAAATATGAATTAGCTATAATTATTATAGCAATTATTATTAATATGTATATTATTTTTGATTGGGTCAGACTATTAGCTCTGTCTCCCTCATTTACTTACTTTTGCTAGTTTAAATGAATATTTAAAGTAGTTTCGAGCTGAGATATGTATGTAAAGTTCTTATCACATTGACCGGCATATACCACATGTTCCATAAATGAAAGCTATAATTATTTATTTGTAAACAGAGGAGATAAGGTTGGATACCCCATCCCCACCCCCCCAAAAAGGGGCAACATCCCAAGAGGTGAGGGGTTGAGTGTCTCTCCTAGGTGCTGAACAACACCAGGCACTGTACAAAGCCAAAGAGAAGGTTATGTAGCGGCTCTCTTTAAACCTGCCCACAAAGAGTGCTTCATGCCCTGTGCAGCCTTCACTTCTTCCCAGTCCAGTTTGATATCTGGAACCTCATCTTCTGGCTCTGGATCCTTTCTCAAGGCTCCCTGGGGGGAGGCAACCACAATGGGCAGAGGACCACATTCCTCCCGGAATTCTACAACATGGAGACCCTTCTTATCAGCCAGCTGTTGATGGGTTTCCTGGGCAAGATCAAATTGAGAAGAAGAGGTTAGGTCTATGAAGTAAATCTGCAACTTAAAGAGTAGAAACTTCCATAAGCAAGAAGGAAGTCATGTAAACACATGTACAGCAGCGTGGGGGAACTGAAATACAGTTGATCCTGGGTAATGTGTTTAATGGCTAAACTATGGTGACCTGTCATTGGTGGAGCCATCTCAGCCCAATCTCCCCACCCCAAACTGGGATGGAGGGAGGGGCCTTGGCCTGTTGCTTTCCAAACCCTCCTAATTACTTGCCATACTATGCCAAAAATTGAACTTGAATCTCCTCAAGCCCCTAGATCTAACTACCAATTCACAGGAAATATAGGGGACAGAAGACACTAAGGATCCCACAGGTTTAAATTAGCACCAGAATGGGAAACAGTGTAAGATAAACAAACTGATTTCCTAAACAAAAAAAACACAAGAAAACAAAAAAAGAAAAAGAGGGGAACCTACAGATTAAGAGACTTAAAAGACATAAAACTTACAATGTATTGACTTTTTTGCAACCTGATTCAAATTGTGTAGAAAAATAATTTTTAAAAAATTTGTGAGAGACATTTGTATGAACACTGGATATTTGATAATATGAATTACTAATTCTTTAGTCATGACAATAGTATTGTAGGGTATGTTTTAGTCCTTATCTTTTAGAACTACATACTGAAAGATTTATGGATGAAATAAATGATGTCTGAGATTTGGTTTAAAACAACTGGGGCTGGGTAGGGGTGATACTGACAAGACTGGTCATGAGCTAGGTGAGAGGGCTGTGGGGATTCATTATAGAGGGTGGCCATGGAGGTCTGGAAACAAGCAAATGAATTTAGTAGATGGTTTATTTATAGTGTATTAAAATACCTGGTATGTCCAACCCCATGATCCCAGACTTCATGGCTGCTTTGTATTATTGTAATTCTATATACGTTTGGAATTAGAAAAGAGATGAGCTGTTTCATAAACAAAAGAAAATAATTTAAATAGGTTTATCTTGTAATCAAAGCTGTCACTTAAATTGGTGATTTTTTTTTCTTTTTGAGTGGCACACTAAATAATGTATTCTTTTCAGAATAAAACACAGACTATAATTACTGGCTTATTACACTATTGAATTTTGAAATTTAAAAAAATCCATTTAGTATTTTTTTAAAAGGTAATTTTCATTAACTAACTCTTCAGTGGATTTTACTAACCTGATGCAGCCAGAGATAGCAAAGAATGCCCAAGTCCTCAGGTGGCCCCGGGAGAGCATCTCCAGGAGGCCCCACAGCATCGTGGTGTCAATGCACGCAATGAAATACAAACTAGAACTTCTATTTCAGACTCTGGGGAAAGGTTACCTGTTGGGAGAGCCCACGGAAGAGGCCCCGGGTGAGGTTGAGTATGTTGATGGAACCAGAGACCTTGGCATACATGTCTTTGATGCCAATGAGCCGGCAGATGGTGGTGATGGCCCTGTGGCAGCGAAGGCCATAACCTAGACAAGGAGGAAAGCCAAGTGAAACAAGCCTGTTGCAGTCACCCTGCCGGCCTTCACACGGCTTTAGGCGCTGGGCTGAGGGAAACTTGTTCGCTTCTGGCTTCACCACTTCCCAGTGGAGTGACCCTTGACAACTTAACTTCCATGATGATACTTATTTAAATGGGATGCTATAAGGGATTAAAGAGATTTATATAGATATATAAATCTCTTAAACACAGTGGGAAAAAAACCCAGGGCTGCTATGAAGATTAATAGAGATGTCTGAAACTTCTTGGCACCCCCCACACACCCTTGTTAACTAAGGGTCAAAGGACACATCTGTTTTCACCCTCTTTGACTGCTCCGGTGCTCTGAGCAGAGTGTCCACTCCCTCCTCCTAGGAAAACTCTTCTCTGGCTTTGGTCCTGGATTTCCCCCTGGCTACTGGCCCATCCATCTCCCCTCCTTGCTGGCTTCTAAATCTTGGGTGGTGTCCCCTCCAGCCACTTGCCCTACTTTTGTCCACCCATAATCCCTTCTCCAGAAGAGCTTTAAAAACACAAACCAAACACATCACTCCCCATTTAAAGCCCTTCATTTCCCACTGTTCTCTGATGTAAAACAAAATAAATAAGAAAGACCTCCACAGCCTACAAAGCCTTCATACCTGAACCCTGACCTCATCTGGAGATGCACCCTCCTCACGTTGGCTTTCCCACCTCAAGGACTTTGCATGTGGGGTTTCCCTCAGCCTGGAATGTTCTCCCAGCTCTGTCCCCTTGTCTCCTTCTCATCTTCAGGATCCTGCTTTGACTACACTATTCAAGGTGGCATACTCCCTTCCACCTTCCTCCCTGACTCTAATGCAGCATTATGGCATTATGGCATTATGACTCTAATGCAGCCTGATTATGGCATTCGGGCAATCAATGAAACCTGTTTGTTCAATTTTTCCCCTCAGTAGAATATGGGCTCCATGAAAGCCAGGATACTGTTTGTTTAAGAATATGTTCCCAGAGCCTAGATCAGTACCTGGCAAATGCCAGTGGGTATGAGGGAGAGTTAAAGGCCCCTAGTTTACACTCTAACATTTTTATTTGCCAGATATGAAACTCAGCAAACACCTCTTCTGCTTTAAGGCAGAAGATCTACTCAATAAGTTGGACATTACTGGCTTTCTAGCTTCTGATTTCTCATGGTAAAGAACTATACCTTTTACCTGAAAGAACCAATTAACTGTGGACTCCATAACTATGCCAGATCATGCAAGAACCACAGACTTGAGAGGGTAGCTAACAACAGGTAACAATGGGGTTCTTTGTTCTTCTGTGTGGACTTATCCACACATAGAACTTGTTACCATGTGTGAACATAAAGCATCCATGTATAGATGTGTCCAGATGCACATACACCTAGACAGGTACACATGAAAGGGGGTGTAAGGTAGATTTTGGAAGGACCTGGGAGGTAGATTCTAGTGTGCCACTGCTCACTGGATGACCCTGGGCAAGACTCTCCCTCCTCCCTACAGTACCTACTTAGTAGTGCTGTTGGTGAGCACCAAGGGAAGGTGCATATAAGACACAGCACCTGGACCACAGGAAACAATCCATGAATGGCAGCCATTGTTTTGCACATACATAAATATCTATATAACAGCGGTCACAGTCCTATAGTAATTATTAATATTTAACAGTACTTTGATTGTGAACACTTCCAGGCAGAGATTGTCAAAAAACACTTGCTCACAGTGGCTCATGCCTGTAATCCTAGCACTCTGGCAGGCTAGAGGATGGCTCAAGGTCAGGAGTTCAAAACCAGCCTGAGCAAGAGCAAGACTCTGTCTCTA
>VBSM01002608.1:103107574-103140025 GCA_008086735.1 Cheirogaleus medius | reverse complement strand
GCCTCCCAGAGTGCTAGGATTACAGGCGTGAGCCACCGCGCCCGGCCTCATAGATACATTTTTACAAGTTGAAAAAAAGTTAATTTTAGTAATATAGTTTATTAAGCCAGTATGTCCAAACATTATCATTTCAAAATATAATCAGTACAATAATATTTCTGAGATAGTTTACATTCTTTTTTTTTTGTACTAAGTCTTTGCAATCTGGTGTGTATTTGACACCTGGAAAAGATCGCAATAGCCACATTTTAAGTGCTCCATAGCTAGGCTGGCTAATGGCTACCACATGGGACAGCACAGGTCTAAACCTTGATGTCCAAGTGTTCAACTCTTTTTCAAATGACAAAATAAGTGGTTTTTATCAGGCATATGAATGATTAATTATGGCTTTAAAGCAGAAGGTATGTTCTGGTGCATTAACACAATTAGTACTGCATTTGATTTCTTTTTCTTATTTCCAAGCCATAGCTCTTGCAGAGTGGCATTAGAACTTTGATATAAAATATTAAATATAATGTTTTATCTCTTCTGACCCAAAGGTTTTGAGATTTATTAACCTAGAGTTATAGAAAACCATTTTTTTGCTGTAGAACTTGCCTTCCTGCCTGCTTGTCCATGAGACAGGAAGGGCCACCTCTGTATCCCTAATGCTTAGCACAACATCTGGCTCACAGAAGATCGTCCCTCTATACTTGATGACAAGTAATAAATGACTAGAACTAAGTAAGCTATAAGAATAGAAATATTTAACAGCATCAGTGAATTTTCCAGAAGGAACTAATGTTCCTACTCATACAAACCCTATTACTCACTCAATTGGTATTTCCTATTCACAATGTATTCTCTGCACCTAAAATTACTCCTAGAACATGCCTTTGCTCACAGGAACCTGTGTAGCTTGACTACTTTTTATTTCTCCAGGAGCCTCATCCTTCTTAAGTCTAACTGAGGCCTTACATTTTTGTGTTTTCAAGATGAGTTCAAATAAAGATGAGCAAAAATAGATGACAGACTGGAATTGTTCTAATTTCTCTGCTTTATCCTCTATAAATTTTAAGAGTATTTTAGTTACCTCTGGGTTGTTTCTTCATCTTGATATATGTCCTTTTATATCTTAAAGAAATATCATGGAATACTGGAGGGTAAAAACATAAACACAAGAAAGATTAGGTATGTGGCTTTAATGCCCTTGCAAATATCACAAAGCCACCATACTTCCCTAAACAGGCAGCACATGTTGACCAAGAATGAATGACAAACTCTGATTTCAATCATTTTACTAACCTTCTCAGGAGATTAGGTTTGATTTCATATTTTATATATTTGTAAGAATGTAGTAACACACAGAGAAACACAAAAATACTCATGGAGATATATTGCCACGCATATTTTAACTAGTGTAATACTGCAAATTTTATAAGAAAGATTAATACTCACTCGTATGGTCTTCATATCGTTCTACGTAATGCAAATAGTGAATTGCTTTGTTCTTTGCCTAAAAGAAAGAAGAAAAATGTTTCTCTTAAATCTATTACTGAAATTTACATTTTCTCAAGGATTTCAAAAATACTTTTTATAAAATGTTTTATTATAAAAAATTTCATTTAGGCAAAAATTTTAGTATATACTTCTAAAAGATAAGGACTTATTAAGAAAAACCCACAATCACAATAGCACTATCACATCTAAAAAGATTAACAATAATTTCTTAATACTGTCAAACATTCTGTCAGTGTTCAAACTTCTACAGCTGTCTAATAATTTTGGTAAGCAATCACAAATCTGATAAAAATGATGAAGCACACAAGTACTTCTGAAACAGTTTTTTATAATATAAGTAAACTTTGACAACAGGCCTCATGGGAATGTTCTGGAACAAATTGTTTTACGGTTCTCACAGTGTCTAACACATAGCTTATTCATCTTTTACTGAGTGTCAACAAAGAAAAAAATGTACGTACTTTTCTGAAAGCATCTATCCGTTCAGTGGCTTTCCCAATGGCAAAACCTTTAAATAAAAAAGCAAAAATATGAAAAGGGATAAATTTGGCACATAAGGTGGCTTTTACTACGTTTTATGTTTCAGTTCCTACTATTTTATAGTACTTCATCTTTCTACCACCCACAAACAACCTGCTATCCAAAATTAATGACAAAGCATGAAGCTACAGAGATTTGCTTATCTGGTTCTGAGGCATTCTGGAAATACTAAATGTGGACATATTTATGAAATCCAAGGTTAGATATATAACATTACCTTTTATAAATCTCTGAATAAAACTAAATATACTCAATTTTTTAAAAAAACTAAAAATGCTCTAAATTAATACAGCAAATGATTTGGGATGTTTTTGAAAATAGGTAAAAATAACCAAAAAGGGTAGAAAAACTATACACTGCTATAAAGAAAAACCATGATTTCATTGGAACTTCAAATGGAATTCAGATTTCAATTAACCAGGAAATAAAATCAATGATGCTTTGGTTTGTGAATGCTTAACCCCATGAAATGAGATTTACCACAAGTTACAGAAATGCTCCCCTCATTTCCTGCAGCTATTAATTATTTAGCTTGAAGAATGTATTTTGTTTTTAAATTATACACAGGAAAGTAATATAAGATAATACTACTCCATGAGCTACACAAGACATCTGAGACCTAGGACAAAAGGGACTATAGATTCTAATTCCTACTTTAAACAAATTACATCATGGAAGTCCTAGAGGAAAATATGAATTAATTTATTCATAATCTTCAAATGAAGGCTTTCTAAGAAGACACAAAACCAGAAGTGATAAAAGACTGATAAATTTGCTATATAAAGGTTTAAAACTTCTGTCAATTTATAACTGTGTGAAAAAAAATTAAAAACTAAGTCAAAATATCTGATAGACAAAGGGCTTATATCCTTAACTTACGAAGAATTTGTACCAATCAATAAAGAAAAGAATAATTACCCAATTGAAAAATGGGCAAAGCACATGAACAGACAGATCTCAAAAATGAAATAACAATGGCCATTAAATGTAAAATGGCACCCAAAATTTCATAAAGAAATGTAAACCAAAACTGAAAAATATGTTTCATATTGACAATCAGTAAAGTTTGATAATGTCCAGGGCTGGCTGGCAAGCATGTAATGGTATAGATGAACATAAACTGATGCAATCTTTTGGCAGAGCAATCTGGCAATACTTACCAACATTTAAAAATGCATGTAACTTTATACGGTAGCAATTTCCCCTATTTATTTATATACTTAAAAAAATACAAATTACATGAAAAAGAAGCTCGCTGTTTTTTGTAAATAGCAAAAAATTAGAAACAACATAAATATTCAGCAATATGGAAAAGGTTACAAAAATCAACCATACCATGGAACACTATGCAACCAGCACAGACAATGATGGGGAATCTGTTTATGTTAATACAGGAAGATCTTTGCTTATAATACCAAGAAAGAAAAGCAAGGTGTAAAATTATGGCTGTAATATGATCCCTTTGTATAGATATTTTTAAAGATTTATGGTGATAATATGAATACAAAATTTCTGGAAAGATACAAAATTAACTATTAAATATGATTTCCTTTGACAAATACTATCCATATGGATTACTTTTGTTTTGAAAGTGTCAATATGGGCTAACTAGGCATTTTTCCAGTTTTCTTTTCCTTCAACATGAATACATTTCAAAACCAGAGGTCCATTCTTGAAACTTTAAAGAAAAGTATGAGGAAAAAAATTTAAATGATCAGCAAACCTACTAACTGGAGTAAACACTATTAACCTTTTCAGTATATAGTCTTCCAGTCTTTTGTTTACATATAAACATTTTTTTAAAAATCATATTGGATTAGAGCCTATTGAAAAAAAAAAACTCAAAAATCAAGATATTACAGTGTTATATGCAGATTTTTTTAAAACTTAGCATTATTTTCTAAGTAATGTTCCATAATTCTTTAATGGCTACAGAATATTACATTGTATGGCTATATTGTTTTTTGTAACCATGGCCTTACCGAACCATCAGTGTTTTTGTTAGTATTACTGAACTATTAGTGTTTTTTCCTCTTAATTTTTCACTATTATACATAATACAATAATGTCTTAAGTCTTTCAAAATATCCTCAGAGGAAAAAGTAGATGTAGAAAGACCTATCTTTCTTTTCTCTCTAAGGGCTATTATGCATTTACAAAGTTTATGAGCCCAAATCACTTAAATGTTAAATGAGCAGAAAAAGTCTGGCCAGCAGCATGAACTCATGGCCTCCAGGGCACAGCCTGTCCTCCCCACTCCACCACCACTGCAGGTATCCCCCCCCATGCCCCATTCACCTGCCGCTCCTTTTCCATTCCCCACAGCAACCAGGACCCGGACTGATTTCTTTCTTCCCTCTTTTGCTGTCATATTGAAAACATTTCTCACCTAAAAGACAAAATGTCTCATAAATACTACACCTCAAGAAAACTGAAGTAGGGAACTGGAGGGACTTGCCTTCCTTAAACATGCACATGTGGTGAAAAAAGCACATTATCCTCCAATTCTGTGAGCACAAACAACAAACTTCAAATGAAACCTCCCTCTGGACTGTTTCTTCAGGAATAAAATGGAAACAGATTTTCTCTTCCTATTCACAGAGTTATTAGAAGGTTCAACTAATAACCTTTAAAGGAATTTGAAACTATACAACTCAATATACCTTATTTTTATTATATTTATTTATTTTGTTTTTTAGAGACAGGGTCTTTCCCTGTTTCCCAGGCTGGAGTGCAGTGGCCCAATCATAGCTCACCGTAATCGAGAATCCCTGGGCTTAAATGATCCTCCCACCTCAGCCTCTTGAGTAGCTGAGACTACCAAAGTGTGCCACCATGCCTGGCTAATTTTTTATTATTTTTTGTAGAGATGGGATCTAACTATGTTCCCCAGGCTGGTCTTGAACTCCTGGCCTCAAGCAATCCTCCTGCCTTGGCCTCCCAAAGTGCTGGGATTACAGATGTGAGCCACTGCACCCAGCCACAATATACTCTATCTTAATGAATGTACCATAAGAAAGAAAAAAACAGATATTAAAATAGGAAAAAATGTGCACCTTAGAAATGATGAAATGCATAGAAATAACTAGCATAGTGCTGGATCTCTATGCCAAGGATTAGGCTCAATTGATAATAGAAAATTTGGAAATACCTACTGAACTATATAGGAAAATCCATTTTTTGGGGGAGGGTATAATTAAAAGGCCAGAAACTATGAACTGTTAACTGAACTGCTTACGTGGCAGCTGGCTCTGTGGTTCATAGTGGTCCCTTTCCCATAAAATGGGGTTAAAATAAAAGGGAGCTTAAGTCCGTCCACTCCCATGGATAATCTTACAGAAAATCACCCACATGTATAAGAATTCAAAGGGATTAAATTCCAAAAGCTGTAAGCTGGTATATCAAAGATGTAATACCTATATACAAATTTTAAATTCTATAATGCCATTGATATTGAAGAAACAATATACGTATTCAGAGAGGCTCAATCACAAACTCAACAAATGATTATTACATATAGTGTTTAACACTAATTAAATATGCAGTGCCAGCTCAAAAGCAAGTTGACTATTTTAGAAAATGCTCTGGAAAGCGACTGTGGTTTACTTGATCTGGGCTTCAGTTTTAAGAACAGGACATTCACCGCACCTCTGAGCTTTCTACCCCTGCCCCATGGCTCCTCCCAATCTCAGCTCCCTGAAATGAGTGCTATATATAGCAGCGTATTTATAATTTAAGGATAGATTGCTAATGCTACTTTAGTTTTAGAAAGGAGGTAATTTAAACCTAATCTCCAAATTCTGTAATTAACAATACTACTGAAGTTGCCTTGTCATGAGTTCTCAATCTGGTACCCGCCAAAAAGGGCAGCAGTCAGGAGAGCCAACAAGTAACTGAAATTAAAGCTCCATTATTTCCTTACCCAAATCAGCTCTGCGTCTCAGAAACAGCTGTGCATCAAAGGCTTTTCCTCACAGTTCCGCTTGCCCTATCCCTGCCCCACCCACCCCAACCTATCCAAAGGCTTAATTGAGTATTTAATTCAACATGCCTACCTCAAGTATCCTGGTATCAAAATCCTCATATGTTTCTGTAGGAAGAAAATAACAGATGTACAGATTAAATGTGTCCATACAATCAACATATGAAAGCATTTTTCAACACAAGCACCATCATAGACTTTTAAGTGAGAAAGAATCCCAGATCTTTTGGTGCCACTCTCAAGGCCACACCCCAGGCCCCATCACTAGAGACTGCTCTGCCACTGATTCGTAGACTGGGTCACTTATCTCCCCAACTGCATCCTCCTCCTCCTCTAGCTCTCATTCATCAGCTCCTTAGCACCTTCAGACCCTCAGTCACTGCTTTCCTTTCCGGTCCCCTTCGATCTTCACGGCCCCTCCCACTCCTCCAAGACACCACACTCCAGCATTTCCACCAGATCTTGTCAATGTCCCCAACTTCCTCACCCTTTTCTCACTGTACCCCACTATCCTAGCCTGAATCAATGCAGCAATGCAGCCACACTTGACCTGCTGGGTGTAGCTGGAGAGAAGCCCAAGCACAGCACACACAGAAGCTACGAAAAATTCATGGTTTCCAGTTCAATCAAGTTCTCCCTCTGCCTGTCGGCCTTTTATGTTTTTTTAGTTAGGTCTCTCTCCACTCACTAAGCAGCCAATTCAAACAGTCTCTACGTTCTTTTATTTTTTTTTTAACTTTAACTATGAAAATTTTAAATCATATAGAAACATTATAGCACAGCAGAATGAAAGCTCATGTACTCACGCCAATCTTCTTTCCTCTAAATTCTGCCCAATTCGCATTCCACTGGATAATTTTGAAGCCAGTCCCAGACACACTACTGTTTCATAAAGAAATATTCTGGTGGCCATGCTCATCAATGCCCTCATCTCATTTTCAGCAGATGACTCTTCCTTATACATGAACTGCAGCCACCAGACACCATACAAAACCCTCACCTTTCCACTACCAACAATACAGGCTCACCTGAAGCTGTACCCTGCCCTTCCTTCTGTCAACAAGTTAGCCCATTTATCTAGACTCTGGATCTGGGCCCTCATTAGGGACATGAATTTTGTTCTCTCCATCCCATTCCTTCATCCCTCAACTAAAGCATTTTGCTCAGTTCTAATCATGTTTGCCTGAATTGCTCCATCTCAACCTCTCCCCTCCTCTTTAAGTCAAAATTCTTAAAAAAGCAGCCAAACTTTTGCCTATTTCCTTTTCTCCCATTCATTGGCAAGAACAAGTTTTTCTAATGATTTGGAAATTACTTCTTTCCAATTTCCAATTACTTCTTTACATATTCAGGAGAAGGGAAAATTATGTTTTCTAATTTGGCCTAAGTATTATCAACTTTTGTTTCATGTGTGCTTTTATGAGGTTTAATGACAACTATTTGATTTGTTGACTTCTACTGTTTAAACAGCATCCCCAAGCTATAACGCTCCATAGGTACCCCTGCAGCCAACTGTGTTTGGGAAACATTGCATCCTATAAGCAGAGCCTATAGATTCACAATGCACATCACATTTAAGGCTTTCAGAAGCCACGTAATAAAGACACTAAGAACCCAGTGCTTTCCATCCTGTTGGAATACTTCTTCGTTATTATGGGCCTCTAATATTCCATAAAATACAGTTGGGTTAATAATGTGATGCTCATCCTTTCATGGAAAAAGGCAGTCTAAACAAAAAATAAATATCCTTTTAAGGAAATTCTAAACTACAAGCATTCTTTCTGTCACAAAGGTAAGCAAAACTAGGACTCTGCTACCTCCGTTGGGACCAGGGTCAGGAGGGCCAAGACTGACGCCGCCCCACGAATTCCCGCTCCATCCTCGCTCCCGTTTAACCTTCATCTTCCTCTTCCGTTCCCACTCTTCTCTCTGCTGGATCATGTCAGCCTCCACCTTCTCCTGCTCTTCCTTGCTTCTTTGGGCAATGGTCTGCACTGCTCCATTTTTCATAAGGGGGACATTCAGACCAGGCCACAGGAAACCGTGACGCCCTGAAGGTGTAGCAATATAAACAAGTAAGAATTTTAAGACAGCATTCATATTTCAAGTGTTAAAATGCTAGGCAATGTGTGTACAGATGATAGGACACTGTTAGTGGGAACTTAAGCTAGTATCATCACTTGGGTAGGTCACTTGCCACTATAAAAATTTTAAATGTACCTACATACCCTGAGAGCTAGTAATTCCACTTCATGGTATTACCTAGAGAAACACTCACAGACACATAAGCAGTATATGTGTGCTTAGACAAGGATGTCCACTGAAATGTTATTTGTAAAGGCAAAAAATGCAAGTAATCCAAATGTCCAGCAGTAGTGGAATGGTTAAATGAACTCTGGCACATCCAACATATAAAACATTCTGCACTAAATAGAAAGAACAAGGTGGCTCTCTAGATTCTGATGTAGAATGATTCCCAAGATCTACTAATGGGTGAAAAAAGCAAATTATAAGACAGCATGTACCATATGATATAATTTAATTACTTTTCAGAAGACAAAAATATGTATTACTTTTAGGGTATTTATGTATAGAAAAGCATTAAAAATACTGAAGGAAACACACCAAAACGAGACCCGTAGTTTCCTCAGAAAGACAATGGGACTAGGGGAGACAGAAGGGGCTATTAAGGCGGACTTTAGGTTTCTCTAGAATCTTTGCATTTTTTTACTGAGAAGGTATTCCTATGTGATTCTTATTTAAAAAGCGTTAAAATAAACTAAGATACAAGGTAAGTGTAAAGAAAAGCATGCAAGTAGACATACGATGCTAGAAGTGCAGTGCAAGGTGTTTTCTTTATTCCTGAAAGATGATCTGTCAGCAACCACAGTACAAAATGGACTGATTTAAGTACACTACACTATTTATATTCTTCAAAAAGCATGAGTATAAACAATCATGTGTTCTAGGGGTCAGCAAACTAAGGCTCACAGGCCAAATCCAGCCCATCAATGTTTTTGTAAGTAAGGTTTTACTGGAACACAATTATGCCCATTCATTTAAGTATTGTCTATGGCTATTTTTGTGCTACAACGTTAGAGCTGAGTAGTTGCAAAACAGACCATTTAATTTACAAAGCTGAAAATATTTACTATCTTCCCTTTGCAAAGAGAATTTGCTAACTCTCCATTTATTTTCTTTAACTGAATTGTAAGGTCTTTGAAGGCAGGGACTGGTATAAGAGATGCCACACAGGGATATTCAGTGACTGTTGAATGAATAACTGAATGAATGAAACCCTTTCTATGGGATTTTCCTCCCCCAGAATTCTGGAGCAATTAGGAAGTTACTTGGTTAAATTCTAAAACCATATGTTTTGATCCTTCTAAGTTTGTAAAATACCTATAAAACCTGGGGGAAAAAGCTTGAAAAGTACTTTAACTGTTTTTTTTTACAGTAAGTTTACCTTCACCAATGATCTGACCCCTGTTCAAATCCTTTCTTCTCTTTTTCTTAGTTCTTTTGCCTCTTCCTTTTCTTGCTCCAGCACCACTCTCTGCTAGAGCACCTTTCCATAGCTCATCTGCTGTCACTGGAATGAAACACAGTTTGTATTTTTTAACTCTGTAGTTTTCAAGTAATGATCTATGGTCTCCTATTGAATAAAAAGTCCAGAAGCAGCCAGGTTTACCCATATCACTAAGGTAATAAAAGCAAAATTAAAATCATTCTCTGTATATATCACACAGTTACATTTAGAAAGATAAAAAGGAGATAATTCTGTTACTTTCCCCCAGAAAAGACAGCCAACATTTAAATCCCAGTTACTTACCAGGAAGTTTTTTCCCTGACATTTATCAATTATGATATAGATCTCTTCCCTGTCCTCTTGCCTCCATTATAACCAGTAAGATAATCAACTATCCTTCCTAAATATAGGTTTCTTAGTCCAAATAAGAATCGACACTTCAATCTGAACCCATAAATCTGGAACAGAATCTACGGTTATAAAATCAACTGTTCCTTATAAATTTATTTAATAAAGAATCAGAGTGACACAAATGCTGTATTAGTCAAAAATCTAAGATACATATATGTGTATATTCCTGAAATACTAAACATATTGTAGAAGACAAATGAGTACCTTCATTCTCTTCCTATGAACCCTTAGGGGTTAAAAGTTCTACATCCTTGCTTCCTAAAAGACCCTACCATGATCCTCCAGGTAGATAAAATAAAAAGGGAAAATTTTTAGATTTATAGTATTTTTAAATGTTTTATATCTGTACAGTATCCAATTTTTCAAAACACACACACATATTACAGCTGGTCTTCATAAGTGAAGCTCAGAAAAGTAAGATTCCATATCACATGCTGCTCTGTACAGCCCTGATCAGAACAAAGGATTAAGTTCAAATTTTAGGCCAACACTAATTTACTTAAAAGGACCAGTTTCAAAATAAAAGTACCAACCTCAAACTACACTCTCATTAAAGATTTAATTGTCCCAAAACTGCTTTGGTACCTATAAATGCCATGGAAAACTTGAAAGTTCACTTGTAACAGAGGCATACTAAAAGGTCAATCAATTATAGTTTCCTTCATTTAGGATCAGAGTAAGTAAATTACTCATTAAGACTAAAAAGGATTCTAGCACTCTGAGAGGCCAAGGCAGGAGGACCACTTGAGGTCAGGAGTTCCAGACCAGCCTGAGCAAGAACGAGGCCCTGTCTCTACTAAAAATAGAAAAAATTAGCCAGGCATGGCGGCAAGAACCTACTAGCTGCTGGTCCCAGCTACTCGGGAGGCTGAGGCAGGAGAATCACTTGAACCTAGGAGTTTGAGGTTGCTGTAAGCTAGGCTGATGCCATGGCACTCTAGCCTGGGTGACAGAACAAGACCCTATCTCAAAAAAAAAAAAAAAAAAAAAAAAAAAAAAGACTAAAAGACTCAATTTTAAAAGGAACCTGACAAAACTGTAAAATACTGACTTAAGAGTTTTTTACATACTATAAGAGGAAAATAAAATTTCTAGCTACATTTGAAAAAGACAGCAAGTTATTAGCCAACTTTTGAATGCCATTACTCAATTTAAAATGTTTTAATCCTTTTTCAGATTATAAAATTATCTTTGAAAATCTGGGAAATAGAAGAATATAATTATAATCCCATTACCACTGTTAGATCAGAATGTATATTCTGCCTTTTTCCTTATACATGCATGCATACATGAGTACATATGTTTGTTTTAAACAAACCTGAAATTATATAAATGTACAATATTGTATCCTATCTTTTTATTTAACATTACATTGTGAGCCTTTTCCCATATTCTTAAATGTTATTCATGAACATGATTTTTGAATGGCTGCAAGTTGAATTAAGTTTTTAACAGAGATTTTACTATTTTTACATCAGGTCTAAGATTCTAATAAACCAAAAAAGGCTAGTTAGAATAGACTTACTATTTCAACTCTTTCTGTTATTTTCTGGAAGAGTATAAGTAACCGGAAGGCTAATATATACATCTGTCAACTATCATAGTTTTAAAAAATAAGGTTCATCTTTTACATGTATACATACAACATACACATAAAATCCACTGCTGGAGGCCGAGGCGAAAGGATTGCTTGAGCTCAGGAGTTCAAGACCAGTCTGAGCAAGAGCGAGACCCTGTCTCTACTATAAATAGAATGAAATTAACCAAACAACTAAAAGCAGAAAAAATTAGCCGGGCGAGGTGGCAGGTGCCTGTAGACCCAGCTACTTGGGAGGCTGAGGCAGGAGGATTGCTTAAGCCCAGGAGTTTGAGGTTGCTGTGAGCTAGGCTGATGCCATGGCACTCTAGCTCAGGCAACAGGGTGAGATTCTGTCTCAAAAAAAAAAAAAAAATCCACTGTAGTGTCCAATTTGGTATGCTGAGTTATTACTACTCTCTTAATCATGCTAAGGAACACTCCTTGCTAATTAGAATCGAAGGGATTTAAATCATGGACCCTCTATAGCAAAGAGATAAGTTTACAAGTACAATGTTAAATATTCTCAGGAAATCTTAATGAGTTTTGAAAAACTGTGTCTTTTTATTTCTTGGAGATTTAGAAAATCAAAGACTATTTCCTATTAAAATAGCAAAAACTAGCCCCTAGTTTCAACTGATTTTGCCCCATTGGAACTAATCTCAATATGACTTGAGAGCAATAAACTCACAAGGGGACTGAGTCATATAATTGAGGATGAACATAGGCTAATGGAGAGAGTCAGAGGCAGGTGTGGGACAACCATGAAGGCAGGGGTGTCAGAGGATAAGGGGCACCTCTAGAATAAGAAGAGTTAGAGAAAAGGCTTTTTTAGAACAGGGAAAGGACTGTTAAAAAAATAAAAATTCCCAAGACCTGTAAATTTAATATGCCCTCTAAAATATATTTTATATTTTTTGGAATACAAAACTCTTAGAAAAAAGTGGGGCTATGGGCACTGAGGGAAGAGACTCTGTAGGTCCCAACTCTTACTCACCTCTCTTTTCTCTGCACCTAAATCCGCAAGCATAAGTAAGCCTAACTCACTTAATCCCCCATCACTTGATCCTCTTTTCTGCGTTGCTACACAAATGGCCTAGTTACTCCAATTGAAGTGATTTGTCTCCATACAAAGAAATACTCCACAGTCATAACACTGCACTGGAGAAGCCTATGGGAAAATGTGCAATATGCTGTTGCATGAAAAAGTCAGCAAACCCAGTTTTTCACAGTAGGAGGAATGCAGGTGATTTTCTCCTTTTTGAGTTTCCTATATTTACTTAATAGTCTAAACTAATCATTAATTGCCTTTATAATCCTAATTTCTTTTAATTTGCCTAATGCTGAGTTGTGAATTCAATCGCCATTTATTATCTGAGGAGCTACTCTCAGTTCAGAATAAACTCTTCCAAACACCATCACAAATATGAGTAGCATTGGCAAACAATGATTCCTTAAAATTAACTTTTCCTGATTAGATGTTCTAAATCCTCAACTGAGGCACAACTGAAAACAGGGTGTATTCTTGGTGTAAACCTAAATCATCAGGGGATCTAAGCCATGAATCAACACCCTTTAGGCCTCAGATGCCCTAAATGAGATTAAAGTAAACTAGTGCTCCCCAAAGTGTAAGTACAACTGGTACCATGTGAGATAATTCTAGCAGACACATTAAGGAACATTTTTATTTTAATATACATCATAAACTCATCACGAAAATGTCAACTGTGGCCATTCTACGTACATTTAGTGAAGAAACTATATGGTCTATACTGCTGGCCCATCAAGTCACTGGGAGAAGAAATACAGCACAGTGTCTGCAGTGCGTGGCTCAAGCTGGTGTACTGACGGTTGTCTCTGGTTGCCAGCGATGAAAAAGGACCTGTAGGCAAATGGAATAAAAGTTTGAATTAGACGCTCCCTGGCTGTGGATGAACACTGCCAGCATCAAATAATCGTTACTAATAACAATGTGACTTTTAAGAATCAGACTTTGAAGACAGTCTTTCTTTAAAAAATGAAACAAAATTTTTGATCAATAACAACCTAAATGCCCATCCTAGTTGGAGAAGTTACTGTTCATCCACATAATGGATACAGCTGTCTAAAGAAGTAGATCTGTCCACACCAGGGTTTCTGCGCTCCATCTTCCAACCCGAGTTCAGCAGTCTACTCTGGGCAAATGGTGCCCTCTGCTGTACACAGCCAGGCAATGGACTGACCTGGAAAGACCTGTAACTAACCGGGTCAGAAGAGCGGCCTGTGGGACAGCATGTAGATTATCCTACTCTTCATGTTTCAAAAACAAGGAAGGGCGTATGAATATATTTACTGTATAGACTAACTCCAGAAGTATATGCAAGAAACTGCTAATAATGGTTGTCTCTAGGGAAGAAAATTGACACGTTTAATATTGGATACGAGGTATTTACTTTTTTTATTTTTTGGAATGTTTTTCACTATATGAAATGTTTTTAAACAGGCATGTCTTAGAGGCAGCCATTTGATCAATCCCATGGGATGGAGGTGTCTGGAAGAGGGCAGGGAGAGAATCAGTGGATGAGAGGAAATGGGAATACTTCTCACAAAAACATGGCAAACACTTTTGAGCTTTACATTTCAATAGAGAGGCTAGTGACTACAAGAGAAGTGATGAAGGGAATTAAAACAGCCCTTCAAAGAAAAAAGGTTATTTAAGGGTATTGGGCTTGAAAAATGGAAACCAAAGAGTGAAATCAGCTATTTTCAAGTTATGCAGATTTATGAAGACAGTAACAGCTGCTTCATCGCCACAGGGTCACACACTAGAAATGACCCCAAATGGCAGCAAGAATTTGGTTAAACACAAGTGAGAAACGTAATAGTAAATGGTTGCAATAAGCTTTTATAAAAATATCTCCACTGCATACAGACACTAAAAAATAAAGGACTTTTAATCACTAAAGATCACTTAATCCAATCTTTTCATTTTACAAAATAAGAAACTTAGGCCTAAAAGGTTCAGGACTTGCCAAAAGTCCTAAGACTAGTTAGAAGACGGGATTTAAACACCAATTCCAATTCCATATTAATTACTCAACTGCATGGAGTCCAACCTCGGATGACGAACTGAGGCCCCTCTAGACCCATGAGCTCACTTAAAGAATCAGTCAATAAAAAGTAGTAGAAAATACTGGCTTTTCATTTTAAATATATTCAGGACTTCCACTGTCATTCCAAATCCCATTATCCAGCACACATTTTAGCTTTTCTTGTATACCCCTTAATTTTCAACAAAGCATCTTATTTAATACTAATTTATTATCAATTAAGATATTTATCTAGCATTGTTTAACACTGCAATCTTTGATATACTTCAAGAAGTATAAAAATCATATCAGATTTAGAATTCTTTAATCTTTTTCAAAAGACTGAAATACTATTCACAGATAATACTGTACTTAGCCTAAAAAGGTCCAATTATCAAAAGTAGAAAGAAACTGACTTCAGAGTTTAGAAATAGTTACTTTTAATACACTGTTATTATGGGCAATATATGTAATTATAATATTTGTACCCCCATAATATGCTGAAATAAAAAAAAATACACTGTTACTACAACTGACTTTAAAATGTGATTTTTAAAACAGGAGATGGCAGCAGCTTGTGTTAAATCACTCAGTTACAGATTATCACCCATCCATGAACAATTATCACTTTTGCTCTGAGCCTTTGAATTATTAATTTCAGACCATGAAGTCCCTGTCTCCTCGAGTCCGAAGCGGGCTAAGCCCGGGAAGCCCCTCATGTGGGTCTCTTCAAAGACACAAAGTTTGCCCTCAAGGGTGTCATTTCAATGTTTTAACAGTTTTCACCATGAACTTCCTTCTAATATAAGTTTCTTCTATTAAATCAAACCAGTAGCCAGTGATGTGTATAAGAGGTTTTACAAAAATTATTGCTGTTTCTAACCAATCTGTTGCAGCATTTAGAAAAATACAGTAATGGGTACTAAGGAAACTAAGCAGTGTTTTAAAAACAAGGCAATTATTAATTCTATGAAAAAAGAAAATATTGTAGTAAAATGTAATGATAGAATACTACCTAACCCAGCTGTGAACACACACATAACCTTAATAATGAAAACACTGCCCAGAGATTCAAACAAAATTGTGCTTATAACTACATCAGGAGAAAGTAGAGACAAAGGAGTAAGAGTTAACTTTTTAATTAGATAACAATGTTAATAAAATAAAATATATACAACATATTTGGAAATACAACCAGAAGAAAACTAAAAGAATTGAAAGTGTCAGTGGATGATGGGGCGGGGTAGGAAAGAGAATTGGTTTTAAGATATAAACCTTTTTGTATTCTTTGGAAGTTCAATATTTTAAAAAATAACACAACAATTCAAAGTAAAGACTACTATCCCTAATTTATAGATGAGGAAACCGAGGCTCCAAGGGGTGATGTTTGTACCTGGTTGCAAAGACAGGAAGTGGAAGAGCAGAGAATTCTGCCTCATTCCAATAGTCAGCTAGCTCTGTGCTCTCCCCACCCAGGGCCTTCTCTGGGGCTATCCCCTCAGCCAAGAGTTCCTCTCTGGCTTTCCTCACAGAAGCCTTCTTCAGGCCCCACAGCAGCTCAGGACAGGGACACTGCCTGGCTCACAGTAAAGGGTAGAGGAAGTAATTTATGAATGAATGAACCAACCAGTCAACAAGTGAACAGATAAATAAAGGGAAGAGCCGCGGTCTGGCAGATTCCTCTGCAGGACCTCTCAACCAAGGTGGAAAGCATCTCACAGGTGCAGTTAAGATGAGGAAAGGGAATACGACTAAAGTAAAGCCTGGCACTCAATACAAGATTTCAGTTCTGTCCTAACCATAGTCCCTGTGGAAAAGGCAAGATTCAATGGATCACAAATCAACATGGACTCAGCCTGGATGGGCTTCCTTCCTTGCTAAACAGTGACTAAAGAGAAGGCCTGTCCTATGGCAGTGAAAGGCCTGTGTTACATACGAGAAGACACTACAGTATCCAGACAGCTCAGCTCCCAGCCCTGCCATTTACTATGTGATCTTGAACATGTCACTTAGCCTCTCAGAGACTCTCTCCATCATGTATAAAATAAAAATAATAACTCCCTCATAAAAACTGGTGTGAAGGGCCAGGTGCAGTGGCTCACACTTATAACCCCAGCATTTTGGGAGGCTGACGCAGGAGGATGGCTCAAGGCCAGGAGTTTAAGACCTGCCTGGGCAACACAGTGAAACCCTGTCTATACCAAAAAAAAATTAGCTGGGTGTGGTGGCCCATGCCCAGGAGCTCAAGACTGCAGTGAGGTATGATCATGCCACTGTACTCCCGCCTGGGTGACAGAAAGAAAAAAGAAAATCTGTCTAAAAAAATAAATAAATAAATAAACCCCAAAAACTAGTATGAGGATTAACCACTACAACATGCTTGAAGCTAATACATATTAATCAATCAATAATTATTTAGCTATTACTTTTTAAAGTATTGAGCTGTAACAATTGCAATCATAAAAAATTCAAAAAATACTCTTCAGACCCTATGAATTTCCATTATAAAGAATGTGCTTCATTCATTTACATTTTTAAAAACTACAGAAACTAGTTGGGCATGGTGCTGCATGCCCATAACCCAGCTACTTGGGAGGCTAAGGTGGGAGGATTCCTTGAGCCCAGGAGTTCAAAGCTGTAGAGGCTATAGTGAGCTATGATCGTGCCACGGCACTCCAGCCTGGGTGACGGAGGGAGACCCCCCTCTTTAAAAAAATAATAAATAAATAAACAAACTACAGAAACTATTCTATCATTAAATCTTATGAGAAAAGGTAGTTAGATAAATGAATCTCACCATTGCAGAGAGTGGTCTTCAATGCCAAAATGGAAGTTGCTGGACAGGCATTTAGGGAAAGCTGCCTGGACCATAAATGAACTGCAAATAAAAAAATAAAAAAAATTTCTACATGAAAAGGAACATTTTAAACAGTAACATCTACAGAATATTTGCATCCATAGAATAAAAGAACTAAGACAAGTGAATGAGTAATTTCTGGGCTCCGTGACCACTTGCCAAGTAGATGACATCACACCTCATCCCTTCACCCTCACATCCAACCAGTAACCAAGCCCTACAGAGTCTCCTCAAAAATCGATCCACCTATCAGCTGTACCCTCTCCTATGGCCTCGCTGCCTCTTCTCTGTTCAGGCCTTGTCATCTCTCAGCCACAGGTAATAAGAGTCTCCTAGTAGGTCCCCATTTTCAATCTCTACCCCTCTAATTCACCTCCTTTCTAAAATAACAGGTCTGGTCACTTCACAGTCCTGATGTATCTATCATTCTTTGCCTCCCTACTGCCTGCAGAACAAAGTCAAAACCACTCAGCACAGCCTACAGTGTTGCCCCATAGCCTCAAGCTTCCACACAAGCCTCATGCCCACCTCTCTCTCCCATCCACCCTCCCTTTGGCCATGCCAGACCTATGGTCGGTCTTGAACCCCAGCTCTTGCACACTTCTGTGTCTCTACTAGGCTCTCCTGGTTTGTCTGAAACATTACCTCTCAGTGAAGACTCCCTGATTTCAGTGCTCCCCCTTCCCTCTGGAGCCCTCACAGTACCAGGCTCTGCCTGTACTGTGTACCCCTTCATACAATGAACAGGCTCTGATAGCATTTATGGGCAAGTGATTTTTGACAGGGGCACCAAGACCACTCAATGGGGAAGTAATAATATTGTCAACAAATGGTGCTAGGATGATGGTACTGGGACAACTGGATATCAACACACAAAAGAATGAAGATGGAGCCCTACCTCACACTATATGTAAAAATTAACATGAAATGGAACAAAGATGTAAAGGTAAGAGCTAAAACTATAAAACTCTTAAAAGAAAACATAGGGGTAAATCATCCTGACCTTGGATTTAGCAATGGTTTCTTAGATAAGACACCAAAATCACAGAAACAAAAAGAAAAAAAGTCAGACTTCATCAAAATTTAAAATTTGTGCACTTTAAAAAACACCATCAAGACAGTGAAAAGATAACACACAGGAAAAAACTTTTGCAAATCATATATCTGATAAGGGACTTGTATTTTGAAAATATAAAGAACTCTTACAATTTAACAATAAGACAACCCAACTTAAAAATGGGCAAAAGATTTGAATATACATTTCTCCAAAGAATATACATAAATGGCCAATAAGCATGTGAAAACATGCTTATCATCTATAAGGGAAATGCAAATCAAAACCACAAATTGTTACCACTTCACATCCACTAGGAGGGCTATAATCAAAAGGACAGATAATAATAAGTGTTAGCAAGGATGTGTAGAAATCAGAGCCCTCATACATTGTTGATAGGAATGTAAAATGGTACAGCTACTTTGGGAAACAGTCTCAAAAAGTTAAACATGGAGTTCCACTTGATCCAGTAATTTCATTCCCAGGTATACACACAGAGAAAAGAAAACGTAAGTACAGACAAAAACACTGCACACAAATGTTTATGGCAACATTAAACATAATAGCCAAAAGGTGAAAGCAAGCCAAATGATGAATGGATAAACAAAATGTGGCGCATTATTCAACAGGATATTATTCAGCCATAAGGAAAGAAGTACTTACTGATACATACTACAACATAGATGAACTCTGACATTATGCTAACTGAAAGAAGCCAGTCACAAAAGACAACATACTATATTATTCTATTTAAATAGAATGTCCAGAACAGGCAAGCTATAGAGATACAAAGTAGATTAGTGGTGCCTAGGTTTGGGGACTCATGGGGGGCATGGAGGGTGGGGTCGGGTGGTGATAGCTTAAAGGTACAGGTTTGCTTTTTGGAGTGAAAAAAATGTTGTAAAATTGACTATGGTGATGGTTGCACAGCTCTGTGAATATACTAAAAACCACTGAATTGTATACTTTAAGTGGGTGAATTGTATGGTATGTGAATTATATCTCAATAAGGCTATTTCCAACAAACAAACAAAAAACAGGCTTTAGAGCCAGGCAGCATGAGTGAAAAAATCTGATGTCCTCCGACAGTCGAACCTTAAGCAAGTTTCTCGATCTGTGTGCCTTCATTCCCTCATCTATAAAATGGGAATAACAGCATCTACCTCATTAAGGCATTATGAAAATGAACTGAGGAAAATACTTTAAAAAGTCCCTAGACATAATAAGAGCTCATGGAAGGAAAGCTACAACAGCTAGGTGCTATTTGAGTGGGGCCTTGAAAAATGAGGAGATGGTCACAACATGGACAAAAATCACATCAGATTTTCCGCGAAATGATTTCAGGTCAAATTTTGCAGCAAAATGAGTTACAAAACAGAAAACTTCGGTTTTTAGGGGTCTTTGGACTTCGGAATTGCAAATGCCAGATTGTGGACTTAACAGTAAAATACTGCAAATACAAAAGGCAGAGGCAAAAGAACCAAGCGGTTCCTAAAGGCAAACATTATGCTGGAGGACAGCAGACCTCTTCCTCGGGTTGCACACAACCAATAACGGGAGAGGAAGGACAATAACAGCAAAAGTAGACAGTCTAATCCTCCGTCTTTATAAATAAGGCCACCGATTTGCAGGTAATCTAAAATGATCGCGGCTGATCCTATCCGTCTCAAACAGGAAGGCCGCTCTTTCCCTTTCCAGCTTCTAGCTGGCAGCCCTCTGCCTTGAACCCCATGCCGACATCACCAAATGAACCTATGGGTCGCTCTTCCCCGGAAAGCGATGCCTGCCAATTCCCGCTCCTCTTAGCCGAGCACGTACGAGCGGCTTCGTAAGCTGGAAGGAACCTTGGTAAACGGTGTACAGTCCACCCTCGCTTTACAGACAAGAGCTCCCTAAGCCAGAGAGGGAGAGGACGCGCGCAAGGTCACACAGCAGGCTCAGGCGTGAGGAACCAGGAGCTGCGGCTTCTCGCTTCCCTCGGTCCGGGTAGCTGCAGACCCCGGGCAAGCCCCCCGCTGCCGCCCGGCTCAGAGCCCCAGCTCCCGGCGTCCTGGCTCTCACCCGCCGGCCCGCAACACAGCGCAGGGAAGCGGCCCGCAGCGCGCACTGCCGCCGCCATGCTGGAGCCCGAGCAGCGCCTCAGCCTCCGACCCGGGCCGCCTTCCCCACCGCCTGCCGCGACTGTTTCTGATCAAACTGTGGGCCTCGGCTGCGGCTGAATTCTCGAGGCCAGAGGACCACACCGCACCGCAGGCCGGGGTAGGGGTTGCCGGAGCAGGCCACAGTGTAGGCTGAGTCCGGCGCAGCTGCGGACAGCCCCGCCGGGGTCCTCGCGTTAGGACCCAGGGGCGGGGCGGGGGCGGGGCTAGTTCAAGTGGTTCTCGCGCGAGACGGGGGCGGGGAACCGGCCAAATCAACCTGGAGACTGGTGTGGGGTATCAGGGAGGTCCTTGGGAGGGGTGGCCTCGGGGTTACCTGAGTTTATGCTCTGGACTCTTGCGACGTGCAGACGGAAGGGGACCCAGTGCAATGAGGATCCAAGGAGTGAATGAGACAGACAAGTGTAGAGGAGTTGCTTGTACCCAACTCCAGTAAAGTCTGAGGTTTCTTAGATTAAGCACTTAAATTACCTTGGATTTCACACTCAATTGCGGGTTCATTCAGATTCTGTCCTTTGGTCACACATGCGTATCTCAGGCCTAGACCATGGTTTTTTATTCATTTATTTTTTTTTAACTCACCTCGGGCTTGGGTTCATACCATCTCTGCCTGTCCAGATGACCCACATACCTGCAACAGAGGAGGAACAGGGATGTCTTGTAAGAGGCTGGGGAGCCTACTCAAGCAGGTGTCTAATTTTTAAGTTTAGTAAAATAATTTTCAAACATATAGAAGAATAAAAATAGTTGACAAGCTAGAGTCAAAGATTCTTCTTTCCCCCTTTTTCTCTATTTCATTCCTACCTATTTTTGATGCATCTGGTTTTCAATAGACTTTTTACATCTCACATTGGCTAAATTAAGAGAAAAGTGATTGATTACACCCACACGTCAAGCCGGATGATTGGGAACATGGTAAGACCAGTTAATGCTATGAGCAGGGACCCACCCATTGCCACACTTCATTTGCTGTGGAATGAGTTCCTAAGTCAAAAGCAATGCTGTATGAAATACCATAGCAGTGAATAAAGCATTCTGTAAGTCCATGGATAGTTGTTTTGGCAGGAGCATTATGGACAGAAGTGGGTAAATCCATATCCAAAGTGTCTATTCCAGTAAGGACAAAGTGCTGCCCCTTCCATGATAGAACTGGTCCAGTGTAATCAACCTACAACCAGAAAGCTGGCTGAGCCTCCTGGAGTGGTGCCATATCACTGGCTCAGTGTTGGTCTCTGCTGTTGGAATATGGGGCAGTCAGCAGTGACTGTAGCCAGATGGGCCTGGCCAGTGAAAGTCCATGTTAAGCCCATATATAACCTCCATCCCTGACTTTATACAGGAGTCCATTTGGCTGGGGAAGGAGGCTGACTGGCATATACAGAATGGGTTATTCTACCCACTTCATTAAAATCCTCCTCTGTAGAGGTCACCCTTTGCAAAGGAAGCACTCATATGGGACCCAATAATCTTCGTGCTCTGTGTCTAGTCATTGAAGTCTGTCCACAAACCTCTTCTCCAGATTTCCTGGTCACCAGCTTTCTAATTATGTTCCTTTCAAGTATCTGACCACTCAGCCAAGCCATTAGACACAGCCCATGAAAAAGTATAGTTCTGTACTTCTGACCAGGCAAAATGAAGAACCGGGTGTGCTGCTCTAACTTCTTCCCACTGGGAGGATTTCCCTACACCACTGTCCTTCAGAGTCATTCTAGTGTGGCAGTGTAGTCCTGCAGCTGTCCACTTCCAGGAGGGGCCTGCATATCATGCAGAACATGTGTAAACCAGGCCCAAGAGTTTTCTTCTTCAGGAATCTGATCAGTCAATTCCTCATGAAGCTGTGGGTAGGGGTTGAGAGAGAGAAGATAATGTAGCAGAAGTAGGGGCCATGGGCATAAGGAAGTCCCACAATTAATTACTTGTTCCTTCAGGACCTACTCAAGTCCAGTTTGGTGTGTGCCACTTCCATTTGATGATGGAGTATTGCTGTGAACCCTCAACTTTATTGCTTGATAGATCAGACAACAGCCAGGTCATGATGGGCAGCTCAGATCACATGGTAACTTGCTGGCCAGTGGTTTGAAACATTCAGAATCTATTAAGGTCCATAGCAAGTTTGATTTTGGTTTGGTTAGTTTGTTTTTGTTTCTGACTTTTAACTTTGAAATAATTATAGATTTGTAGGAAGTTGTAAAAATAGTACTGAGAAGTCACACGCACCCTTCATGCAGTTTCTCCCAATGATAACATCTTACATAACTATAGCACAAAATCCAAACCAGGAAATTGATACTGATATAATCCACAGAGCATATTCAGATTTTGTCAGTTTTGCATGCACTCATTTGTGTGTGTGTGTGTGTATTGTGTAGTTCTGTGCAATTATGTCACATGTAGATTCATATAACCACCACCACGTTCAACATACAGAACTGTTCTATCTCCACAAATATCTCTTGTTCTTTTCCCTTAGAGTCATACCCATACCTCTTCTCTCCTCTCCCCCACCACCCATAACCCTTAGCAACCACTAATCTGTTTCCCATCTCTATAATTTTATCATTTTGAGAATGTTGTATCAGTGAATTATATAGTATGTAACCACTTGAGGTTGGCTTTTTTCACTCAACATAATATCCTTGATGTCTATCCAAGTTGTTGCATGTACCAATAATTTCTTCCTTTTAACTGCTGAATAATATTCCATGGTACCACCATTTGTTTAACCATTCACCCATTGTAGGATATTTAATTTGTCTCTAATTTTTGGCTGTTTCAAACAAATCTGCCATCAACATTTGTGTACATGTTTTTTAATATTTAAAAATTTTTGAATTGTGGTACAATATACATAACATCTTAACCATTTTTAAATGTACAATTCAGTGGCATTAAGTACATTCATATTGTTGTGTTGCTATCACTACATCCATCTACAGAATTCTTTTCATCTTGCAAAACTGAAACTCTATACCTATTAAACAATAACTCTCCATATCCATCTTCCCCATCCCCTGGCAACCACCATTCTACCTTCTGTCTCTATGAGTTTGGGTACCTCATATAAGTGCATTCATACAGTATTGCCCTTTTGTGACTGGCTCATTTCACTTAGCATAATGCCCTCAAGGTTGATTCATGTGTAGCATTTGTCAGAATTTCCTTCCTTTTTAAGGCTGAGAAATATTCCATTGTATGTATATACCACATTTTGTTTATCCACTCATCTGTTGATGGACACTTGGATTACTTCCACCTTTTGGCTATTGTGAATAATGCTGCTATGAACTTGGGTGTACAAATATTTCTTTCAGTCCTTGCTTCCAATTCTTTGGGGTATATACCCATCATGTACATGATTTAATGTGGGAATAAGTTTTAATTTTGGGGGGATAAATTTCAAGCATTGAGATCGCTAGATTGTTTGGTAAGTACAGTATATGTTTGGTTCTGTAAGAAACTGACAAACTGTTTTCCAAACTGGACATACCATTTTATATTCCACCAGCAATAAAGTGTGAGAGACCTAGTTTCTCTGCATCCTCGCTAGCATTTGTATTGTCACCATTCTTTTTGTCTGTTTGTTTTTTGCTGTTCTAATAGGTATGTGACATCTTATCATGGTTTTAAATTACATTTCCCTAATAGCTAATGATGTTGAACTTCTTTTCATGTCCTTCTTTGCCATCTGTATGTCCTACTTGGTGAAATGTCTGTTGCTCATTTTCTAGTTGGATTGACTAGTTTCTATTACTGTTGAATCTTTGAGAGTTCTTCAAATATTCTAGTTGTGAGTCCATTTTCAAATAGGATGTTTGAAAATATTTTCTCCCAGTCTATAGCTTGGCTTTTCATTCCTTGAGCAGGGCCTTTCACCAAGAAAAAGTTTTACATTTTGATGGAGTCTAATTTATCACCTTGATGAAGGTTCCATTCTAGGCAGGTGTGATGAAGGAACGGTTCTAATTGGTTTACCTGTATTAAGTCATTTATTCATCCCAATAATCTTATGAGATGGAACTATTGCTAACCCTATTATACACTTTTAAAAAAATTGAGGCCGAGTGGTACCAACTAAGAGGCCATTGTAGAACCACAGCCTTGAGATGCTGGTGTCTTTGGGGGTTGTTGAGCAAGGTAAAATGGTCTAAGCTATGTTTTCTAGAACAGCAAATCAAACCTGAAGGATTAGATGTGGGGGGTAGTTAAGGAAAGCCAGCATGCAGTTAGTCTACACTAACAGCTGTAACAAATGGATAAATGGACCTCAAAATACATGATGTGTCAAATGCACAGAGGGTTTTATGTACAATGGCACCTTCTTCCTGTTTCATCTACTGAGTCTAAGTCTCCTGTAGGAACCAAGATCACACGCAGAAAAACCACTTGCAAAGAAGCCCTGACATCTACATTGCTGAGACTGGACATGTGAGCACACAATTCCTCCCAATTTAGGAAGACTATTTAATATCACAGTTATCTAAAAGTAACAAGAGTGAACAATGAAGATGCATTTTCCTTGAAGAAATTAGGTTGGACAATCTAGGCACAAAGCAAAGCTGTGGAATGTGAAGATGAGAACCTGTGAAAGAACATTTTTGGGGGCAACACAAAATAGTTTGCTGGGACTCGAGTGTGCGTGGGAAGAAATGTCCTGAAAGGGGTTGATGGAGGCCAAGCGGCTGGACTTCCCTGTGACGCAGAACCGTTCAGGCTGACCCAGAGTGAGGAGGTGGCCGGGCACCCACAGTGGATGCTGAGCAAGGAGGATGGGCAGGGTTTTAATGCTCCCCGTTGGAGAGGGAGGACTGATGGGAAGGAGATGGGTACAAGGAGATACTGCACTCCAGGACACACGTTCTGAGTGGCAGCGGATCAGGTGGAGGAGCGGACAGTCTGCAAGGCGGGATGCTGGCTGTGCAGCATGAACAGGAGAGGAGGGAGGGCCAAGGATGAAAGGGTGTTTTTCATTTGGAAAACTAGACAAAAACTAGTGTGTTAATAAAAACAGGGCAGCAAGAAGAGCAGGGTTTGGAAAGAAGATGATCAGGTGTGATGAAGAAAACAGGGCTCCCCGTCCCCTCAGCAACTCAAGGTGGGCTGGGAAGGAGGGTGCTTAGGGAGGGAGTAGATTGTGGGTCAAGTGCCACAGATTCTTTTGTTCTTACTGAGATTTAGTAGCTCTTCTTGAATAAATGTTTCTTCATTTGCTGTATGTCCTAGGACAACTTCAAGAGATTTTAAGTGTTTGGGGTTTTTGTTTGTTTGTTTTTTACAGTTATGTTTTTTTACAATTATGCTTATTTTGTTGGGGAGTAGGTCTGCATAGCTCCTCACCATGCCATCCTGGAAGGAAAACTCCTCCCTAAGCAAAAAATTTGGATTCAGTGTTTCCCGTTATCTGACTGAGAAAGGCAGGCTATAGCATTTCTTATCTCTTCCAAACTGAAGAGACTAAATTCCTGCTATGTGCTATGTGCAGCTGAGAGGATGGAGGCTTCCTTCTTCCTCATAGCTCCCACTTATAGGATGAAGGCTGGACCCCTGATGCAGCAGGTTCAGGATATGGAGGCTCTAATTGCCCTCACCTCAGCTCATTCATAAGACAGGGGTTCCACACCAGGAGAGTCAAGTCAAGAAGACCAGAGGCTACCACCCCAACCTAGCACTCAGGTGTGGTGGGTCACAGGTTTCTCCCAGTGGGAGAGACAGTCCACAAGAATAGATAGATCCAAAGCTATCCCTAAAGAAACGAACTTATCTGAAGCAGAGTTTGGGGAAGTTCAAACCTAAGGGCACTCTCAAAAATGGTGGAGATTTTTGTAAGTCAGCAAATATAAGGAGTCTGCCAACACTATTAAATTAAGCACAAAAAGCTAAACCATAGGTCAGCTAGTTCACTAAGGCCAATCATGGAAAGAGATAGCTAAGAAGAGTCCTCCGGGGGTCAGAGAATAGCTACAGTGATCAAGAATATGTGGTTTTAGAGTAGTGATAGACAAATAGATTGACGGAACACATTAGAGAACCCAGAAATAGATACACACAAATATGCCTGTTGTGTAAGGCCTAAAATTAAGTCCCAATAATATATACTCCTGCCTTGACATCTGGTGAAATCAGGAGGGCTTCTAATGGCCTAACCGTAAGATCTAGTCCCCACTTTCCCACATGAATAAGGGCCAATGCTCTTCATCAAGGGGATCAGGCCCAGTTCCTGCTTATTTCAGAGTAATGGGGTTCAGTTCCCTGCCAGCCCACAGAATTATTCAAACAAGCCAGTCACATCCTCTCGTGGGAAACAGGGGTCACCTCATCCTCTTGTTATACAAAGCCTGCCTCCCACAGCCCCTGCTGGTTCACCCTGTTTCCATATGCAACCCGCCCCCCATGTTGCTCAGTGTGGCATACAGTGTCCTCCTCTCAGTGTATGTGACACATAGACTGCTGCGGGGCTCATCTGTCCAGTATCAAATGTCATGTGTTCCACCATCCCCAAACCCTAGAGAGGAATCCTTCCCTCAGAGTGAATGGGAGGGGATTAAAACAATGCCCAACTGATTTTTTACAAAGGTGCAAAAGCTATTCAATGAAGCAATTCAATTCAATCCAATTCAATATTTTTTTTCAACAAATGGTACACGAAGAATTGAACAACCACGGGCAAAAATAAATAAATAAATAAATAAATAAGCCACAATTTGAAACTTACACTTTATTTAAAAAATTAGAGTGCAAAATAAAAATAAAACTTTTGCTCAGTGAAAAACTCTGTTAAGAGAATGAAAAGACAAGCTATAAACTGGCAGAAGATATCTGCAAGCCATGTGTCTGATAAAGGACTAGTATCCAGAATTTATAAAGAATTCTCAAAACTCAACAGTAAAAAAGCAAGCAAAACCAAGCAATACAATAGAAAACGAAGAGAAGATATTTCATAGAAAAAGTTATACAGAAGGCAAAGACACATGAAGAGATGCCCAACATCATTAACCATTAGGGGAATGCATATCAGAATCACAATGAGACATCACTACACACCTATCAAAATGGCTAAAACAAAAATGGTGGCAACACCATAAAATGATGAGGATATGAGAAATTGTATCACTCATATATTGCTGGTGGGAATGTAAAATGGTACCACCTTTCTGGAAAACAGTTTGGCAGTTTCTTAAAAAGCTAAATATCCAATGCAATTACCCTATTCCCTAACAATTGCTGGAAATTTATCTCAGAGAAACGAAAACTTCTGTTTACACAAATACCTTTTTATGAATGTTCATAGCAGCTTTATTTGTTATAGCCCCCAAACTGGGAACATCCCAGATGTCCTTCATTGGGTGACTGGTTAAACACACTCTGGTAAATCAATGCATAGAACACTACTCAGCAATAAAATGGAACAAGTCATTGATACTTGGATGACTCTCCGGAGAATTATGCTGAATGAAAAAGCCAATCTCAAAAGGCCACATACCACATGGTTCCATTTATACAATAGTCTTAAAATGACAAAGTTATACAAATGGAGAGTGGATGAGCGGTTATCCAGAGTTAGGAAGGGGGTGGGGGTAGGAGGGAAGTGGTGTGGCTATAAAAGGGCAACACAAGGGCTCCTCAGGGTGATGGAAGTACAGTTGGCCCTCCACATCCATGGCTTCCCTGTCTGTGGATTCAACTAATTGCAAATCAAAAATATTTAGGGAAACAAAATGGAGAGCTGTGTTTGTACTGAAAGTGTACAGACTTCTTTCTTGTTATTATTCCCTAAACAATACAGAATAACAACTATGTACATGGCATTTACATTGTATCAGGTATTATAAATCATCTGGAGATGATTTAAAGCATACAGGAGGATGTGCATAGGTTATATGCAAATACTATGTCATTTTATATCAGGGACTTGGGTATCCTCGGATTTTGGTATCCACCAGGGGTCCTGGAACCAATCCCCCCAGATACAAAATGAAGATTGTATTCTGTATCTTGACTGTATCAATGTCAATATGCTGGTTGTTATTGTTTTGCAAAGTGTTACCACTGTGAAAACTGGGTGAAGGGTACATGGGATTTCTCTGTATTATTTCTCACAACTGCATGAGAATATACATTTATCTCCAAATAAAAATTTTAATTTAATAAATATATAAACTCAAAAAAATTCAGCTGACCATGAGAATGGGTACCAAGGACTAAGGAATCTTTTCCTGTACCAAGAATCTTGGCCAAATTTTTATATTAGGAGTTTATACCTTCTCAAACATCATAAACTTTGTGATTTTTACAAAGATTCTTTTTGGTGGCCCCTGGCTGTCCAAGCCATATCTCATCACCCTTACTCATTTGCTCAAACCAGGTCAGCAAATTAGGCCTCAGTCTTGGGGATCACCCCTATTTCTGGGCCCAGGTTATCTGAGCCACTTGTTAAGGCCTCCCTCCCAGGCATTTCCCTGAAGGACTAGATAACCATGCTCAGGAGAACTAGATTCCAGCAGTTCACCCATTTAAAGTGTACAACTCAGTGGTTTTTAGTATATTCACAGAGCTGTGCAACCATCACCATAGTTTTAGAATACTTATTACACCAAAAAGAAACTTCATACCCTTTAGCTGTTACTCCGCCATACTCCCATCTGCCACTCAAGCCTTAAGCAACCACTAATCTACTTTCTGGCTTTATAGGTTTGTCTATTCTAGACATTTCATATAAATTAAATCATATAATATATGTGTTCCTTTTTGACTGACTTCTTTCACTAACCATAATGTTGTCAAGGTTTACTGTAGGGGGCTGATTCTGGCGATCGCCTGCCTTATACTAATCATTCACTATAGCCTGTAATGTACATGTGCTGCATGATGCAGTGGTAATCAGTATTCTCTTCAGACCCAGTTACTGTCTTGGGACATAACAAGAGGCTTGAGTTTCTGCACATAAGCAAATGCTGCCCAGCTCCCACACGGTGGGCCCCGTGATGGGAGTCTGGAGGCCATAAGATAAGAAGAACATTCCCAAGGTCTGGCCCCGTAAGATGGTTGGTTAGCCAGAGACGGGTAATGATCTCCCACGGCGGAGGGCAACCTAAGACAGGCACAACCGTGGGGGCCTGCTGCTGACTGGGAGAGAGCACAAGTTCTTCTGATGGCTGCATTGTTTAATGTTGCTTATTTCAGCCTTGATTTTGAGTTGTGTCCAGCGCTGGCGCCTCAAGTAACTGTTTCTGGGTCTGAGACCATGGGAAATTGTTCCCTTTTGATACAACTCCGGAATTGATGGTTATCACTGCTGTGCTCAGATGCTCACGTACAAGGAACTAAACTTGGGTCTGGGGGGTATAAAAATAAAGCGACCAGTGCATTGGGCACTCGAGTCATGTGAAGTCTTTATGTGTGTCTGTGTCATTCTTTATGTTCTGTGTTCCTCTCCCGTCCTGTAATCGGGCCACGACAGTTTACCCATGTTGTAGCATGTATTGTAGCTTCATTACATTTTAGGGCTGAATAATATTACATTGCATGGATATACTATATTTTAGTTAGACATCAGTTGATGGACATTTGGGTTGTTTACACCTTTTGGCTATTATGAATAATGCTGCTGTGAACATTCACATACAAGTTTTTGTGTGAATATGTTTTTGTTTCTTTTAGATATATACCCAAGAGCAAAATTGCTGGGTCATATGATAACTGTATGTTTAACCATGTGAAGAACTGCCAGACTGTTTTCCAAAGTGGCTAGAAAATTTTACAATCCCATCAGCAGTGTTAAAGGGTTCTGATTTCTCACCAACATTTATTATCTGTCCTTTTGATTCTAGCCGTCCTAGTAGCTGTGAAGTAGTATCTCACTGTGGTTTTGATTTTCATGTTCCTGATAGCTAATGCTATGGAACATCTTTTCATGTGCTTATTGGCCATTTGTATATATCTTCTTCTTCTTCTTTTTAATTTTTTTTCAGAGACAGGATCTCACTCTGCTGGCCAGGCTGAAGAGAAGTAGTGTGATCATAGCTCACTGCAGCCTCCAACTCCTGGGTTTAGGCAATCCTTCTGCCTTAGCCTCCTGAGTAGCTAGGACTGGGCATGGTGCCTGCCACCATGCCCAGCTAATTTTTAAATATTTTTTGGTCTTGCTATGTTGCCCAGGCTGGCATAAGGCATTAATTACCCCTGCTCAAAACCTGTACTGCCCTTAACATCCACAATACTGGAAAGCTTGAAAGAACAAATGGTATCCTTAAATTAAAATTAGCAACACTTTCAGAAACCTTTGAGCTCCCTAGCCAAAGGTACTCCCTGAATCCCTTACGGCCATATGATTCATTCCCTTGGGGACACATCAGTTCTCCCCCTAAGAATGGGTAACTGGAAGGCCCACTTACATAGGGATTTCACTTCCAATACTAGACTCTACCTAGCTCTATGCAGGCCTGGTGAAATATTGTGAAGAACTCATGTGCTATCCCCAGTCTTATCACCAACAGGTTAAGACCTTCCCACAATATCTTCCTAAACAGCCTTTTCATTATGTTAAACCATGAGATTTTGTCTATTGGAAGAAACATCAAAGAAAAATTCCTCTTGAATCTCATTGCAAGGGACTTTATCAGGCACCCTTAGCAATAAATACAGCAGTGAAACTCCAGGGAGTCAATCCTTGGGTATATATTTCACAACTAAAGGAGCAATTAAGAATTGATGCAACTAGAAGGCAACTCCAATAGAAAACCACAAACTGGGGATTCTCCAGGATATTACATATGCAGCTGATCTTCAGAACTATACTGGGAACCCAAGTCTTCAGAACAAATGAACTTGGATAGTGGATAGTCTCTGCCCAAGATGTCAGACCAAGACCTCTGTAGAAATCCTGTTTCGTTTTTCATCTTCTTCCTTATAGCCATTTGTATTCTCATTTTCTTTTGACCCCTCAGTGCCATCTACCCACAATGGCCCCTTTTATCTTTTCTTTCATCTTTATTATAATTGTTAGGTCAGACCATACTCATTCTAATGCCATTCTTGGGTTATCCCTAACAGTAGCCACTACACTCAATCTTACCAATATTGGATATGCTATCCAGCACCAGACAACCATGATAAATACATCTGAGTGATTCTAGTTTCATCAAATGAAACTATAGGTAATTCTAGCTAATGGCTTTTCCACTTGCACATACAGGGACAAATGACCTCAAACAAATCAACCTGTGACTTTACTGGTGTCCCTCTCTCCTAGAAAAAGGACCAATTATTGCAATCTGTTGATCAGACTCCAGGAAATTCTAAATTTAAATTCAGCAGCCTTTATAGGGTGATGGGTTAGTTACTTGTCACCTGGAAGAAACTAATAGAGATCCAAATATGTAACACAGCTAATGTAAGGCCTTGATTCCAATCTTGACTTATGAACAATTACTTTTTTTTCTAGATCTCTATGCCCCGCTACTGAGTTCACTTACTTTGCAGCCAGGACACTTGATTTTATTTTCTTCAGACTAAAACCTTGCACATTTTAGGAAAAGTATTCCAAGACTTGCCTGTATACAGAAATTCTAACTCTATAAGTCATCAATGTTGGAAATTCCAATTCAGACATGAGTTTCAAAATGAGGTTATCCTTGATTATTCAGGCACCCTACCTTGGAGGAATTGCTGACTCATTGTCTATGTGAACAATCAGAGCATAGTCCAGTAGTGGGAAATAAAAAGACTATTGTAAGGTTTTTCGGCAGCGGCGGCAAAAAGAAAAGACAGACAGAGAGAAAG
>VBSM01002608.1:103088818-103107474 GCA_008086735.1 Cheirogaleus medius | reverse complement strand
CCTTTTCCTTTTTTTTTATCTAGGGAAGGGAGGGGGCCCGCCACCAGCCTTACAACTATAAGACTCTGCCACAGTTATTAATGACACCACCTCTACCCTAGATGGAATACAGATCTGTCTTAATTCATTGGCATAAGTGGTGATAGGCAAATGCATTGCTCTATATTTCTTGTTGGCTAATCATGGTAGCATCTGTGCCATTGCTATTACTTCTTTCTATACTCAGATCACTGAAACAGGCTTGGTAAAATAGGCTATACACCACCTTAAGAAAAACATTTCTTTGCTCAATGCTTCTGCACAGCTTCTCTCTCATCAGGTGATGCAATGACAATACTATAAAAAGATCAAGAAGATTGTGTGATAGAGTTTACTATGGAAACAACTGAACAATCCCCAAGTAATAAAGATCTGGCTCTCTAGCCTTCCCTGAATTGGTCAACCTCTCTCAAGCAAGAGAATGACCAAAAGGGGAACCTGAAGGACTAACTATACAAATACACCATATGTGACAATAGAACTCTGACCCACACTTCTGCAGCAACCATCCTGGAGGCCAAACCACAACCTCTACAGCAATTGGCGCAGAACAGTCTGAATGTGGTCAATAATTTTGCCCCCATTTCCAACTCAGAACCAACCACAGAAAACCAAATATCCTCCCCAAACCAATCATATAAGATGTCCTACTTCTATTTATTCCACCTCCAGTTTTTACGTGCCAACAACTTCCGGTCAGGGAATAATTGAAGCTCCCCCTCACCCAATATAAAGCTTTCTTGCTCTCTGCAAGCATTCTGGTCACTGCCAAATGGAGGTGATTGTGGGTAACAGCTTTGTTATAGAATTTTCTGAATAGATAGCCTCTGATTGTACTCATTTGGATGTTCTTCATTCCTTTCTACAAATGGAAAGGCTTCATCTTATAGAGGAGAAACCTGAGACCCAAAGAGTGTCATGTATGTGCTCCATTCCCACATGGCTTTGAAGTATTTAGGTCTTGTGGCACAGATTCCTGGTCTCCAGCAATATCCATCTCCTTCTTCCTTAGTAACAGAATCCCCACATTTTAGGTGGGCCTATTGCTGCCCAGGAAAAAGGACAATTTCCAGCCTGCTTTGCCATTAGCAATGCCCTGAAACTAAGTTTTTGCCAGTGGTCTATAAGCAGAAGTGATGTACTGCAATTGTTTGTTGAGGAATATCTAAAGTACAGTTTTAATGTTGGTGGCTTATTTGAATAATGATTGAATCATTTTTATATTGATTTGAGGATATGTGCTTATATAATAAAGAACTTGAACTTCCTGATGGATAGGGGTGCCTTTGTTATTCATGGTGGGCACTACACCTGATAGTTTATGCTAATTAGGTGACTCATAGTTGGCTTCTAGTTTATGCTAATGAATATAGGATGGTAGCTGGCTGTGCTAATCTATATTGGAAATCTATATTGGAAATTTGAAAAATAACTATAGGAAGCAACATTCCATTTTTCTAAGGAAATATTTAATTGGCAGTTGTCTAGAAGAAAAGCTTTTCATCTAGTACAAAAAATGTGAGGTAAGTTGGAAGCACTGAGAAAACCTGGGTAATACAAGTTATTTTTCAAATTAACACATGGATAGTGACCATCTACTGTGTGCTCATTTCTGAGAGGACGTATTAGACATGACTTGAAGCAGCTGACAGTCTGGTTTAGGAGACAAGAAAGTGGTGAGATAATAAACAAAAAATTATTTAAATAGACCAAAACAGTGATGAGTTATAAATCCAGATAGCCTATGCAAATAAAAAAATTCTTTTACAATTGCAAATAAGATATGACTTCATATCAGTGTTCAAGAGAACAATTCCCCAAGGAGGGGGCATTTGCACAGGGTTCTGACTCATTATGTAGGCTGAGTGGAGAAGGCAGGTGGAGAAGGCATCTCAGGCTGATGGAACAGCTAAGGTAAACGCTTGCAGACTAGGAAGTATAGATAGAGGTGTGTCTGAGGATATCAACAGAGCTAGTTCATCTGTAATAGAGGCTCTTATCCAGAGCAGCAGGAGGTTGGGGTAGACTGAAAATGGCATTAAATGCCAAACGGAGGCATGGGGATTTATCTTGTAGGCAGTGCAAAGGATTTTGGGAGGGGGGCAATAGATTCAAACTGATGAGAATGGTTAACATGGCAGAGATATACAAGAGGAAGAGACAGATTTGGGGCCAGGACCAGTTACAAAATTGTGGCAAGAATCCAGGTATAAGGTGACATGGATGGGTGTTAGAGAAAAGTGCCAAGGGAAAAAAGGAGAGATGGAGCAAACCAAGCTATTACTAGTGTAAAATATTTGCTATTTCTGCTCTTGTGAATGTTGGCTCTCTGGGAAGAAATTCCTGTATGATTTTTGGGCCCTAAGACTGGTATCCTGACCTCAGCTGTCTGGGTGCCTCCAGATTCAGATGCCTCCTGTACTTCTTACCTGCCTTAGCCCAACCAGACTTAAAGAAGAGCCTGGCAAAGTTCTGAGACCCAGTAAATTTTGGGGTAACTATTGAATATTGCAGAAAATAAAAATACCAAAGATACACAGATGGCTTGAAGTAACAAACAAGATAATTAGTTTTGTAAAAGTTGAGATAGCTGTATATTTGATGTTTTAAATGATTTTATTGAGGTGTACTTTACATACCATCAAATTCACCCATTTTAAGTGTTCAATGATTTTTAGTGAATTTACCAAATTGTTCATCCATCACCACCATCCAGTTTTAGAACATTTCCATCATCCCAAAAAGATTCCTCATAACATTTGTAGTTGCTCTCAGTTGCCACTCCCAGGCCACCACTAATCTACTTTGTCCCTGAAGATCTGCCTTTTTGGACACTTCCTACAATGGAATCATATAACATGTGGTCTCTGGCACCTGCCTTCCTTCACTTACAGTGTTTTTGAGGTTTTGATTTTTTTTTTTTTGCTAATACCCATATTTTAGTGATTTTTATGTTTAAACAAACACTGTTTTCATTTCATTTAAAAAAATTCTAAACCCAGCCAGGTATAGTGGTACACACCTATAGGCCCAGCTACTAAGGAGGCTGAGGTGGGAAGATCACTTGAGCCCAGGAGTTCCAATCCAGCCTGGGCAACATAGCAAGACCTCATCTCTAAAAAAAATATTTTAAAAAATTTCCAAATCCAGAATCATAAATACATAGAGAAAATTGCTTTTTATTCAAACATAGACTACTCGATTGCCTCACAGAGAAAAGTAACATGTGTTACAGAGAAACAAATACATGGGGGTATTGTACAGGGAAGGCCTTTAGTGTCTCAATCCTCAAACTATAAATGTGAACCGAAGGATCTATAGGCAAGGACATGGCACTTTCTGAACATCAGTTTCCTTAGCTCTAAAATATGGCTGGGCTAGATCACTGGTGGCTCTCTACTTGTCTCACCTCCTCCTCACCCAGGCAGTAATACTGTGTCCTATCAGTAACAGGATAGGAGTCAGTGCACAAGTATAGTTATACAAATGCCTCCCACCAGGTAGAAAATCACCAGATGAGGTGATTTCTCAGCTTCTTATCAGCTCTAGTTTTATGAATCTCAAGTCTGAAAGGAATTTTCCTCACTAAGCCTCATTAAGCTCCCAGAGTTTCTCTTGGAGGTTAAGACTTAATGTATGCTGAGGCCTGACTATACTAGTGGGTTTTCTGAGTTTCACTAAATTCAAAGAGTTGTTGTAGCACAAATTCTCTGGTGTGCAAAAGGGTGGAATATCCACAAAGGCTTTCCCACATGCATCACATACCAGTTTTCTAACTAGTAGGGAGAGTTCTCTGAGGTTTATAAAGCAATGAGATTTGCCTGAAGGTATTCTCACATTCACCCTTTATAGGGTTTTTCTTAAGTATGAATTTTCTGAAGCTTAATAAGGGATGAACTCTGACTGAAGACCTTCCCCCATTTCCTGTTTTCATAGAGCTTCTCTCTAATATGTATTCTTGACTTACCACACTTGCAGAATTTCTCTCCAATATGAGCTATCTGATTTTTTAAAGGAATAGTATGTAACTGAAGGCTTGCCATACTCAGTACATTGATAAGTCTCCTCCCTAGTATAAACTGTCTGATGTTGAATGACATGCATCCTCTGGCTGAAGCCTTTCCACATTCATTACATTCACATGGTTTCTTAGTATGGATTCTCCAGTGTTCAGTGACAGAGGAGGTGTGGCTGAAATCCCACCTTCTCTCTTGAAATCGATAGGGCTTTTCTTTAGTATGTACTGTCTGATGTGGAACAAGATGTACCCTCTAACCAAAGGTCTTCCCACATACATTACACGTTTAGCATCTCTCTCCAATATGAATTCTCTCAGGTTTGGTAATGTGTGTACTCCAGCTGAAAACCCTTCTACGTTTACTGAATTCATAGGGGTTTTTTTCCAGCATGACTTTTCTGATGCTTAATAAGGGATGCAGTGTGAGCAAAGGCCCTTTCACATTCATTACATTTATAGGGTTTCTCTCCAGTATGAAATCTATAATGTTGGGTGAGAGATGAACTCTGGCTGAAGGCTCTCCCACATTTATTACATTTGTAAGGTTTCTCTCCAGTATGAAATCTATAATGCACAATAAGAGAGGAGCTCTGGCTAAAGGTTCTCCCACATTCCCTACATTCATAGGGCTTTTCTCCAGTATGAGTCCTCTGATGTTTAATAAGGGATGAAGTATGACCAAAGGCTCGTCCACATTCATTACATTTGTAGGGTTTTTCTCCAGTGTGAAATCTATAATGTAGAACAAGAGATGAGCTCTGACTGAAGGCTCTCCCACATTCGCTGCATTCATAGGGCTTTTCTCCAGTATGAGTTCTCTGATGTTTAATAAGGGATGAAATATGGCCAAAAGCTCTTCCACATTCACTGCATTCATAGGGCTTTTCTCCAGTGTGACATCGCTGATGGCGCCGAAGTTCTGATTGGAAATGGAAGGTCTTCCCACATTTATTACATTTACAAGATTTCTTCTCTGGATAGGTTCTCTGAGAGTTATTACTCCCTGAAGTCTGTATGAATTCTGTATGATATTTATAGGATCCTTCTCCCATGGGAACACTTTGTTGCTTAACAAAGATGGATCTTAAGCCTAAACTACTCTGAAATTCACTCCACTCATCTCTCCTAAGATTGGTAGAAGATTTTTGAGTGGTTGATATTTTTTTCAGGGGTCTTTCCTGTTTTATCTGCTGCATCTCTAACTGGTCATCACAATCATACATTGCTTTCAGTTTGGAGGACCAGAGCTCATCTTGAGTGTGTTTTTCCACTAATGTCACCTGGAATAATTCTTCTTTTGAAATTCCCTGATTTGGAATTGATTCCTTGGCTTTAGGCCTCTCCTTTAAGTCTGTTAAAAAAAAAAAGAAAAGAAAAGAAATTCTAGTATTACCTGTTCCATATGCCAAGAGAAATTAAACTCCTATAATGGATGTAAGATAATTAAGCTTAAAAATAATATCTAAAAGAGGTATACAGATTCTTTCAAGAATGGTTTGTGTCTGAAGAAGATTTTGGAAGTGTCAAGAACAAGTGAGCAGGTGACTGAAGATGAGGAAAACCTAAGAGAACTGTGTTTGGACTCCAGTACACAAGGTAAGTCCAAGGACTATAACAGTGAGAGGAGGGAAGGAAGGGTGACAAGGAAAAGACTAAGTTTAAGGGACAGGGATAAAAAAGTGTGGAACTGTAAGTCACCTTGTGATCTCCTCAGGCCTAGATTATTGTAGCAGACTTCTATCCAGTCCTCCTACCTCCAGTATTTCCTGAAACCCCTCATCATGTTCTTCTTCCCAAAATGCTCCTTTCCTTGTGTTTTTTCCCCCAGTCTTAATCCTCCAAAGGCTCTCCTGTACCTACAGGATAAATCCTGGATTTCTCACTCCAGCCCTATAATACTTAACCAGGATCCTGCCCTTTTCTTTGGCAGGTGCCTTCAGCACAGAAGCTAGCTGGCTCCCTGTTTCCCACATATTCACATCCACTCTCACCACCCTCTTTCTTTAATGCTTTGCACACCTTTCAAGGACAAGCTCATGTCCTCCACAAAGTCTTTCCTCAACACCTCAGTCTATATACCATATATCATTATGCATTAATGTACACATACATATGTGTCATATTACTTTATTATATAATTGTGAGAGGCAGAATAATTCTCTCCCAAAGATGCCCATGCCCTAAATCCCAAGAACCTGTGAACAGGTTATCTGACATGGCAAAAGGGACTTCGCAGATGTCATTAAGGGCACAGACCTTGAGATAGGGAGATTATCTGGGATTATTTAAGTAGGCCCAATCTAATCACATGAGTCCTTAAAATTGGAGAACATTTCCTGGCTGGGGAAAGAAGCAGTGCAAGGAGGACTCCACCCAACATGCTGGCTTTGAAGGTGGAGGAAGGACATCAGAGCCAAGGAGTGTGGCAGTCTCTAGAAGCTAGGAACACCCCTTGGTTTACAGCCAGCAAGAAAATGAATACTTCAATTTTACAAATGCAAGACATTGGTACTGCCAATGATCTCAGATGAAGAGGAAACACGTTCTCCCCTAGATACTCCAGAAAGGAATGCAGCCCTGTGGACACCGTGGCTCTAACCATGTGAGACACATGCCAGACTTCTGATCTATGAACTGTGAGATAATAACTTTGTGTTGCTTAAAGCTACAAAGTTTTTGGTAATAGAAATAATAGAAAACTAATACAATAATAATAAAGACATTTCTGAAGAGGGAAATGGCCAGCCATACCTAACTGGTAGTCTCAGAGGCCAGACTTCAGAAAGATCCTGAATCAATAGGTCTTATGTGCCTCCAGGGAGTCTGACTGAATGTTTAACAAGCTTCTTGGGACATTCTGAAACACAGCCATGCTGTGGACCACTACAAATAAACAGATGTTGATCATGAGACTAGATCCAGATGTCAGACCCTTGATCTCATTCAAGAAGGAAGTAAGAGCAAGTACTAACACAGACATCTTCCCTCTCTGTCTTATACTCTAGGCTCCTATGATGAGGCCCAGCCTATCCTCTTAGGATTTAAGCACCACTTTCCTAAGCTTCAGCTCTGGCCTGAGGCTTATTCTGCCTCAGAAATGAACACTGACTGGCACAGATTGTCACCTGCCTCCGGTATTCTTGGACTACACACAGCAGTCAGGAGAGCTTTAAGTCCAGAATTCTGCTCTAAGGAATGGAGCCTTCCAGGTACTCTCAAGTCACCTTTGGATGACTTGAGATGCCATCAACAGCTGGCAAAGAGTAGTCCTTGTTCCTGGAACCACTTCCGTTGAGGTTCAGCCTAATCAAGCTTGAAGTATCCTCATCTTGATCTTCCTGACATTCTCTGTCTGTCCTTGCCCATAACCCTTTTGTTTCTGGGATGCTCAACTGTTCTGCTTAATTCTTGCTAACTCCCCTTAACCCTGCTGATATAGTGATTACCTGGTCATATATTACTTTTGATCCATCTAACATGGACTGTAAGACATCTAGTGATGCCACATGGCATCAAAAACCCAGAAGGCGTAGGCATAAATGGATACAAAAGGAAGGGTAAACACCAGAAAAGAAAATGAACATTTCCTCTTCTGATACCAGAAATAATTAAAAAATTTAAAATACTGGAGTTGAGGACTCATACCAAGTGGCCTCACCTACTGAAAAGACAGCTCCCTGACCAAGGGTTCAGGAAAACTTTCTACCCCCAGAGCGGCCTTATAATGTACAATGCTATTTAGCTCTCACTCATTACTTACCTGACTGGGCACCTACTGAGATTTCTCTCTCCAACATACAAGGCTCTTCCCCTTCCTCCAACTGGCAGATCACATGTGGTTTGGATACTGGAAGCCCTGATGGTAAAGAAAGAAAATGATTGTGGCTGTGTGTGCTGGTGGCCAAGTCCTTGGACCTTGATCTTCAAGGTGGAAAAATATTGTAGGTGTTGAAAGCATCCAGAGAATAGGCATTGTGAAATGTTAGGAGCAGAGTCAGGAAACTTGCTATTTCAACTCTGCAAGAAACAGGACTTTTCCTAGAACTAGGAGCAGAAATAGTGTATCTCCAGGCTCCGCAGAGAATGTAAATGTCAGATTCCGGAACTCCAGGGCAAAATTCAGCAACAGACCTAGACACCCCTAGCATTTAAACACCAAGGAAATCAAGGCCTGCTGGGCAGGCTTTGGGCTTTGGAGGCACAGCGCTCACCCAGGGAAGCCAGGTTCCTGAAGTTCTCCAGCATCACCTCCCTGTACAGGTCCTTCTGAGCAGGGTCCAGCTGCTCCCACTCCCACTGGGTAAATTCCGCAGTCACATCCTCAAATGTCATCAGGTCCTGAAACACAGAAGATACTCCTGTACCCTCGAGGAGCACACTCATGGCCCTGGGCAGAAGAGTAGACAGGCATCTGAGGAGAACCTCAGGATGTGCAAGAAGTGATTTCAAGAGTTCCTAGCTACCCCAGTGCCCACAAAGTTGTAGGTTTCATCATCACAAAAATATTTTCAACTGCTCCAGGGATTGTATCATCCTTATTACTTGGTATCCCACCCAGTGCCCACTTACATGCCTATCCACATCAAGCCACCAGGAAATATCATCAGGGTCTCAGGAGAATCAGGCCTACAGAGACATTCTGCTTAGGTGAGGGAGGTGAATGTAATATGTTTCCTTCATTTGTCAAGAGGTTTTATTCTCAGTTTAGTTGCATTTAATTGGAATCAATTAGAATTAACAGACTAATATGCTTTGCAGTCTCAAATGCATAAGTATCAATAGTCTTCTAATAAATTTATGACCTACAATTTTAAGGACAATTTTTACTAAGGCCAAATCAAATAATTTGGGGCTTATAATAATTGATCCCCCTACCTGCCTGTCAGCACACATTTATATTGAATCAATAAGTTTTGTATGGGCCATGCGTGGTGGTTCATGCCTGTAATCCTAACACTTTGAGAGGCTGAGGCAGGAGGACTGCTTGAGGCCAGGAGTTCAAAACCAGCCTAAGCAATAGCAAGGCCCCAAAAAATTTTTTAAAAATTAGTCAGGCATGGTGGCGTGCCTATTGTCCCAGCTACTAGGAAGGCTGTGGCAGGAGAATCATTTGAACCTGTTAGGGTAGCTTAGAAATGTTGGGGTGAAGTAGGGAGAGTGCTGGCATAGAAACCTCTGCAGATATGACAGTCTGCATAGGTGTGGCTGTTTTCCAAATAGTAAGGACATTCCAAGGGAAGGAGGAACTGAAAACAGTTTCTCTCCTGCGGCGGAAAACTGCTCCAGGGCTGCTATCAGGACCGTCCAATCTGCTGTAAAACTGGCCTGGCCACAATTCCAAGATTTATGTTTTTATTTTGTTTTAGGCCAGAAATAGCTTTGCTGAGGTTAATGTGCACCTGGATATCTTAATATTTATCAGTGATCTTTAAAGCTTACCTGAATGATGCGTACCTGTTATTATAATCTTTTTGGAAATCTTTAGAACTTGTTTGCCTGTGGGATAGCTATACAACATTGTTTGCTTGTATGATTTAGGATGATCTTTTATTCTTAAAATGAATAAATACAAGTGAGGAATTACTCTTGGGACTCTTGGTCCAGAAAGCCTTGAGTCCCCTGACCCCACTCTTTCTCTTCTATTGTTTTATTTCTTATTCCTGAATGATGCCCTGTTTTCAACCCTGTTGGCTAGGGACTCTCTTGGCATGAACCCAAGAGTTGGAGGTTGCAGTGAGCTATGATGATGCCACTGCACTCATACCCAGACAACAGAGACCCTGTCTCAGGAAAAAAAAAAAAAAAGAAAGAAAAGTTTTGTAAGTTTGATCAGCCTGAATCCTTTTTCCCCTAAACCTAACCAAGATTCAGTTTCTGAGTCTACAAAGCTGAGCATGAAACCCAGGATCCCGGGTCACCACTACAAGGTAAAACCATTCTACAGGTCCTAGTCAGAACTATCCAGTCACCTCAATCTCGTTAATTAGAATACTTCCCATTTGACTTATATTGTATGGTAATCCATATATGAACTAAAAAGCAGAACAAGTGACAGTACTATAAACTCCTGTTATTACCTCAGAGTATTTAAAAATCAAATCTCATTTAGATACTGATTCCACAGAATAATAAGCTGAAATAATTTTCTATTAGTATACAAATCAGCCAAAGTAATCACAAATGTGGAAAACTCACTACTACAGTAACCTCTTGTGATAGATTATATTATTTGTCCAAAATATACACTGGCCCTCCTGACATGATTGAGCTGCCTGCTCCCTGACCCAGGTATAGCCATGTAATCAGCTTTCTCAAATGAAATGTGAAGGCAGAGACATGAGCTACAGGTGAGCAAAAGCTTTCAGAGCCAGTAGGAGCCCTGAAGTTGCTCTTTTTCCTCTGCCTCGAAAATGGCAAATGATCTGAGTGAAGACGTGGGCAAAGCCACAGCAGGGATGTAATAATTAACCTTTTCTGGTGCAAGTCTCTGAGGGTTTGCTGTTGTTATCATGGTATAACTAGTCTAAACCAACTCATTAAAAAACTGGTATTCAAAGTGGAATTCTACCATAAGAAAAAAGCCAAAAATTACTTTCATTTTTGAAAGGACATCAGCTTCAAGGCCAGGCAAGAAGGAGACTTATTGGTAAGGTGACAACCTAAGTAATTTGTGGTGAGCTGTTTGGCAAAACTATTGCCTTCAATAACTTGAAATATGAACAATGTAAGCATGAGCTTCTGATGCAACGAGAAGAGGCTGGAAACATAACATTAATAGTGTGAGTTGGTTGTTATTGGTTGCATTTGACAAAGTATTACCAGAAGAAAAATATGCTCAAGAGTTTGCTGGTTTGCAGAACAAAAGGCAATAGGAAGCATCCAGAAATGCCAGGACTTCCAGGGTTGGAGACTTAACCAATTCTCACTTTCAACTGGAAAAGACAATATACATAAGGCTTTTGTATGACAAAAGATGATTTAAACCCAGACTGTTATCAAGGACTAAATCATGAATGTGGTTGTCAAATGGCTCCCAAGAAATCCTTTCAGTGGGACCAAACTGTTCAGAGCGGAAAAAAAGTATGGCTGTTTCAAGGAAATCCAAAAAGCTCTACAAAGTCTAAAGAGAAGGGTACACTTCAAAAAGAACTGTGGGGTACAGCTATTGACACATGGAGCCAGCTGGAGAGTTACACATAAAACAATTCTAGGCCATTAATCTACTCAGGCAGGATGAAAAAGCTGCTTAGCCCCTGAGAGAGCTCATTCTTCAATACCATCATTATAAGTGACCAAGGAGGATACTGTGAAAGGAAGGAACTTCCCAAGGGCACAGCCAACAGCCCAGAACACTAGGCTGGGGAGCTTCACCCAGGGAGCAGAACCAAGGCATAGCCCAGGATTTTCTGACTCCCAAGATCAAGGGTCCTCACAGAATCTGCCCAGCGGAATTTCATAACTGTATGGACCTGGGAGTCCTGGGCTTCTCCTATGCTTCCCCTTTCTGAACATGAGTTTTTATTGTGGTAATCCTGTCCCCACTGTTCATTATATGTTGGATATATGGATTCAGGTAACTGTCCTTTTAGTTCATAGGTCTCCGGATCCAGAGGATCCACATCCAGGTCCAATGTAGATATTATCATGCCATCCAAGACTTTGATCCTGATGCTGTGACTGAATGGGGATTTTGGGGTTATCTCTATCAGGAAGGCATTTTGTGTACAGGAGAAAGGGAAGTGAACATCTATGAGTAAGAAAATACACAGTGGTAAACTAAGTTTTTGTTTAAAATAATCAGTGTCCCTCTCTTTGGGCTCCTCACTCTAGGAGGCTTATACTTCCCACTTTATAAGACATTAAGGTTGGCCACGTGACCTGCTTCAGCCAATGGGTTGTGAGCAGAAGCAACACATGCCACTTCTGAGCAGGAGCTTGAAGAGCCAAAGTGCTGGCGTTGCTCTTTCCCTGTCATGAGAACAGCGTATCCCAGAGCAGGGTTGATCCTTCAGCCTGAATCCCAGAGCGAAGAGGGTGTGTAGGAGAGTTACAGTCAGCCTGCTACTGATAAACGCAGCAGAAAGAAGACATACACCTTTGGGACTGGGAGCCTTTGAGATCTGGGGGCTGTACCACACAAAACTAGCCTAAGCTCTTGGCTTTACCTCCAAATGATGTACATCAAGGGCAAAGAGGTTTAAACTCTATTTATGACTCTACATTAATAATCACTTGGAAGAACTCATTATTGATGGGGGTTTCCCTTTTGGGTTTGAAAATGAAATGTCGACGTCTATCATCAAGCCAGAATCCCACTAAAATACCATCTTTGATACTGGGAAACTCACAGGCTGGCATCACAGCCCACCACCTGGTTCTTCCTCTACATCCAGCTCACTACACCCAAACCTGAATCCAATGCTGCAGTCAGTCACCATGATCCCCAAAGCTGACAAGGATTAAGCAATAACCATTTACAAGAAGACTCCAACAACCCATATGAGATTGAGGTTGTATTATTGAGTGGTTAAGTGGAGCCAGACAGCCTGTGTTTGAACTGGGCTCCCTTTCTTACCACCCAGATAGCCATAATGAACAAGTTACTTTATCTCTCTGTTCTTTGATTTCCTCAGTTTACTTTTCTGTGCTTTGGTTGCTATTCTTCAAAATGGTAACCATTTTATGGGAATGTTTCAAAGATGAAATGAGTCAGTATATGTAAATTGTGTAGAATATTTCCTGATACATATTTGGTTTTCAGTAAATAATAACCATTATTATTTTAATCATAATTAACATTATCATCCTCATTTTACAAGCAGCAAACCAATGCATAGCAAGGTTACATGATTCATCCAAGGTCACACAGCCTGCATATAGTGAATTTAAGTCTGTCTCCTCACTAATCCAGGAAGATAACATCTGAACAGGGACCCAGTCACAAATGGCCTCCCCACCTGTCCATATCCTCAGAACCTTCTTGTTACTCCTTCTCCATAAGCGTTCCCAGTCTTTTCAATGCAGGCCGATTCTCCTGTTTCTGAACATCAATGGAAAGGCCTATCTGTGCCCATTTGCCATCAAACTATACACATCCTAACCTGCTGCATCCTGGGTGTCAGAGTCCTCTTCCCACTGTGGCCGTGACACTCCTTCAAGGCCAGGGCTCTGGCATATTACCTAATCACCACAGTGCCCATTATAGAAATAAGCCAAAATGAGCTCAAAGGATCCCAGAGAGCGTATGCATACTAAGAAGAGAGGGCCCCATGCAAGGGCAGAGTGGCCATCATCCACCTTGACAAACTCAGTTCCTGCACAGCAGGGACAGGGGTCTTTGTTCTCTAGAACAAAAAAATTCTAGAGAAAAGGAGGCAAAGCTATTCATGGTTTAGGCATTTGAGGAAAAATTAAGAAAACCCCAACTCACCTGGGGCCTAGCTTTCAGGAATAAACTGGTTGTTCCCTTTTCTTCTGGCAATCTCTCTGGAGGAAGAGCAGGGTCCTGAGAAGGGAGAGCTGGGAAGGTAAAAGGAGCCATAAGGGAGGCTAACCCTTATGGCATGTGCAGCTTCCAGACTCCCCAAGCTGGAGACTCCTATACAGCTCTGTGTGTCACCTCCATGGTTCTGGAGACACAGGTGGGTCAAAGGGAGCTAGGAGGCAGCTTCTAGCCTGCCCATATAAAAGTGCTTCTACACACAGCAGTGTGAGGCTCCTACCTATCCACAGGCCCACAGCAGGCTACAGGTATGTGAAGTGTGACCACAGTCTGGCCATACCACTGGAGAGTAATTTACTGAGCCTACTAAATGCAGGTCCTCTCTTATGCATTTTGGAAATATAAACATGGAGACCTTCAAGGAATTTTAAATCTAGCCTGCAGGTTAACTACACAAGGCCTAAGACAAGGCCATGGATGGATATGAGGCTAAAGGGGAAGAAATCAGACCTCTCCCCTCATTCTTGGGAATCCAGCTCAGATGCTAGCTCTTCCTGAGAAGCTGTCCTTGGTGTTCCCAAGCACTGTTGGGTCTCTTCAGTACAGAACCTTTGAGAGCCCCTCTATTAAAAAGCTTTGCATCATACTGTTTGTAAAGCCTTAAAACAAACAAACCCACATCAGTGGGTTTGTACTTCAGCCAGTGAAGTAGAAAGGCTAACAATAGAAACATTGAAGTAGGCAAGCAGCATAGCATAGTATAGGTCAGCACTTTCTCAAACTTCACATGCATATGGATCTGCAAGGATCTTGTTAAACTCTGGTTCAAGACTTGTTAAGACCCAGGCTCAGTGAGTGTGGGCTAGGGCCCAAGAGTTTGCATTTCTAAAGAGCTTCCAAGTGATGCCTCTGTTGGTCTATGGGTCACACCGAATAGTAAGGACATAAAGGAAAAAAAGAGGGGGTAGTAGGCCCTGGGATTTGGCCCAGTTCTTCCACTGGTCAGTTTTGTGTCCTTGAGTATGTGCGCTGAAAAATAAACAAATTCAAATGCTCACCTGGTGAAGGACAGGGCATTATAAATTTAGAAAGTAATGGCTTAAAACCTCCTGAGCCTCCTGGATTGCATTAACCACCCCCCCCCCCGGCCTCACTATTGGAGGAAGAGACTCACAGGAGGCACCCACCATGTGTACACTGCTGACATTGTACACAGCTGAGCTAGAAGAGCTGGAAAAACTATTAGTGAAGTGATTAAGGAGATGGAGACAAGGCTCTAAATGGCCCTACTGTCTTCTCATCCCTGGCCAAGGGCCACTCCTTCTCGGGTTTGTTTGCCCTCTCCCTGCCACAACAGGAAAATATCAGATCCTCTCCTGCGCTGCTTGCTCTTCTTGTGCATGCAGTTCGGCTCCCTCCTCTCCTCTGGCCATGAGGACAAGTCATCCGTGGCCATCCCCTCCACCTTGCCAGTCATCCAGAGACCCATTCCAGACCTAGGAAGCTGGGACTTCAGTGGGATTCCCCAGCCTCTTCCTAGGGTCCTCCTCCTACTAGGCCTGGTACTATTAAATAACTCCCCAGGAGGGCTGCAGGCCCTCTGCACGCTTGAGAGCCAAACCTGATGCTGTGGAGTCCATAGCTAGGGCAAAGGGGCGGCGTCCTTTCACTAGGTCCAAATCACAGTCTTACGGCCACAGCCCTGCGGTCCTCCCGAGGGTTCAGGGAGCGGGGAGCAGGCTAGAGCCGCCTGGCTGACGCGGGGCATTCCTACTCAGCACGGCGAGACCCAGAAGACCTGCAGGGCCCAGAGCAGGGCTGTCAAACCTGGAAAGACGCCCGGGCGGGACACACTCTCAGACCCCTCAGAAGCCCGGCCTCCTGGCTCCGCTCCGCCGCCCTTCTCAAGACCAGGCTCTGGGACCTACTTCCCACGCGGATCCACACCCGCAGTGGGCTCACACCACCAGGAGACGCGGCCGCCGCCACACCTACGACCCAGGTGCCCAGCGCTCCTCAGCTGTCCGGAGACAGCAGGGATTCCGGTGAGAGCCGCTCTGCCAAGTCTACCCCTACTCCTCAGTCCCTCCTGCCCAGCTCCAGTCTCCACAGTCCCTCGCAGGGGGCACACGGTGGGACACCGCCAGCTCTGTCACCGGCCCTAGACGCGGTGCTCACCGCAGGCCAGCGCGCTGGGAACCGCAGCGCCTACAAAGGACAAGGCCCCGCCCCCACGCCGGCCTCGCCTCTTGCGACCGTCCTGAGCCTGCGCAGTCGCAGCCACCGCTCAGGCCCCTTCTGAGGAAGCCCGCGGGGCGGTACGAACGGCGCCTGCGCTCTGGCCGCCGGGAGCGGGCGTGGGCGGGGCTTGCGGGGCCCGGATGCCTTTGGGAGGGGTTGTGCGAGCCAGCTAACCCGGGACTTTTTCCTGTCTCTCCCATGGGCTGGGAACTGGGAACTTTGACCATCTCGTGAGTGCCTTTGGTAGCTGTGTCTCATAAGCTCATTTAGGGCTGTCCAGCAGAAGCCACTGGAAATTTGTTAAAAAGACAAAAGCCCGGGTCCTACCCTGGATCTGCCGAATGAGGATTTATAGGAGGCACTTCTGGGGTATCTGTTTCTAACAAGGTGCCCAGGATATACTGGTGGCTCAAAACTAGATACTACTATTCTATAGGTCTTCCCGTGCCCTTTTGTCCTACTCCCACTGCCCCTTGAGTTCAGCAGAGTGATGAAGAAGGGAGGACTTTGGGCTCTCTCCTGCTCCAGAAACGAGTATCAAGACCCAAAATATATGAAGAACGGTCTGCTGTGGTGTGAATGTGTGTCGTCTCGCCCCTTGCCAATTCATGAAAGTGAAAACTTTGCAAAAATTTTAAAAAATAAAGTGAGAGTTAAAATCCAGAACAGCAAACCTAACTTTTACACTGCTAAAACCTGGAGAACATAAACTTCCACACTGACAGCTACCTGGGGCATTAAAGATAAAGCCTAGGGTCTGCCAATGCGTGGGGAATTCTAGAAGGAAACCCAGTTAGGATTCCAAAGTATAAGACTAACTGAATAATAAAAACCACCACACAGAAGGAACAGCAAGAAAATATTTGTCATGGATATCATGACTTTAATCAAGTTCTAATCTTCTAGGTTGGTCCGAACCCCTTAGAATAGCAGTCTGCCACAACCTCACCTCAAGATACTGTTATTAGTCCCCAAATCTTATCCACCAGCCATTCATCTTGCTAATTCTTTCCACTTTTATCCTCTAGTCTAGCACCTTTGCATGTGCTATTCTCTCTTTCCTTTATTCTTAATAAAGTAATCACTCATTCAAATGTACTAGTTATAGGAAGCCTTTTCCACCTTTCCCAGCCACAGTTAATTGCCTCCTCCATTGTACTCTCATAGTATGTTGAACATGACACAATTATAGAATATACTGCATTGTATTATAATTTTACATTCTGATTTTTCCATTGGACCATGAGTTTGTTTGGGGCAGTAACTGTATCGTATTCATATTTGTAACAGTGCCTTGCTTATAGTAGGCAATTTGGGGTATTTTAAAAATCAAAGGGTAGACTTGTTTCTGAAATAGGATTTTCTCATATTCTTTGTGTAATTTTCAGTCTTTCCTGAGTTCTAGCTCAACGGTTCTTAGCTTTAGCTGCACATTAGAATCACTAGCTGATCTTTTCAAACTCTTGTTTAAAAGTTTAAATCTCTCCACCTTTAAACTGGATAATAATTCAGGTCATTCCAGCATGCAGCCAGGGTTGAGAATCCCTGCGATGTCTCCAGCTTGGGCCATTCCAGCAGCTCCAAGGCAGGCAGGCTGGTGTGCGCTCACACTGTCAGGAGTGGGACCGACTGCACAGTTAAATACATACGTATTCTGGGCTCTTCTCTTCTTTCGACACAGATATGCGCACAAACCCTGCTGCCTAGAGCCGCAGCCCCATCCTCAAAACCAAGCTCTTCGCCTCTCCTTACAAAATTTCAGAATCGAATTCCTGAAAGTGGACCTGCGGAAGCGGAAACAAGCCCCTTCCAAATGCCAGAAGACTCGATGTCGTCCCGGTCTTCTTCAGGGCTAGGAACCGGGCACGAGGAGCAAAGAGACATTTCCTTCGAGCGGCCCTCCCATCGGAAGACTGGAGGGACGCAACCTCAGACGTAGGCCGTACTTTAGGGTGACCCTAAGTCTCCCAGGAATGCACGACAGCTGCCTCTCGTCGCTAATGTAATCTCACCGCTAAGTGGGATCCCGGGCAGCGCCACCAGTCCCTTTCTCAGGAGCATGCGCTTACGTAGCTTTTTCCGTCGTCATATTAAAGTGCGCCGGCCGCGGAGACCTCTGGGAGATGGAGTCCATGCGAAGGCGGCGCATTGATTGGGAATTGCGAACGCCGGGACCGTTTGCGCAGGCGCATCACTTTCCTGACCTAGAGAGACGCCGTCTTCCCAGGTCCCGAGCACTGTGTGCGGGAGGTGAGGGCTTGCGTGTGTGTGTCTTCCAGGAGGGGAGTGAGCGCAGCGGCCAGGAGAAAGGGACACTGAGAAATTGGGGGAGGTGCTGTGGGAGCAGAACTGGGTGACGCGGGCGGAGCCAACCCGCAGAGTGTGTGTGTGGCGACGTCCCGTCTCCGAGGTGCTGACGGAAAGTTGTCCTCCGTATCCCTTGTGTGCGTTTGCTTCGTGGGGTGTGGGCACCCACTATATGTCAGGTCCCATACTTTCAGCTTGGAAGTTTGGAGTCTTCTTCTGCCCCACCCGTTCCTTCTTCCCATAATGAGTGCTTAATGAACGTGGGTGGAATTGACTAAATCTAGGGTCTCGCCGGCTCCAGTCCCTCCCTCTTTCCCAGGAAGCGCCTCAAATTGCCTCATTTAGCTCCCTACCCTGGGCCTCTGCACAAGTACTGGGGGTGCTTCATGGAGGTGGTAGGATTTGATGTGAAAAACCACAGAAGTACCAAAACATTAGGCAGGTTTTAGACGGCGATAATTTTTACTGCAGTGCAGGAACAGTGGAAGACGGATGAAAAAAAGTACTCTGGGGCCTAAAGGTCACATTCATGGCCTGGCGCGGTGGCTTACTGCAGTAATCTTAGCACTCTGGGAGGCCGAGGCGGGCGGATCGCTCAAGGTCAGGAGT
>VBSM01002608.1:103075939-103088731 GCA_008086735.1 Cheirogaleus medius | reverse complement strand
AAAAAAAAAAAAAAAAAAGTCACATTCACGACTAGAGAGAGGAAAGGACTAGTGGCAGGGCGCCACTTAGGAATGTGTGATAATTCTGAGCAAGCTGTTTTGGACTTGAGTTAGGATGGTTTTAGTGGCTGGAAAAGATACAAATGACATCGGAAAAGAAAAGTCAAAAGGACCTGGTGACTAGGTTTGGGAGGAAAGAGAGTGAGGGGTAAGAGTTTGAATTTGGGACACTTGGAAGAATAATAGAACATCTGATGGGAATGTAAAGCCAGGGAGAGGAGTTGATTTAGGAGTTTCCTAGAGGAAGATGGTTTTCAGGTGATGGCAGAATGCCTAATTCAAAATTTACAGTTACTTGGAAATGTAAGAAGAGTTTGGAAAAAGAGTTGGGTCTAGACTTGGAACCCATCTCTGTAGAGGTGGAAAATGGAGCCGTCAGTTGTGGATGGGTTTTCTGAGGGATAACAAATAAAAATAAAGAAAAAATAATTGTAGAAAGACTAAGCTATGGGCAGCTCCATGTTTCCAGGGGCAAAGTAAGAAAAAGTCACAGGGAGACAGCAGTTTTATTGGTTGAAGGAAGTCAGCCTAGTACAGTATCATAGCAGCTACAATAAGGAGAAAAAGACTGTTGAAATCAGATTAGAAATGCATTGGTAATTTTCAAGTATGCAGTTTCAGGTGTGTGAGGGCAAGAGCAGAGTAACAGGAATCCAAGAAGAGTAAGTGGTGACAGTGTGGAAAAAGGAAAGCTTCAAAGAGAACTGTTTTGCTAGAGGGAGGCCATGGGGTTCAGTGAAGATAGGAGAGATACTGGGTAATGCAGGGAGCAAATTCTGAGAGAAAAAAACAGTGGAAGAAAGTAGGACACAAGGGTCAAGTCTTGGAGACAGACATTTCTGTCTTGTTGACCTCACACATCTTGCTGCCTCACACATAACAGGTATGCAGCAAATATTTGTTGAATAGTGGGATAAATGAAGGGGTGAATGGGTTGGCATTGGGCATTAGAAAGGAAGGAAACTTTCATTTGTTGAACAAACTGTATGATAAATGCTTTATGTTAATTGCCTTATTTATAACTGCTCTTTGAGGTCAGGTATTAACTTTTGTTGTTGTTGTTGTTGTTTTTAGAGACAGGGTCTCACTCTGTTGCCTAGGCTGGAGTGCAGTGGCCCAGTTGTACCTCACTGCAGCCTAGAACTTCTGGGTTCAAGTGATCCTCCTATCTCAGCCTCCTGAGTACCTGGGACTACAGGCACATGCTACCACGCCCAGCTAATTTTTAAATTTTTTGTCTAGATGGGGTCTTGCTATGTTGCCCAGGCTGGTCTTGTACTCCTGGCCTCTAGCAATCCTCTCGTCTCAGCCTCTCAAACTGCTGGGATTGCAGGCATGAGCCACCGTGCCTGGGCTAAACAGCTGTTTAAGACTGTTTTATACAACTGTTAGCTTATGTAAGTCACCTGAGGCTTTATGGTTAATAACTCCATGTCTGTGGAATGCTTTCTACCACACAGGCCTGTCCACCTTGTAACTCCTCCGTGTTCACCTCCCACCCCCAAATCCAGAAATGCTGGATTTCACTATGTTGTTTTAATTAGACTCTTGATTGTAAGAAACTGAGACATTACTGAGCTAACTCAATAAAGGGAGTTAATGATAAGGATTTGCACAGAGCCCAGGAGGATTAGAGTCTTCTGGAAATCCAAGAATAAATAAGGCTTGTCTGCATGGAAATTGGAGCCCATGGGTGGTACTAGGTGAGGTGAGGGACTTCAGGGGCAGGAATTCTTAGGTCTTTGCTCCAGCACTTCACCACTAATGTGACGGAGCTGTTCATCCCTCTGCCTGCTTATTTTCACACTGTCTTTTCTCTACCTCAAACCTCCCATTTGCCCACAGGTTCTGCTTCCTGGTAACTTTGGTTGCCCTGATCCTGATCCTGTGGCTACTTCAGTACCTCCGATATCCCTTCAGCTCATCACTCACTTGTCGTGACCTCTCTTAGTTCCCATTCCTGATGAAGGATGTCACCTTTTAAAGCCAAATCATATCTCAGTCTACCAGTGTGTTGCCTACCTGTGGCCTAATCACTGTGGCTCCAGGAGTAACACACACTGTCACGTGGTACAAAACTTGGCTGCCCAAGGGATGGTCCTTTAGCAGGGGCTATGAATGGGGTACTTTTTCCTTTGAAGAGGCTACAGGTTTTCCTTGACATATCTCATCCATATAGTTAGTCATTTACAAAATTGCTTATGGTTTCTATCCAGTAATCATTCAGGGCAATATTGAATGTGAATTTGTAAATACTGTATAAACCTTAATATGTGCTGACTCCCAGGAATAGAACTCTCTCTCTAGGATCATGATAAAATAAGCACTGCATTGTGTTTTAATTCACAGTATCCAGAGCCATTAGCTCTAATTCTGGCATGGGCTGGGGTTGCTCTGGGCCTTGATTTATTTTGCCCCCCTTTTTGTAGTGTATTGGGAATGAGGGTGGGGACATACCTCATTGGTGTATGTAGAGTTTTTGCTTCATGATTCAGAATACTACAAAACAGGACTGGTCTTTCTTTCTCATGCCTTCTTTCTAATCCCATGCCTCTGCCTTATTAGGACTCTGCACTTTTCTACGAAGAGAGCACACAGGAGGGAATGGCTGCTCTGTCTCCGACAGCCAGATGCCAGGTGAGGTGGAGTTTGGGTTTCTGAAATACTCCAGAATGTAACCACTTCTCTTTCTCTGTCCTGGATCTGTTTTGATCAGACCCACCCAGGCAGATGAGTAAGTCCATAGGGAGCACTTCCTTTCCATTTGACTTGAAGTGTTCTTCATGACCTTTGCTTGCCTTGAGCATGTGCCCTATAGCCTGTCACCAGGCAGACAAGCCCTGGAGCTTTTGCTCTGAGTGATTTTGCCTTAAAGCCGATGGTATGGGTCTGATTGGAAGGTCTGGGGAACAGTGGGCTGGTTCTGGTCCTGACTGGCCCTTCGGTACATCCAGTATGGACTGAAGTAGGCCCCAGTGTTCCAGAGAGTGTTGGATTAGGCAGGGGAGTGTGATAACACACTGTAGAGCAGCTCAGCAAGGTTAGAAGAGTCTTATGTGGGTAGACACATGTGATTTGATCCTTTCCTGCCCAAGGGCAGTCTTGAATTTTGTGCTCTGGCCTAGAAATTCTGCAGACACACTGGAGACTCATCTGAGGTTTTATAATTAGGGGTAAAGATGCAATCTTATAGAATCATAGAGCATCAGAGTGAAATGAGAAGGATCCTAAAGATGATCTAATCAACACTGTTATTCTAAGGATTTGTAAAAAAAAAAAAACAACAGTTGGCAAAATTTGAATAGGTTGTAGATTAAATAATAGTATCATATCAATGCTATTTTATCCATTTTTATTATACTGTGATTATAACAATAATATGTCCTTGTTTTTATAAAATATACTGAAATATTTAGAAATAAAGGCACATCATGTTTGCAAGAGGTTCAGGAAAAAGATAGGAGAATGTGTGTATATATATATAGAAAGATAGGAAGATAAAGCAAATGTGCAGAGTATTAATATTTAGGGAAGCTAGGTGAAGGGTACATGGGAATTTTTTGTTCTATTCTTGCAAGTTTTCTGTAAATCTGAAAAAAAACCTGATATTTAGAGGTTCGGCTATGAGTACAGTGATGTAGGATTATGACCAAGAACTTTGTGTCTTGGGCGATTATGCCACTTTCCCCAGATGCTTCAGAGCCCTGTTTGGTCAGAACCATTTCCCTTCTGCCACTTCCATGTCCTCAAGGGTTATCATCTTTATGACATTTTGGTATGGTCCACGTAAAGAGAAGGGTTAAGAGTAAGGGAGAATGTGTTTGTGTTTTCAGGAATTGGTGACATTCGAGGACGTGGCTGTGGTTTTCACAGATGAAGAGTGGCGACATCTGGTCCCTGTTCAGAGGGACCTCTACGAGGAGGTGATGCTGGAGAACTATAAGAGCATCGTCTCACTGGGTGAGAGTTAAGATCTGTACTGTGCTAATGTGGGGTTGAGGAGCTGAGAAATTGATAACTCTTTTCCGCCCTCCTGGGTTCTGAGCCACCTAAGAGACAAGGTAAAGGTCGAAAGACATGGTATAGGGGTACAGCAATAGTCGGCTTCTTCATACTGAACCCCAGCATTGGACAGACGTGCTCCCCCCAGCTGTGAGCAGTGCTGGGCAACCAGAGAGTCTCTTGCTCAGCAGCCTGCCCCTGCAGAATGGAGGGAGAACCAGGGAGGACTGAAGGTAAAGTAGAATGTGTCTGAGGCAGGGAGCTTCAGGAAAACAGAAGAGGCTGAGTTCCCTGTACCCAGTTCTCCTCCCAGCTCACCAGTCATATAACTTACTCAGCTCCATCCAGAGGACTGAGCTCTGAGCCAAGGGGCCATCTTGTTGATAGGGAAATTTCTCCTCATGGAAGCCAGAGGAGGGGGAAATAAGTGTTATCCTGTAAAAAGACAGAGGTCTAGAGGTAGGAATACAGGATTGTGCCTCTGAGTAGATCACCAGAGATGTGCTTGATTTTGAATATTCATCTTATGTACAGCCTTTGATGCTCACAGAGACACTTTGCAATTATAGAGACTTGTGTGACAAAAGAGAAAGTTAAGAGCTACTAATGTCAGGTATTAGTGAGACGTGAAGTTGAGCTCCTGTAGGTAATGAGAACCTCTCAGGAGCTTCAAGTACTAGGCTGAAAGAGTCTGCAGATTGAGAAGCAGGTGGCAGTAAAACAAGTGGCACTGCAGATTTCATACAAAGCAGGTCAAAAAAGCAAGTGTTAGCGCCCCCAGATTAAGCTAATCAGGCCACATAGTTTCCCAAACAGACTAGAATGTTTGGGAGGCATCAAGGGAGATTGCTGAGACTTTGTCACTTGCTTTGGCAGGATGAAATATTGAGGAAGATGGAATTCCTAAGCTCAGAGACAGGAAGCCACAGAGAGGCAATGGGTATGGCTGTTCTGTCAGCAGAGAATCAGCATACAACCTGAGAGATGATCCCTGGGCCCAGTATGAATGTGCCTCTCTTTCCCAACCGGGGCCCCAGTGCAAGGAAAGTTTAGAGCTCAGGTCTGTTTCCAGGAGGGAATCTGTTTTTTTATATAACCAAAATGGATAGGTTTGTCTCTAGTAATTTATCCTAAGGAAATAATAGGATTAGCAGTCCATGGTATATGAGAATGTTCATCATAACATTGTTTGTTAATAGCAAAACATTAAAAACTTATTAGCAGAGAATTCATTAAATAATACTCCATATAATGTAATATATAGCCATTAAAATGATGAGGTAGATCTGTGTTAATTGAAATAAAATAATATTTTAAATTTATTATGTTAAAAAAATCAACTCTACAAGTCAGTATTATTTCATTAGCCAGTTTTTAACAATGTTTCTATAGCTATCTTTTGGTATCAAAACGAATAGAGAAAAAATGAATACAAAGTATGAAAGGTTCTTTTTCTTTTTATTTGTACATACCTCTAAGTTTCCTACAATGAACACAACTGACTTGTCTCAATAAAAGCATAATGCTCAAGGTAAATAAACAAACAAAAATGGGTACCTTTGTTATGCTTTCTTAGTCAAGGTGATCTTTTTTCATTCTTACCTCCCCTGAGCCAAGGACCCTCATCCTACCATAGCTTCCCATTCACTTCATGGGGAAGAATAAACACATTAATTCAAATGGATTTTGTCAGTCTTCTGACCAAGTGCCACTTGTTCCTTTTTTGTTAATAGAACCTCAGTCCTGGCCTCCATTCAAAGGTTCCTCTGCCATGTACTATCCATTCTTGGCCTGAGCATTCTGCCTTTTGTATTTTCTCTCTGAAAGACTTCAGAGGCCAGGACTAAGGTTTAGAATAGTGGTGTATTTCATCACATACAGCCACCTGGCTCATTTCTTTCTTCCTGAGCAGGACTTCCAGTTCCTCGACCTGATGTGATTTTTCGGTTGAAGAGAGAGGACTGGCCATGGATAGTAAATCTTCATGGATCTGAGGAGAGAGAATGTCCCAAAAGTGTCTCTCTAGGTAACTGAGTATGAACAGGATGGGGAAGAGTTTTGTTTTGTCTTGTCTTGTCTTTGTTTTTTGGCTGTGTGCAGGGCAGTATTGGGTATCATCTTTTTCTCAAATGCAGGTCTTCTTCTTTATTATTTATTTTATATCACCCACTAGCTTTTATTTTTTTCATCTATACCTTTAAGTAATATTCATCTATATTCACCAAATGTTTATTTTCTCGGATCTTTCATGTTGCCCACTCACACTTTGCTGTTCTATTGATTGCCATCTTCTCCACTCAGCATACTCTCCTAATTGTCCTGGCCATGTTCCCAATGGATATTCCCCTGTTTTCTGAGATGTCCTCCATCATTCTATTTCCTGCCTCCTCCTTCCGTCCCAAGGCTGTCTCTCCCTAGAGTGTAAGAGTATTTGTAGAAGCAAGCAATGCAGTGACTATGCATTACTTTCAAATTCCTCATAGTATCTCTTCTTTCTGCTGTGCTGTTTTCCTAGCCCTGGAAAAAAACTACATCTGTGTTTTCTGTTTGTTCTAGACTGGGAGACTAAGCCTGAGATTCATGATGCTTCAGAAGAAGAAAAATCAGAAGGAGCATTGAGGGAAAGACTAGGAAGGCAAGGTCTTCTGTGTCCTAAATTTGAAGATCATGCACCAGAGGGTGGGTTGGAAACAGAGAAGGAAAGCCCTGCAGTAGAGACTTGTAAGAAATCCCTTTCCCAGGAGAAAAGCTTTTTACAGCAAGGGTCAGCCTCACCCAAGAAAATTCTCACCAAAGAGAAAGACCAGGAATGCAGTGACTGTGGGAAGACATTTTTTGACCATTCATCACTTATCCGCCATCAGAGGGCTCACACCGGAGAGAAGCCGTATGACTGTCATGAGTGTGGGAAAGCATTCAGTCACAAGAGCAGTCTCAACAGACATCTGATGTGTCACACTGGGGAAAGCCCCTATGAATGCAGCGCATGTGGGAAGGCCTTCTTTGACCGTTCGTCCCTAACTGTGCATCAGCGGATTCATACTGGAGAAAAGCCCTTTAAATGCAATGAGTGTGGAAAAGCCTTCTTTGACCGTTCATCCCTTACTCGACATGAGAGAATCCACACTGGAGAAAGTCCTTATGAATGCCATCAATGTGGGAAAGCCTTTAGCCAGAAAAGTATTCTTACTCGCCATCAGCTAATTCATACTGGCAGGAAGCCCTATGAATGTAAGGAGTGTGGGAAAGCTTTCTATGGTGTCTCCTCACTAAACAGGCATCAGAAAGCTCACGCTGGGGAGCCGCGCTACCGGTGCGTTGTGTGCGGCAAAGCTTTCTTTGACCGCTCGTCCCTCACGCAACATCAGAAGATCCATAGTGGAGAGAAGCCATATGAATGCAGAGAATGTGGGAAAGCCTTTAGCCAGAGATGCCGGCTCACACGGCATCAGAGAGTTCATACGGGAGAGAAGCCCTTTCAATGCAGTGTGTGTGAGAAAGTTTTCAGTTCAAAATCATCAATTATCCAACATCAACGGCGTTATGCCAAACAAGGAATAGACTGAGTTGGGTGAAAACTTGAGTCAGACAAAAGACCTCCATAAAAATTTGAGCTAGGTCTCCCCTATCTTAAACCCATCATTTGCTCATTCTACCCATTCTGGCTACTGTTCTCTCGTCCTGCCTCTGCTCCAGAGTATTTAATAAGCTCTCTATTCCTACTGTGTTACAGAACTGATGGGAGTGGGCAGAAACTAGGAACTCTAAAGATTCAAAATTTTGGGAAGGTGTGTCAGACAGTAGGGTAGATGTTAGGAGGAGATCCAGAGATACACTTCTTGTCTGAGAACCTAGGCCCCAGGTATCACTGCACTTTAAATAATTGGAGGCTGCAACAGGAAGGAAAAGCCAAAATTGTATCAGAGCAGCACTGGTGTTTTAATAGTTGTTTAAACAGCTGGTAGTCCCTCTCTTTTGGAGCTTTTTGGACACGAACCTTGTTCTCTTGTGTCCCAGCTTTTATATCTCTTAATATAACTACTGCTAACAGCACTTACTGAGTGCTTATTATGGGGTAAACACTCAGCTAAGAGTTTTATAGGGGGTAGATTCATTGATCCTCTCAACCAACCTTGTGAAGTAGGTACTGTTACTATCCACATTTTACAAATGAGCACACTGAAGTTTAGAGAGATTAAATCACTTGCCCAAGGTGACACAGCTGGTGACCGGTAATGCCAGGTCTTGAATACAGGTCTACCTTCAAAGTCTGTTCTCTTTACCATTATGCTCTAGGGTTGGTTTGTGTTATAATTTATGTACATATATTGTCTCAACTAGATTGTAAGCACTTGGAGATGTGACTTCGAGGTTTTTGTATCTCACACAGTGCCTTACAAATGATAAGTGCTCAGTTAATATTTATCTGACTGAATGACTTTTCTACTTAGCAGGTTCTCTCCATTCAAAACACCTCTTGGATTCACATCCTTTGAATTTTCACAGCCCAGCTTGTACCTTTATCAGCCCCACTCCCGTTACTACTGTAGTCACTTCTTAATTCTAGTTCTTTCCTCCTTCATTACTGAAGAGGGATGTGCTAAGCTATGGTACAGTAACAAGCCCCCAAATAAACAAAGGTTTATGTCTCACATAAAATCTGATGTAAGTCTGTGTTACTTCATCATCCATAACATTTGGTGTCCAAAGTCACCATGAAGGAAGAAGAGGTAGCTAGAGGGATTTGTGGGATGTTTTTAAGGGCCAGGCTTACATCCCTTCTGTCCACATCCAGTAAGCCAGAGACCAGCACCTGGAGGCTAGTAAAGCAAACAAGCACCAAGAGCCTCTGCCACAGTGACAATTTGCATATTACTGTTAGGCCAGTCTTTTTATGTGACCCCTTCCTGCCCATCATTGCCTTCCTCAAGCCCTAAAACTCCCTATTTAATGAAAACTTCTCTGAATATTTAAGGTCTGCCTTAATGTAATCCCCATTGCTGAACTTAACATCCTGACTCCCAAAACTCTTATTACCTGGGCCCTGACCTATATTTTTATTTTATTAAAAGCTAGGCACTGGGTGACTGTAACTGCAGACATCTGCATTCCCTTTCTATTTGCTTAAGGTGAAATCCAGAAAAGGACTTGGTTCTGAAAGGCTGTCTGAAATTAGATTACCCTACGTGAATCCCAGTGAGTCAAGATGAATTTCCCTCAGAAGTTAAATTTGAGAAGCTGAATTTCCAAACAGACCCCTCTCCAACATAGTAACAACCTATTATTCTTGGTCCACCTTTGAGCAGATAAGCAGCAGGGAAGACTTTTTATGTGTGGACTTTTTGAAGCAACTTGAGGGAAAACATCACAGAATCTATGGATATGGATAATATCTGATATTGTTTAATGTGAATTAGAAAATAAAAGGAACTATTGACAAACTGTTGGCTATGGCTGTATTGGAGTTCTGAATCTTTACTGCCTTGTTAAAAATAAATTGAGGGTCAAGTATTTCCTTAAGACATTCTGCCATTGTCAGCAAGATGTGATTGGAACAAATTCAGAATTCTAATCATTTTTAAATCTATTATCCTTAGAAAAGATGATAATGGACTTTTTGAGTAATTTACTTTTTGGAAATTCAATAGTTTTCCCTTGTTCCCTTTTTAAATTTGGTGATCTGCAGAGCATTTCTTAAAATGTGGAATACTATTCCATCTCCCGCTAAAAACTCTGAAGAAAGGGCCATTTTACCTTTTAATTGATATCTCCCAATATGGCATGCAGTAGTGGAGGCCTTAAGTTTTGAGGTTATAGCTTCACCTAATGATCATTAGTAGAATCAAATCTTGTAAACAGAAATTGAAATTGGAAGTATGCCAGCATTCTTAAGGTATAAGGCAAAAAAGACTGGGTAGTATTTCTAAGGTTTGAGCCTAAGACTTTAAAAGAGGTTTCAAAGGGGATGCTGTGGCTTGCGCCTGTAATCCCAACTACTGGGGAGGCTGAGGCAGAAGGATTGCTTCAGCCCAGGTGTTCCAGGCTGTAGTGAGCTATGACCACACCACTGGACTCTAGCCTGGGTCACAGTTCAAGACCCCATCTCTAAAATTATTAAAAAGGAGTTCCAAAGGAATGAAATAATATCTGTGGTACCAAGTAAGTCCTATCTAAATTTTAAGAGTTGAGTACTTACTACAAATGAACAGAAGCACTCCATGAGTCAACTCTTTAAAGTGAAGGCCAGCAATGCTAGAGAACCTTCAGGTGAAGAGAATGTGGCAGATGGAGGAAATCTAGACACTGCAGCTTGGCACAGATGGTTGGCAGGACCACCAACGCCAGAAATGTATCTGGGATGTCAGGATGCCAGGGTGGCCAGCGGAAGGGTTGGCTAGCTTTGGAGCTCAGCTCCACCCACTCCCTCACTCCTCCCCAGGCCTGTGTGTCCAAGAATGACCCCCTCTGCAAGTCTTACATGATAAATAGCACAGAGCTGAAGCAGGGGCCTTGGGAACAAGGATACCAGGTTAGACAACATCAATATGTTCATTTTCAATAAAAAGCCAGAACGTTGATTCCTTGGGAAGTCTAAGAAAATGACTACAATGAATGTCCAGTTCTTAAGTAGTCTACTGTGTAGTCCCCAACCTCTGGGCCATGGACCGGTACTAGTCCCTGGACTGTTAGGAACGGGGGCACATCAGGAGGTTCTCAGATCACTACCTGAGCTCTGCCTCCCCTCCACCCTCCATGGAAAAATTATCTTCCATGAAACTTTGCACAGTAGGAGGTGAGCAGTGGGTGGAGCCAGCTAAGCTTCATATATATTTATTGCCACTCCCCATCACTGGCATCATCACCTGAGCTCCGCCTCTCCCCGTCCACCACTCCCCATCCTCCCGCGCACCCCGTCTGTGGAAAAACTGAAACCAGTCCCTGGTGCCAAAAAGGTTGGGGACTGCTGGTGAGGCAAGACTCTTGCGGTAAAAAGGTAAAAAAGAAGTCAATGGGCCATGTCGAGTTACAGTGATAGGAATCTTGGTGAGGGTGTCCCTGAAATGCATTTACCAGAGTTTGAATGTACTGGTGAAATGTATATATTAGCTTGCATTGATGGTAGAAGCATGAAGATCATTAACCACCAGCGTGGGGAGTAACAGTCCTGGCCCTGGAAAACGGTGGCACCTTTTCCCTCCAGCACCATGAAACACCAGATCAGTTTGAAGAGACCCTAATACCTATGCCTGAGTGCAGGTATTTTAAATCAGTGCCATCAAATAGGTACATAATGCTAGGCCATGTTTTAAAAAGTGAAAATAGTTGAAATTAATTTTAATGTTTCATTCAAATATTTCAAAAATTTCATTTAAATATTCTAACATGTAGTCAATATGAAAATTATTGAGATATCCTACATTTTTTTAAAAAAAAAAAACTAAGTCTTCAAAATCTGGTGAGTATTTTACACTTACAGTGCATCTCAAATCTGGGCTAGCCACATTTCAAGTGCTCAATAGCCACATGTGGTTAGTAGCAACTGTCCTAGACAGCACAGTTTTGCACTCATTCTCCTTTAAGATATCTGAAACCATGTGAGTGGAGGGAAATTGCTCAGGAAAAGGGATAGTGTAGGAATAGAAAAGGGTTCTAAAACAGGTCTTTGAAGAACATCGTGATTTAAATGGCATGAAGAGCCATCGGAGGAGAATGAGTAGAAGGAGATAGAGAGGTAAGAGAAATACTTGGTGAGAGCAGTGTTACAAAAGTCAAGAGAAAAGACGTTCAAGAAAGAGGGAATCGTCAAAAAGCACTCAAAGTTGCCAAGTGGTCCAGGGAGACAAAGCCTGAGAACTGTCCACTGGGGTTTATCAGTGACATGGATGGTGCAGCCAAAGTCATATTGGAATGAATTTAATTAATATGAGTGAGAAGTAGAGGGTAGAAGTGGTGAGTGCTTACTATGCTGTGCAGTTTGGCTTTGATGGGAAGGAGGAGGTAGCTTGAGGAGGATGTGAGTGAGTTTAAAACTGCTTAAATGTCTTTAAAAATGGAAAAGATATGTAGACCAAATGGAATAGAATAGAGAGCCCAGAGATGAATTCTCTTTATATGGTCAAATTAATTTTGACAAAGGTCCCAAGACCATTCAATGGGGAAAGGACAATCTTTGTAATAAATGATGTTGGGACAACTGTATATCTAATCCAAAAGAATGAAATTGGACTCATACCTTATATCATATGCAAAAATTAGCTTGAAATGGATAAAGACCTAAGTGTAAAAGATAATCTATAAAGGTCTTAGAAGAAGACATAGGTGAAAAGCTTCATGACATTGGATTTGGCAATGATTTCTCGAATATGACACCGAAAGCACAGTCAGTAAGAAAAACAAATAAATTGAACTACATTAAAATTAAAACTTCTGTTCATCAAAGGACACTTGCCAGAGTGAAAAGGCAACCCATGGAATGGGAGAAAATATCTGCAAATCATATATCCGATAAGGGGTTAATATATAGAATATAGAAAGAATGCTTACAACTCAATAACAAAATAACAAATAACCTAATTGGAAAATAGGCAAAGGACTTGAATAGACATTTCTCCAAAAAGATATACAAATGACCTATAAGCACATGAAAAGATGCCTAACACCACTAATCATTTAGGGAATGCAAATCAAAACCACAATGAGGGCCGGGCGCGGTGGCTCACGCCTGTAATC